>CM037592.1:115673333-116894166 GCA_021018995.1 Chloranthus sessilifolius | reverse complement strand
CTAATTTTGTGGAAATTGACCGCCCAAAAACTGTCAGCAGTTGACTTGAAGTCTACGCGCTATTAGAAAGACCACTGAGCAAATTATTAAACTGACGGAACTACCCCACTAAGTGCACAGTATAATAACAAGGAGGCTGTCAGCGGGATGGGTCGGGTCGGCCTATTACTCGACTCGCACTATTCATTTTTTTAAAATTGGGTTCAGCACATAAACTAGATTCGTCGGGTTGGGCATGAAGTATGCAACCCGACCCTCGAGTTTGATTCGGTCAACTCGAAGGTCGGACCAGGTCTGACATAGCCAGATCGGATCGGAAAAACAAACGAAAAATTATAATGAGCGGAACGTATATAGCAGCCCACTTACCTGGTGGGATGCAAGCGCAGGCTGCGGTCTGCATGGCTGGTGTTCTACTGCGCTGGCATCGCACCACATAAGCGATCTGTTGAATGGCCCCTGTTGAATGGCCACCGTTTCACTTCCGCCATATATCAGTGTCCAATTACACATCCATGACCCGTCGGGTAGTCAAGATTTTGGTTGGGCCCAACCCAATCTGTCGACACCCATCGTTATCTGATCAAAGCGAGGGCAATAAAGGTAATAAACTAATCACATCTTGCTTCAGCACAACTTCTCCATTTGTTCAGTCTCCTCCCAACTTTTCTAAGTGTAAAAGAAGTAATTCACAACCGTTGATCGCACGGGCTGAAATCACAACCGTCGTTTTCGTCTGAATTTTACACACTCCCCACTATATAAACGAGCAGACCTGGTTTACACACCACTCCCTCCTCGGCGCACACGAGCCGGAATCTTACCCACATGGAAGCCCATTTCCTTTTTGTCTTTGTTCTCTTGCTGGTGGTCGGAATCCAAGCTGGCCAATGGAATCTCCAGACGTCGGATTCCAAAGCTCTCCAGCAAATTCAACAAGATTTGGGATTCCACGGTCAACGCAACTCAAAATCATGTAATTCTGCCGGAATATTCTGCGAAAAGCGAATCTCCGGCAACTCGTCGACCATTATCCGAGTAACCCGTATCGTCTTCAGATTTCAAAGAATTACCGGATTCCTATCACCGGCAATCGGACGGCTCTCAGAGCTCAGGGAGCTCTCTCTTCCTCACAACCACCTCGTTGACCAAATCCCATTTGAAATCGTTGACTGCCAAAAACTCGAAATTTTGAACCTCAGGCACAATAATTTCTCCGGCGAAGTCCCGGACGGAATCTCGTCGCTGGTAAGCCTCCGGTCCCTCGACCTCTCCGCTAACAGATTCTCCGGCGATCTCCGTTTCCTTCGAAACTTTCCGAACCTCGAAAACCTCTCCCTCGCCGATAACCTCTTCACTGGAAAAGTCCCGCCGTCGTTGCGATCTCTCCGCAATTTGCAATTTCTCGATCTCTCTGGCAACGCCCTCGAAGGCCAGGTGCCGACTGGGGTGGAATATTTGAAAAATATTCTCCCGAAGCGCTATATATTTGCCGAGAATTCGCCAAGAAATGTTAGTACTAGTGCCATCATTGCACCACCAGCATCAGCACCAGCACCAGCACCAGCACCAGCAGCACATCGACATCGAAAGAGAAAGAACAACCACTTGGTGCTTTGGATTCTCGGGTTCTTCGCAGGCGCAGTCGCCGGAATTCTATCCGGCGTGGTGTGCTCTCTTCTGTTTAGGATGTTGTTGAATTGTATCAGAAGAAGGGGTACTAAACATACGAACATCAAGATCTTTAGTCCAATGATTAAAAAAGTCGAAGACCTCGAGTTCTTAGAGAATGAAGACGGGCTCTTGTCTTTGGAAATCATTGGGCGAGGCGGGTGCGGAGAGGTCTACAAGGCCGAATTGCCGGGTAGTAACGGGAAGTTGATCGCAATTAAGAAGATCATTCAACTTCAGACCGAGGGCGGTGACCTCACCGATGAAGACAGTAAGCTATTGAACAAGAAAATGAGGCAAATTCGATCGGAGATCAACACTGTGGGTGAAATTAGGCACCGAAATCTACTTCCCCTGTTAGCCCATGTGCCCCGCCCCGATTGCCACTACCTCGTTTACGAGTTCATGAAGAATGGGAGCTTACAAGATATGTTGACAAAGGTGTCTGAGGGAACCAGAGAATTGGAATGGCCAATTCGGCATAAAATCGCATTGGGCATAGCTGCAGGGCTCGAATATTTGCACCTGCAACATAGCCCCCGTATAATTCATAGGGATATTAAGCCCGCAAACATCTTGCTCGACGATGATCTCGAGGCTCGAATCGCAGACTTCGGCCTCGCGAAGCATTTTCCGGATTCGGACACCCATGTGACAAGCTCAAACGTGGCGGGTACCTTGGGGTTCATCGCGCCTGAGTACCACCAGACACTTAAGTTTACCGACAAATGCGACATTTATAGCTACGGAGTGCTGCTGGCTGTGTTGGTCATTGGCAAGTTGCCCTCCGATGAGTTCTTCCAAACCACCAAAGAGATGAGTCTTGTGAAGTGGCTTAAAAATCTTATGCTATCTGAGGACCCCAAAAGAGCCATTGAGCCTAAGCTTTTGGATGGCGGGTTTGATCCTGAACAGATGCTACTTATGCTCAAGGTGGCCTGTTTCTGCACTTCTGATGATCCGAAACAGAGACCGAACAGTAAGGATGTTCGATGTATGTTGTGGCAGATAAAGCCTTAATTGTTTGTTCTTCGTTGCCGAATTCATCGTCACCTGTCCGATGAAATTAAGAAAGAAACAGCCTAAATTAGCTAATGGGTTTGTTAAAATCAATTTGTAGTTGAAAGTCTGTATAATTGTAGTTTCTTATTTATGTGTATATGCCTCTTCTATAAAAAGAATTGGGTCTAAAGAAAATAAAGAGCCTTCAGATGATGAATGACGACTCTTGTTCTGTTAGGGTGTTCAAATTAAAGACAGCTAAAGATGGAGGGAATTTCATCCAGATCACTTTGTTTAATTATTTTTGCTTAAAATCTATTAACTAAATTTACCATCCATGAAGTTCAAATTTGAAGATACGAAGAAACTCGGTACGCGAAAGTTGTTTATTATAATATTTTTTATTATCTCGTTATTATTGCCTTATCACATCTATTTGGGGTTGGTTTTGCCAGTCTTATTTCTCTATCATTTCTGTTTAGGTCATAGAGGGAGTCGAATAAGTATTAACCCCTTGCAGGACAAATGCAATAATACTTGGAAGTTATAAGGCAACGGCAAGTTCCGAATCTAGACTGGAATAGGTCACTGATTGGTGCATGTAACAATATTTTTCATTAAAGTGTGACACTTGATGCAAAAGATATGATGTAAAGATATGTGAATTGAAGATTACATTAAATTACATGTTCATGTGATTCAAAGTGGCAAATGCCTTTAAAATGAAAGGTTACCAAGTAATTTATCCATTGATATTAGGGGTCTTTAGAAAAGTATGCCTACTTTCAATCAATTTTAAGAAAAAATGCCTACTTCAAACAATTTTAGGAAAACAATGCTTTTGTGGTTTTCAAAAAACATGCTCATCGGTTCGTGGGCTCTACGTGGCACTTATTTGGGATTGGGTGTCACGACAACTTGCCCAAAAACGATGACGAACGACCCATAAAGTTTGGGGATGATTCGATGCATATCTCCTGTTTAAAATATAGTCAAAGGACAAAGGTGCTGAAATCCAATGAACCAGATTGAGTGAGCTTACCCTATCTTTGACCTGTCAATAATGGGTAAAAAGTCTTTAAAAGTTATTTTTAAAAAAAGAAATCACGTTCCACATGGCCGATCAAAAACGAGTGTTGTTTTGAGTTAAAATAATTTTTGAAAAAATGTGAAAGCGTTATTTTACTAAAATTGTTTGAAGTAGGCTTGTTTTTCTAAAATTGATTGAAAGTAGGCATGTTTTTCTAATTTTTTCTTGATATTGAAGGTCAACAGTATTAGATAATAGCGCTCAACATTGTATCAGTCCCACTTTTAGATAACTATCCACTTACCCATGTTTAACATTGTATCATTCCCACTTCTAGATAACTATCCACTTACCCATGTCCATTCCCACTTCTAGATAACCGTCGGTTATATTTGTAATCTTATTTATACACTTTCTTATTAGAGAATTAGGATGTAGAATAAACAATGTAATCAATTGTGAAAATTTGTCCTCTCAATCTTTATATCTTCTTTTAATTTTCTTCTTTTTATTTCTTTCTTTATGGTATCAGAGCCCTAATGGCTTACGCTTTTTTCTATCCACTATTTTCTTAAAACTAATTTTTAGAGTTTATCCTTCCAATAAACACTCGTCAGCCTCACGATCTCATTTTTAGAGACATGTCATATGATTCATCTTCAATTATTGTTGGGAGAGATCATGACAGACCTAATCTAGTGTGTCACCGGCTCCGACAGACTCCAAGATGAGCGGGATGCGACAGGGATGAACTTCATAGACAGGTGGTGACCACCAACAAACAAAATCCAATTTTGGCAGCATCATCGCGAATCTGTAAGATTATATTTATCTTTCAAGTTGGATGTTCTCAACGTCCACATTCCAACTTAAATGGAAATATTAGATAATAACGCTCAACACTGTATCATTCCCACTTTTAGATAACTATCTACTTATCCATGTTCATTCCCACTCTAGATAACCGTCCGTTATATTTGTAACCTTATTTATACACTTTCTTATCATAGAATTAGGATATACGATAAACAATGTAATGGATTGTAGAAATTTGTCTTTTCAATTTTTCTATCTTCTTTTAATTTTCTTCTTTTTATTTCTTTTTTTAAGTAGATAGTGTTGAGCTATAAAATATATCCCCCCATTTCGAGTATTGGACAATGTTAGATGCACCAAGTTCCTGCAATATCAACTCTCTCCTCTTTCTCTCTCTTAGTCAGTAAGCTCGATCGAATCACCTTTCTCTCATGACTAGAAATTTGAACTGAGCCCACAAACACTTGAACCCTCTGCTCTTTCTGTAACGACCCGATTTTTAGTGCACTTAATTTTGTGGTATTAGATGTGCTTCGCACCATTTTTGGTGGTAGCGCTTCACACCGGAACCTATCCTAATTGAGAAAGTACACATTTTAATTTTTCAAAAGCTTTTATATTTAAAGTTGTCCTTATTTGACACAAGTTATGTGATAGTCTGCTAGTAAAAGGCTTGAGTTAAAGATAAGAGGTCTAAGGGTTGAAACTTGGTACCAAAGGCGTAAACCTATATTTTGGGCCTTAAAGTAAAAGCCTATACACTCTTATTTGGTGTAAAAATTTAACACCGAATTTCTTTCCATAGTTTATAAATAAACTTTGAAGTAAAAACCTATACACCCTTATTTAGTGTGACAACTTTCATAGATTATAAATAAGATGTTACAGAAAACTTTAGTCGTCTCTGCTCCCTAATCTTTTCTTAGAAACCCTAGTCGTCTCAACTTCATCTTCTCTACCCACCATTCTCTAAAATTATTGTATTTTCTTCCACAAGAACCACCGTGAGTAATTTTTTCGCCGTCAAAATCGTGGTGAAAGAAGGAGAAATTGTGGATGGGTCATCGCGTGGACGTCGATCTTTATCGTCCTAATCGCCATCAATCAGTCGAACACGCTTCAAGAGGTGGGCACCCATCTATTCATCTCGTTCTTCTCAGATCCCGTCGCATAAGATACGGTTCGATTGCGTATCGACGGATTATTAAATGAACCATAATTTTATTTCTAGATAATTTTGTTTTAGGATTAAATAAATGATTAAATCTAATTGTGGTCTAAATTTAATTATACTATCATTAATTAATTATTTATTTTGTTAAATGTTATTTTCGAAACCACAACAGTTATAGCTTATTAAATTATACTATCAATAGAGACTTAGACGAATCCATCAATTTGGAATTTATTACATGACGAGGGTAGAGTCAGAGTGTCACGACCCAGAATTCTTACCCGATATCGAGGGCCTAGAATTCCGTGTTATGACACCGCACGCTGGTTAAGGCAATAAGCGGACATACACATAATCTATAAATTGACTTAGCATATGGATTGAGGCATGTAAGATAGCATTAAAAATAATTGACTCATAAATTAACAGCGGGAATCATAAAAGACAATAAAAAGATAAATCCTAGCCATGCATCTAAGATAGGAAAAAAATAAGTTTTACGTAGGATAAAATGGTTCTAAACTTGAACTCATAAAATATCAAAATAACTAGAATATGTCTGTCAAAGAATAAAGTCTAAAGCAAAAGGACTCTCAAGGCTCGTAGAAATCTGCCGGATCTATGCTCTCCTCCAGATGATAGCCAACGTCTCCATCTACGTAAACCGCCTCTGGAACGGCAGCTCTCGCGTCATCATGAACAGGATAGATGGAATCTTCACCTGAAACTGTTTGATTTGGGAGGGGGGTGAGTTTACTTAGTCGCGTAAACTCAGTGGGTTGCACAATCGATCCACCATAACTTACTCAGGTGGTCGTGTGTGCAATCGCTTGAATTGCGGTGCATTTTTAAAATATAACCAACATCTTAAATAAATGAAATAAACTTATCCATAATTCATAGACTATCATAATCCAGACTGAAAAATATACTAATATAACATGAAGAGTGCATGATGCTTCTATTTTCTTATCTCTTTTTTTCTATTTGTCTCATCAACTTAGCATACGTGATATATCGTAAGTCTTATTAATTACTCCATATGCCTACACAACGTACTTCGCATCTTATCTTATTTAAACGATCTGTGCCAGGATCGCTGCTCGAGCCTATCACGCGAGGTCCATGTGTAGATAACCACCTAACCTCCATATCATAACATAAACCACCATCCAGCCAGATGAGGTTGCCGACATAGTAACCACGATGCCCCCTTAGTTCGAGACAAGGCTATAATGTCCTTAAGACCCATCTTGGCTGCAGACGTTAGGCCCTTATGGTGGCTCGTAAGGTATGGCACGTGTAGAAACTTAATTCATATTTAGCTGGCCTTCACAGCGTGTCTTACATATCATATCATTTTTCGGTTATGGGCTTAGGTCCCCGCCCCGATTTTATATTTGCGTGGGCTTAAGTCCCCACTTTCTTAACATACATGTGTCTTAACATATTTTTTTCTCATTTTTCTTAAAACATAGTGAGAATGGGCCACGGTGCGATAGGCTTCACTAAAACCACGCTTTCCAAGGGACGGGTTCCGTAGTAACCTGGATGTACTTCGTGTGGTATCCCATACTACCATAGAGGGGTTGCATCCGTACATGGATGCCTACATTCCAAGTTCCACGTGACCGTGAAAGAAACCCCACCGTGACGAAGGCTTAAGTCATGTGTTATATCTTATTCTTAACTTATATGCGTATGCCCTATCGTGATTTTCTATATGATGAATGTCATATGATAATGGTGAACATATATAAGAATGAACTATAACATAAACCTTAAGCATTTCATATTTATGAAGAAAATTAATAAAGAGCACAACATACGAAATATTAAAGTAAAACAGAAAATAAGAAATATTTAACTACATTTATTTTACAATAGAGTTGAAACTATACTTCATTAGGGTTAATTGTATCCATAAAATTTGGTGATTGACTGATATAGCGATCTGACCTATTTTATAATTCTAAAGGAGCACATGTGTCAAATCAATGATTGTATGAGGCTTAAAGGAGGTAATAGAATGGTAAGCATTAAAAATGTCAATATTTGACCCCTTAAACTTATAGATTATTATTCGATGTAAGCTATTTAATGTATTTTATTTAATTTTAGCGATTTATAAGTCTAGAGATAAGTTTAGCGTAAAGTAGGCAAAGAGTTAAAAAAATAATGTCAAACCCGTGTAACCTTGGATCATCTAAAATGTATCCCGACTTGCCGCCCAAATTTGACCTTAAAAACATTAGATTCGTGAAATTACTATTTCAAATAAAGTTGTAGATCTCGTTGTCTTCTTTCCAGTGCGCAAGAATCACGTACATCCGAGTTCGGGGTCAAAAGTTATGGCCAAAATACCGAGGCTGTGTCTGTTGAAGAGTTTGGCCGAATTTTATGAAAATCTGGAAAAAACGATCCTATCGATTTTGGGCCTAATTTCTATGTTTTTAAGACCCGAAATTTAAGGAAAAATTAGGGTTTTCTTTTTTTTTTAAAGAAATAACTGAATAATTTAAGATGGATTTAGAGGCACCCACCTGCTGAAGCGTGATTCGAATCCTACGATGATTTGGGTTGATGGAGATCGGATTCGAGAGACGATATGCCCGAGTCTTTTCGCGAGAATTCCTTTCTTACGATAAATTGGTCGCGGCGATGAGAAACTTTGATGGTGTAAGATTTTCTGATAAGATCGAAAATCGATGGAGATCCGACGATGAATTATGAAAGATGGCACTGTCAGAGCTTTTGTAGAGAAGAGGGAATAAAGAGAGACAACTAAGAGAAGAAGTAAATATATATCTAATTCTATGTATAGGTTAACTCTAATTAAGACTTTCCGTATAAGATTTAATAAAATAGTAGTTTTTACACGCAAGTAGAATTCATACGTGACTTTAAAAGCTTGAGAAGAGGTTTTGCTCCAGCGCTTTGTGTAAGCACCAAGGTAAATGGTGATTCTCTCTCGAATTTACAGTTGTGCCCTTTAACCCGCTTCACTCTTCAAACGGGCATAACTTTTTATATTCTTATCAAAAATCGATAAATTATATATCGTTGGAATCGTATCAACGATTACTCCGCAATGAGTCTAATATTGATATATATATAAAATCATACTATTTCTAAAGTGGGTACATTCCGGTGTGGAGCGTTAGCACCACGCACTGTGTGGTACATCATATAATACCATTAAATAAAATTCAAAAATCTGGGTTATTACACAGAGACTCTTCCTTTTCTTAATCTTCTGGTTGAGCCTCTTGTTATTATATTATAAATCACTTTAACAGACTGTGTATCTATATATAACCCATCTTATATTATATTATATTATATTATATTATATTTATATATAAAGAAAATGGTACTCTACTACCAATACTTTAGTAATATAATTAAGTTGTTTTTAAATGATACTCAGGTATTATATATATACTTGACTTCTTTAACTGGTGGGCACGCACATTAACGTAATATCAAATGATTGAAGGGTATGATGGGAGATTATATATATATATATATATATATATATATATATATATATATATGGTAATTTCCCTATATATTAATCTACTAACTCTTCTTTAACAGTTGAAACGTATTGGGTCTCTTTTCCTCCAATATATATTAGTTTTTATGATTTTACTCTTTTGCCTTTAGGGAAAATGAATTTTTACTATTATATATATATATATATATATATATATAGAGAGAGAGAGAGAGAGAGAGAGATTATGGGTACGGTGTGATGGGTGGCTATAGATGATGGTCCCTGACCACCTAATTTCTGTGATAAAAATGGAGAGGAGATATTGGTGTCGTTGGTTTATATTTTGTGCATGTATAACAAGTAATTGGTTTTGTTGAGATGAGATGTGTGGTAAACACACCTAGTATCAAAACACTATTATTGTTGCACCTAAAAATAAATTATTATAGGTGAAATGCACCATATCAATATTATTGTGCGACCCCAGTGGTTGTAGCAGAACTCAACTACGTATTCCATCATTTTATTGAAGATTTGCTATATATGGTAAACCATTGATTGATGGTAGGTTCTAAATATATTATATTTCATTACAGTTAATGACGGCTAAGGAATTTTTAAGTATAAAATCAATGAGTTATATTATATTATTTTATTTTATTTTATTTATATATATATATAACATGAAATCAGTATGTGCTATATAGGTTAACAACACTCAAGTACTTTACTATTATATTAATATAACTTACTTATTACTATATTAAGATAACTTACATATATACTGATTTAATATTATTAATTAGACAAATATGTGAGATGTTTATTTTCTTCTTTTTATCGATCCATCGACGTTATGACTGATTGATCGATTTTGAACAGAATCGAACCGCTGTATTTTAAAGCACTTTAAATTCGACCCATTGACACCATTAATCGATCGATCGATTTTAGACCAGAGCTGAATAAGTTATATATTATATTTTCGACCGATCGATTCCAAAATCGATCAAATGATCCTCGTCCGAATGGACGACCTAATTTACACTAAAATTCCATTATTCCACGACCAAAAAATTTAGTGTACACTAATCACTTGCACTTTTCAATCAATAGTCATGATCCACCTAATTTAAGAATGATTACACCTTTTAAATTTGAACATTTAATTATAATACACTATATTTATATCACTTTATCGCTTCAACGCGACCACTTCGATAACACGGAGCGTTAGAACTTCGATACCTCATAAAAATCAATCGAACTCTGGCCTTCAAGTTATCGAAAATATAATTATTCTCCTACTCTATATTTATTGATGTATTATGTAAATAAATATATGTGTAGACATAACGATAATCTGAATGAAAATCATTTTGTAAGTGTGATGATTTTACATTTTCATTTTAATTATGATACGAGTTAAGGATATGTTTGGTCATATGGCGCGAGTGTACGAAATCATGCCTATGCTTGGGCATGATGATTCACTGAGATGGTATCAAAGCAAGGAATATATCGTATTCACATGCCTTACAACTCCTGGTGGTATAGGACATCATGACGAGTCGGGTGAGTGTGAATTTAGTGTAGCCTCGTACACGGTGGCATATATGGTAACTTGATCACCCCGAATTCTAATATGATAGGATAAGATATGAGTTCAGGTACGAGGTTTAGACCTTTGGATCATAAAAGTATGAGGAGATATGAGTCGGTGTGATAAGATATGAGTCAGTAAGATAAGATATGTTACGAGTATGATAATAAGACACTGTTGTATAGGCCAGCAAAAGATTAAAAACTTATGTCTCTGTACATACCGTTCCTTGCATAGCCACCGTAAGGGCAACATCGTCTTTCAGTCAAGATGGGTCTCTGAGAGATATTATGAGTTATGAGTCGCCGACCACCCCTGTAACTGGATGAGATGCATGATATGATATGATATAGAGGGCGTTATGATATGGTGGTATGATACTATGGTGATCCTCACATGATAGCTCGAGCAGTGACTCTGGCACAGTTATTTAGGATTTTATGAGTATGTTAGTTATGTTCATGCGATGTACAGACGTATATGCGAGAATAATAAGACATGATATGTTATGAGATATGATATGATATGATATATGGTAAGGTACGTTAGGATATGAGTGCCTAGTTCATGGTTCTGTATTCACGATCATGATATGAGGGTGGATTGGTGGTGTAGAATGGGGTGGTACTTGATTCTACTATTCTCTTTTGATTTCTTGAGATATTATATTTATCGCTCATTTGATACACCCACAATGCACCTGAGTAGAATGGGGTGGATTGGTGGTGTATCCACTGAATTTACGTGACCGAGTAAACTTATCCCACGATAATCTAACAGCTACAGGTGACTATCTTGACGAAGTGGACGTTGGTTCCTTTTATCCGATTGGTGCTGAGTACGTTGACCCAGTGGACATTGATTATCAGGAGCCTTGGGAGGGGGATGCCACTGATTATCAGGAGGACTCGGTGCTGATTTTGATCCAAGCGTCGACTATTGATATCGAATTTGTCTCTGACCTTTATTATTGGTTTAGTTGTGGATTACTTGGATTCTTTTTTTCGCATTTATTTAGGATTTATTATCGCTTTTATATTCCACCTGTATATGCTGGCTTTCATGGATTTCGTGGAACTAGGTTTGTACAATAACTTTGATTAAGTGTATATCCGTTTAGCATATCCGGGATATGTGTGGGTCATAACTTATAATTCTAAGCCCTCAGGATGGAGTAGAATTTTGGGCCGCGACACTTTCCCTCCAAATCCCCCCAATGAAACTTTGGGATGCTTCCAAGCCTTTTTTCCCCTCTTCTTTCTTCATCCATCACTGAAATTTTCTTACAAATGTATTGCCAAATCTATAATAGTACCATGGCATCAAAAGTAATCTACAAGTTTGATGCCGATTATATGAAATAAAAAAGGAAGATGGACTACCAAGAATTATCGATGGCCATGTACTCGCCTAATAAAGTGGGAGATCTGAGTTCGAATCCCCCTTAGACAATTTAGGGATTTATATCTCGTGCTGACCTGACACATGCTCCTGGACTTAGCCAAGTGCTCTAAGAGACTTAAACTCTCAAGTGATAAAAATTTTTGCGTATCAACAAGTTAAGGGTAGATGTCCCACCCAACTATGTAACCCAAACAGACCTGACCCAACCCGATTCAAAAACCTCCCCTAGTTCCTTTATACTATGCAAAACGATTCTATATATATACACTACTATTTTCAAATTAGGCTAGTAGCATCTCCCAACTACACTAGAATTAGGTGATGGTGATCATTTTTCATCCTAATCTTTCACACGATGGATCTGGAGATCATGCGCATTAGTCCTATGTGACACACTGTAATGACCTGGATTTTTTAAAACTTAAGTGTGTGATATTAGATGTGTTTTGTACTGAGCACGGAATTAGTGTTCCACACCGGAACCTAACCTAATTAAGAGAACTATATTTAAGTGTAAGTTACGTAAATCAATTTAATCTTTTTATCTTTTAAGAAAACCCTAGCCGTCTTTCTTCTGTTTTTCTCTTCTTAAAAAATCTTAGCGGTCAAATACCTTCTTCTCTAGCCACCTTTATCTAAAAATACCTTAAATCCTTGCGTGTTCTTACTTAAAGAATCACAGTGATTTATTTTTCACCATCATAATTGAGGAGAAAGAAGAAGGCGAAATCATGGATGGGCCATCGAGTGAACGCCTATTTCTATCGCCCTAATCGTCATCGATCTATCGATCACGCTTCAAGAGATGGGTACCCATCCATCCATCTCTTCCTTCTCAGATCCCGTCGTGTAGGATACGTACAATCGCGTATTGATGGGCTAAACGAAAAGAACCTAAATTTATTTTCTAGATAATAGTGTTTAAGATTGAAAGATGCGATCTATCTTTGTTCTAATATTATTTATTTATTTTTCGGATATATTTTTAGTTTATTTCGGAACTCTACTTGTTCAAAAATTCGATGGCATCCTATTTGGTCCGTCTATATTTCTGTACACTTCCAGTTTTTTTTTTCTCTTATTATTTTAATCTAAGGTAAAATGATAAACCCAATAATATTAAAATATAGCCGCTCGCTCGCCTGAACGAAAAACAGAGTTTTTATACTTTCAATTTTGTTTTTTTAATTCCTCTTCATTGCTCTCATTTCACAGTAATCGATGTGATTTTTTTTATATGTCCGTTGTTTCCTTTGGATTGATTAGAATAATATACACTAATTATTATAAGTATGTTATTCAATGGAGAACGGTTACCTTTCCTTATTTTATAATATAATCGGGTACCTGATGGGAATAGACTTATACTATATTATATAATATGTAAAGTAATGATTGCTATATATGGAATAGTACTTAATAGAATATTATATGATATATATTAACCTATACAGGTATCAAGTAAATTGATATATATATACACTACAAAAAATAAGACTATTAGCGGTAGTCAAAAACTACCGTTATTAACAAAAAAACTGCCGCTAATACCCTTGTCGCTAATAGTCTTAATAATTTTTTTTTTTATAATAGCAAAAAACTGCTGCTAATAGTCTTATGTTTTGTAGTGATAACTTTACTTATATAAAATATTATATAAATATCACTCATGTGAAAGCAAGGTTGAGCGAAATAGGCAACTCCTGCATAGGGACCACATGGTCAAGTACTCTGCTATCTCAATCTTGTACATCACACACAAAATCTTCATTCTAGACCATCCATATAGTGCCATAAGATGGGTGTAGGTCAAAAGTCATCAGAGTTATTGATGAAACAACTTTCAACTACTTGATAAGGCTACATCATATCGTTACCACTTTAATATTTTCCACCATTAGCCATTTGTAATTGAAGGTCACGATCGTCTAAACATCAATCAATTGGCCTACTGCCACGTGGTTAAGCCAGATCAAATGATCATACTTGTCACGTGATTAGTCCAGATCGCATGATCATAATTTCCACATGAAAAATTCCAAAATGTCCATTCACCACCAATTGGTATATGTGGCCCGACACTCAATATTGAAACCTTCTATATATGTTGTAGGCTTATAGCTAATAAAAAAGGTTTACTTTTTCAACATAGGAAGATTACGCGGACAAATGAGGCCATAAAGCCAACACACAAACCTATGCATGTACCCAAATTGAAATTGATTCCACGTGGACCAATGAGACCCATGCTTTAAAATGAGTACCACACCTTAATAATTAAAGTTGCATGTGCTTCATTATATCTAATCGTTTTTGTTCCTCCTTTTAAATTATAATATTATTATAATTGATATCCTGCATTATATAGTTTAGATTGTACATTAGTTTAATCTATAGGAACTTGGTACTCAAGTACCCCTTTGTCTTATTAAGGGAACCCGCCTCACAACATACCTAGATAGTATTATTATTCATGTGAGAAATTTCTTTCTTGGCAACGAATTGGCTCGTTTTGTTCTACTTTTATCGATCCATCGACACGTTAAATTGATTGGTTGTTCCTGAACAAAATCGAACCATTGTTTACTTTAAATCGATTCTGAGCTGAATTAAATAATTCAAATAATATATTCTCGACTGATTGATTTCAAAATCGATCAATCAATTTTCGTCCGAATTGACGACTGCGCTTATTTTCTTAATTCACTTTACTCACAACCAAACTTTAATAAACCATTCGATCGATAGTCGTGATTTACTTAACCTTTAAATTAATAATATCATCTATTTGAGAATTTAATAATATTATATATAATACTTTTATCGCTTCAGTGCGACCACTTCGATAACAAGAAGTGTTAGAATCTCGATACCTCGTAAAAATCAAACTTTGACATTCAAGTTATCGAAAACACACAATTAACTCCCCTACTCTATATCTATGGGTGTGATATGTAAATAAATATACGTATAAACATAACAATAACCTGAATATAAACCTTTCTATAAGTGTGATGATTCTGTACCTCTACTTTGATCATGATATAAGTTATGAATATGTTAGGACATAAGTACGAAAGTGTATGAGATCATGTCTATGCTTAGGCATGGTGATTCTCTGAGATGGTATCGAATCGAAAAATACACCGCATTCACATGCCTTACAACTCATGATGAAATGAGACCCATGACGAGTTGAGTGAGAACGAATTCAGTATAACCTCGTGTCATACTCATACTCTTTCAGTCAAGACGGGTCTTTGTACGTGTCATTATGTCTCCCCATTAGGCTAGATGAAGGAGTATGAGTATGACACGAAGGCGCTACGATATGGTGATATAACACTATGGTGACCCTCACATGGTAGCTCGAGTAGCGACTCTGACAAATGTCGTTTAGGATTTTATGAGTATGTTAGTTATGCTCATGTGATGTACAAACGTATGTGTGAAAATAATGATAAAACATGGTATGTTATGAGTTATGGTAAGATATATTAGGATATAAATGTTGAAATTTTGATCCTGCATTTATGTTATGATACGAACTTTATGATATACACTTGAATTTGTCATGTTCCTTCAAATTTCTTGTTATATTATGTTTGTCACTTATTTGATGCACGCATAATGCACCTAAGTAGTACAGGGTAGATTGGTGGTGTATCTATTGAGTTTATGTAACTGAGTAAACTCATCCCATGCCAATCTAACAATTGCAGGTGATTACACTGGTGGAGTAGACATCGGTCATCCAGATCCCGCCGACGTCGATTTCATTGATCTCGCGGGCGTTAAGTACCAGGAGTCTTGGGAGAGCGACGCAGTTAAGTGCCAGGAGGGCCTTGATGTTGACTTTGACCCGAGTGCCATCTATTGACCATTGTAGACTTGGTATTGGGTTTCGTTTATATTATTGTTGATGACTATATGATTTTATTTTATCAAATTTTTTTCTGACTTTCATTATTGTTTTATTAGTGAATTATTTGGATTCATTGCTTTTATTCCGTTATTTATGACTATTTTATATTCCACTTTTAATTGTTAGCTTTTACAGATTTCGTGAAATCAGATTTGTGCAAGAACTCTGATTAGGTATATGTCAATTTAGCATATCAGGAATATGTGCAGGTCATAACTCAAAATTCTAAACCCTCAGATTAGGGTAGAATTTATAGTCGTGACACACATTCCAAAAAAGTGATAAAAAAGATGTGGCACACTTCCCATTGAAACTTGAATTTTAAGGTCACTTTTTTGGGATATGTATCACATACCACACATCCCATTGAAACTTGATTTTTCGGAGTCAATTTTTGGGAAATGTGCTACATGAAATAAAAAAAATTGCCTATGATACACCATGTCCATGAGACAATAAGTTTTTGATTTCACGTACTTCCATTGCGAGAAAGAATCGGATGAGATAACGATATCCATCTTTTGAATCAAAGCAATAAATGGTATTCAATGAAAGTGCACTCAAAGATTTATTGGATGCAAATAAAGGTACTCACAACGGATCCTCACTCCACGTCGTCAGAGAATGTAATCTTCTGAGATTGGTAAGATGCTATATGTCTGTGTGTCCCTTTGGGCATAAATGTTTATATGAAAATTACGTAATGCCACCTCTAATGTAGCCTGGTAGGTAACTCCTACATGAAAAATATAATAGCTCTATTTGCACCTAAGAGCTCTATTTGCACCTATCCGATTAGAGTATCATTGGCTTCTTTTATTTCAATCTTCCACACAATAGATCTTAAGATTATGGGCATACCATTAGACAATAAGTTTTTGATTTCACGTACTTGGAACATATCTAAAAAAGTAACTTAAAAGTACACATCACTCGAGTGTAGTGTTAAGTGCGACACTTGAGCCAGTTGTGTGTCATGTGTTACACAACCCGAAGGTTGGGTGTCACATGCACATGTACAAAGTCAATCAATAACCAGTTAATGAAACTAAAAAAATAATTTAGCCCATTGATTTTGTGGTCAATGATAAAAAATTCGTAATGGTGAAATTTTTTGGGTGAAAAATCTCTATCTTTTGACCTGTGAAACAAAAAACATAAATGTTCAAAAAAAAGAAAACGTCTAAAACCATTGACACCAGGGACGGAGCCAAGGGGGGGCTAACGGGGGCCACGGCCACCCCCGCTTATTTAGTTTTTTCTCTTTCTCTTTAATCTATCTTACCTATTTGTTAGGCCCCAAAATGATTGGCCCCTTCTAAATAAATGCACAACTTAGCTCTCTCTCTCTCTCTCTCTCTCTCTCTCCTCTCTTTTAGGCCTCTCCTCTCTCCTATCTTTTAGACGTCTCTTCTCTCTCTCTCCTATCTTTTAGGCGTCTCCTCTCTCCCATCTTTTAGGCATCTCAACCAAATAGGTTACTTCAGTCTCTCATATTTTTTAGCAGCTATAGTTCAACCACCCTCCTAAAACTTCTCTTTTTAAATCATGTCCTAAGACATGTCTCTCTCTGACACATGATTAGGCCATCAAAATCGTAAAAAATAAAAGATCATGTGGTGTGGATTCCTACAACCTCAAAAATCATGTGAATTTATTAGATTTATAAATCCAAATTCGCCACTTTCCTAACAGACCTTAAAAGTTAAAAATGAGGCTTAGCCCAGTTAAGTTGACTCCCAGCTATGACTAATTGGCCCTAATGCCTATTGATAGGCGCACGAATATATATAAACAATTTTTTTTTTTTTTTTTTTTTTAACATTAAACGAATACTTTTTTTTATTTTTTTATAACATTGTACATTTCTTGTTCATATTTTGGCCCCCTCCCATGAAAGTTTCGGGCTCCGTCCCTGCTTGACGCACTGCAGAACCCCTTCGAGAGATCGAGGTTGTGTGCCAACTCTCGATTATTTGTCAGTGGCCCATGATCTAACATTGAATTGTAGCATTTTTGTATTGTCCCATTAACCATATGTATAGAGAGAGAGAGAGAGAGAGAATAGGAGATCGAACTGCAACCGAGTGTAGCCCTCGAGGGCTACATCCATATGCCAAATCACATACCTGGTGGGTTGATTTGTCATTGGACATGTGATTTAAACAATTGTTAGTAATGCCCAACTAACTAGGTGCATTGATTGTAGACATATTTGACCACATTTTTATTATTGGATATACATCTATTAGAGCCCATTTTTTAAGTGATACCTGATTGTTATTATTTAAGTTGTCGTAACATCTGATCCTCGTGATTGGTGCCACATGGTGCCCAAATGGTCTAGGTTTAGCCCTAAGCGCTACACTCGGGCATATAATAATAGAGAATATTTAGGATTGAAAGAAAGATACATGGTATCAGAGCTATGGCCGGCTCCGATCTTGCGATCAGGCCGACCATGGTCTTGAGTGGTGCGCCCTCTACTAACTTCTCAATTTTTTTAATTTAAAAAATAAAATAAAAAATTATGCTTCCTTCTATCTTTACAAGCTCCATTGGTCCATACATTCATGTCACACGATCTCTCCCACGAGAGTTTTCTTCAAGCTACACGACCCTGCATCTTCAGCTTCTAGGAGAGATCATCACGAACCTGATCTAGTGAGCCACCGGCTCCGACAAATTCAACAAAGAGTGGGATGCGATGGTGATGGATCTTACCGACATATGATGACTACTAGAAAGCACGATCGGACGCTATATGCTATTCAATTAACGTTATAAGATCGAGAGCTAAGACTCTATGTAACCAATCACACGATCTTTATTCAAAGGAACATGTGATTACGGGAGGGTAATAAAGAATATTTAAGATTGAAAGAAAGATACACACCTTGGAAGGATTTTTTAAAATTGAGCAAGGGTGAAAATTTGGGATTTAATAATTATTTATAAAATTAATCAATTTAATATTGTCACAATCACCACACAACAAAAATAATAACGCAAGTCATTTTTTAACGTGGAAAACCCATTACAAGTAAAAACCATGGGATCTATCTCAGATCCAAGGAAAAAAATTCACTATGAATTAAAAAATCTTGCAGTGCCTCTTTGGAATGATATGCCCTAACACTCCAATCACCAACAATGACAGCCTCTTACCATCAATCTATCCACAGTGAACATTTCCAACAACTGACGTCTCTCATGAAGGTTCACTTGTCTCTCACAAGTCTTACACTCTCAAACAAGATTTAGAAAAAGACACACACACATCATTGAGATTTAGGCATGATATCAACAAAAGGTAAGTAATCTCAAGGACTCAGTTTGGACCAGAAATATATCAAAATGAGGATTTTCGGATCAGTTAAAAAACTGTCCGAACTTCCAAGAATATATATGATTTCGGGTCACGGACGTCCGTGAATCACTCACGGTCGTCCGTGACCACGGACGTCCGTAAGTGTACTACGGACGACCGTGGGTCCAAAGTTGACAAAACAATTTGTCAAACATATTTACTTGGCAAGACCATATTCCTAAGGAGCAACACTGATTTTTGGGTCATGATGATGACAAAAATTCTCACAATCTCCCCCTTTGTCACAATCATGACAAAAATCAGTTTACAAAGACTCAAAAAGAATAAAAATTACAATATATTCATTTTTCATCTAAGTCCTATACATCAATCTAGAATGCAAATACTGAAATTACAACTCTATTTGCTCCCCCTAACTGTTTGCCAAGTAAAAGAATAACCTCAACACTATTTTAGAATTTGATCTTTCACTTGTTGCTCTTCACCTGTTGAATTAACCATAAAACTCATTAATAGCAAAAGTGTAATATAATTGTATCTCCCCCTTTTTGTCATAATGTGACAAATGGTGCATTTAACCAAGGAAACTACAGCCAAATATAAATTCTCAAGTTTAGCACATTCGAAGATAACTTTGCAAAATCACATTAAAAATTTAAAAGATTAGTACATATCTTCAAATAGATTAAACAAGTTTCTTCAAATCAACATCTAGAAAATGTGACCACAAAAACAAAAGAGTATCATTGTCAGAGTTATAACATGTTTGAAATTACAGAAAAATAAAAGATCAGAGCAAACACAACAAAAGAACATCACTCAGGAGGCGGGAAATGTGCTCCAGGAGGCGAGAAGACACTGTTGAAGCGATTCATGATTGCTTCAAAACCATCAAGCATAGTCATTTGCATAGAAGAAATTTGCTCCCCATAGATATTGAAACCAGTTTCAATCCGATCAGATAGGGTTTGAATGTCAGAATTCATATGTTGCATCTTAGCATGAATCCTATCAAAACGATGATCATAATAATGACCCTCTGGACCTTGATACGGAGGAACTGGTGGAGGAGCAGGAGCTTGTTGACCAATGTCTTCTGCCTCATCTTCGTCTGAACTTTCATCAACAAATTCAACATCATCCAAATCGATTATAATCCTTTTCCCAATCTTTTTAAGCCTGCCCAATGGTGCCATGGCCCGAGTAGTATCCAAATTAGGCGGAAGAGTCATTTGAGACTCTACAATCTTACTAATGATGATAGGAAAAGAAAGAGATATTTTAGAGGAATCATCCTTCATTCTACGAACAATAATTTTGAAAATAATAGAGGACGCACATAATGGACGATTTATTTATAAGAGAAGCATGAGATAAATAATATCCCAACAAACTTGATCCTTATTTTCCGCTCTCGGAGTAAGAGTGGCAAAAAGGACATGTCGGAGCCACTGAAATTTGGGTTTTAGAGAAGTATAATGTTTTGTTGTTCCAGTTAGTTGATTGGGATCAGTACACAAAAAGTCGTATACAGTAGAAGGATGAAACAGTGACTGAATCTGGCTTTCATCCACAGGATAGCTATACCCATTATCATTTAAAGGTATACCCAAGATTTCAGAGATAAGCAAAGGAGAAAAAATTATTTGCTTACCTAAAACGTACGTCATAGCATAACACTCCATCCTGCTCTCAACGATTTTGGCGTGTAGAAGAATAGCATAAAAACACCGAACCACATCAGTGTAAGCGGAGCCAGACAGAGATAGAAGAGATAACCAACCCCGAGAAGCAAACATCTCAAACAGATCATGATCTCTAAGAAACTTGTCAAGAACAATCCGTTCGACTATGAGGTTTCGATTTGCAAAGAGACGATGAAAGCGATCTTCTTGGATTTGAGATGGAAATCGTTGAAGTTCATGCGAAGAAGATGATGAAGAACTTTTAGATTTCTTTGAATTTTTTCTATTTAGTGACATTTTTATCTTAGGTCGAAATGGAAAAGAAAAAATTTAAAAAATTTTGAGAAGACAAATGAAGAAGACGGTTCAGAAATGCCGCTTTTAAAAAAAAAATTGTACGGACGTCCGTATGAAGTTCACGGACGTCCGTAGTTGCTTTGAGATCCGTGAAATAGAAATCGACCGGTTAAAATTTCTTTGATTTCTGAACCGACGGACGTCCGTAGTGACATGCACGGACGTCCGTGAATGATTTGACAGTTTGCAGTTGAAATAACTGCGAAAGGACCGTTCGAGTTTGAAAAGACGGTTCAAATTCCGAACGTCCGTAGTGATTAACGGACGTCCGTGACACTTAAAAACTTTCAAGAAGAAAAAAATTCGATTTTTTTTTTTTTTTAATGTAAAAAATAAAAATAAAAAATTTTATGTCACATAATAAAATTTCATGTGAAAAAAAATATTAAAACATCCTAAAATGCATACAAAGGAATTAGAGTTGATCAAAATTTACAATTTTTAATATAAATCATAGGTATCACTTTAAGATATATGATAGTTAACAAAGGAAAATTTTAAGAATCAAAGTCATTTGTAACAAAAATAGTCCAAATTCATATTGATGGAGAAGAGTGACATAATTTATATAAAAATTTTCTTGATAAAAGCAATGTCACTCACTCCTTTTTAAGCTTTCTAAAAGACCCTTTTAACGCGCTTTAGAACATTGACTCCCAACTAGTTAGTCTAGGGCAATAGATCTTAAGAAATCCCAACGGTTTTACTTGCTCAAGTCATTTAGGCAACAAGGTAGAGCGAAAGCTTATTTGAAGATTCAAATTGAAACTCACTTGCTTTCTATTCAACTCATTTAACGAGGGTTAGGCCAATGACTCCCAATTCAGTTGACTTAGGGCATTGAGTATAAAATACTCCAACGGGCTTATTAACTTGAGTAGAAAAGGCAAAAATAAAGAGAATCAGAAGGAAAAAAAGAAATTCATTTTGAACTTATTAACCAAATATCAACATTTTACTCAGTTCTCAAGTTTGTTGCAATGACTATTAAAAAAAATTTCCTTTATATACTAACAATATATAAAAGATTTACCTTGATAATACAGAATAAAAGCCAATTAAGAGTAACTCAAAATTAGATAAATGCATTCTCATGAAATTTTATCACATGTTCACATTTGAAACTTTAGAATGTATCATATAGAATCCTGAAGAAAAAAATATGTTCAAGTTAAAAACAAAATATATATACAAGAAATGAAATAATGATTAATCGATGAAGCATAAACCAATGGATTTTCGAAGAAATTCAAATCGAACAAAATCCAACAGTTTTGTAAAAATATCAGCCAATTGTAATTGAGTGTCTATATGCTCAAGGAGAATAATTTTATCTTCTACCAAATCACGTATGAAGTGGTGTCGAATATCAATGTGTTTAGTCTTAGAGTGTTGTACAGGATTTTCAGAAATACAAATAGCACTGGTGTTATCACAAAACAAGGTCATTACACCTTGAGAAATCCCATAGTCAGACAACATTTGCTTCATCCATAAGAGTTGAGTACACCCATTTCCAGCAGAAATATATTCTGCTTCAGCAGTGGATAATGAAACCGAAGCTTGTTTCTTGCTGAGCCAAGATATAAGACAATTACCGATATAAAAGCAACCACCACTAGTGCTTTTTCGATCATCAGAGTTACCGACCCAATCAGAGTCAGAAAAATCGATGATATGTGATGTGGTATCAAAAGGATACCAGAGACCTAACTCTAATGTACCATTAACAAAACAGATGATACGTTTAAGAATAGTTAGGTGAGATTCCTTAGGGGCTACCTGAAATCTAGCGCACATACTAACACTATAAGCAATATCTGGTCGACTAGCAGTAAGATAGAGAAGACTACCTATCATGCTTCTATAAAGTGTTTCTCCTACAGATTTACTATTTACATCTTTTGACAATTTCACAGATGTACTCATTGGAGTGCGAGCTGGTTTACTTGATTCCAAGCCAAAATTTTTAACAAGTACTTTTGCATATTTGGATTGGGTAATGAAAAAGCCAGAGGAACATTGTTTAATTTGAAGACCTAAAAAACAATTTAATTCATAAAATAAACTCATTTCAAATTCATTGCTCACTAGAGTTTGAAACTTATGTGCATTTAAATCTAATATGGATCCAAAAATAATATCATCAACGTAAATTTGAGCAACAGTTAAATTAGATGATTCTTCTTTTAAAAATACCGTTTTATCCACACTATCACGTTAAAAACCATTAGTGATTAGATATTTTGTGAGTCTATCATACCAAGCACGAGGTGCTTGTTTCAAGCCATATAACGCCTTTTTAAGTCTAAAAACATCATGAGGATGATGTGGATCTTCAAATCCTTTAGGTTGTTCCACATACACTTCCTCATTCAAAAAACCATTTAAAAAGGCACTCTTTCCATCCATTTGGAATAATTTAAACTTTAAATGACATGCCATTGCTAAGATTATGCGTATGGACTCAAGTCTAGCCACAGGTGCAAATGTTTCATGAAAGTCAATACCTTCAACCTGTGTGTACCCTTGAGCCACCAATCTTGCTTTGTTTCTAATGATTTTACCTTCTTCATTAGTTTTATTTTTGAAAATCCATTTCGTACCAATGATTCTAATGTTTTGAGGTCTAGAAACAAGTTCCCACACAAAATTCCTTTTAAATTGAGTGAGCTCTTCTTGCATAGCAGTAACTCAATGCTCATCAAGAAAAGCTTCTTTAATATTCTTTGGTTCAAGAGTTGATGTGTAACATACATGACATAGAAGATTTGACAGATTTTTAAATTTTCTCCTAGTCATCAGTTTAGTGGAGACATCACCAATGATAGCACTTGGAGGGTGACTTCTCATATCACGAGCATAGGAGGGTCTATGTCAAGACTCATTTTCAGAGATATTGTTGTGTGAAATTTCTACACTCATATCTTCAGTGATATTAGATGTAGTGTGTGTAGAATTTTCATTGTCAGAAGATAAATTAGTGTTATCAAGTTTAAATTTTTCATGATTAATAGGAACAATAAGAATTTCATCATCAATATCTCTATTTAAAATAGTAGAAGAATCTGATTTTTGATCTTCTACAACAACATTAACTAATTCAATGACAGTAAGAGTTTTTAAATTAAAAACCCTATAAGCTCTGCTGTTCAAGGAATACCCAAGAAAAATTCCATTGTCAGTTTTAGAGTCAAATTTACTAAGAGATTCACGATCTCTTAAAGTGTGACAAGCACTACCAAAGACGCGAAAATAACTAACTTGAGGCTTTTTATCATTCCATATTTCATATGGAGTCTTAGTAGTGTTCGGTCTAAGGTATACTCGATTGGATATGTAACAAGCAGTACTAATGGCCTCAGCCCATAGATTTTTAGCCACATTATTAGCATTTAACATAACCCTAGCCATCTCTTGACCCTATTTTTCCTCTCAACCACACCATTTTGTTGAGGTGTGCGTGGAGCAGAAAATTCATGCTTTATTCCATTAGATGCACAATATTTAGCAAAAGATGAATTTTCAAATTCTTTACCATGATCACTATGAATTCGAACTATAGAAAGATTTTTTTCAATTTGAGTTCTTTTAGAAATGATAATAAATTCATCAAAACCTTAAGATTTTTCTCTAAGAAAAGCAACCCAAGTATATCTAGAAAAATCATCAACCAAATCAAGCACATATTTCTTACCTCCTAAACTACTTGTTCTCATGGGACCTACAATATCAAAATGTATTAATTCAAGAATCCTAAAAGAAGTAGGAACATTTACTTTCTTGTGGGGAACACGGGTCTGTTTACCCATTTGACATGCACTACAAATAGATCCATCTGGTTTACTTAGTTTAGGTAAACCTTTAACAAGTTGATCAGAGGCTAATTTGTAAAGATCATTTTTATTCATGTGGCCTAGCCTCTGATGTCAGATATTGATATCATTTGTTTTAGTGATAAGACAATTATTTTTAAGGGGATCACTAAAGGTGTAACAGTTATCAGCAGATCTAATCCCTTCAAGAACAATTTGGCCATTAGAATCAACTACAGTGCACAAATTTTTTGTAAAATTAATATTCATCCCATCATCACATAAATGGCTAATACTAATGAGATTAGCCTTAAGTCCTTCAACATAAAAGACTTCATTTAGTTTAGGATATCCAGGTGCTTCAATTGTTCCTTTACCAGTAATTTTACAAGAACTTTCATTTCTGAAAGTCACATTTCCTTCCGAGCATGGAATAAGATAAGAGAAGAATGATTTCTCACCAGTCATATGCCTAGAACAACCACTATCAAAGAACCACTTAGATGATTCACTAGCTTTTAGGGAAATATGAGCAACCTGAGCAGTCAAATCAGTTTTTCGAATCCAAACACGTTTGTATTTAAAATTTGATTTATTTTGAATCACATATTTGTTGATATATTTATTTGAACTACTCAATGAGATGACTTTATTTTTCTTCAAAGTTTGGTAGTTAGGAACATAGTATGGAGAGTATTCAAAGGCAAATGGGCAATACACATAAGTGTGTCCTTCCCATCCACAAGTATAGCAGATTGGTACTCTCCTACTAAAAGATCTAGAATTAAAAGATCTGAATTCATTAAAATTTTGGTTAGAATTCGTAGGAAGTGATTTGGTTTCTTTAACAAATTTTGGAGCATGGGTTATTTCTTTAACAAATTTTGGAGCATGAATTACCTCAGGTTTTGGATTTTTATTTGCTACATGATGATATCCAATACCTGATTTGTCTGTAGTTCTTTGACCAGAATTGAGTAATTTTTCCATTTTCTCATTTGTCTTGTAAATGTTTGAATATTTTTCATAAATGGAACCAAGTTCCCTTTTTAAATTTTCATTTATTTCAATAAGGGAATTTACTTTATTTTCTTGTTCTTTAAATTTTAAAGTGAAACAATTTACATTCTCTTGAAGTTTGCTGATAATGGATTTTAACTCAGTCACTTATTTGGTCAATTTAATTTTTTCTTTAGTTAGATGTATTGATTCTTGATAGAGTTCACTATAGGCATTTGTTATATCCAATACATCACCATCAATTTCATTAGTAGATGATATTGAAGCAATAGAGTCAGTTTCAATATGGGATGGTGTTTGAGAATTATTAGATTCAACAATAGAAGCCACAAAAGCTCTACACCCATATGAAACATATTCAGATTCATCAGAAGATGACTCATTTGATATATCAATCTCATGTGATGCAGTCAAGGCTTTGGATTTTCCCTCATCATTTTTCTTACTAGGACATTTATTAGCGTAATGCCCATAACCATGACACTTAAAGCATTGAGTAGTGTCAGGAGAATCCTTTTTAGGTTTCTTCTCAAATGATTTAAATTTTTCAGAAATTTCAAATTTTTTAAAAGGTTGTTTCTTATTTTTATAAAATTTTAAAATTTTTTTAACAAATAAAGCAAGTTCATCTGATTGATCAGAATCACTGCTAGAATCAGACTCAATCTTAGATGATTTAAAAGCAACACTTTTAGTAATATGATTATCTTAAATTTCATATTCATAAGTTTGTAATGACCCGACAAGTTCATCTAAGTTTAGATTGTCAACATCTTTAGATTCAACAATAGCATTGACTTTTGATCTGAACCTCTTTGGTAGTGACCTTAAAATTTTTCGTACAATTTTAGTATTAGAAACAGGTTCTCCTAAATTAAACGAGCCATTCACAATATCATTTAAGTGAATATAGAAATCAGAAAACTTTTCATCCTCATCCATGCGAAGATTTTCAAACTGAGATGTGAGCATTTGAAGTTTGGAAATCTTTACTTGAGGAGTCCCTTCATAAGTGGTTTCAAGAATTTTCCATGCATCTTTGGCTATGGTGCAAGTATTTATTCGACGAAACTCAGAAGCAGTAACTGCTCCAAATAAAGCATTAAGGGCCTTAGAATTATAACCAAGATTATCATATTCCTGATCCTGTCCATAATGATCTATGTTTGATAGTGGTATGTGGTATATTATCGACAACAAAGGTCGTAGTTGGTGGCGACCATCCGTCCTCAATAGAATACCAAATGTGAGGATTCAAAGAACTTAAAAATGCTCTCATCTTTGCCTTCCAGTAAGGATAATTAGAGCCATCAAACAGAGGGGGTCTAGCACTAGACACACCTTCTCTAGAAAGATCGTGATATCCCAAATTTGACATAACACTTAATTTGTTAAAATTTACCAAGTGACCAGGCTTTGATACCAATTGAAAATTTGGGATTTAATAATTATTTATAAAATTAATCAATTTAATATTGTCACAATCACCACACAATAAAAATAATAACGCAAGTCATTTTTTAATGTGGAAAACCCATCACAGGTAAAAACCACGGGATCTATCTCAGATCTAAGGAAAAAAATTCACTATGAATTAAAAAATCTTACAGTGCCTCTTTAGAATGATATGCCCTAATACTCCAATCACCAACAATGACAACCTCTCACCATCAATCTATCCACAGTGAACATTTCCAACAACCAACGTCTCTCACGAAGGTTCACTTGTCTCTCACAAGTCTTACACTCTCAAACAAGATTTAGAAAAGACACACACACATCATTGAGATTTAGGCATGATATCAACAAAAGGTAAGTAATCTCAAGGACTCAGTTTGGACCAGAAATATATCAAAATTTGGATTTTCAGATCAGTTAAAAAACTGCCCGAACTTCCAAGAATATATATGATTTCGGGTCACGGATGTCCGTGAATCACTCACGGTCGTCCGTGACCACGGACATCCGTGAGTGTACTACGGACGATCGTGGGTCCAAAGTTGACAAAACAATTTGTCAAACATATTTACTTGGCAAGACCATATTCCTAAGGAGCAACACTGATTTTTGGGTCATGATGATGACAAAAATTCTCACAAAGGGATTCGACAAGGAGATCCTCTCTCTCTCCTTTTTTTTCTCTTTGTGGAGCAAGGTTTCTCCGTCTTGATTGATAAAGCGTCGAAGGTTGGAGTGTTCGAAGGCTTCAAGATATCGTCAAATAGCTACGAGATATCTCATGTACAATATGTGGATGATACTATTCTCTTCATAGAATGGGGCAAGGAGGAGCTGATTAGGGTTAGAAAAATCTTGCTTTGTTTTGAGGCCATATTTGGCCTGAAAATTAATATGTTTAAGTCTAGCTTGATTGGAATTTTCAAGGTCGATGCAGAGTTGGATAGGCTAGCTCGCATTATTGGTTGCAAGGTTGCCGGTCTTCCCTTCAATTATCTAGGTATTCCAATAAGCCCTGGCTGCCCAAGGAGAAATTTGTGGCTCCCCATCATCGAAAGGGCAGAAAGAAAATTAGAAGGCTGGAAAGTAAAGATGTTGTCTATGGCTGGTAAAATCACTCTTATTAAATATATGCTTACTCCCGATTTATTTTATGTGCCTGTTTCAATTCCCAACATGGGTCATTCAAAAGTTTGAAAGAATTTAGCGAGAATTTTTATTGGTTGGTTCCGAAGACAAATCAAGGATTCACTCCATTGATTGGCGCTTACTATGCAGAAATAAGGTTGATGGAGGTGCTGGAATTATTACTTTAAGGCCTTTTAACTAAAGATCAAAATTTCGGGTAAAATTTTGGTTTCGGGCTTGACCGAAACCGAAAATTCGGCCGAAAACCGAAAATTTGGTCGAATTTTTGGGTCCCATATAAATTTGGACCGAAATTTCGGTCCAAATAATCGTTTTGGAGGGGACCGAAACCAATAATTTCAGACGAAATTTTGGTCATTTCGGCCGAAATTTTGATCCTTGCTTTTAACAAAGCTTTACTAGTCAAATGGCTGTCGCGAATCGAAACCGAAAGGAATTCCTTATGGAGGCGAGTTCTTATAGACAAATATGGCTATGGCGGTAGTCAATGGGATGTTGAATCGGGTGCACAACACGAATCGAGATTTTGGAATTCAATATGTAAATACCAAGAAACTTTCAGGGGACTACTCTAGGATTAACATCGGTAACGGAGGAAACACATCTTTTTGGCACGATAATTGGATTTGCAATCATCCTCGTAAGCTCATTTTTCCTAACATATTTCATTGAGCTCTGAATCAAGATGCTTTTGTTTTGGAGGCAACAGATGTATCTGAGGTGAGGCAAATTCAATGGAACTTAGTTATGTCTAGAAGACTCTATGATATCAAGATAAATCAGATTTCCAATTTATTGTCTCTTCTGACTTCCTTTTCGGGGTTTAAACCTCTTTGCTCTGATTACCCGATATGGAATGATCATCATTCCGAAGGGTTCAAAGTGCATTTTCTTTATCATAAATTGGCAAGTGCGATGACTCTGAAGCTGCCGTGGCTTTGGATTTGGAAAGCAAATGCTCATTTCGGTGTAATAGTCTACACATGGCAAGTGATGAGCAACAAAATTCTTATGGTGGACAATTTACAAGCTTCTTAACTAATCGATGTGCTCTATGTAAACAAGAGGGGGAAAGTGTTCATCACATGCTCATCCATTGTTCTTTTTCTGCCATCATTTGGAATTTCATCTTGGGTTGGTTCAAAACTTCTTGGGTTATGCTGGAGAGATGTGACACTCTTGTAGGATCGTGGAGCAAAGGTATTAGAAGCTGCAGAAGAAGGGAGATATAGGATCTTATTCCTTTTGCTATTTTCTGGGTGACTTGGAAAGAAAGAAATAGGAGTCTTTGAAGGTAAAGAAATTGAGTGTCACAAATTGGCTGAGAAAGTGCAAATTAAAGCTATGCAATGGGTGCAGGCCAAGAATATGATTTCTCCTTATTCGATTCAAAATTGCATTCGAAAGTTATAGGTAGTGGACGCGGGCAAGGCCCTCCAGATTGGAGATTAGTGGGAAGTTTTTCTGAGTGGGAGTCTCTCTTAGCAGCTCAGTTTTTTTCTAGGCTACTTAAGTTGTCTCTATGTTGAGTATCTTGCTCAATGGGGGGCTAGCTTCCGGCTATTTTTTATGTTGGGTTCTTTTTTCTTGGGGGCGTTGGGTATGCCAAAGCTGTGTTGGTTGTCCTTTTCTTGTATTTCTCTTATTGTTTTTAATGCAAGGGTGAGATCTCTATAACATCAAGTGAATTATCAAAACAAAAAAGAAAGATATACATCTATGATTTGTATCTTATGTTTTAAGTAATATTATATTAATTGGAATTTTTAAATATTTAGATAAATATTATGGGAAGTATTTTCAATTTAAAAGATCTCTCGGAGATTTTAACTGATTATATTCACCTCCATTTAAAGAGGCTTCTCCCCTTAATGAAAATATTAAAAAATATTATCAAAACTGTAATTTTTTGAGTTTCAACATATAGTCTCAGCCATATATATATGGTTGTCTCTCCTTAATGAAAATAGATGTCCAAATTTTTTCGAGGGTGGAATGGATGCCTTTCAAGTGGCAAAATCATTGCTTTTCGGGTGGCAACAAATACATGAAAGATAATTCAACTTCGGCATATATATATTTGTTGGTAGATAATAGCTCGGAGAAATGGGGCGTGATTGGAGGATGGACTATAAAGAAAAGTGGATGAAGTTCGGATCATGCATCTTTAGTATCCTTTGTATTTGAATGAATATGAAGCTTGTATTTTTTAATCTACCAAATTTGATTCGCAATGTCTTTTTCGCTAATATGTACCTTTGTCCCCATGGACAATTTGGTTTCTGTCGTACGCAATTATAAAAAAGTGATCGACCTGGTCTTTCCCACAACCTTAATAAAATTATAGCGTCCACTCTTTGAAAGACAAATTTCTTTAAGTTCAGATTCTAGCACCCAAAGACGATTGAAACCAGCACACTTCCGTCGTGGGGCAGTCTCTTAGAGGATGAACTACCGATTCACACCCTTCTCCACACAAATCGCAATCCGACAGAATAGATGAGATTTTCTTATGTAATTCAGCTTTCACCGGTAAGATATTCTGACATGCTCTCCATCCAAATATTTTGACTTTATGAGAGATTTTATGTCCCCATAAATCCCTCCAAACTTGACCTTCTATAGTAGAACTCGAAGAAGCAACATTGCATTCAGATCTCTCCATAGCCAGAGGTACTTTGTATGCGCTTTTTACTGAAAATTTTTCATTTTTTTCCATCACCCAAGTCATTCTATCATTGCAATCAAATCTGGGAAGAGGGATTTTGAAAATTGCATCGACATCATAGCTAAGAAAATTTCTACAATTTTTTTCCTCGTCCCAACATCTCAAGTGTGGCCGAATCAGCGCTGAGACCATCTCCTCCCGGTTGTTATTTTTTGGTGTTATAATTTTGTATGTAAACGGTCAAAGGATCCATCTCTCATTCCAAATGTTAATGGACCTGCCATTTCCTACCCTCCAAATCGAGCCAGCAACAACAATGTCTTTTGTAGACATTAAACTATTCCACAGGAAAGAAGCCCCCCTTCCAGAGTAAGCTTGTTGGAGAGAACATCTAGGAAATTATCTTGCCTTGAAAACTTACTGATTAGGGAATCCGGATTTGCTTGTATCCTCCATAATTGTTTGGCTAATAACGCCTTATTAAAAGCTGCAAGATCCTTAAAACCCAAACAGCCGCACATTTTGGATTTGCAAACCTCTCTCCAAGATTTCCAGTGCATGCCCGTCTCTTTTCCACACTGACTCCACCAAAATTTTGCAATCGTAGAAGAAAGTTCTTTGTGAAGTGTCATTGGTAACTTGAAACAAATCATCATATAGGTAGGGATAGCCTGCACAACTGCCTTAATCAAGATCTCTTTCCCCGCTTTTGAAAGAAGTTTTCCCCTCCATCTGTTTATCTTTTTCCACACTTATCCTTGATTCCTTCAAAGGTGGCCCTCTTTGATTTCCCCACCACAATCGGGAGCCCCAAGTATGTATCATGAGGGGTAGTTCTTTTTATCTGCAAAGTATTGAGCAAAATGTCACGAGAATTTTGTTGAACATTTCAAATAAAAGATAGCAATAGTTTGTCCAAATTTACAGGAAAAGCGAGAAAATTCCTTTCGGGATATACTCAAGCTTCAGAAATACTAAAAAAGGATGAAATATCAAGATCTTGAGTGCAAACTTCATGGGATAGATAGACTAAACCTTCGAGTGGAAAATTTAAAGTCAACTTTGATGGGGCTGAGTAGGGCAGGGATTGGAATTATAATTATAGACCATGAGGGTGTGATTATGGAAATAATGGCAAAACCCATTAATCATATTGTTAGTTCTAATCATTGTGAGGCGGTAGCAATGCTTGAGGCCACAAGGTTTGAGTATCAGTGTGGATTTCAGGACATTATTCTAAAAAGCGATTCACTTTGGGTGTTGAATGTCATTTCCTAGAAAGATGGAGATCTTTCAGAGCTAGCTTTCCTTTTTGCTGATATTTATAGAATTTTAAAGTCTTTTAGATTTTGTCTATGTTCGCATGTGAAACGATTGGGTAATTAAGCAGCTGATACCCTAGCAAAAATGGGCTTGCAGTCTAGTTGTGAGGAGATCTGGTTGGAGGAAGCCCCTCCATAGATCCATGATGTTATTTCCTCAAATATTTTCTAATCTTAATAAATGTTATCTTTCCTATCAAAAATAAAAAATAAAATAAAATTTCTTTAGGTTATTAGAAGTCATAATATTTCACAAAATGCAATAAACTCAAAATTACAAGATAGAAGAAGATAAATAAGAAAGGAGAACTTCGGCATACCAAAAGAATCAAAAACTTAATTTTCTTGATTGATAAGAAAAATTAGTGTATATCATCATCATCATCACTATCATATTCAGTGGCGGATCCAATTAAGGCCTAGCATGGACATATGCCCATGGTGAGTTTAAAAAAGAAAAAAAAAAGTTTCATTTCAGAGTTACACATATTTTATTTCTTTTTTTATTCATGTAAGCAAAAGCCATTGCAAGTTTCCTATTACTCTCAAGTCTTTACTTTTTACAAATACTCAAAAGTCTCAATTTGTCTTTATTTGTCCATTTCTCTAGAAAAAAAATAAAAACCCTTAAACTCTCCCTCATTAGTCATCCCTCTTACTTAAATTACTCTCCAAGCCTCCAACGGAATGGATGCCCAACAGCGACCGGCGACATGTCACGGAGTCACTCTTTTCAACGTGCACTCACGTGCGGCGCCTCGCTTCCACTCACAGTGAGGCCAGCCTAACCCTCATAACTCTGATACCACCCGCTAAAGGATGGAACCCCCGTTCATGATTGCCTTCTCTCAAGGTCAATCATATCAACGCATAGTGTCTTCTCGCGACACGCATGCTAACACTTCAGTGCCTCGCTTGGCTCGCCACCACATGCAGTACTAGTTCCTCGCCGCTAAATGGCGTCATGTTGTAACGTCTCAAAATTTTGATATTGAACAGTATGCCTCAGGGTGCGTGCATGATTATTCATGTGCCTGACTTGACGAGGAATGAACTAACCAGTTATTGTAGGTTATGTGCTAAGTGAAATTGTTGGGTTTGAGTATAAGCCCTTGGATGAGTAGTACGCACGCAAGTATGGTGGGTGTGCCTAACACCCTAGACTAAGGCTAGGTATAAGAGTTAAAACCTTAGAGAATTTATTTCTCTAGTGTGTTGGTTGTTGAGAGAGTTATTGAGAGAGAGAGAGAGAGGAGAGCAATCAATACGGGAGTATGAGTGTGTGTGCATGAGGAGTTAAGGTAGCGTATAAATTGCGAGATTAGATCGTGTGAAATCCGGGACTTCAAACTACGAAGCCCTAGTTACGTGTGCACGTAGTTCGTAAAATCAATCAATTTAAGGTAAGGAATTTATGTTTAATAGTGGGTTAGTATTAGATAAGTTTTCGTTTATGGTATGATCGAAAAATATGAAGAAACGAGGTTAGATTTGTGAAAGAATGGAAAGGAAATGAGAAAAATCAAAGAATGGATGAAATTTGTAAATTTCGATCGATCGAAATTTGATTCGATCGATCGAAATTGGCCTGAGATGGTAGCATACGATTTCTGGAGAATTCGTTCGATCGAAATGAGATTCGATCGATCGAAATGTATATAACAGGGATTTTAGATTTTTTCTATTAGGATTCAACCAATCGAAATTTATTTTGATCGATCGAATTTGTGATCCGATCGATCGAATAATAAATCATTCGATCGAGGTTGTAGTGCCAAACTTTGGGTTTTGAGGGATTCGACCTATCAAAATATATTTCGATTGATCGAATTTGAGATTCGATCTATCAAATTTAAAATCGTTCGATCGAATTGTGTGCCAGATATTTAGCTTCTGTTAGGTTCGACTGATCTAAAAAATTTCAATCGATCGAATTGGGATTTCGATCGATCGAAATAGGGAATCGATTGATCGAAATTGCCAGATTCAGGATTGTAAGGAGATTTAATATCTTTCTGTTTCGATAAGTTTTGTCAGCATCTAAGCATAAATTGTTTTGAGACCCAAATGTGAATGTGTTACTATGTGTGTGTCATTTGGAGAATGCATTGTGATGAGAAAACCTCTCAAGCTTTGTTTTAGCAATGTGCTACCATGTGGAATCCTTCGTGATTCATTCCGATATGTGTGTGAAAGATTGTGTTTCAGTTTTAAGTTTTCAAACTTAACTATACTTGGCACATCACACGATGATAAACTATAAGTGATGCACGATGATTTGAGGTTTATATGTGAATACCCGACCGACGCGGCAGTTTAACCGCGATCGACGTGACGGAATATCCATGACCGATACAGCGGGATATCCGTACACCCTTTGTGATCTTGTGAAATCATATCGGCTAACGGTAAAATTTGTGTTAGGCACAAGTGTCCATCTTCGTTGGGGCCTTAGGCACCATATACGAATAGTCCATATGAGTGACGATGGTGGGTATTCCATCGGGGACTCGAGGCTATAGCTACTCGAGTAATTACTTAAGTAAAATGTTTTAATTTTCTTCCTTGTATTACGTGACTCAATAGATGTGCACATGATAAACTTCCTTCAATAAGAAAATGTTTGTTTCATTTAATCATCTTGACATATGTACCAATAACTTCATTTGCTCAATCCATTGCTGTTGAAATTGGGTTACTAGTAAGAAAAAAAATCATGTTTTCATTTATGTCATGAGATATATGTGCTTCGATAAGAAATACATGCTATTAGCTTTTCCCTACTGAGCTTAGATGAAGTTCATTCCTCGACTATACGTCACAGATACAGGTGAAGACTTAGGCACGGAGGATTAAGACAAGGACTCCAATTACATGTCGTTGGAAGAGGAGCAAGAACCTCATCCAGAGAACTGTTTTATTTGTGCAAGGCCCGGGTAGGTTCCGCCTTGGGAGGCTGATTTAGAATGTGGTTTAGTAATGTTTGTAAAGAATATAAGTTTTTGGGAGATTCTTTGTATAATTATTTTGTGAACCATGTTTTGGTAGGGGATAGCCCTTACTAGTGGTTCTTTTCGGTTCTTCTGCCCATGAGTTTCACATGGGATTAGAACCGTTATTTTAAGCTTTTGAGATATATAATTGAAGATTTCTTTTTTTCATATGATAGCTATGTCTGTTAGTTATGATTTTCGCTTTCCGTGTGTATGTGTCAAGTGTTCTGTTCGGGGGTTGGCCTTAGCGTCGATCCGACGGTTCAGATTTTGCTATTAGGAAATCCGGGCTGTCACACATGTTGTCTCATTTTATACATGTCTCACCGACATACTTAACCAAGCCCACAATCGTGTGTGGCCAATGCAACCAGCACACGTCCGAATCTGGCCCTCGACTACCATGCATTATCTGTTCCACGTAGCCCTCGAGTGCCCTCGTGAGGGTGCCAACTCATATGCACCGCGACGTATAGCTCGAGTCATATGGCAACCTCACCTCGGGTGACATATGGCATCACCGCAGTAACATCCTAGGCCCACCCCTTGACCTAGGAAACCCATACTCTCATCCAGCAACGTAGGGCCCCATGTGTAGGAGAATAGCTCCACAGCTCCCTTCCCCAAAGTATGGTCTAAACACCAACCGGCAAGAGAACCTCAAAGGTATTGGTTTGACATACCACCATGACACACAGACCTCTGCCCGTGACACATAGGGTCATCCACCACACCAACATGCCCCTTGAAGTCCCGCATTAGCGTCCCATTCGACCGTGTCGCGTCCGCGTCGCGAGGCCCTCGTAGCCTCATGTCACGTGCCCTCATGGCTTTGTGTCGTGAACCCCGCATGTCACCATATCGCATCTGTGTTGCGACTATACTTCGTGCCCACATGGCACTGTGGCACGTCCGCATCGCAATCGTCTTTCATGCCCATATAGCACTATGTCTCGTTTGTGTCGCGACCATATCTCGTGCCTACTTGGCATCATGTCACGTCCTTGTCGAGACCATGTCTCATGCCTACCTGACACTGAGTCGTGTACCCTCGTTGCACCCCGATGTCACGTGTCCTCTTGGCATCGCATCGCGCTCCCTCTTAACACTACATCGTAAGCCCTCATGGCACCAAGATATCGTGTGCCTTCTTGGCACCACATTGCATGCCTCTTAGCACCAGGATGTCGCGTGCTCTCTTGACACCACATCACGTGCCTCATGGCACCACTATGTTGCGTGCCCTCTTAGCACCATGCCACATGCCCCTAGGCGGAGTACCAAGTTCTATAATCACGTGCGTCCAGTCGCCACACTAGACATTCACTTAACTCGAATCACCGTCGCAGCATATATATGGGGAATACGCAAGTGTTGCAAGGCAATGTGCTTCTACACTCATGCACCATACAACTAGCTCCAAGGTCCGCCCGCCTTCCTGCTAGCCATATGCCCAGTTCCAAGGCGGTCGTGTCGTCCTGTTGGCACACAGAGTAATGACGCCGTCACAAACGAGTGATGGCCAACGGTTAAAACATGATGGGCGAATGGTAATCGGCAATAATAAACACACGACTGTTTCCGGTAAACAGATAACCATATTTATCTTTGAATTTGATCTATCTCCTCTCTCTCTCTCTCTTTTTCTCTCTCTTCTTCTTCTTCATTTAAAAGGATTTTTTAGTTTCTTTAAAGGTTTAAAGTCTATTTTAATACCTAAAATATCCTATTTCAATAAACCCATATTGAATTTTTAGTTCTACCCTATTTATTTAGGGTAAACCTTAGATTCTTCTTAGGAATATCCAATCAAATATTAATAGTATTTTAAAAACTTTCTTTAAACTTCATTTTAATTCATAAAAAACCCAATTTCAATAAACAACATTTCAATTTCCCATTTTAATTCATAAAAATCCCTATTTCAATAAATCCCATTTCAATTTCTAAAAAATCATATTTGAATCAATCTCTAAGGTTTCAAATGAGTTTGTATCTTATTTATTTAGGGTAAAAATATTTAATCAAGAATAAATTTCTTGAAGTTAGCAATTACGATTGATGCTAGTCTTTTTCTTTCTTATATATTTATATTTTTAATTATAAATATTAATTAATGTTATGCATGATGTGCGGTTCTTGGGAGCACCCATCGTAGGTTCTCCAAGCCCATGTTAAGCACCACGTGCGCCAAAAGCATTTTGAGGTGCCATGTACAGTACGGGCATGTTTTGTAAATTAATTTTTTTTTTAAATCCTAAACTAAATTTTGATGTCAAAAGCTAATCTTTGAACTTCGACTGATCTTTCAAGCCTTAAAAGACACATCAGATTCATTTAAAAAAAAAATTTCTTGTAAGACAAAAACAAAAAAAAAATTAATTTGTTTCCTCGTAAAACAAAAACAAAACAAAAAAATTTAAAATATAAAAATCTAAACGATGTCACTTTGCTCCACATAGCTCTAAAAACATATTTTGAGTTCTTGGGACGTAGACACCGGAGCTAGAGCTCAGTGAAGGTGATCCATATGAAGCACCTTACTAGTGATCATGGATCAAAATACCGGAAAATCGGTACGTATCGTCCGACCAGAAAATTGGTATGTATCGGACAATATGTATTGATACCGGTCCGTATCGAACGATACATTGAATGTATCATTCGATACATACCATACAGTTTAACGATACGGTATATTAAATGTACCATATCGTTCACGTCCGATACTGATACGTATCGTCCGATACGTATCGGTATCAAACGATATTTTGATCCATGCCATTGACATTGGGTCATATGACATTTGATCAGAGTCAATGGGCCAAGCTTATACTCGCTTTCTCATTGTTATGAATAACGGGCCAAACTTATACCCTGACCCAACTTAAAAAACAAGTCAAATCTGGCCGATACCATAGTGACAAGTAAAGAAAAAAGGGAGGCAGCGTAAATAGGTGAAATACGGGAGGCGGAATATAAATACGACATATCTTAATGGGGTAAATGCAAAAATTTCTAAAAAAAATTCATTAATTTTAACAAAATTTTATTAATTTCACCAAAATTAATGAAAATTAGAAATCTTCGGAATTTTGACAAAAGTTTCATGAGACGCCTATTTTGGTAAATTTGGGAGAAGTTTGTAACTGTGGACGATACAGCCGATTGACAGCCTCTGTACCATGCACAGAGCACTTTATATGGGTCACTGACCCAGGTCAGTCACCTAGTTAATGTCAACTTTAATGAAATGGTTGGAAAGGGATAATGGCTTATGGCCATTAAACTCCAAATGGTGACCATAAAAATTTTACTTTTTAACTCACACCATTTATGTAACAGCCCGGATTTTCGTTTCCAGAAATCCGTGCCATCAGGATCATACTTTGGATGATCCCCAGGACAAATCACGAAGTGTCTGCTCGTATAGCGGAAACCAAGCAGACACTGTCCAGCAGTGGTAGATCGAGTTATCACAAGGCATTTAAAATAGAAAGAAGCAATAAAACAAATATGTATCTAAATATATGAAAATATACATTCCCAAAAAGGAACCAAGAAGAACCAATGGTGATGGACATCCATCACCCAAAACAATGGTTCCTAATAATGGTTCCAATAGAATGTATAGTAATACTATAAAATGAAGAAAATATCTACAGAAAGTAAATACAGAAGTGGCCACCAGGCGCACAATAATCCAAAGTTTTACACAAAATCTCAAAAATAGCAGACTCGTATACCCAAACTAAGGATAAAAGTCGACCGCCTAGACGTCAGTCTCCTCGTCCTCGGCCTCAGCCTCTGGATCAGGCTGGTAATTTGGGTCACTCTCAGTGCCGGGAAGTACCGCTTCAGAACCTAAAAGTGTTTAAAAGGTGGTGAGCTACATCCTAGCTCAGTAGAAGAAGTTCGATTAATTTGCATCTAAATTATTAAACATGATTGCAGAACACATCTTAAATCGATAAGTGAAACAAAACTGAACAGAGTATGGATTGATGCTCAAACATGCAGGAGATCAGAATGCATAACTGGTAATAGCAAACAGAACTTTAGAATTTGCAAAATGCTATGCTTATTATATTTAAATGACTTAAATCATGCATATCTCTAACTTAAGTAACTCCCGTGTATATATATATCACGTGGTAGCCAGATTTGTGCCGATAGGAAACCCCAACCAATCGTCATTCAATGAACAATTTTGCAGGAATGCAACAATGCCCCACACATGGAGTGCAATTTTAGGATTTTCAAGCAATCGCATTGTGCAAGAAACGGATATACCGCAGAGTCGGTGGGGATCGTCTGAATATTAAACCTCAAATCAAATACATACTTATTACCTCATGAATTAGATTATCGGAGCAGATTATCAGAGCATATGCACTAATGTAAACAGATATCGAATACGGAATCGAGTTTCATGTATATGCAGGCATGTTTTCGAAAATCAGAGATAGCATACAATGTTAAGATATCATGCAATTAAATTTAGATGCACTTTAAGTTAAATTTTCCCCTACCTCAGGTCAGACCTCTTTCTAAGCAAATCCAACGCCGTTCTAAAGCAGTCCCAAAAGTTATTATCTACGGCCTCCACTCTTTTGTCTACATCACACACATGATGATGTATAAAAATTGATCCTAAATATTAATAATATTGACGTATTTAAGTATTTTCTCAAAACAGAGACGGAAATGGGTAATTTCATGTTGATTCAAAACTTAACCCAACTTCCCACTTCGTTTTGACTATTAAAACATTTGAATTAAGATTTGGATAATTCATGAAAGAGTTAGATCTCTTCGTACTCTTTCCAACGCATCAAGAATCGCGTCAATCGGAGTTCGGGACAAGGAGTTATGGCCAAAATACCGAAGCTATACCGATACTTCAGTTAACACGTGCTAACTTAGAACTTGGCCAAACTTCAAGCTCAATTTTAATCATCAAAACAATTTATTCATTAGTTATTTAATTCATGAAAGTTGTAGATTTAGTTGTCCTCTTTCCAATGCCGCAAGAATCGCATCAATCGGAGTTCGGAGTAAAAAGTTATGACCAAAACACTGAAGCAGTATCGGCACAGTCTAGGTTGATCGATCACCACCTTGGTGATCTATCACCAACCTCATTGTAGATCGATCACCACCTTGGTGATCGATCACCAACTCCCTTGTAGATCGATCACCACCTTGGTGATCTATCACCAACCTCATTGTAGATCGATCACCACCTTGGTGATCGATCACCAACTCCCTTGTAGATCGATCACCACCTTGGTGATCGATCACCACCTCGGGCATGAACTTCTAGCTTCTGGGGTCACTATTCCCCATAAGGCTTATACTGATTGATCGATCACCACCTTGGTGATCGATCACCAACCCTTCTGTAGATCGATCACCACCTGGGTGATCGATCACCAATGACAGAAAAGCTGTCATTAATGGAGTTCACCTCCCTTCCATTTTTTTGATCTCCTTCCACTAATGGTTGTTCAATCACCATTAATACTTCATAAATACACACTAAACTAAAACAAGGATTTGTTCTATAATCTAAACCATTAAAATCAAAGAAAACTAACCTTTCTTCGATCGATTTTGCGCCTTTAAGGATCGTTGTCCAAAAGGGGTTTCAAACAAACTTCGGATTTCCACGATGAATCCACAGAGATCGATCACAAGGACTTGAAGATGATGCCGTTCATCCTTACGCGTCGATCTTAACCTCTTCCAAGCACGGGAGATGATTCCAAAGTGATCGGCTCTTTGAAAATGGGGTTCTTTTTTTTTTTCCTTAAAAGGAATAGGGGTTTCTAACGAAAGGGGCTTGAACGGTCCAGATTTATAAACGGCGGAACACCATCGATACCGACGTCACGAGCCTTGCGACGAGTGCGGAGTCCTCTGCGCGATGGCGATCTCGCGATCGAAATCTCACGAGAAGGGGTTTGAAGGTTGACGGGAGCTCTCTCTCTCTCTCTCTAGCTTTCAAATTTGCAAGGCTTGCAACCGGGTGAAGCTTCTTTGAGAAGCTTTGCCTTTTAATTAGCTAAAGGGTTTGGTTTCGGTGCGAAGCGATAACACTGCAAAAGTGTGTTAGGCTTATCCACTTGAAATAGAGTTTGGTTTCGGTGTTGAGCGGCACACGATGCGTCGGTGCACGACTCATCTACTAAAGGCCTAAATTAAATCTTTTAACTTGATTCCTTTACACACACAGTATCTCAGACATGCTTACATTATTTATTTAATATTTTTAAGGTGACCTTGTTTTCCGTGCCGGATACGCACACTATTTCAGTCGGGTTCGGGTTCAGATTTTTCGGGTCATTACAATTTAACTTTATCATTATGTCATGTGAAACACATCTATGATCAATCTAAATTGCCCAAATGATAATCTATCAGTGGAATATGTCCCGACTCAGTGAAACATGTCCATAAATGGATGTGAGCCATCCGATTGACAAACTTTAATATCAACAATTATAATTAAAAACAACAGTTAATATTATAATCCACATATCCGATAGTTTAAACCTCTCAAACACCACTTTTGGGCCTTCTGTACTTTAATATAAGATCCATCACTTTGATGGTCACTGACATCTTAAACCATTGATGATTTTGGTGTTTAAATGATAGTCAGGAGAGTGGGTCCCGGATGGAAAAGGAGAACACCATATATGCAGGTCGATTACACTGTTGACTAAATTACCACTCTTCACGGAAATGTAGAATTCATTGACTAAATTACATATAGTATTCTGTGGTGTAAAAGGCCCTGGAAGAACTAAAACCCGCCATTAGTTGCACACAAAAAGATGGTCCTTGCACGCATGTTAAAAGAGAGACTTTCTATTTGGAGACTTGTGTCACCATCTAAGCCATCTAACTTCAAGGCCATGATTAAAGATCATTGGTGTAAGCGATGGGTACGAGACTATCGTAAGATTGAAAAGTCAACCGTTGAATTAAATGATAAATATCATGTTTCCTGCTAATCTTTTATACCAAAGATCTTTGATCATGGCCTGCTTCAACGGGTTTCTCACATGACACAAGTCTCCGAAATATCATCTTTCTTTTATATTGTGTGCAAGAGCCAAAGATCTTTGATCATGGCCTGCTTCAACGGGTTTCTCACATGACACAAGTCTCCGAAATATCATCTTTCTTTTATATTGTGTGCAAGAGCCATGTTTGTTGTGTGCAAGTAATGGCTCTTAAACTACATAATCTACTGATATTTGTTGACACCCCAGTCAACTCTCCATCTCTCCACCTATATCCTCCCTGAAGGCTGAATCACATATTCCTGCAGAAGTAACACTTCTCTGCCATTGCAATCCAAACCACACTGACATCTAAGGTAGAAAACCCAATGGATGGAACTTGGATTTTCAGGTTCTTAGCAGGCACACTCACCCGATTTTTACCCGGCATCGTTTCCTTTATGCTGTCTAGAATCTTGTTCAATTTTATCATGGGCAATGCCGAAAAATCAGGCACGGTAGTCTTTAGCCCGATAATAAAAAGAGCCGAGAACCTCGCTTTCTTAAAGGAAGAGGACCGATTTTGGCCCTTAGAGATGATCGGACGTGGTGGATGCGGAGAGGTTTTCCAGGCTGAATTGCCGGGGAGCAACGGGAAGCTACTTGCAATTAAAAAAATAAATCAAACAATGGTCAATGGAGTCGGCCTCACTGAAGCAGAGAGTAAACTTTTAAGCAATAAATTGAGGCAAATTCGATCAGAGATCAACACTGTCGGGAAAATTAGGCATCCGAATCTAGTCCCTCTCTTAGCCCACGTGTGGCGCCCCGATTGCCACTTCCTTGTTTATGAGTTCATGAAGAATGGGAGCTTACAGGATGCATTAAACCAGGTATCCCAAGGGACTAGTGAATTGGCATGGCCAATTCGGCACAAAATAGCGTTGTGAGTAGCTGCCGGGCTCGAATACTTGCACTTGTGCCATAGGCCTAGCATAATTCACAGGGATATTAAGCCCGCAAACATCTTTCTCGATGACGATCTTGAAGCTTGGATAGCAGATTTCGGCCTCGCCAAAATAGTGCCAACAACCGATACCCATGCGGCGGCCTCCAACATTGCAGGGACCGTGGGGTATATTGCGCCCAGAGTTCTTCCAAACAGTTAATTTTACTGATAAATGCGACATATATAGCTACGGGGTGAGTTCTTCCAAACAGTTAATTTTACTGATAAATGTGACATATATAGCAACGGGGTGATGTTGGCTGTTTTGGTTATTGGCAAGTCGCCGTCTGATCAGTTCTTCCAAGACACTAGGGAACTGAGTCTTGTGAAATGGATTAGGAATGTCCTCAACTCCGAGGAACCGTGGAGAGCTATTGATCCTAAACTTTTGGGCAACGGGTTCGAGCCGCAGATGCTTCTGTCACTCAAGGTGGCTTATTTTTGTACACTCAAAGATCCGAAAAAGAGGCCGAATAGCAAGGATGTCCGATGTATGTTGTCTCAAATAAAGCTGCATATATTGTAGATTCACAGTGAGTTTGATCTTTGTCTATCAAAATTTCGAAACTTTCAGCTGATTAATGGGCCAGGTACTTCCAGCTAAACAGGACACATTCTCTCAATCGAGCCCATTAAAATCCTTCTTGAGGAAACTCAATTGCTAAACTTTCTTGATTTCGGCTCGTCTAAGCTGATTAATAGAGATCAGAGTGAAGTGATGAACACTTTATGAAGAACACCTAGCTATCTCGCTCAGGAATAGCAATTCTCACAAATCAGGTTGAAAGCTGACAATTATAGCTCTTGTCTTGTTTTAAATTGCAGAAAGAAAATTTTAGATTACTCGAATCCTCAATTTAATAGGCAAGATGAAGTTTGTTAAAGCTCTCTTTCTTTTTTCTTTTTGTAATATCTTTTTGATTGTTTCTGAAATTTATTGCAGGTTGATGCTTACGCAAAATATATTGTTCTGATTACTTAGGTTTTTTAAACAAGCCACTCAATGGAGTTGCTTTTTTTTTCTTTTCTTCTTTTCTATTGTGGTGGGGGATTAATGGGATTCAGCAGCATCACAAGCCCATAAAGCTTATGAAGCTACATTCTAATGCAGTCTTTTATGTTGATCTCATAAAATGCAACTTTTCTCGAGTGATTGTGTTAATCCACCATAGAAAATCTATTGGCCTCCCGCAATGATTCTGTCACTTTCCAATCCGCAAATATACTCCGCTTAATGATGATGATGTTCATGACTGTTATAAACATGATGTTTATGAAGGGACTAATGCAATGATCCATTAGGCCCTATTTGATAGCAATGAGACTCCAAAGAGAAAATGAAATTAATTTCTGAGTTGATTTCCTGGGAAATGGTTTCCTCTAGAAATTGATTTTCTACTGTTTGATTGCTGTGTTTGAGAAATGAATTGGAAATTGATTTCTTTTGTTTTATTATTATCTTTGAAAAATGAATTTTTAAGTTTGGATCATATATTTTCTACTTTTATGAAAGTATAAGTTTGTTTGAACAAATACTTAGTGAGGAAAGAAGAAAAAAATTAATTTAGGAAAATACCTAACTTATCACTTCGTGTTTGATTGAATCTTTTTTTTTATCAAAATCATAATCAAAGTCAAATATTAACCAATAATTTTTTTAATGATATTCTATTTAGTTACAAATTAACACCATAGAAATCACTATTTATTATCAAGTTATATAAGCCAAGAGTTTGAAGAGTCAAACTCAAAAAAAAGTCAAACTTTGATCAAACTTAAAATTTTGATTAATAAAAATGAGTAAAGCTAAATAAAAAAGTTGTAAATGCTAATATCTATTAAAAAAGTTGTAAATGCTATTATCTACTGGAAGGCTACACGTTGAAAGGAAATTAAATTTTTATAAAAGTCAAACTTTGACCCACATTTCAACTTTGACCAAGAGAAAATTTTACACTATACCAACAAGTTACAAAGTTACATAGTAAATAACAGTCAAACTTTTGATCAAATATTCACTTTTAATAAAAGTTAAACTTTGACAAAACATAAAACTTGATCAATAAAAATTTTCAAGAGTAAAGTACAAAAGTTACATAGTAAATGCTAGTATGTACTGTAAGGTTACATGTTGAAAAAAAATTCAATTTTTAAAAAAGTCAAACTTTGAGCAAACTTTTTAACTTTGACCAATAGAAAATTCGGCAATGTACTGTCAAGCTACAAATTAACATAACAGTATTCATATCCATCGCTAGGTTACACTAGTAAAAAATTTGATCAAATATCAACTTTTAAAAAAGTTATACTTTGACAAAATATAAAAAAAAAGTAAAATAAAATTTGGTAATGTACTATAAAATAATAAATTAATAAAATAATAACCTCATTAGAGCTACAAAAGTAAAAAAAAATTAAATTGTGTTATAAAGTCAAAGTTTGACTAAATATCAAACTTTGACTGATAAAAATTTATATTATTAAAATACAAATAACATAGTAATAATCACTATCTATTGTTAAGATACACTTATCAAATTTTGACTAAAGTCAATTTGAATAAAAGTCAAAATTTTGACTAAAGGTCAAACTTTGACCAATAAAAATGAGGGGATGTACTTTAAAGTTATAAATTAAAACAACGACAGATATTTTACTAATTAAAATTTATAACTTTTCATAGAAAATCGAACTTTGACAAAAAGTCAAACTTTGACCAAGAAAAAATTGCACTTATACAATATAAATTTATGTAGTAGTAAACTCTATCTATAAGCAGGTTTCGAATTTGACTAAAAATAATTTTTTTATAAAAGTCAAAGTTTGACTAAAGGTCAGACTATTAACTAATAAAAATTAAGAATCTAGTATCACATTATATATCAAGATAGTAGTATCCTTTTTTTCCATCAAATTATGAGTCAGTTTAATAAAAAGTAAAATTTTAATTAAAAGTCAAAGTTTGACCTTAAAGTCAACTTTTGACCTCTAAAAATTTGGTAATATATTACCAACTTACACCTTATCGTGTTTCAGTAGTTAAAGTTTGATTAAAATTCAAACTTTGACCAAATTCAAGTATTAGCTAAAAAAAATATGATATAGATAATGTGGTGGTCATAGTGATCGTGCTGATATGATGGTCATAGAAATGAAAGTTCCTTTTTAAAAGTCTAAAGATAATTTCTTTCACTTTTAGATTTTTTTCAAGTAACTTTATATTTGAAATGATAAAAAATTATTATTTTGTTAGTAGGAAATTCAATTTCAACCACTTAAAAGGTTGAAATGGATTTCTCCTTAAATGATTTGGTGTATGAAAAGTCAATTTCGATGCGGACCCACTTAATTTCATTTCTATCTCCTTACATAGCTATCAAACAACAACAATTAGAAACTAAATTTCATTTTCACCTATGTAATTACATTTCTATATTATCAATGTAATTACATTTCCATATTATCAAACAAGGCCTTAAAAGCAAATCAGTTTCCTATCAGACTTTGGAAATGCCTTTATCGGTGGCTAAATCCACTCCTTTCTTTTTTAGTAGGCTTCCAGTTGTTTCGTGATCTCTCAAAGTCCCATCAGTATCTAATTTAGTAGTTCAATCCTTTTTTTTAAGTAGGACTCTTCCTTAGAACCTCTCTCTATAAGTTATGTTTAGTTTCATATTTTATAGTTCTGATTTGTCATATTAAATTTTTTTTTTTTTTTGTGTGTGGTGTAAATGAGCAGTACTTATCACATCTTCTTTATTATTATTATAATGAGAGAAGTCCAAATATAACAAAGTACTAATTCTGTCTATAGCGATAAAAATACTTTACTTTTTAGCTATTAGAATAAAAATTAATCTTACATATGCACTATTCAACAATATAAGGACATGAGGTTTTTTAATTCCTTCTCAAAATAAATAAAATGAAACTCTATTTTTGTAAACAAATCTCTCTCCCTGCTTTGCCCCTTTTGTCACACTCTCCCCTTCTCCGGCCACCCTCTCTCGCCATCTCTGTAACCCTCGACAATTTCTTTCTCCTTCCTCTTTCCCTATTTAACCTAATGTAACGACTCAGAATTTTTGACTTTCTTTTATTAGTATTAGATGGTGTTTTGTACCTTGCAGGGTGTTAGTGCTCCACACCGGAACCTATCCTAATTGAAAAAATACACATTTTGATTTTTCAAAAAGGTTATATATTTAAAATTGTCTTTATTTGACACAAGTTGTGTGGTGGCCTAGTGGTTGAAAGACTTTGCTTAGATCAAACCTTATAACGTGAATTTTAAACTTTGAAGTAAACGCCTATACACCCTTATTTAGTGCCGTCAACATCTTCTTCTCCACCCGCCTCTTCTCTAAAACATTTTAATCATTCACCCTAAAACTATAGTGCGTCCTTTCACAAGAACCACCGTAATTATTTTTTTCTACCATCAAGATCGAGGTGAAGGCGGCATAATCGTGGACGGACCATCGTGTGGACGCCGATCTCTATCGTCCTAATCGCCATCGATTCGCCGATCACGCTTCAAGAGGTGGGTACCCATCCATCAATCTCGTCCTTCTCAGCTCCCGTCGCGTAGGATACGATTCGATCATGTATCGACGGGTTAAATAAAAAGAACCTATTTTCTTTTCTAAATAATATTGCTTTAGGATTGAAAGATGTTATTTATCTTTGTTCTGATATTATTTATTTATTTATATATTTAATTTATTTCGAAACCTTACTTGCTTTATTTTTAACTTAATTATTTTAATTTGAGTAAAAACAGTAAACCCAATTAATATTGCCGCTCGATCGGTTAACTTGGTTCAATGGTGCATAACTATTTTATATTAAATATTATATATATTAGTCTTCTTCATTATTATCAATTTAACTGATGTGATTTTATTATATTATATGTATTGCTAGTTTCACTCGATTGGTTACATTGCCTTAAAATTTAGAAGGTAATCAATGCCTTACCTTTTAACCACTATAATATGGTATCTCTTACCTTATAAGAATAGTATTACATTCATGTCTAGTGAAGTAACCGTCTTCTTATTGTTTATTTTTATAAATGACAATTGCCCATAAAAACACGTAGACTTTGTGGGTTTCTTTCATTTCCAACCAATCTGCCTGGTTCTGTTTTACTTTATTTGGTTGAGTTTTATTTTTATGAGTGAATATTTAATTAGAACTTGTGCTATTATAAGAATATATTATATTATAAACACTTATAACTTAAACTAGATATCTATTAAAATATTACATAATAAAGTGTTATACAACTTACAGTTATATAATAATATTTTTTTTACCTAATTGCTCTACTTAATTACTTACTTTATTGTAAAAATAAAGAAATAAAATTATCTTATAAGACACATGCAAGGTGTCATTCCTTATTTCGAATTCGTACCCTTCTTGACCTATTTGATGTTGGAACGTGACCTATTCGATGTTGGACCGTGACTCATTTGATGTGGACCATGACCCATCTGATATTGGACCGTGACCCATCTGATGTAGATCTCCACCCATCTGATGTTGAACCGTGACCCACCTGATGTTGGAGTTTGGCCCATCTGATGTTCGACCATGACCTATCGGATATTGGACCGTGACCCATCTGATGTTGAACCTCGACCCATCTGATGTTGGACCGTAACCCCATTTGGTGTTGGACCGTGACCTATGTGATGTGGCTCATGACCCATTTGATGTGGACTATGACCCATCTGTTGTTGGATCGTGACCCATCTGATGTTGGACCATGACCCATCTGATGTATCGGACCGTGACCCACCTGATGTGGATCTCGACACATCTGATGTTAGGCTTTGGCCCATCTGATGTGGACCAGCCCATATGATTTCATTTCATAAGATGATATTAAATTAATTAAAGTATCTCTTATAATATATGATGATATATTTAAAGATAAAGTAATTTTAGATAGTAATATAAAATTAATAAATATTATATACTTATATTTTAGTATTATTTTATTCTCATATAAAATAAAACTACTTGGTTACTACCTTATTTTAATATTATAAAATTATCTTATAAGGTACATGAGTAGTAGTATCCCCTATCAGAGTTCAATTAATTTTCTTTCTATAGATGGATCGACTTATTAAAATCGATCAATCGATCTTGAACCAAATGACAACTTACACCTCATTAAATCTGATCTATCGATTTTCATTTTTCGATCGATCGATTCTCATCCGAATAGACGACCTTATTCACACCAAATTTTACTATTGTACGACCAAAAATTTAGTGCACATTAATCACTTACACCTTGCGATCGATGGTCGTGACGCACTTAACTTTAAAAATAATAATATTTAATTTAGGCATTTAATAATGATAAATAATAATATATAAAAGTCTCGCTTTTATCATTTCAATGTAACCACTTCGATAACACAAAGTGTTAGAACTTTGATACCTTTATGAAACAAAACTCTGACCTTTACGATTATCGAAATCACACTTATAACCATATTCTATAATTATATTGGTGTGTTATGTGAATATATATAAATATAAACATAATCAAAATCTAAGTATAAATCGTTCTGTATGTGTGATACTGTTGTATTTACAACTTAATCAATTTATACGAGTTAAGGATATGTTAGATCATGAGTATGAGAGTATATGAGATCATGCCTACGATTGGGCGTGGTGATTCGCTGAGATGGTATCGAAGCGAGAAATACACCGTATTCACATGCCTTACAACCCATGGTGGAATAAGACCTATGACGAGTCGGGTGAGTGCGAATTCAGTGTAACCTCGTATACGGTGACATATACGGTGACCAGATCACCTCGAATTCAAATATGATAGTATAAATTATGAGTTAAATTATGAGGTTCGACCATAGGCATTAGTTGTGGTGAGATTTCTTCTACGGTCACGTGAAACTTGAAATATTGGCGTCCATGTACGAATGTAATACCTCTATGGTAGTATAATCTACCACACGAAGTATATCCAGATTACTACGAAACTTTTTTCTTGAAAAGCGTGAATTAGGAAAGTTGCCTTACTATAGTTATCCTAGGATGAAGTATAAGAGTAGGATAAGATATGAGTATGAGATAAGATAAGTTATAATACGAGTACGATAATAACACATCATTATCTAGGCCAGCAAAAGATAAAGAACTTAAGTCTCTGTACGTGTCGTTCCTTATGTAGCCACCGTAAGCACAACAACGTCTTTCAGCCAAGACGGATCTCTGGGAGAAATTATGAGTATGAGTGTTATGAGTGACTTTGGCCATTATGTCTCTCCATTGGTTGGATGGTGGAGTATGAGTATGACACGATGGAGTTATGATATGGTGGTATGATGCTATGTTGACCCTCCCATGATAGCTCGAGCAGCGACTCTGGCACAGGTCATTTAGGATTTCATGAGTATGTTAGTTACGCTCATGCGATGTACAGACGTATGTGCGAGAATGATAATAAGACATGATATGATATGTTATGGGATATGGTAAGGTACGTTAGGATATGAGTGTCTAAATCATGATTTTGCATTTATGATATGAGTTTTACGATATACATGTGATTTTATCTTTCTTCTAATATCTGCTTTAAGATATTATATTTAGCACTCACAAGATGCACCCACAATGCACCTGAGAAGTATGGGGTGGATTGGTGGTGTATCCCACTGAGTTTACGTGATTGAGTAAACTCATCCACGATAACCTAACAATTACATGTGATTATGTTGGTGGAGTAGACGCGAGCCATCTAGATCTCGCTAACGCTGATTTCATTGATCCCGCGGGCGTTGAGTATCAAGAGCCTTTGGAGAGTGACGCTGTCGATTATTAGGAGGACTACGGTGCTGATTTTGATTCGAGTGTCGGTTACTGATCATTGTGGACTTGGTATTGAGTTTTATTAATACTAGTATTGCGGATTTTATAGTTTATTTTATCGGATTTGTCTCCGACTGGATTTATATTTTATTGGTGGATTGTGATTTTATCACACTTATTCAGTATTTATGATTATATTTATATTCCACCCTATTTGTTGGATTTCACGGATTTCGTGAAACCATTCTTGCGCTAGAACTCTGATTAGGTGTATGTCCGCTTAGCATATCCGGGATATGTGCGAGTCATAACTCGAAATTCTAGGCCCTCGGGATAGGGTAAAATTTCGGGTCGTGACACCTACACATGAGCTTCATTAAATATCTCACCAAAAACATGCTCTTCTATTAGTTGCGGAATAGGTAAGGGCCTCTCTCCCAAAACAAGCGGCCTCCACCAATTTTTGAGGAACCTGAAATCCAATGAAGTCAGCTTTTGACAGGAGCAGATGGGTTAAAACTCTATTTACAAGCTTGATAATCTTATGATACATGTGAGAAGAGTCCATCTCATTTCCATATCTTGGGTATACCAAGGTAATTACAGTGATGAAAAAAAGAAAGCCTACCAATATACAAGAAGAGCAAGCTAATCTTCATTCAATATTAATATATTTAAAGGTGTTATGGAAAAAGTTGAATGGCCTCAAAGACAACCAACCAATATGACATGACATCAGCATTCGAACTTACCAAATAATGAAAAATTTCCAGCAATTTGAAGCTTCCTATGACCATCTAAATATCTACATATCTTCATGGTGCGAAAAAATGTATATGCTACAAAAGATATGAACTAAATGATTCACATCAACAATCTTCCGTCACCGAAACAACTTGGGGAATGAGCTCCTCGGTTAAAGGCGGATTGATGCTTGTAAACAGTTGATGCGAACTTTAGATCCGCCTGTTTGAATCGTGATCGGATAAAGAGGAGATGTCAAAAGAGAAAGTGGACCCGCGAATGGGTTTTTAAAAAAGGCCTGTTAAAGACTCATTTGATCAGAAAAAAGAAAATCCAAAATAAGATTACCCGTTCTTCATTAAATTATTATTAGCCTCTTCTTTTGTCGGTATCGAGAAAACCCGCTTACGAGTTTGTTCGACACCTTAAAACTATCAGAGATCTAGTCATTCATAAGAATCCTAGTCTTCTAGATCCGCGATTGGGAATGTACATGAAAAGTAATGCTATTTCGGGCCAAAATTAAATCTTCTGATTGAATTTCTAAAAAAATTCGTGATAATTTGTTAGGAGAAATTATTATTTTTAATTGTTTGAATTAATTTCAATTTTAATCTCAGTCCTAGCATTGTATTTAGTAAGTTCCCGCATCAAATTGGTATCAGAGCGTCAATTTAGTTTTAGGGTTTATTAAAAAAATAAAATTTAATTTAAAAAAAAAAATCGTTATTTCATATCTGTCTTGCTTTTGTCTGGCTTTTGTCTGGAATTTTTGTCTGATTTTTTCGTATAGTTTATGTCTGAAAATTTTCATCTAGTTTTTATCTAAATTTTTTTTGTCTAACTTTTATCTTGCGTCACTTAGTTTCATAATTGCATGTCATTTCAATCTTATTGCATTTTTACTTCATTAGTGTGCACATCTACTGTTTGACAAATGTCCTCATCTAGTGTTGTGTGTCTTATCTAGTATTGTGTTTGAGTTGTATTTATGTCAAGCATCATGTATGAGTCACTTGCATGTCACCGTGAGTTTCTTACCCGCCATGAAAGGGTACTAGCCGAAGGAGGAAACTGCTACACTCCAAATTCTGGGCGAAGTCCCGAAAGTCGCGATAAGATTAGAGTTAAATAATATATAATACTCCCTGATTAGAGATCTTGCATTTAAGGTGACCGTTAGTCAAACCCGAATGGATGAGCACATCGCTAATCAACAAGCCCGCCATGAGGCTTTAGAGACTCGTTTCGAAGAGATCAATGAGCTCATTGTTGAGAATTACAATAGAGTCAACAACCGTGATCGTAGGAGAGATGTTCCTCCCCAACGTGAGGTCCAAACTAATCTGGACGATAAGGTCATGAAATCTGTGAAAATGGACGCCCCTACTTTTGACTGGAAAAGACAACCCAAGGTCTTTATCGAATGGGTCGCCAGTATGAAAAACTACTTTGAGTGGTATGCCATGTCTGAAGACCGCAAGGTCAGATTTGCCAAAGTCAAGCTTATGGGTCAAGCCAGACTTTATTGGTTGGGAGTGAAACGTCATAGGCAAATCCAGGGTCTTCGTGTTATTTCCACGTGGGCTGAAATGAAAGTCCAACTGCACGAAAAATATGTTCACGTATCATATGATGAACATTTTCTTGATCAGTGGCAGTCATTGTATCAAGGAGATTCCCTAATCACAAAGTACATCGATCGGTTTGAAGACCTGATGACCTAGGCCAATGTCGATGAACTAGCAAAAGTTACCCTCTCCTGATTTCAAATGGATCTTCGCCCAGAGTTACAGAGGGAACTCATTCCTTATTCCGTTGCGGATCTCGAGAAATGTTTTGTTAGGATCGAAGAATTAGAACGGTATCTCGATACCCCCAGTCATGACCGATCTAAGTCTTTCAAACTTGAGCATCAATCTACAACTATCGAAAAGGGAAATGATGCCTCTAGTCAATCTTCAAAATCCATAATTCCTCAAGTTGATAAAAGAAAGGATCAATGGTCGAGAGTTCTAAGTGTGCCCCACAACAATGTTATAAGTGTTAAGGTTTTGGTCACTTTGCACCCTAATGCCCTAGTAAGGGTCAAACCTTGATCATTCAGGAGCATACTGAGAAAGAGAGCAACGAGATACCCGAAGAAGTGTATGAATCGTGTGAAACACCAAGTGATGAGGAAGGTGAGGTTCCAGTCAGATCCATAGGTTGCATTAGGACAATTCCTATTGTCGGGGACGGTGTTGATAATGTGTCAATCTTAAGTGAGTCATTAGAGTTGGTAGGATCATATCATCATTCTGATTTACGTGGGATTAACAATCTGAATTTATTGAGCACCGAAAATACGCATGATCGGACTAACACATTGAATATATTTAATGAATTTGATACTAACAGTTTTATGTTAATTCCTGATGATTCTGAACATGTGGAATCTTTCCTAATTTCAGAAAAGGGTAATGATGGAGATTTTGATCTTCCTTTAGACAAGGGCAACCATCCGATAGTTGTCATAGCGAATCTTACGCCTATTCTTGATCCCACTACCACCCCGCCCTTTGATCCATTCCTTCTTGAGCATCTAATCGAATCACCCCCATTGTCTCATTTTCTATCCCGTATCTTACCAATGCAACATGAGAAAAAGGTCGAATGAGGAGGTTATAGAATTTCCAAGATTTCATGTCAATAGAGGTAAACATCATGAGTATCTCACAGCGTGGAAAGGTATGCCACGAAAGAAGCTTTCGAAGTGTGCCATCCATGGATTCCCTAACTCATCGGAGATGAGTTTTTCCCACCCGAGGAGAGTGATGCGAGACGCCAAGATCAAGAGCAATAGATTCGAGCTACAATAAATTTTTCAACTAAGAAAAAGCGGAACAAAAATCAGAACTAGGCGTGAAGATAAAAATTTTGGAGAAGGGAAGGAACACATGAAAAATTTGATCGATCGAATTTAAATTTCGATCGATCGAATGTTGACGGCGATATTTCATATATATGAATTTCGATCAATTGATTTTAAATTTTGATCGATCGAAATCGCGCCGAGTTAGTTTAAATTTTTTTATTTTTCTATTTCGAACTTTAGTTTTAGGGGCTTATTTGTCTTTTATTTAGTATTTGCTTTAGGGTTTTATTTTATTGTAAGACCTCCTATATAAGGTCATTAGGAAGAACATTATAGAGAAGTTTTGATTATTGAATGAAAGAGAGTTGCTATTGTGCAAACCCTAAAGAGCTTGTGAAAAGTTTTCAATCGAGGGAGTGAATCCTTCAAACTTTGAGGAGTGAGCAATCGTTTCTTGTGTGACTTGGTGCAAAGCCGACGTACAGCCGTAGTGTGAAGCTTCGGAAAAACCCTTGGTGTGAAGCCTTGGAGTCTATCTTTTTAGTTTGTTTTTTCTCTAGTTGTCAGATATTATTTTTCTTTCTTTCCATTGATAAAAGAACAAAAATTCCAAAAGAATCGTATTCCATGATATTATTAATTCCCCCCCTTTTGAACTAGTTATTCAAGTTTCACCTCCTTCAAAATCTCCGAGGAATCAAATTCGATATTGCAATTATCGCTTGATGCCTTAAACTAGAACGAATTCAGAGTTCCTTCATCGGAGCCGTTTTTGTAGATCGGAAAATTTTATGCATGCAATGCTAAAATGGATTAATTTAATTATTTTATTAATTTCATTGAATTAATTTTATATGTTGCTTGATTTTGAATATTTCTGCTATTCAATTCATCCTAAAAGTTAATCCCAAATTCGCATATTAGGATTTTAGCGTTTGTCCCGCATCAATCTTCTTGCCCTTATGCATGAATGTACAGATGTTTGATCGAACATAAAGAGTTATGTTTATATCGTAGAGCCACGACCTTCCCAAAATGATATGGCCTACATCCATCGGCACCACATCACATCATAAGGTGTCCGAATAGGAACCTAATTGAATTGGTACGCAATATATTTTCGACATTGAAATGGATGAAGAATTGACCCATGCAACCTTATAAGGTCTCGGGTGGGCTTCGGGTGTAACCCCTAAGCAGCGTATGACATGAGTTGATACTACATTAGTGCAACTACCGCTATCCATGATGACCCTACAACTCTTTTTACTAAATCTGGCAAATGTGTGAAAGATGTTCTCTCTTCGCCAGTCATCCTTCTCATCCCGTTGAGGCTGTGCAAGGGCGCACCTCACAACTAAAGCATGACTAATAGCATCACCCTCCTCATCACTGAGTGTGCTGATCGACTCAATTACTTCTTCAACCACTACCTCATCATCATCCTCCTCTTCCTCAACGAAGAGAGTCCTTTGGGGTTCTTTTGTAGGGCATTGGGCGACAAAGTGTCCCATCCCATAACATTTATAGCACTTAACGTGAGAGCTACCCCTCGAGAATTCTCCAACTATATCTTTTCCCCTTTCAAACCTCGTATTGGTAGGGACAGGTTGTGTAGGCTTGGGAGGAGGATTAAATCATCCCTTACCGGAGTGTTCACCGTTATATTGTAGTTCGGTTCTCTTCACCACCGAGGTTTTCAAATATTGTTCAAGATCCTACACAACGGCATAGCATCTTTCAAGAGTTTTCAAGGGGTGAGAAATCAACTCTTTTTGCAAATCAAATCGCAATCCAATGCGAAATCTAGAAATTGTGATTTCAGGGTCTTCCGATACCTTGGGCCTCATCATAAACTCTTTGAATTTGACAATATAATTGGTCACAGGCATGCTACCTTGGCGTAAATTTTACCACTGGTCGAGGAGGCGTTGGTAGTATGATAAAGGAACATACTTCTCAGTAAGTCGTTCCTTCATGTCGTCCCAACGGGTAATGGGAGGACAGCCCGCATTCACCCTGATGTGCTCAACATTAACCCAGAAAAGTCGAGCTTGCCCAATTAACTTCATTTTAGCGAGTTTGACGCAACGGTCGTCATTCATGTCATACCAATCAAAATGTTAGTCCATATCAGAAAGCCAATCAAGGTAGACGGTAGGGTCTATTCTTTCGTCGAAAGTCGGATTCTCAACTCGGACATTCTCAAGGAGTTGAACTTCGGGGTCATAGTCATCTCTACGATGATCCCTACGTTTCCGGTTTTGATTATCTTGGCGACCATCGCGTTCAAAGTGAGGACCTTCACGCTTTTGGTGTTGATCATAGAATTCATCTTTTGCTTCCAATTGATTGATTCGATCATGCAATCAGTCATTAGAAATCCCTAAGGATGTTTGGGTTTGCTCTATGGTGTTTAAACGCTCCTTAATCACACCCAATTCTTCTCGCATGGGTTTGCTCTATGGTGTTTAAACGCTCCTTAATCACACCCAATTCTTCTCGCATACCGTTAAGGGCATCGAGAATCTGATTCGAGGCCATAGTGATCACAAAGGTCTATTAGGATTCTAATATAAAATGCAATATTGACTCGCAAAAGAAAAGTAATACAATAAAATAAATATGACAACCAGAAATACCCTAACCTAGAAAACCTAGGGCTTTGATACCAAAACTGACACGGGACGGTAACCCTAAAATACGTGAATATGATTTTTATGCAATTTTATTAAAATTAAATCAATTAATTCAAGTATAATCATAAAATTATCTTAAATACCTTAGGGTTTGCAGAATTTTAATTAGGTAGATCAAGTGAGATCCAGCTAGGGTCTAGTCTGATGCACAAGTACTATTAGATTTGAGGCGAGATTGGCCTAGAGATAAAACTCTGGATTTTTCAGGCTTGAGCGTTCGTCTTCGATCCGATGTAAATTCACGGTTCAAACTAGGATTGTAGAATTGGGTTTATAGTTTTGTAATAGGCTTATCGTTTGGTTTAAGTTTATGGTTTAGAAAAAGGTTTTGGTTTAATTTTATTTAGGGTTCAGAAAAGGTTTAAGGTTTTAGGATCGAAATCAATAGATTGAGATTTAAAAAACAAGCAGAGATCGATAGATAGCAAATATAACAAAAGATTAAAGAAAATAGATACCAAAAGATAAAAAGAAAGCTTTGGGAATCACTCCCTTGGCCTCACACCAAACCCATCTTAGGAAGAAGAATATTCAAGCATAAAGCATTCAAAATATTCAATAACTTATTAAATTGTCTTTACAAGCCTCTATATATAAGCCACCAATAATTAAAATTCGAAATAGAGTCCTACTACTAATAAAACACTAGAAAGGCAATTTTCGCAAAATTTGAAAGTTCCGTCACTGGGACGGAGTCGTCCCACGGATGTCTGTGACCTACGGACTCAAAACCACGGACGTTCGTGGTGCACTGCGGATGTCCTCACGAAACAGTGAGGGGCTGAAATTACGGACATCCGTCAAGATGGGACGGACGTCCGTCATCGGTTGACGTTTTCTACCTCCTTCTTCCTTCTGATGATGTTGTACTCAGGCTACTAGGGCTCTCTCTTCGCTTCTTTCAACGCCGGTAGAAGCGATGTGGTCCAAAACTAATGTCCATGTACTCAACGTCCCCGTCATCCTTACTATTGAATTTTATTTTATTTTTATGAAAGAAAATAAAGAATCATTTTGCATTGTATCAGACAATATGTATCAGTTTTTTGGCGGCCACTCAAATATCAATATTTTAATCCTTGATTTGTGTTTGATGCATTGTACATTTTTCCTTGTTGGTGTGCCTTAAGCGATAGCGGGTTCGAGTCCTGAAATCAGCCTCTCCAAATGGGGGGCAAGGTTGCCTACCATCTACTTCTCCCTGACCGCACTGAAAATGGGAGCCTTGTGCACTGGGTAGGGTGTGCCTTATAGATGTATGAGTAGTGTAGTATGGTGTGTACAAGGTATTATTGGTTATATGTCATACCTCTTTTATTTAATATAAAGATTACTAAGACTCTTTCCCTAAGTAAGCTTTCCCTAATTCTCTCTTTGTCTCTCTACTTCCTCTCTTCTCTAACCCCAGACCTAACACTATTAACCTAACCCTAATGTTACCAATCCAACCCTATTGGCTAATATTACTCTGCTAACCCTAGATCTAGAACCTTAAATCTACTTCGTGGTATTAAAGTAGGCTTTGAACCCTACATCAACATGAGTCATCAGTTTGACCCCCCAAATGGGGGTTGGGGCCCATTTTCAAAGTGTGCTCTTTAGAAATTTGTGATGATATTTGGAAGATTTCTAGCCAATTTGAAGGCCTTTATCGCAATCACAAAGTTTCAGTTATGGATCCGTTGTTTCACAATGGTTTGGAGCATCATCAATCTGAAGCACAATTGCAACTGAGATCTAACCTATTTGCACTGTTTTTAATGGGGAATAGTCTAATAGATGATTTTTAAAGATGGATGTAGTATTTTGTGAGATCCAGTCTCTTGAAGGAAGATATATTTGTGTTTACCTGTTTCTTGGTTTTACTCATTTGATGAATCAGACACTTCAAAGTTTGTTGTGGCTAGTTACAGTCATCAACTGAGTTTTTGTTTATATTGTACATGTTTTTTATAGCTGGTGTTGAGATTTCTTTGTATTTATCTATTGTTGTAAATGAAGCATGCATCATGGGAGTAACATCTCGTGAAGCCTATGGTGAGAACAACGGTACTAAAGTGATGGAACCAAGCCCTAGCAGATTGCTTCAACCCATAGATAGACTTGAGAAGTCGACATACTTTCCTTGAATACTCGCCCTTAAGTTGATAGCCAGGAGGGGGTGTGATCAACAATGTTACCTTGGCACTTCTACTTTTGGGATTTTTGCCGTGCCGACTCTTGGTGGCACTTGGCACCAGTGCCGACACTTGGGCACTCCTCAACTAACATGAAACTTCTAGATATATATGAAAAACCTCGTATTACTATTAAAATTCTTATCAATTTGACAACGATAAAATGAACTTTGTTTCAAAAGAAAAATGTGTAAAGTTTAGTAACTACTAAAACAAAGGTTTGGGTCGTTGAAAAAGATTTTATACTATAATATATGTTTATTAGGTTCACGACATATATTATAAATCTTTTCATTACATATCTAAATTGGTTCTCTAAGATATCCCTACAAATTTTCTCTATATATGTTTTATTTATTTATTTTAGTTTTCTTATAATCGTGCCGCCGTATTTGAATTTTTAGAAATTAGCGTGTTAAACATTTATTGGCACCTTAAAACTTGGTATCCATGCCACGTGTCCAGGTAACACTGGTGATCAACTGTCAAAACTATATGTAAAAACCTCGGATCTTAACATTGCTAGGCCTTGAAAAGCATGGGTCAAAAATTCGGAAAACCGATATGTATCGTCCAGCTCCAAAACCAATGTGTATCAGACAATACGTATCGATTTAGGACGATACATTCCAATGTATCGTTTGATACTTTTGGGTTTTTATATGGGAGGCACCGATACAGTACCTTGAATGTACCATATTGATGAGGTCCAAAACCGATACGTATCAGACAATTTTGATTCATATTGAAAAAAGTAAATTAATGTTTGAAATTAGTCTATATTATGTTTACAAGAAGTTTTGAAGGCAAAGAAGATAAATGTTTTAAAACGGAAGAGAAAAGAAGAAAGATAATCAAAGCACTTTTCGAGAGAAGATAGAAGAAACTACAAAAAAACAGTTATCTTGACAGGTCGTTGGACCTTGACCAATCGAGATCGAACTGGTTGAGATCCAATCTTTACTTGTCGAGATTTATGGACCTCGACCACTTGCCTCAACGAAAAGCACTCTACAAAATTCTCCAGAACTTAAATTATAAATTTCGATAGGTAAAGATTGGATCTCAACCAGTCAAGATTGCAAAAATGGCAGTAGTGGTGCACGGCAGTTTTGGGATTCTTCCCAAGTTGGAAGATCTTTCTTTCCCTTTTCTATTTTATTTCTTTTAGGACTTTCCTTCTTACTTCTTTAATTTGGAATGTAATAGCACATTATGAACATATAAATAAGGATCCTAAATTAGGGTTTAGAAGAATAAAAGTTTTCTTTTTGATTTCTAGGTTTTTATATATTCTTTTAGGTTTTGAGAGTTTTTTAGATTCGGGAGATTGTAAAAAATTATTCTAAGATCAAACCAAAGATTTGTAGTCCAATAATGAAGTTCCCAACAATGACGTGTGGCTAGATTCCTAAGTTTGGGACCTCTTGTAAATCAAAGTTAAGTTCTAATTCAAAATTGTGTTCTTATTTCTAATTTGAATTCGTTTATGGTAATGATTGCATGATTGAGATTCACGCTTGTTCGTGACTTTTTGTGAATGATTTTAAATTGTTTTATTTCTATTTATGATGATCATAATCGCCTTGTAGGGATTAGGATTAGAATTGATAAGATATTCACTGTTGAATTAGTACTTGCAGTCTAGTTTGATAGGTTTCGTCCAATGATGCTTACGGTTTAGATCGCTAGAGATTAGATGGATTATATCGTCCCGACTAATCTATGACTATGAATTAGATCTGATTATTTTACCTAGCTTCAGCTTGTAGCGAAGAAAAGGTAATTACTCGAAATTCAAATTGGAATAGGAATAGGATTGCGGATTATTACGAATCGGAGATGAAGTATGATGCTAGACTATTTTTTCCCTTACTTTCTAAATCTATTTCTTTTGCAAACAATTAGCTTCTCATAGATAATTTCCTTTTTAGTTTTAAAAATCAGCTTTCTAATCGAGACTTTAGATTAAATATTAGTAGTCCCTGGGGTTCGATAACCCTTATAGCTTACCTTTGTTACAACACTTGTACGCTTGCAAGGTTTTACTATTTTAACGGTCAGGGGGGCATACAGATCTCCTCTTCCAAGTGCCTGTGAAGAAAAGTGTTCTTCACATCTAGCTGATAGACAGACCAATGATAAAGTGCAGCAAGAGAAATGAGAACACGAACAGATGTAAGCTTCGCAGCAGAAGAAAATGTAGTTGTATAATCCAAGCCAGGAACCTGAGTAACCCTTTTACAACCAACTGAACCTGGTATCTTTCAATTGTCCCATCATCACAATACCTTATACCTACCCCACACCAAAGTAACTCACACATACCACTACACGCCAATAATATCTACCCTCATTGGCATTGATTGAGTGGTTTTTTGAGGATGCTACGTGTCTTCCTTATAACATCAAGCTCAGAAATGATAATTGCTACTTTTGGTAATGGCCATGTTTCTATCAAAAGATTTGAGAAAGAAAATTGATCCATCTTCAGACCATTGACAGAAAGAAGAGGGTAGCACAAGAATCTGAGGTTATAAAAAAAAAAAAAAAAAAAAAATCGAGAAAAATAGGATTTCAGAAAACCTTCGATTCAAAAGTACTCAATCCAAGAGAGAAAGATTTGAATGATTCATGTGAAGGAGAGAACCAACCGAAAACCATGAAATAGATCCACACGAGATTAAGTAGATCTCTCTCAAATCTCAATAAAATTTGACAAAATAGTATTGTCATACATCCTTGATGAAAATAGATGTAGATCCATATATTTTCCCTTTTTCAGCCCATAGAAGTCGAAAACCTTAAAATATGTGAAACTAGCAAGATGTTGCAGAGAGTTAAAGAAGGATTCCAAACATGGTGAAAGACGCTTCAAATCAAGAAACGTAAGAGAGAAGATTAACCAGCAGAAAAATAGATTTGAATGATGTAATTTTTCAGCAAAAAATAGGTTAAAGTGTTTACCATAGTGATGTCAGCAAGGTTATTGGATAGATACGGGTCTAATGCAATGGAGAAGGAAAATGGACGATCACAAAACAATGTTTTTTATTTCTTATGCACAAAGATCCGATGAAGCGGCAAGGTGAAGAGCATATGTCAGACAAAATAAAAACAAGCCAAAAAATAGGACGTGTGTGATCGACGCTCTTTGATACCATGTAGAAAACTAAAGGGTAAATAAGGGAGAGTAATTAAAGAGAAGGAATGCCCATCTAGAGTTTATGAGAGAGAGGGAGGAGAGAGAAGAGATACCGTAAAGACTGCATTATTGTCATTCAAGATGACATGAGTTACAATAGACAAGTCCTTCATATTGAGGACACCAAAGACAACTAACATATTCCTACTCAATGTGGGAGTACACTCACCTACTAATTCACTGCAGGATTGCCTCGAAAGTTTGGGGCATCATTCTGAAGTCCTTTGATCTTAGCTGGGTTCCCTCGGAGAATCTGTCGGATTTTTTGCCATCTTGGCATGGATTGAAGTGGAAAGGTCCCCAAGGAGTTTTCTGGAGGGTGGAAGCGTATGCTGTCTTATGAAACCTCTGGCTCAAAAGGAATGCATGGGTCTTTAACCATAAGCGCAGTCCGATTGGATCCATATTGAGTTTGATTAAGATACGATGAGCCACTGGGTCACATTAGATAAATATGGGGGACAGGGATGTGGTGATCTTTGTATGTAAGATTGAGGTTTAGGCTTACTTTTTAGGGGTTTCCCACGGTGGGCCGAGGGGTTTGGCTGAGCTAGTCTCATTGTTACCCTCCTCGTGGTGTTTTTTGCTTTCTTTGTTGTTGTTTCTTGGTTTGTTCTCTTTTCCAGTTTCTCACTGGCTTTCAATATATTCCGTTATCGATAAAAAAAAAAAACAATGGAGAAAAATTTCCTGCCAGTTTGAGTATGACCTTGAAATGAGGATTATAATTTTTGTTCACCCCACGACTAAAACCTATGGATGCAAGTTCAATTTACCCAACCGAAAAGAAACTGAAATTTTCGGTTTTTAGTTTGGTTCAGCCGAAATCGAATTAAACCGGAATGAGTCAGTTCGGTTTCGATTTTTTTTTTAAAATTAAAATAGAACCGAAACCCGAAGCTTTCGGTTTTTTCTATTCGGTTCGAGTTTTTTTAACATATTGTATACTTTTGGGGTTTTCAAGTTTTTGGGGGTTTTTCGGTTTCTCATCCTACCTATACAGTTTTCAATTTTTGGCAGCCAAAACAAAAACCAAACCAATTCGTTCCGAATCATTGTTCAAACCGATTCTATTTCCTTGGTTTTCAATTCGGATTTTGGGTCAAACCTGTTAGATCCTGTTTGTCACGCTCTACTCCAAAATCCGTGTAGATCTCCCTTAGGATATGTGTGTGCCAAGATGGATGGGTTCTCCTTGATTGGTCAAAGCTTTCAGTCACTCACCCCTATCTGTTTACCTTAAATTGGTGTAAATCAAAAGACAGCGTGTTGTCACTGTTGCAGTCTTTCAGTGGTCACAGCGCGTTGTGACAATTATCATGGCGAGCTGTGATTCCCACAGCATGCTGTGGTTGTGGTCACAACGCGCTGTGATCACAGCGCGATGTCACTTAAATCACAGCGAGTTGTGGTTCTTCGTAACAGATCTTTAAACTTGCTGAAAAGTGACCTTCTGGACTTTTCCGGATTTCAGTCTTTTGAGGGGTTTTAGGGTTTTGTTAAAAGCATTTTGAAATGAGGAGGGTAGATTAAGCAAGCTAAAAGAGCTTCTTCCTCCTTGAGCCCAAAAACCTTTTATCTTCCTCTTCTTCAACCTTTGAAACTATTTGTGTGTTTACAAAAGATTTTAACTCAAAGGTTTTCTACCCTTCTTCATCTTCATCTTACTTTGTTTTGCTCAAGTGTGTTGAGTGCGTTTTATCCCTAAAGATTAGGGTGTGATTGATAGCCTTGTGGGCTTCAAGGCGGATTGTGCATTCATCAATGGTAAAGGAGAGCATCCAAATCGGAAAGCTATGGAGGCGACCCGCGACGGAAAGTTGGTTGGCATGGAGGTTTGATAGGGTATGTGCATGTGTCGGTATATCATTCGAAACTCTTTGTAATTTTTCTTTTCATAGTGGATTTGGATTGTGGACTTTGGTCCCGTGGTTTTTCCCAGTAATTGGATTTCCATGTATATCTCGTGTTGTGGTGATTGTTGGCGTTTATTGTGTAATCCTTAGATTAATTAAAATTGATCGAATACCCGATCTAATTCCGTAGATCGACGAAATTTCAAAACCTTGCATCCCTACTAAAACCTGAAATTTAGCTTCCTGTATGAATTCAATAAGAACAAGTACAAGAAAAAATCAGATCAAGAAATATAACTAAGCTTACTTTGACTAGCTCTCATGAGTATTCATAGAAAAGAAAGACATGTAGAAACCACAATAACCTGTTTTCACTCCTTCAATAAACTCTAGAATGTCATATAGTAAAGGGGTCCCTAGGTCCATCAGCAGACATAAAAAAATGGTGATTTTCCCTCATTGAATTTTGTGTCAAAAGTTGAAAATCTTCTAAGCAACATGTTACAGCTGTCAAAAGATATTTGCACTCGAGAGCCAGCACCTATTACCCAGTGTAAGGGGGTGATTGGAGGGGTGGACGGTATCACAGACCTAACCTCTATTTTTTTTTTTGTGCAAGTGGCTGCTCCTCAGACTCAAACCTGTGTTTTCAGGCTACAGCCCAAGCCTTTTACCAATACCATTAATCTACTCGAGTAAGATTTTCCATTCAAATTGGCCCTGAGATGTGTTAATACTCTGATCTCAAATATTTAATACCAAGTTGTGCACACAGAATAAATATGAGATGTTTCAATATTATCCATAAATGAAGGTAACTTGATCTGCAAATAAAGGAGATGCAAGCAAAAATGTCACCTGCTAAACATATATAATGTTGCCGCAAAGAAATTTTCCAAAGCAGCCCGTTTCCATATGTTGTCTATGATATCAGACTCCTCATCAGTGAGTGCTAAATGGCCGCCACGCTTCCTCTCTGTTCTAACTTCAATTTCTCGATATCTGCACATGACATTAACCATTATATATGTGGAAATTCCGTCAATAGTACAGTGTTGAAGGTTTCAAACCTACGACAGGGCCCATTTCCAGTGCCATGTAGCACCACTGCAAAGGCCAAGTGGCACCATTCCTCTCCTTGGGTGGGCACTCCCTGGGGAGATTTAGAGGAAAAAAACTTGTATGGCTTCAATCTGACAGTGTGAAAATCAATGGCGACTTGACTTTGCATTTCACCGTTCATCTTTGCAGCCATTGACCATGGTGATAAAAATACCTTTTTTTAATGGCCTTTGTCCGACCTTGGAACATGTTCACATGGTACCCAAATATGTGATTGCATGCCATGTGCTACCTAACTGGCACTGTCGTAGGGTTGACACTTACAAAGCGGTTGTAGCCTTGTAGGGTCCGAGCTTTATACACACACACACATATATATATATATGGAAATGAGAGGGTCCGAGCTTTACACACACACACACACACATATATATATACATATATGGAAATAAGAGGAGAAAATTTGAGCTTCGTTCATTCAATTACATTCATCTACTCCTACTTTCTAACATTTAGACATATTTCACTCAATGAAAGAAAATAACTTGTTGAAGAACAAGAACAAAAAATACAAAAATAAGCACTTACCATATGTACAGAACTTTCATAAGTAGTCACTTTTGGTAAACCTGAGACTAAAAATCACTGTTGATAAAAGTATAAACATTTGTTAAAGTCAGTCATATTGCAATAACCTTTGTTAATTACAAATAATGCAAATCTAGCTTTGATGGGATGCTGGGAAAAGTAGTCGATTGGTCATAAACATCAGGATAGAGAGCATAAATCCTAGATTCAATACCATCCGATCAAGGAATAGTCAGTCATAGACATAGATTTTTTTGAACAGATTTGAGAGTCTCGATCTCAAGGTGAGATCTGAGAGAGGTATGGGTTGCACAGAAACTGATCCCGAATCAGGTCGTTGGTGATGGCCTCATCATCTTGAGGAGAACCTGGCAATGGTTTGGGGTGGTCCTCAAGAAAGATGTCAGGTGGCGGCTGTATTGGGGGATCAACACTTGAAAGTGGATCTACCATTCAGAGAACACAGAGAGTTCACCATTGACAGATGGAGTCCCATAGAGGGAATTTGGGTCAATTAATGGTAGTTGGGTCTCATGAAACACCGCATGAAGAGAGACAAAAATTCTTCCCGTAGGAGGATACAAACATTTATAAGCCTTATGCTTCCTACTATACTAGTATACTACGCATGGTAGTGATTTTGGGTCAAACATATTTTGTTCATAACCACGCAAATAGGGAAAACATTTACATCCAAGGATTCTCAGGATTGAGTAATCCGGTTGTTTACCAAAGAGCCGGAAGTAAGGTGATTCCATTTGTAAGGTTGGAGTTGGCAACTGGGTTAATAAGAAAAACAGTTGTTGTGAGCAATGAACCCAATATCATCGTGGTATTGTAGCATGAAACATCATTGTTAGACCAAGTTCTGTGATATTCCAATGCTTTCTTTCGGCCATCCCATTTTGTTCAGGGCTGTAAGGACATGAGACAATGTGTCTAATGCCAAAATTCCCTAGATATTCTGAGAGTTGTTTACTTGAAACTCACTGCCCCCAACGGATTGAAAAATCTGAATTGTTTGTTTAAATTGGCACTCAACATATTTACGAAAATGAGCAAATGAAGATAAAAATTCTGACTTCCATCTTAATGGATAGAACCACGTGAATCTTGTGCACTCATCAATAAACGAGGCATAGTATTTAAAATTTTCAGTTGAGTGGATAGGGGCTGGTCCCCATGTCTGAGTTCACACACGGTTGCATATATTCTTTACTGTTGGAAGAAAACAGTAATCAACACAATTTACCCAACTGACGACTATCACAAAACATGTCCATCTAATTTGAAGAATCAAAACTAATAAAAAACTTATGATGAAGAAAATCGACAACTCTTTGATTTGGATGTCCCATTCGTTGGTGCCAACTTGAAGAATACACCTTCCTAAACCGATTTGAGAAGAGAGCTTGTTTTCCTTCATCAAGCAGATAAAGGCCGTCGCGCCTACTTCCTGTTGCTACTGTTTTACCCAAGCTCCTGTCCTTTATCACAATTCCATTGGAAGAAAATTCAAAGGTATATGGCATATCACTAGTAAGCTGACGAACAGATAGTGGATCCTTTCTAATTTCAGGCACTAGCAAAACATTTTTTAAAGGCAGAAAGGTCAGATTAGTATAGATATCAGTGTCTCCGGTATCAGAAATGGATAGAAAATGTCCATTTCCCACCATAGCTCCATCCCTTTCATGATAGGATTTGAAATTTCGTAACTTACCAGGGTTGCTTGTCATATGAGAGGTGGCACCCGTGTCAGGGAACCACTCGGAATCCTAATTGTCAGCAATGGTGATGGCCGCAAAGGCCTGAGGAATGTCATCAGCCTGAAATGCATTATTGAAGTGGTTGAAACATTTTAAGGCAGTGTGGTTCCGTTTGCCTCATATTTGACAGAGGAGCACATCAGTTTTGTTCTCTATCCATTCATTTAATTTTTCTTGATCAACATGGATACGGTTGATGTTTTGATAAATTGATGAAGAGGATCCTTCTCCTGTTGGAATTGTCCAACATCATTTGTGGGCAGAGTCTTCTTGGGCTCTTCATATCTTGGGCAAACCTCATCTTACAAGCTGGTTTTGTGAGGTCGAGTTAGGCTCGTTGGATTTCTACATGGTATCAAAGCCATTCTTTCTCCCCACGTCACTCATTTCTTGTCCACATGATTTGGCTCAATCTCGCCAACATGATCGGGGGCATGTTAGAATTGTCCCACATCGTTTGTGGGCAGACCCTTCTTGAGCTCTTTATATCTTGGGCAAACCTCACCTTACAAGCCGGTTTTGTGAGGTTGAGTTAGGCCCGTTGGATTTCTGCATCTCCCTTTTTAAAGTATCCAGCTTGGAAGAAGCCTCGTCTTTTGGAGTTGAATCGTCCTTGACCATTTCCCTTCATGTTTTTATTTTGGTTATAGCCTTGCTGATCAAAGTATGCCATTTGTGGTTGGGTATTTGGTTCACATTCATGAACACGATTTCTGGCTTCATGACTTTGAAGAAGAGGTACTATATCATGATAAGAAGGAACAGGGGGTTTCAGCATTGTAGTGACAAAGGTCTCATAGTCGTGTCCGAGACCTTGTACGAGCCAAAACATCATGTCTTTATCTGGGACGGGTTTCCCAATGGCAGAGATTTCATCAGATATTCCTTTAAACTTGTGTATGTATTAACTAAGAGATTCCATACCTTTCTTGAGGAGAGACATGTCCTGTGTCAGTTGGTATTCTCGCTCTTGAGAATCGTTCGTAAAAGCATCAGTAAAAGCAGTCCATACTTTAGCAGAAGTTTCGAGGCCAAGTCAGAAAGCTTTCCAGTTATCCATCCTCTTAGCAAGGGATCATTTTTTTTCCAGGCAGCATAGGCTGGATTCGGGACGTCCTTTTGTCCATTGGTGGCAGTGCCGTCCGACCTTGAAAACCATGGTTTTCAACAAGTGCAGTAATATGCATTTTCCAAGTAAGGTAGTTTGTCTCGTTTAGCTTTAGAGAGACAGTTTCCAACATTGAGAGAATGGGGATAAGGATAGAGGATTGAAGGGGATGAAGATGAGGAAGCCATAGAGTGATACTTCTCAGATTTCATCGAAAGGCTCTGATACCATATAGATTTTTTCGAACAGATTTGAGTCTCGATCTCAAGGTGAGATCTTAGAGACGGATGAATATCAATTAAATAGTGTAAAAGGATTACAATAGTTGGTAAGTATCCCATTATCAGTGGGAAATCCTACCATAGTGTAAAAGGATTACGATCGTTTTTTTTTTTGAAACGGTAACAATGATGTATTAGAAATGATAAAAGAAGAAAAAGTTATACGAAGCGTACCTTGGAGGGTAGTAAGATACTACTCTTAACCAAGCAAAGCAAGAAGAAAATTTTGGACATCCAACTGAAAACCAATTGGCAATGAGTGGAGAAGCCCAGGACCTTATAAGAGGAGCGGCAAGGCTATGATTGTCCAATGTGAGACTAAACTCAACAGATATGTGGCATATACTATTTGTCATACATTCTTTTCAAAGATAAATTGCGCGGTGGTTATTAATAAATTAATATACAGCATCCCAGCGATGAACTAAGACAACTATCGAAGATATTGAGGACAAAATTCGTATGACAAGGAGATCATTATACATGAATATTGCCAATCTAAACCTTAAAATTCATATATCTTTTAATCTAGGTCAATTTCCCTAAAAAATCCCCTAATATCCTTATTTATCTCAATCGAACCCCCTAAGTTAGAAATACCATAGCAAGGCCTCTTTTAGTTTTTTAGACTAAAATGCCCTTCATATATAAAGGGTATTAAGCCTACACTATTCCCTCTTTCCCCACTCTTCCTTTCCTTCTCACACTGGTTCCCCTTCTTCGTGCAAACCTCGCCAACTTCGTGCAAACCTCGCCGACGAAGAAAATACTAGGGTTTCTCTCTCTCTCTCTCTCTCTCTCTCTCTCTCTCTCACACTCTCACTGTAAATCTCTCTCCCTCTTATTTTTCTTCTTCCTCTTATTTTTCTTCTTTATTTCTTTACATCAAAATCAAAAAACGGGTTAGATAAGCTGCCCTAGGTAAACTTTTTCATGTTATGGTTGGATCACCTAGTACAGTCTACTCTGTAAACTGACCTAGGATGGTGCAAATTGACCTAGAATGGCGCAAACCGACCTAGGGCAGTTTGAAATAAAGAAATGGGTGAGATAAACTACCCTGGGTCAGTTTAAAACTACCCTAGGTCAGTTTAAAATGTCCTAGATCAGTTTTGGTGATCACCTAGTGCAGTCTACTCTGTAAACTGGCCTAGGGTAGCGCAAACTGACTTAGAGTGGTGCAAACTGACCTAGAACAGTTTGAAACAGAGATATGGGTGAAATAAACTACCCTGGGTCAGTTGGAAACTACCCTAGGTCAGTTTTGGAGATCACCTGGTACAGTCTACGTTGTAAACTGACCTAGGGTGGTGCAAACTGACCTAGAGTGGCATAAACTGACCTAGGGCAGCTTGAAACAGAGAAATGGGTGATATAAACTACCCTGGGTCAGTTTGAAACTACCCTAGGTCAATTTAAAATGTCCTAGGTTAGTTTTGATGATCACCTAGTGCATTCTACTCTGTAAACTGGCCTAGGGTGGCGCAAACTGACCTAGAGTGGTGCAAACTGACCTAGGATAGTTTAAAACAGAGATATGGGTGAAATAAACTACCCTGGGTTAGTTTGAAACTGCCCTAGGTCAGTTTTGGAGATCACCTAGTACAATCTACTTTGTAAACTGACCTAGGGTGGCGCAAACTGAGCTAGAGTGGCACAAACAGACCAAGGGCAGTTTGAAACAGAGAAATGGGTGATATAAACTACCCTGGGTCAGTTTGAAACTACCCTAGGTCAGTTTAAAATGCCCTAGATCAGTTTTGGAGATCACTTAGTGCAGTCTACTCTGTAAACTGGCCTAGGGTGGCGCAAACTGACCTAGAGTGGCACAAACTGACCTAGGACAGTTTGAAACAGAGAAATTGGTGAGATAAACTAGGCCTGGGTCAGTTTAAAACTATCCTAGGTCAGTTTAAAACGTCCCAGGTCAGTTTTGGTGATCACCTAGTGCAGTCTACTCTGCAAACTGGCCTAGGGTGGCGCAAACTGACATAGAGTGGCGCAAACTGACCTAGGGCAGTTTGAAATAAAGAAATGGGTGAGATAAACTACCCTAGGGTGGTGCAATCTATAAACTGGCCTAGGGTGATGCAATCTATACCTTTTATGCAAAAAATTTATTTAAAAAGTTGCTCTAAATCTTAAACCCTTAATCATAGGGTGAGATAAATTGACTTAGGGCAGTTTCAAACTGACCAAGGGCGAGATAAACTGCCCTAGGCCAGTTTGAAATTGCCTTAAGGTAAAGCAATCTATACTTTTTATGTAAAAAATTAGTTAGAAAGCTGTCATAAACCTTAAACCTATAATCATAGGGTGAGATAAAAAATATTCTCTCGTTGATAATATATGATTCAGTAGTTATACCAGTCGATTTATGACATTAATCTGTTTCCCCTTGTTTTTAGGACTTCGTAATCCAAGGACTACAGTAATGGTAATATAGTTTAATATTATTTAAATTTTTTTCAATCATGATATCTCTTCCATATACGTGAGCATAACCTTCTGCTTTTATTTTTGCTTCTGATAGGCTCATGCGCGTGCCAGATGTATTCCAAAATCAACCGTCTCTCGCCTTGAGAGATGTTTGAAATACTTGCGCCCCGATTGTGAAGAGAGTATTTCTAATTCTTGCTTTGGTCAATTTGTAAGTTATAGTGCATTCAAATTTTCAAGTTCCATTTTTACATGTGTATTAAGGAGATATAGTGTTCCGAATTTAGTAATAATTGGTGAAATTATCCACCAAATTGATCCCATAGACATTGCGTCGATTATGGGATTGAGAGTTGTCGGGACTTCAATTGAGTTTGACCTACAAGCCATAGAGCCCACATCTCTTATTGGGAGATTTTTTCCTGGGCATGCGACCTCGATTAACGCTGATGACATAGAGGTTCTTTTTGACTAAGAACTTGGGGTAGAGGACTTTGTGAAATTAAAACTCTACCTCGTTCTTGTAGTTTTTTTGCTATCTAATACATCTAATTCATTAGATAAAAAATACATACATCTCGTAGACGACTTAGATAGATTTAATAAGTATCCTTGGGGGCTAGTCGTCTTCAACACACTCCTCTCAGAGATGCAAAAGGCCTGTATATTCAACTTGGAGGCCTTCTACAACATGTATGGATGTGCCATTGTTGTGCAGGTGAGCCTTATATCTTTTAATGTTTGTCAAATTGAAAGTTTTGTCATATTATCAAATTGAAAGTTTCAATTATTTTAACTTTTGTAGTTGTAGGCATATGAGCATCTAAACTTTACTGCCCCATCTGTAAGAGATGGACCACAATTTCCGCGATTCAAGCGATGGAAGCACTATCCATTTCCTCCACACATGAGGCAAATGACGTTAAATTTTGAGAAATGAAAACTGGTATTAAGACTTACTACAATTCTTGATTTCAAGAATGCAAATTTGTGCTCTAGCATAATTTACTTCCCATTTGATTTTGTCTATGTTAGGCGTCCTTCCAGCTCACTCCTACCCAGGAGGAGTTCAAAATTGAGTTCATTCGTGAGGCTTGGGATAACAGACATCTCATGGTAATTTATTTTTCTTTTAATATCTTTCATTTGACTATTTAACACACATATATTTTATCATGTGTTAAAAGCTCATAAGCATGTCTTCTAGGTTCCTTCGGAGACGGCCGCCCCACTTCTTCCTCTTTCACCGGCCTCTTCACCGGCTCGTCCGTTTGAGCATAATGTAAGTAACTATTTAAGTGATGTTTTGTTTGTTGCGTTAGCTATAAGTTATAATATATTATGCTTACTGTCATTGGTAGGTGAAAATTAGAGGTTTAAAAAGAAAAGAGAGGAAAGAAGAGGGAAAAAAATTTGAGGGAGAGGGGGAGGAAGGGAAGCAAGAGGGACACCACTACAGAAGAAAGGAAAGACAAAAGAGAATGAGAAGTCAAGTATCTCAATTGTTCACTGAGAATATTTCGCTTAAGGAAACTCAAAAATCTTATGATGAAATCTTGCAAAAAAATGAGGTAGAAATGAGAGAGCTGCTAGAAACAGAATGAAAAAATGATGTGAATATAAGAGAGCTGCGAGAAATAGTACAAAAAAATTATGTGGAAATGAGAGAGTTGCGTGACAGGCTCACTACGTTGGAGCAAGCAACGAGTGTCAAATCGGTTAGCGTGCACCTTTTGTATTTCATTACATTTTATAAATTCTTTTAATAAATATTACACTTTCCTAATATTGAGAAATTATTATCATTCAGGACCTTCGCATGGGCTGCAACACTTCGACACAGTCTAGCCCCAACACTACCATGCTTACAGATAAGAGCCCCGAGACCAAACACACGGTAGGTCTAAAGGTTATAATTTTTTCACATGAATTTTTTGCTACTTGGAATCCTATTTGGATGTATTCATCTGTTCAAAAATAATGATATTTTATTTTTCTTAATTTTGCGAAGTTGGACCCGGTCGTGCAAAGGATGTTAGATTTGAGTGTTCCTATTACGGTAACACATATTCACATAGTTGATTCCTTTATACAATGTCATCAATTATGTTACACTTTTTAATGTTATACTTTTGATGTCATTAGTATTCAGCCCCTATCAGATCGATAGTCACACCTCATGTGCTGGTAATGGGGCCCAAAGTTATTATGATTACTGACTCGAGCAAGCAACCATCAAAGAAGGTTAGATGTTCTTTTATGGCCTATTCTAGTATAATTTATTTTTTTCGCATCATTCTCATCCAGAAGATAATAATAAATAATATTTTCGCATCGATTTCAGATCGAGGGAGAAGTTCTAAAGAAAATTGAGAAACGGGTTAGGCCACCGTCAAAATATTTGAGGCCCCCTTTTGTGAGCGTCGACGGTAGAGAGAGGATTGTAGAGGAGCCAACATCGACTTCCACCCTTGTTGACCACACCCCCTTCGGCCTTTGACAGATGAGGAGGAGGTCTTCCTATCAAGCCTGATTAATATACCACACCCTCCAACGTAAGTAGCACCATATCGTTAAGAAAGTTATTTCTACCCTTAAGAAAGTCATGCCCAACATAAAATCTCAATTATTGTAGGAAAGGATGCATACGTATTGGGGGCCATAGAGTTCAGAATGCGAACTTGTAATGTACTATTGGGAAAAATTGGTTGAGCAGCGATGTAAGTCTCCCCCTTTGTAACGTACTCTTCCTCTTAGTAGCATCTATTAAAACTTATATGTATATATGAACTAATAAATAATGTTGACTGATGTAGGTTCTAAACCCACTTTTGATATTAATGAAAAATCGGGAGTGCGAATAGCCAAATCTCTTCAAAAGATGTTACTTTATAGATTCATACTTTGTGGTAATGGGCACACTGATGAGTAGTGAAATATGATGATATTTCACCCCTAGATACCTATATTTAGCTATCCGATGAAGGCTATCTGATAATAATTATTAGATTTGAAGTGTTTCAGGTAAATACAAGCCAAGTGCAGAAAACAGTCCAAGAATTCTGAAAATAATGTCAAAACACTGCAAGTTTAGGTCATCGAGAACTTAGTGCGACTTGTAGCTCAATTTGGACATTCAAGACAGACGAATTATGAAATTATTAAAACATAAAAGTTGTAGATCTTTTTATCAGCTTTCCAACGGCGCAAGAATCGCCTCAATCCGAGTTCGGGACAGAAAATTATGGCCAAAATACTGAAGCAGTGCCTGATGTAAAGTTCGGCGGGAATTCACGAAAATCTGGGAGGTCGATGCATCGACCCTATTGGGTCAATTAATCGACCCTAAATTTTCGAGTTGGAACACCTCTGCGACTGAGAAACTTCGGCTCTATTTAAAGCAGATCAAACACTTCGAAAAGGAGAGCAAAAATTGGAGCAAGAATTAAAGGAAAAAAATTAGAGCAAGAATTAGAGATAGGAATTAGAGGGAGGAATTAATTAGAGATAGGAATTAGAGAGGGGAATTAGAGATAGATAATTAGAGAGTTAGTTTTGGTTTTTCTTTTTTTAGAGTTTTTGAAGAGAATTTTTGAGAGGATTATTTATTCATTATTATTTTTGGTTTTAGACTCCTCTGAGCATCTTTTTAAAAGTTCTTCTTTTCTCCTTCTTCTAGGGATTGATTTGGGTAGATTGTACTTAGGATTTGCATTATCTTTCTTTTACATTCATAGATTGTATTTAGGAAAAGGCATTGTAACAAAAGATTTTTTGGAAGAAATAAAAAGAGGAATGGCTTTGAATGAACAAGGAGATCATACACCAAAGATGAGCGGCTAAATCAGTAGATCGGGAAAGATGCGATCCCCAGATAAGTACTCATATTTATGATTAATACCATAGTCTAATGTTTTTATTGTTTTGATCTACACATCACGAGATACGCTATGCTTCTTACATGACTCATACCGCAATGATAGGCTGAGTCATTATTTTTAGATAGGGTATGCCGGATTGATGATCATACTTTATTTCAAATCATTTTTATGAATGAATGATGGTGATGGTGTGAATGATTCTTTAATGAAAGGGGGGTACAAATTTGGGGTAGCATATTTCTTAATCTTATTTAAATATTATTCTTAGATTCATCAGTAATTAGTTGTTTAGATTAATTTATTTTTCTTGCTTGTAGAAAAAGTGATAAATTTTTGGTTAAATTGAATCTGCCCTTTGGTACTTCCTTAGGGACGTTTTTAAATCTCTGAAAGAATTAATTAAAATTCAAGATTTCCCTGTGGGTTCGACACCTTTGTTCTTGCCATACTGCAATAGATCTTGTGCACTTGCAAGGGTTACATTTAAAATCGATCACACACTATCGGCACATATTTCCTTTTCTTCCACCTATTTTACTTTGCATGTTAGTTATGTTTAAGAATTTATCGTAATGCAGAATATGCTACAATCAGAGTTACTTTCATTTAAAAAGTGGGCAAAGAGTCAAGCAGACAGTGTTACAAATCTAGACCCGATTACACTCCAAGAAAGTTACAGCTGGTCTACTAATCTTTGGGCACCACTAGAAGATGTTGAATTTCTAGAGAGCGATATAGTAACTTTCTCCATTATATGTATGATTTGATCCTGACGTTTCACATGCCTTAATTTCTAAAGAATAACTTGAGTTACAAATATGTCTAGGTATTCATATGCCTTAATAAGCATGCCGCGCACTGGGCTCTAGCTATTTGTAAACCTCACTCTCACACGATCGAAGTTCTCGATAGCATGGAAAACAACGTCTTACAGTATTAAAAAACCGAGATAAAGTGTTTGGTAATCCTACCATCTTTGATGAACTAAACTTTCCTACTACATACGTCCATAGTGATTAATATTTCATATTTTGGTATGTTATATTATATGTAGAAGAACGGTCTCTCCAAGCTATTATTTATGTCAAAGTGAGAAGAATTTTCTGACCCATCGCCTAATTGGTGGGAGGTGAGTCAGATAAAAGATCGGCCCATGCAAAGCATCCGTAATAAGCATGATTGCGAATATTTCATGATCATATACATGGACTACCTATGTAGGGGTTTAGCTTTCACATTTTCTCATGTAAATTCAATAACTATTATAAACGAATTAAAATTATGAAACTTCATCATTGAACCTTATATTCTTTTCTCTGCATACAGGATGACATGCAATATGTTAGAAAGAAGGTTGCAGTTCAGATTGGAAAGGGTGTGGCGTTACAATAGAGGTACCCAATCCCTAATCGAAACCAATATTTTTGTTTTTCGATTTTAGCTATATTTTAGTGAGATTTGAAGACTTCCATATAGTACTATATGTTAGACATCATTTTTTAGAATTTATGCATGATTCCATAGGTTGAATGATTACTTATTTGGAATCATTGAGATTCAATGGAATAGATTTTATTTTTGAAATTTTTTGTTGAATTGTATATATTTGGGCTTTGATGAAGTTGTCTAACATTAGAGCCTTTTGATTGATTTTCCAAGAAATTATTTTTACTGATGCTAAAATTATTAATTAAAAAAAAAAGGCAGAAAACATAAGATTTAATATACAGATATGATGGAATTTTGAAGTCTCAAAATTTTAATTTATAAGCAATTTTTGAACTTAAGTTCCTATTTTGCAAATAGGCTTTGAGCCTCAAGAAATGAAGATTTATAGCCAACCCGTTTTGAGTTCTAATAATTCAATGTGTGAGAGGGTGTTGAGACCTTAAAATCTCATTTATATTGATTGGTTTGGATTGGTTTCACGAGTAGATGTGATCAACTTAGCAGATTATCCCTTCAAATGAAATATGTTCTATTATTTTTTCTGCTTTGATCATATGAGATCATTTTTTTAGTTGACGATAATGAGTGATTGACTAATTGATCCAGCAGTGGCATGAACTATCCAGCTCTTAATAGATGTACGTGTGTTATATTATATTCATTTTATAACAACTTAGAAAGCTGACTCCAAATAATTGAAGTAGTCATTTACTATATTGCTTCAACTAATTTTTAAGCTTAAGTTTGAAAAGTAGTTTGACTTTGTACACCACTGAATGCTTGATCAGCTTAGCAATAAAAAAAAATGTTTGGTTAGCTTTTCTCGTTACATAAGCACATTCTCCTTTTAGCTTCGGTGCACGCAGTCATGCTTATGGCAGAATTTTATTTTCATAAAAAAACTTACAAATGTGTTTGGATGTGGTATTACCCCCAAATTCATGATATTTTGTGATTTTGAAACAAAATAAAGCATGACATTCTAAAGACACGGCTTGGATGCAAATAAATTAATTATAAAGACATTGAATATATCTTTTATTTTTTATTCTTTGTGAATGCAATAATCTTAGTGAAATGATCTCTTTTGAAACACCTTAGATATTCAAGTAATTTCACCATAGATGGTATAATGTTAAGCAGATATATTCATCTTCAATATCTAAGTTACATAAAAGTGCCATTGGAAGGCTTTCTAAAGTTGACTTCAGTACATCTGTATTTCTGTAGAATTTGAAGGTTCATGAAAATAGAAGACAGTTGTTTTCATCCACTGGTTCAAAAGATGCTACCATCCCTTTCATCCGACAACGCCCTCTGGTTGCTAAGGTTCAGCTACGTGAATCTATGCACTCTTTGATGGTGCATGTCAAAAAAATTTTGTTCATTATAGCATCCTGTTGTAGATTCATGGTGCCCAAAGGTTAGTAGACCAGCCGTAACTTTCTAGGAGTGTAACCGGGTATAGATTTGTAACACTGTCTGTCTGATTGGGATCTTATGTTAGGCATGACTTTCTTAAGGGTAGAAATAACTTTCTTAACGATATGGTGCTACTTACTTTGGACGGTGTGGTATATTAATTAGGCTTGATAGGAAGACCTCCTCCTCATCTGTCAAAGGCCGAAGGGGGGTGTGGTCAACAAGGGTGGAAGTCGATGTTGGCTCCTCTACAATCCTCCCTCTACCGTTGACGCTCACAAAAGGGGGCCTCAAATATTTTGACGGTGGCCTAACCCGTTTCTCAATTTCCTTTAGAACTTCTCCCTCGGTCTGAAATCGATGCGAAAATATTATTTATTATTATCTTCTGGATGAGAATGATGCGTAAAAAATAAATTATACTAGAATAGGCCATAAAAGAACATCTAACCTTCTTTGATGGTTGCTTGCTCGAGTCGGTAATCACAACAACTTTGTGCCCCTTTGCCAGCACATGAGGTGTGACTATCGATGTGATAGGGGCTGAATACTAATGAAATCAAAAGTATAACATAAAAAATTGTAACATAATTGATGACATTGTATAAAGGAATCAACTATGTGAATATGTATTACCGTATAGGAGCACTCAAATCCAACATCCTCTGCACGACCAGGTCCAGCTTCGCAAAATTAAGAAAAATAAAATATTATTATTTTTGAACAGATGAATACATCCAAATAGGATTCGAAGTAGCAAAAAATTCATGTGAAAAGATTATAACCTTTAGACCTACCGTGTGTTCGGTCTCGGGGCTCTTATCTGCAGGCATGGTAGTGTTGGGGCTAGACTGTGTCGAAGTGTTGCAGCCCATGGGAAGGTCCTGAATGACAATAACTTCTCAATATTAGAAAAGTATAATCTTTATTAAAAGAATTTATAGAATGTAATAAAATACAAAAGATGCACGCTAACCGATTTGACACTCGTTGCTTGCTAATGAGCCTGTCACGCAACTCTCTCATTTCCACATAATTTTTTTGTACTATTTCTCGCAGCTCTCTTATGTCCACATCATTTTTTTGTACTGTTTCCCGCAGCTCTCTCATTTCTACCTTATTTTTTCGTAAGATTTCATCATAAGATTTTTGAGTTTCCTTAAGCGAAATATTCTCAACGAATAATTGAGATACTTGACTTTTCATTCTCTTTTATCTTTCCTTTCTTCTGGAGTGGTGTCCCTCTTGCTTCCCTTCCTTCCCCTCTCCCTCAAATTTTTTTCTCTCTTCTTTCCTCTCTTTTCTTTTTAAACCTCTAACTTCCACCTACCAATGACAGTAAGCATAATATATTATAACTTATAGCTAACGCAACAGACAAAACATCACTTAAACGGCTACTTACATTATGCTCTAACGGACGAGCCGGTGAAGAGGCCAGTGAAAGAGGAAGAAGTGGGGCGACCGTCTCTGAAGGAACCTAGAAGACCTTCTTATGAGCTTTTAACACATGATAAAATATATGTGCGTTAAATAGTCAAATGAAAGATATTAAAAGAAAAATAAATTACCATGAGATGTCTGTTATCCCAAGCCTCACGAATGAACTCAATTTTGAACTCCTCCTGGGTAGGGGTGAGCTGAAAGGACGCCTAACACAGACAAAATCAAATGGGAAGTAAATTATGCTAGAGCACAAATTTGCATTCTTGAAATCAAGAATTGTAGTAAGTCTTAATACCAGTTTTCATTTCTCAAAATTTAACGTCATTTGCCTCATGTGTGGAGAAAATGGATAGTGCTTCCATCGCTTGAATCGCGGAAACTGTGGTCCATCTCTTACAGACGAGGCAGTAAAATTTAGATGCTCATACGCCCACAACTACAATAGTTAAAATAATTGGAACTTTCAATTTGATAATATGATAAAACTTTTAATTTTGTAAACATTAAAAGATATAAGGCTCACCTGCACAACAATGGCACATCCATACATATTGTAGAAGGCCTCTAAGTTGAATTTACTGGCCTTTTGCATCTCTGAGAGGAAGTGTGTTGTAGACGACTAGCCTCCAAGGATACTTATTAAATCTATCTAAGTCGTCTACGAGATGTATGTATTTTTTATCTAATGAATTAGATGTATTAGATAGCAAAGAAACTACAAGAACGACGCAGAGTTTTAATTTTATATAGTCCTCTACCCAGAGTTCTTGGTCAAAAAGAGCCTCTATGTCATCAGCGTTAACTGAGGTCGCATGCCCAGGAAAAAATCTCCCAATAAGAGACGTGGGCTCTATGGCTTGTAGGTCAAACTCAATTGAAGTGTTCCCGACAACTCTCAATCCCATAATCAACACAATGTCTATGGGATTGATTTGGTGGATAATTTCACCAATTATTACTAAATTCAGAACACTATATCTCCTTAATACACATGTAAAAATAGAACTTGAAAATTTGAATGCACTAACACCTACAAATTGACCAAAGCAAGAATTAGAAATACTCTCTTCACAATCGGGGCACAAGTATTTTAGACATCTCTCAAGGGGAGAGACAGTTGATTTTGGAGTATATCTGGCACACGCATGAGCCTATCAGAAGCAAAAATAAAAGCAGAAGGTTATGCTCGCATATATGGAAGAGATATCATGATTGAAAAAATTTTAAATAATATTAAACTATATTACCATTGCTTTAGTCCTTGGTTTACGAAGACCTAAAAATAAGGGGAAACATATTAATATCATAAATCGACTGGTATAACTACTGAACCATATATTACCAACGAAAGAATATTTTTTATCTCACCCTATGATTATAGGTTTAAGGTTTATGGCAGCTTTCTAACTAATTTTTAACATAAAAAGTATAGATTGCTTTGCCTTAAGGCAGTTTCAAACTGGCCTAGCGCAGTTTACCTCGCCCTAGGTCAGTTTGAAACTGCCCTAAGTCAATTTATCTCACCCTATGATTAAGGGTTTAAGGTTTAGAGCAACTTTTTAAATAAATTTTTTGCATAAAAGGTATAGATTGCATTACCCTAGGCCAGTTTATAGATTGCACCACCCTAGGGTAGTTTATCTCACCCATTTCTCTGTTTCAAACTGCCCTAGGTCAGTTTGCGCCCCTCTAGGTCAATTTGGGCCACCCTATGCCAGTTTATAGAATAGACTGCACTAGGTGTCACTAAAACTGACCTAGGACGTTTTAAACTGACCTAGGATAGTTTTAAACTAACCCAGGGTAGTTTATCTCACCCATTTCTCACATTTCAAGCGCCATGGTGGGTTTGCGCCACTCTAGGTGGGTTTAGCCACCTAGGCATTTATAGAATAGACTACACTAGGTGATCACCAAAACTGACCTAGGATGTTTTAAACTGACTTAGGATAGTTTTAAACTGACCCAGGGTAGTTTATCTCACCCATTTCTACATTTCAAGCGCCTAAGTCGATTCACGCCACTCTAGGGTTGCGCCACCCTAGGCCGATTCTGAGTAGGCGCACTAGGTGATCACCCGACCTAGGATGTTTTAAGCGGCCTAGAGATAATTTTAAGCGACCGAGCCTAGTTTATCTCACCAATTTCTGTTTCAAGCTGTCTGAGTCGATTCGCCACTCTAGGTCAGTTTGCGCCACCCTAGGCCACTTTACAGAGTAGACTGCACTAAGTGATCACCAAAACTGGCCTAGGATAGTTTCAAACTTACCGAGAGTAGTTTATTTCACCCATATCTCTGTTTCAAACTGTCCTAGGTCAGTTTGCACTACTCTAGGTCAGTTTACGCCACCCTAGGCCAGTTTACATAATAGACTGTACTAAGTGATCACCAAAACTGACCTAGGACGTTTTAAACTGACCTAGGGTAGTTTTAAATTGACCAAGGATAGTTTATATCACCCATTTCTCTGTTTCAAACTGCCCTAGGTCAGTTTGTGCCACTCTAGGTCAGTTTGCCCCACCCTAGGTCAGTTTACAGAGTAGACTGTACCAGGTGATCTCCAAAACTGACATAGGGTAGTTTCCAACTGACCCAGGGTAGTTTATTTCACCCATATATCTGTTTCAAACTATCCTACATCAGTTTGCACCACTCTAGGTCAGTTTGCGCCACCCTAGGCTAGTTTACAGAGTAGACTGCACTAGGTGATCACCAAAACTGACCTAGGACATTTTAAACTGACCTAAGGTAGTTTTAAACTGACCCAGGATAGTTTATCTCACCCATTTCTCTATTTCAAACTACCCTAGGTCGGTTTGCGTCATTCTAGGTCGGTTTGCGCCATTCTAGGTCAGTTTACAGAGTAGATTGCACCAGGTGATCCAACCATAACATGAAAGATTTTATCTAGGGCAGCTTATCTAACCCGTTTTCTGATTTTGATGTAAAGAAATAAAGTAGAAAAATAAGAGGAAGAAGAAAAATAAGAGGGAGAGGGAGGCTTACAGTGAGAGAGAGAGAGAGAAACCCTACTATTTTCTTCGTCGGCGAGGTTTGCACGAAGTCGGCGAAGTTTACACGAAGAAAAAGGGAAACTAGCGTGAGAAGGAAAGGAAGAGAGGAGAAAGAGGGAAAAGTGTAGACTTAATACCCTTTATATATGAAGGGCATTTTAGTCTAAAAAACTAAAAGAGGCCTTGCTATGGTATTTCTAACTTAAGGGGTTTGATTGAGATAAATCAAGATAATGGGGGATTTTTTAGGGCAATCGGCCTTTAATCTATAAATCAAAAATTTGGATGATAAGAGCATCCTTCATAAATATTGCAAATTTAAAACTAAAAATTAATCGGTAGCTAAAAAATTCAGTTGTAAAACACTTCCTTGAAAAATTAATCCCTAGATCAAATTAAGAACCTCTCTCAGCAAATTTTGTAAGGAGCAAGAATTAAGAACATTTATGTTGTTATCAGGAAATTTACTTTAAAAAATAGGCCCATTCTTGAAAGTACTACCTTGCTATCCTAGTTGTAATTTTTCTACCAGTAGCTCGATTGAAGAGTTTTAATAATTTTTCTACAAAAAATTATAAACAGTGGATAATTTTTATAGACACATTTGCAGGCAGCTTATGTGGCACGGCGTGACTGGCTACAGTGTTTGAGCCCCACTATGTGTGCAACCAGTCACGTCGCACCACATAAATTGCCTGCAAAAATTGTCTATCAAAAATTGTCCACAGTATAACACTGACCTTTTTCTTCTCAGCCAAATAAATTGAATCTAATTGGGTTATAGGAAATAAGTAGAAGATGTAACGAAAAAGGGTGAGAAATTATTTAAGCAATGAATGCAGCTTGAGGAAATTCCTTACAAGAGGGGGAGAGATATTTGAAGCCCTACCATTTTGAGTAGAAGACAACGACCAAGATATTGAGTGGTCAACTATCCTCGAGGTTAAAGTAATAGAATTGAAGACTTGTACCTGAAAATTTTGGGTATCCATCTCAAAACGAATTGACTACAAGAGGAGGGGCCCAAGATCTTACTAGAAGCGAGACAAGGCTATGAATACTCGATATGGAATAAACTTCAACACGCCCCCACACGTGTTGGCCAGACTAAGCCAAATCACGTGGACAATTGAACTAGGTGGCGTGGAGTGGAGAAGGCATGCTCTGATACTATGATAGATTTGAATACTATAAGACAGACACAAGATCATATCCATGATATTGATCCTAACAAAGTCAAAGGTAGCTGAGAGAATCTCTGCACTCTTAGTTATCTTGAGATTATTGGCACTCAGTTGTAACAACAAATGTTCATCTAGATACTTCTATGTAACCTCTATATATTGTACCAAACACTTGGATTAAATATAGTGGAAAAATATCAATCAACCATTATCACAAATTCTACATGGTATATGTAGAATTCCATGGGCCTAACTCAACCTCACAAAATCGGCTTATAAGGTGAGATTTGCCCTGGTTTATATATAGCCCAAGGCCATTGACCCAAGCGATGTGGGACTATCGCTCACGCCCCCCCCCCCATGTGTAATGTGTCTCTCTACATCTCTGTGGTTACTTGCTTTGATACCATATAGAATTCCATGGGCCTAACTCAACCTCACAAAACCGGCTTATAAGGAGAGGTTTGCCCAGGTTATATATAACCCAAGGCCTCCAGCCCACAACCGATGTGGGACTATTGTAACATGCCCCCGCACGAGTTGGTAGCCAAGCCTAATCACATGGACAATTGAACTGGGTGACGTGGAGTGGAGAAATACCTGCTCTGATACCATGATAGAATTCCATAGGCCTAACTCAACCTCACAAAACTGGCTTGTAAGGAGAGGTTTGCCCAGGTTATATATAACCCAAGGTCTCCAACCCACAATCGACGTGAGACTATGCATTGCCAAATTTCTTACCTCCAATGGGATCGTTCATCAAAAATCATGTCCTCATACCCCTGAGCAAAATAGTGTGGTCGAGCACAAACACCGACACCTTATCGAAACCACCATCACCCTGCTTTGCCATGCTTCCATGCCTAATACCTATTGGTTAGATGCACTATGCGCTGCCTTATTTCTCATCAATCGTATGCCCACCACTACCCTTCACGCCTTAAAATCCCTTATGATATGTTTTTCCATCTCCCACCAGATTTTCTACATTTGAAGTCTTTTGGCTGTCTATGTTTCCCATGGTTGCGGCCATATGCGCCTCACAAACTGGCCCCGTGTTCACGCCTATGTGTCTTCATTGGCTACTGTCCAACAACTAAAGGTTACTGTTGCCTTGAGCCTACCACTGATCGTGTCTGCACTTCCCGCCACGTGAAATTTTTTGAAAATCATTTTTCCTTTTTCTTCTATGGCACCCTCAATCCCTTCTTCCCAGCCCGTTCTCAACCAAGTACCCTCCACCTTTCACAAGGCAAGCTCATATAAACCTCTCCAAGTATCCAGACCTAACTCCACAATCCCACCTACACCTCCGTCAAGTGCCTCCATATCCTCTCCTTACACTCCATGCACGTGTCCCTCTACACCTCCCACCCAACTACACTCTTCTCTCCAATTAAACACCTCATCTTCTCACTTATCATCCACTCCTATCTCAATTTTCACCTCCCCTATCCCTTCTGCTCCTCTACCCAACCCCCCTATTGCACCTACTATTTCAATTAATTCCCAGGCCTCTCCCTCATTGCCCATTACCACTGTTAACAACCCCACCCATCCAATGCTTACCAGATCCAAGCATGGAATTTTCAAGCCCAATAAAAAGTATGCTTTGGCAGCCATTACCATTGATATTGTTGAACCTCGCAATTTCACAGAGGCCTCCAAACATCTCCATTGGCGTACTACGATGTCTGACGCATATAATGCTTTGATTAAACAAAGAACTTGAACTTTGGTTCCAAAACCTGTCGATTGTACAATTGTCGGATGTAAATGGGTATACAAAATCAAGACCCTTGTTGATTAATCAATCTCTCATTTCAAAGCTCGCCTAATTGCAAAATGCTTTCATCAAGAGGAAGGCATCGATTACCAAGACACATTCAACCTTGTTGCCAAATAGCCTATCATTCGAGTGGTTTTATGCCTCGCTTTGCACTACAATTGGCCTATCAAATAGTTAGATGTTTCCAATGTATTCCTTCATGAATTTCTTGAAAAAGAAGTATTCATGCAGCAACCTCAAGGATTTATTGATCCTAACTTTCCAGGTTACGTTTGTAAATTACACAAGGCATTGTATGGGCTCAAACAGGCCCCACACGCGTGGTTTGACATGTTCTCAACATCACTCCGCAATAATGGTTTTCGCATGAGTTCGGCAAACACTTCCCTCTTTGTTCGACATCACCGTGGCCATATATCACATTGTTTTAGTTTACGTCGACAATATTCTTATCACCGCCGGCTGTTCCGATCAAGTCACCTCTGTGATTCATCACTTGAGCCAACAATTTTCCATGAAAGATTTCTCGGCATTGAAGTGGTCTGCAGACTCCCTCACCCTCACCCTTTCACAGTCTAAATATTCCCTTTCTATTCTTGATCGGGCCGGTATGCTAGATTGTAAACCTTACTCTCCCCAATCCGCATCTAAACAATCAGAAAATATCTTTTTATGACCAAAGCTTTCTACCGGAGTCTTGTTGGAGCCTTACAATACCTTATTATATTAGCACAATTTCTTTGGCCCCTAATCCAATTTTTCACGCTCGTATGAAGCACATTGAGGTAGACTACCACTTTATTCGCGAAAAAGACATTAACAAAAAACTCATCGTTTCACATGTCTCCACTGTTGATCAGGTTGTTGATGTTTCACCAAGTCCCTGTCAAGCGCGTTGCAAATACCTTCAAGGCAAGCTGATGGTTGATAAAATCCCCATCATCTTGTGAGGGCATATAAGACATACACAGGATCATATCCATGATACTGATCCTAATCTAGATACTTCAATGCAACCCATATATATTGTACCAAACACTTGGATTAAATATAGTGAAAAAATATCAATCAACCATTATCACAAATTCTACAAATACAACTAATAAGTAACGAACATTCCCGAGAGTTATTTATCATGGACACCAAGAAGCTTATCTATTTTTCTTGTGAAGAAGGAGATGCTACGAAATCAAATACTGATATGTAAGAGCAAGTTTGATGAGGTTATGAATCTACGGCCAATAATCCAATATCTGATGAGGTTGTTTACCTATAGGTCTCACCAACAAAAAATTGATTGGATTCTGAGAGTTGTCCAAAAAGGCAAAAACTATGAAATCTGTGCAAGCAAAGAATCACACTTAAGAGAGGATGCAAACCGTCTGATCAATGGGCTCCAATACTAGCGGTTAAAATTTAAGAGCAATGGTACCATTTGAGTGCAAAGATTTCAACAAAAATTTGTTACCCATTTAGCATAGATGGATACAGCCTAAGATTGTATAAAAAAAAAAGTGCATATGGTGAGTCAAAAGAGTGTTCTATATTGTTATAAAAAAAAGGTGTTCTATATACAAAAATGTTGACTTCATATATAGACTTCATATATTTTCAATCGTAGGCTAGCATAACATTTTATACAAATTTACACCTAAAAAACAATGCGTCTCTCTAGACGAGTTTACAAAAAATACGGCATATATTTTCAAGAACGGGTCCGTCTCCTCTCGAAAAAAAAAAACGGGGGTCAGCCTCTCTAACCATCATTTAAGGACCAAATTGGCTTATAATTTTGGAAATTCATACGGACAGAGTAATATACCATCAATTAAAGGGCTATAGGCTAAAAATTCACACTTTCTTAGAGAATCGAACCATCCGATCTGTTCACTCTAATATCAACAGTTGTTCTTAATTTTGATGACTGATATTAAAGTTTACTAAACCCACCAGTGGTTGACGTAGTTGGTAGGGGACTTTGATTTGTCACCAATAGGTCATGGGATCGAGTGTTGGTGTCTCCCTTTTTCAATAGCAGGATGCCCTATAAGGTGTGTAAATCGTGAAATACTCGTTACACAGTGGGGGCGAAGGCATCCCTTAGGAGTTACTTCAAGTGTAAGGTCAGGCTTACCCCAAGTTATAAAAAATAAAAATAAAAAAATAAATATTAAAGTTAATTGATTAGATGGTTTAGATCATCTCGAATGGAGATACTAATTCCATATCAGTTGGGTGCATATCAATTGCACCCAACGGCTCCTTTGACCTGTACCCTATTCCACTTTAGAGCATTGGTAATCAATATTTGTTACTGGAAATTTCAGGCTTCAAATTCAAATAATAGCATTTTATTAGAAGATGTAACTTTTGCTTGTTTAATAAAGTAATTTGCAGCCAAATAGCTACTTTTGACGTCCCTCGTTGGACCTCTCAAAACTTAAAGCCAAACTCAAAATACTCAAATTTACCTTGTCATTCTCTAACAGCTATTTTTAACTACTTCCCATTAGAGATACTCTTACATCCTCTTATAAGTATGATCCTTTGGATGAGACAAGTTCCAACAACAGATTTTTCCTTAGAAAATTTAAATTGATCATAGATGTGAGCCAGATGACACATTAATAAATCATAATTTAATGGTGTGAGATAAAAAGTGACATTTTAATAGTAGAAAAATGTCGATTAGGAGCCATTATCACTTCAAGAAATGTATAAGAGACCATTTCATATAGAAAAAAAATGTATAAAGCATGCTAAATGTATTTTAAAAGAAAGAATTTAATTAAATATATTATGTTATTTTTTTATTTTAATATATATATATACAGTGGCGGACCCAAGATTTTCCTATATAGGGGTATAACATTAATTAATATTTAAAATTAAAAAATATAAATATATAAAATATATTTTGAATCCGCTTAGCATTATTGGCAGCTAAAAATCATATACTTACAGAATGTAACTCTCATTAAATTGAAATTTACAATGATATACTTTCAAATTACAAAAAAAATCTAGTGGACACAAGGTATCAAAATTCAATCGATACCGATATGTATCGGTATCCTAACTCAGGTATCCAATACCGTATCGGGTATCGACCGATATGTCTCGGTTTCAATTGAGACGTAGACTTTTCTTTAAAATATGTATATATAGGCTGATACATTTCGGTATCAGCCGATACATATCAGCAGAATCGTATCAGTCTTGGGCAAACAGATATCCGAGACCGATACCAATTTTGATACCTTCAATGGACACTTCTTAAGGCAATTATCTTAGACGCTTTATAACGTTACCCAAAACAGTCATGTGTCTATCATCGCCCGTCGCCGTTGGGCATCCATTCTGTTGGAGCTATTTAGATAAGACTAAGAGAGAGGGATGGGAGAGTAATTGAGACTTGAAGAGTTTTAACCACGTAGTCTTTTATTTTTTTCCGGAACAAAACAACTTGAGACTGAGTTTTTATTAAAAGTTTCTCTATTAGTGCCCCACTCAATCTCTCAAAGCATCCTAATTGGAAACCCCTTCAAAATCATTGATTGCTTCGGATCAGATTGTGGAGATCGTGTTTCACGCCAATTTTCCACATAATGAATTTTGAGATCATGTCTCACCTATCATACGGTCAGTATGTGATTCCACATGTCACTCATCTCCAAACAATGGCCCTAAAATCATATGTTTGACTATGATGTCTGTTATAGAATTCAAGGGGTATATTTTGAGAAACAGTGACATGTGAAATAAAAAACTGACCTTTTGCTAAATGTAACATAATATCAAGATCTAGTGTGTAGGAGATTGAGGCGGAAAACCATCTCCATCACTTGATTCGAAGCAATTAATGTTTTGAAGGAGTTGCACACAGGCCCTTTCAGAGACCTCATAGGCGCTAAGAGAAGTACCTTTTTAGTAAACAATTGAGGAGGTAGCATCTGGTGTGTTAACTCACGTCAATTGCTTTTGGAATAAAAAAACAAGTCTGAGTGTCAATGGGGGTTTTGAATGAAATTTTTTGTTTTTTCTGTTCCTTCTCAAGGCAGCGTGGGCATCTGCCCATGTTGGGCCTTAATTGAGTCCGCCTCTATATATATATATATATATATATATATATATATATATAGGTTTTGATAATTGTCTCAGAAAGTGAGAAATGGAAGGTTCTCTCAGACACCTTGGGCATGTTTGATTGCTGACATATTTCACAATTAAAATTGACACCCGTCGACATATTACGAAGAGGGGATACGAGGGTCTTTCTTCCTACGCAACTTTCATAATCATAAGCTAAAAAGTGTCAAAAATGTTTAGAGTTTGCTCTATCAAACGATCGCTCAAGATCAAAACGTTAGTTATAATCATAAAATGTGTTTTATTTGGCAGTCTATTAGGCAAATTACCTAGTCCCTAACATCAAGTTAACTTTGTCCATATGAAAAATTAAATATAATAAACAGAAGTGACTTTGAAGTTTTTTATGGGATAATGAATCTGACTAGGACTGCAACAGGGCCGAGTCAGCTCCACGGCTCGGCTCGACCTGAAAATGAGAGTTTTTGTTCTCTTAAGCTTTGCTCGAGAGCTAAAGCCGAGCTTATTATTTAAAGCTCGATTAAAGTAGAGTCGAGCTAGAGTTAAACTTATAAAGCTCGGCTCGTTTCCGCACAGCTGACCTTAATTAATAGTATATAATACCTTTATATATAATAAAATATATTTTATATAATTTTACTTTTACTTTTTCCCCTTATAATAAGATTCATCTAACTGTTACTTTATAATGAATAAATATGTAATAAATGTATAATCTTTATAATCCTCTCTCTCTCTCTCTCTCTCTCTCTCTCTCTCTCTCTCTCGCCGGCCTTGAGCGAAGGCCTAAGAGGCGGCAACCTCGGGCTCCCAATTTTTGGGGCCCCCAAATCTTGGGCATTTACCATCTAGTTAGTTAATATAATTAATGTATAAAAGTATTGAACTAATCCAATTATTTAGTTGGTTAAGTAAATAGTGTTGCGTTACCTTTTACCCAACAAATTGTCGATTCAACACTTCCGAGGTCTCATATTTGTATTTTTTTTTTTAATGGGTCATGGATTGGATCTCGGTCAAGTCGGTGCATGTTATTGGTCGGGTCACAGGCCTAATTTTGTCCTAGTAGATTCTCTATCCCAATTTTGATCGAACTAGATTTGATTAACTAAATCATATATATAGGGTACCTCTAAAAGTGCCCACGCGTTCTGCGAAAGCGCCCATATCCAAGACCCTTGACCATTGATTCCTTCGAATAAGATGATGGAGTTCGCTTTTCATATCTATCTTTTGCAAAATAAATCTTCAAATCAGGGCCCACCTATCAGATGGTCAATTTTTATTTCATGTGTCACAAATCCCCAAAAAAATGCCTTTGAATCATACGACACACATCACACTCAAATGTAATTTTATGGCCATTTTTTTGGGATTTATGACACGTTGAATCACAAGTCGTGATAGGTGCACCATGATCTCAAGATCTATTTAGTGAAAGATATGGGTGAAAAACGATTTCTGTCATATGATTCGAAGTATTCAATGATTTTCAAGGGGGGTATGTGGGCGCGTTTAGAGGTACCCATATATATATATATATATATATATATATATATATATATATATATATATATATATATATATATATATATAAGACCGGGAGAAGGCGCCCAGACGTAGAGATATCTCTGTTGTTAATAAAAAAATATTGGTATTGATAATGACTCAGAGGCACATAGTTCACTACGTTGTCTTAAAGACAATAGACGCCCCACTCCATTGGATAAACGAAGAAGCAATTGAGTTTCCAGCAAAGCTGCCTTCAGGATACAATGGAGTTCGGTCTTGTCAAGAATCGTATGTTCTTTTATAAATTGCACTTTCTAGAGAAAGAACCTGTCACACAAATTTTCTGATACACAAAAAGATTCTTAAAAAAATAAGAACATAAGAGAAGAAGAGAAATATATGTAATTATAGTTTTTATCACGTATTATATGTCTTGTATTTTTCTAACATAGATCTTATCTCCATTTATAGAGAAATTCTGAACCATTATGTTTTTTCTGATTACGGTGAAAAGATTTGTCTTTTTAGAGAGTTATGTCTTTTCGGTAAAAAGATAAATCTTGTGTCTTTTCAAATTACGGTGAAGAGATACTAGACTTGTGTCTTTTCAGATTTACAGTGTAGAGATAAATTCAAATCTGAAAAGACACTTCTTTAGAGAAAAAATGATTTTTACAAGTTTGTCATTGAATTATTATCAAGATATAATGATAACTATTATTTTTATTTTGAAACACTAAAATATATATTACTACACTAATATATATAACAATCTCCTACTTCTTTCAAAATATAACAAAAATTTGTGTATCAGAGCGATCATATTAAGCATCATCAGAGGCGTCGATCGGTTTGAACCTTTGACTAGTACATATAACTCAAAGTTTGTGAGGACTTTAAGTAGCTTATAGCTTTAAACTTAAAACTTATCTAACAAACAAGAATTATATATATACTTACTATGATCTAAATCATTAGTAACATAAGGTCTGCGCTTTACAGTCATGCGCTAAAATCCTGATTTCATGAGTATCTCAGAGAGGACCGAATCTCTGTTATAGCGGCTTCACTTTCATACTTATATAGGTGAATCTGTCATGAGTGCTCTTTTAACTATTTTATCACCCCAACAAATGAATGCCTACAAAATCATTAAGAGTTAAACTCACTCTCTCACGTTACAAAAGATGTGCACTAAATTTAATACCATAGGGATGGCCAATAAGTAATATACCTTTGTGTACTTTTAAGGGTCACGGAATAGTTTCTTATCTCATTGAACTTAGGATTTGAGATCTTCAACTCCACTAAGTTGAAGTTCAACTACTATACCTTTAAAAATATTGATCTTAGGCCCATACCCTCAATGTTTTTAACATTGTATCTCTGAGTAGTGTTTTTGTAAACTTCGAAGCCACTTAGCCTCGTTTGCTCCCACAAACAATGTTATATACTCTGATTTTATCTTGAATAAGAAAAATATGCTTATTTCTAGACCCCACGATACTGCTCCTCCTACCAAAGTAAAAATTCATCCTCTTGTGAATTTTGAATCATAGGAGTCAGAAATCCAAGTAACATTAGTAATCCCTTCTAAGAGTTTAGGTTTGTCACTATATTGTAAACTATAATATATAGTTTCTTTCAAATATCTTAATGCTCTATAAATAACTTCTCAATGTTCCAACCATGGGTTGCTAGTCTATTCAATACCCCCACTATAAAAGCTATATTAGGTCTAGTATGCTTTATTAAATACGTAAAACTTTTGTCTTAGTGACGATTTCAAGAATCGATTTATCTCCAACCATCTTGAAATTAAAATATTTAAAGACTAGAAAAGCCTTTGTACTTGTATATTTAATTAGATATTTCTTCGTTAATGAATCTCAAAACTCTTTAATAATAGTACACGTACAGAATGTGTTGAATAATTTATCGTTCAATGCATTGAGGATGTGGTCCGGACAATTCTGATCATCTTTCAGTTATTTGAGTCGAGCATCTGATCCTCCACTAGTTGTACTTCACGTTGTTTTCGCTACAGAAATTGCTGAACATGGTGTAGTGAAGACATAAGCAATATTAAATTATCACAAGATAAATTGTACCTTTTGTTGTCATTTTTTAAATTTGACCCGCCAAATCGATCAATTTTGATGAGATCTTGATTCATGAACTTTATGCACTGAGCCATCAGAACGATCTATCGTCTCTAAATTATTGATAAAAAATATTAGTATTGATAATGGATCTGAGGCACGTAGTTCACTACGCTGTCTTAAAGATAATAGACGCCCCCACTCCGTCGAATAAATGAAGATGCAATAGGGTTCCTAGCGAATCTACCTTCAGGATACAATAAAGTCCGGTCTTGCCAAGTGCCGTATGTTCTTTTCAAGATTGCACTTTTTAAAGAAAGAACATGTCACACAGATTTTCTGATACACAAAAAGATTCTTAAAAAATATAAGAACATAAGAAAAGATGAGAAATAGATGTAACTATAGTTTCTGTTTTGTCTTGTATATCTCGTGCTTTTCTAACGTAAATCTTATCTCTATGAAATTTTGTACCATTATGTCTTTTCAGATTACTGTGAAAAGATTTCAGATCTGTATCTTTTCAGTAAAAAGATAAATCGATTTTACTTGTGTCTTTTCAAATAGTTGTCTCTTTTCAAATAACAGTAAAAAGTTAAATCGATTTCACTTGCATCTTTTCAAGAGATGTTAGGCTTGTGTCTTTTTAGATTTATGGTGAAGAGATAAATTTAAATCTGAAAAGACACTTCTTTAGAGAAAATTTGATTTTTACAAGTTTGTCATTGAATTATGATCAAGATATATAATAATGATTATTATTTTTATTTTTAAAAACTAGCATATATATTACTACATAAATATATATAACATTTGCGCCTATTGATATGGGACACATAGCGTATTTTTGTGAAATGATGAGTGGCATAGGACCCACTTTACTAACTAGGGTTAAACTTTTAAAATATTTTAAAAGTTGCATTTCCTTTCCGCCGTCATTCTTGACTTTTTTAAAAGTCACTTTCTTTTTTTCTCTTCTCTCTCTTTTTATAAGAAAGTGTCATACTTACTTTTTTAGATATATTTTACTCAAAAAATGTGGGTGTCCGGTAGCGAAGCGCTAGCACTTTGGTGACAAAGCGCCAACACCCTTATAGAGAAGCATGGACACCTCGGGAGAGAAGCGATGGCACCTCGGCGCCAGGGTGCCTCTCTATCGAAGTGTCAGCACTCCGCTATCGAAGTGTAAAGAAAAAAAAGGGTATCGGCACCTCGATATAGGGGCGTCGGTACTCTATATCAAGGTGTCAGCGCGTCACTACCGAGGTGCAAAAAAAAAATGAGGTGTCAACGCCTCGAAATAGGAGTGTCGGTGCTTCGCTATCAAAGTGCAAAAAAAAAAGGGTGTCAGGGTTTCTCTCCCAGGGTGCCAACGCTTCTCTATCGGGGTGTCGGCACTTCGCTACCTGATGCCTACATTTTTTGAGTAAAATATACTTGAAAAAATAAATCTGACACTTTCTTGAAAAAAAAGGAGAGAAAAGAGAAAAGAAAAAAAAAAACTTCTAAAAAAGTCAAGAATGACGGTTGAAAGAGAATAATTTTTAAAATATTTTAAAATTTTAACCCTAATTAATAAAGTGGGCCCCATGCCACCCATCACTTCACAAAAAGGCCCTACGTGTCCTGCCCATATCATTATGTGCAGAGATATCTCTACACGTGAGCGCATTCTCCTCTCAGCCTATATATATATATATATATATATATATATATATATATATATATATATATATATGTAAAAGGGATCCGTCTTCCATGGGAGGACAATCAATATCCTCTAACCTTCCACGTGGAGCTCCACGTGACACCCAAAATATTGTTTCGATGCCACGCGGATCTTGGGTGCATTGCTTAAATCATCTTTGAAAAAAAATAAATTAAAAACTCATCTCCACCAACCGGCTCCCTATATATATATATTTCTTATTAAATGATCCTAACTTAAAATAGTGATTTCAAACTCGTTACAGTTTCATTTTTTTGCAAATGACCTATCAATTTTGATCTACTCGATAAGGCTTATCCAATGAACCTATTTTTTGAGCCTTTTGAAACTGATAAAGTGCTAAAAAAATATCAGTGAAAGATTCATTGATAGTTAAAGTAATAAAAAATGTTAAAATATTATTGATTGGGTTACCCGATCCGTCAGGTACGTTTTACTATTTAGTTTTTCTCTTTTTGTATTACATTTTCTTTAATATGTATTTTCGTTGATTTGTTAGTTGCATTACCAAATTATAAACAATAGAATGGAATACAGAGATATTTGTAATGTAAAAGCAATAAGTATTGTTTTATTTATCGAAAAAAAATAAAATTTGTGACAATTTTTTTTCAAGATTAATATGAAAGAGGGGCTCCGTTTTAGGAACTCGCCTTGGGCACCCAAAATCTCAGGGCCGGCCTTGTCTCTCTCTTTTTCCAACTAGTAAAACTCTTTCTCACTTGTCTCAATGAATAACAACTAGAACGGCAATTGAACAACCAATCAATACCTACGACTAACACATATGCTTCAAACACCTTTTTCACCAATCAATCTATTAAATCTAAAAGGACTAAGGGATTAAAACATATTAGGGCTTTCATTTATTTAATTTTATTAAAACTTTCATCTATTAAAAGAAAGATAATGTTTAAACGACATTAAGAAAAAAAATTATAATAAAATTTATTTAGCTTGAAGCTCGGCTTAGCCCGACTAGAGCTCGATAGAGCCAATCTAGAGCTCAGACTTTTCAAGCTCAAAGGGCTTAGAGTCAAGTTCCAGCTCGGGTCAAATAAGGTAAAGCTGAGCTAGAGCTGACCCAAGCTCGGCCTTGGCCCGGCTCGGTTGCAGCCCTAGCTCTAACTGACAACAAATGCTGTTTAAATGATCTTATACCATTAAATCGTCCACTTTTAATCTTACTCCATTGAAGTGTGATCTATCATTATGCCATGAGGCACACATCTATGATAAATCTAAATTGCCAAAGTGGCAATTTATCATTAGGATATGTCTCAGCCAAAGGATCATGCTTCTAAGTGGATGTAATAAATCATCCAATCGGTGAACTTGAATATCATCCAATCAATTTCGGTGCCCACCGAAACTAAAACGAAAACATTACATTTCGGCACTGCAGGAAGATTTTGGCCCAAAAATTTTGACCGAAATTTTGGACCAAAATTTCGATTACGGTCCCCACCGAAATCAAAACAAAATCCGAATTTTTTATCTTTGATATCAGCCATCAAACTAAAAAAATAATTGTTGGTATTAGAATGCACAGGTCATATGATTCAAGCTCTCAAAAAGTGTAATTTGTGAACCATCACTCTTCAATTGATGATACATAACTTGACGGTATAGATTTTTAAGATTATAATCCAATACATGGTGTAAGATCGATTACACGCCATTTGGTGTTTAAATAAAGGGTTAGCAGAATCAATCCCCTTTTTGGGATAATTAGAAAAACAACCTTGAAAAACAAACATTTTAGCAAAACAACTCTGAACTTAAACATTTTAAAAAAATGGTGCTTTCACGATTTTCAGAACCTCAAAAACCCATTAAAGCACCATTGCATGAGTTTTTGAAGTTCTGAAAACCGTGAAAGCACCGTTTTTTTTTAAAGAAAGTGCCCTCCATTTTTTTATAGAGTTGTCTAATATGGTTGGGCAAGAAAACGAGCATTTTAGAGGAATTGCTTTTCAACGGTCTATGAAACGGCTAAGCAATTCGATGTAATCCTACGGCTCTCAATAGTCGTTGAGTATTGACCGAAGAATTAGTGGAAATCGGCCGGCCACATGACTTCAGACGTTGACTATCAGTCCACGCGGAAAAAAAAAAAAAAAAATATATATATATATATATATATATATATATATATATATATATAATTACCAAAGTCTACAGATCATATTACCAATCTACCCCCGAATCCATTTTCAACCGATTTGCAACCACCCCTACTCTTATACATAATCTCAATATATTAACGAGCTAGTAGTTATTATGCACCCGACCTGATCGCCTGGTGCAGTGCTCGGGTCAATCTCTGTATGTTCAAATGGTCAACGATCATCATATTCCCAGCTATTTATCCTTTCAAATGGTCTAGTATCCAGATCTTGCCACCTATTTATGAGCAAGTTCATTTTTGAAATATCATATTGACCCAAAATTTTCAGAGCACTTATGACTAAAACTTTGACCTCTTTGAATCAAATGATGAAAATCATTTTCTGTCACAAACTTTTAGACAGTAGGTCTGGAGTTCATGGGCGTACCATCAATCAGTCAATTTTTAATTCCATACATCCCAAAAAATAACTTGATAATTGCATTTGAGGGTGATGTGTTGTAAGTGAAATAAATAAGGACTGGCTGATGGTACAGTCCATGATCTCAAGATCCTTCCTAAAAAGATTTGGATGAAAAGATGATTTCCATCGTCTAATTTAAAACAGTCAATGGGCTTGAGGTGAGTGCAAATAAATGTACCCAAGTTTGTCTATTGCTCAAGAGTTAAGACAGGCGGTCCACCTCACCACCTCACGAAGGTCTCTCGCCTCTTTCTTTCCTCCCAGGTTTTCTAAAACTCCATAAAAAGCAAGAGTACCTTTGTTTGCAACCATAGAATCTTTCTTCGGAAGTTAATGTTTCACCCAAAAGATCATAGGCCTATCATTAGACGATGAAATGTTAATTGCATGCATCCCAAAAAGTGACTCGAGAATCATGTTCGATCATCTTATGGTACACCCATGATCTCAATATCCATCAAATGAAAGATTTGGATGAAAACGGTCTCCATAAGGCAAGCCAAAATAAGCTTATTTTTGCATGAGCTGCCTCTTAAAGTCAAATTTTGATTCTATGTGGGGAATTCTATGATGTATGATTCTTCGATACTTTTTGGGATGTGTGCAAGCAACATCTGACCGTATGATGGTTGGCCATGCTCTCAAGATCTATTCTGCAAGATTGGGGGTCATCACTTTTTGGGATGTGGGCAATCAACTTCTGACTAATTTTCATCTCAAGATCTTTTGTAGATGTGTTTGGGAAAAAATCGCTTTAGGAGTACTATTGTATAAAGGTTGGGAAGTCAACAGTTTCACAATGGCAAACCCAAACGAAAGAATCTCTTAGTTGCAAAAAATGCTGCCAATAAAGCAAGCGGTCAATAAAATCACAGCCGTTGTTCACACAACCTGAAATCCTAACCATTGATTCTGTTTCAATTTTCCACGCGCTTTGGTCTCAGTTCTCCCTCCTCTAGCGTTCATAAAATAAAAGCGGACAAGGCAATCACAAAAACAGAGTTCATATGCACACCACTCCCCACCGGAATCTGACACACATGTGGTGCACTACCGGAAAACCACATCTCCTTTTCCTCCTATTACTGGTTATCAGAATCCAAGCTCACCAATGGAATCTCGACACGTCAGATTCCGACGCCCTCACCCAATTACAACAAGACCTTGGATTCCAAGGTCAACGCCCCTCAAAACCGTGCAATTCTGCCGGAATATTCTGCGAAAAGCGAATCTCCGGTGACTTGCCGACCGTTATCCGAGTGACCCGTCTCGTCTTCGGATCACAACGGCTGACCGGGTTCTTTTCGCCGGCCATCGGACGGCTCTCAGAGCTCAAGGAGCTCTCTCTTCCAAACAACGACCTCGTTGACCGAATTCCAACCGAAATCGTTGGTTGCCGAAAGCTCGAAATTCTGAACCTCCGGAACAATAGATTTTCCGGCGAAATTCCGGTAGGTATCACGTCACTCGTAAGTCTCCGATCCCTCGATCTCTCTTCGAACAAATTCTCCGGGAATCTCGGGTTCCTTCGAAATTTCCCGAACCTCGAGAGCCTCTCTATCGCCGACAATCTCTTCACCGGAAAAGTCCCGCCGTCATTGCGATCGCTCAGTAATTTACGGTTTCTCAACCTCTCCGGCAACTACCTCGAAGGCCCGGTGCCGGCCGGGGTGGAATATTCCAAGAATATTCTCCCGAAGCGTTATATATTTGCCGAGAATTCGCAAAGAAATAACACTTTTGCGGCAGCCGGCATTGCAACATCACCATCTCCTTCACCCTCAGCATCACCAAGCGAAAATGGGAAGAAGAGATCCCATTGGAAAGGTTGGATTATCGGGTTCTTTATAGGCTTGGCCACCGGATTTCTCTCGGGTATTATTATCTATATGCTGTTTAGGATCTTTTTGAATTGTGTCAGAGGCAGGGTGGAAAAACCAGGCCTTGTGATCTACAGTTCCATGGTAAAAAAAGCTGAGGACCTCGCTTTCTTAGAGAAAGAAGACGGGCTTTCGTCTTTAGAGTTAATCGGGCGAGGAGGGTGCGGAGAGGTCTACAAGGCCGAATTGCCCGGTAGCAACGGAAAGTTACTTGCGATTAAGAAGATAATTCAACTCGGGAACAACGATGCAGACCTCGCAGAAGAAGATTCTAAGCTTTTGAACAAGAAATTGAGGCAAATTCGATCAGAAATCAACACCGTGGGCGCAATTAGGCACAGAAATTTGCTCCCTTTACTAGCCCATGTGCCGCGCCCCGATTGCCACTACCTCATTTATGAGTTCATGAAGAATGGGAGCTTACAAGATGTGCTGAACCAGGTCTCCCAGGGGACTAGGGAATTGGAGTGGCCAATTCGGCACAAAATCGCATTGGGAGTAGCCTCCGGGCTCGAATACTTGCATATGCATCATAGCCCCCGTATAATTCACAGGGACTTGAAACCTGCCAACATCTTGCTCGACGATAATCTCGAGGCTCGGATCGCGGATTTTGGCCTCGCGAAGCAAGTGCCCGATGCCAAAACTCATGTGACAACCTCGATCGTTGCGGGGACCGTGGGGTATATCGCTCCAGAGTACCACCAGATGCTTAAATTTACCGACAAATGCGACATTTATAGCTATGGTGTGTTGCTGGCTGTTTTGGTCACAGGCAAGTTGCCATCAGATGACTTCTTCCAACATACTGATGAGATGAGTATTGTGAAATGGCTTAGGAATGTCCTAAACTCCGACAACCCGAGTAGAGCCATTGACCCTAAGCTTCTGGCCAACGGGGGCGATGGGTTTGAACCTCAAATGCTTCTTGTGCTCAAGGTAGCTTGTTTCTGTACGTTCGATGATCCGAAACAGAGGCCGAACAGTAAGGAAGTTCGATGCATGTTGCATCAGATAATGCCTTAAGGAGTATAACTACTGCAGATCATAAAACTTATTCACCCGGCCCTGTTCATGGCAGTTCGATCTTGCTTTCAAAATTATAGAATGTTAGTATTTTGCAGAAAATCGTACATCATTTTCTGATTATTTGATCTTAATTGGCATGGTTTGTGGAAGAATAGGGTGTAATAATATACATAATATGGACTGTAGCATTTAGTTACTGAGTATTATGGGACTAAATATCTCACATTAGAAGTGTTTGTGGTTAGAACCAAGGTTCAAAATCTTAGTTTTACGATTACATATCGATTTTTTATGATATATTGGTATGTATTGGCCGATATATAACAATATGTATGGGTATCGACCCGGTGACCTCTTAAACCGATACATATCGGTTTCGTCTGGAATTTTGAATTACAAAGCCTTGTCCCACCTATCGAGGACTTCAATTCCTCTGTAATGAAAGAGACTTCTGAATATCCAACTAACTTTTGGTGTTCTCTCTTTTGAAAAATTAAAAATACTACTCTCTATTTAGTGATAGTTGGAAGAAGGATTTTGGGGATAACTCAGTCTTAGAAGACCAGAGCTTCATTTATGAGGATTGTGGATCATGCAATCATCTTTTCCAAATTATTTAGTTATAATTTCTATTTATTTTCACCTGATATGAATAAGATAAATCAAAACAAGCACAAAGATCTGAAAATTGATTTCAATCTTTACCTAGAAGTTCTGTCTCTAGTGACATTATGAGAGAAATAGATTAATTAATGGGTTGCTCAAGCTCTGTTTGGGGCAGCATTGCTTCTGCAACCTGATTCCTGCAAAGCGGAACTCAGAACCTAGGTTTAGGCTGTGTTTGGCATTGCTCTTTGAAGAGTACAAAAGAGCAGCTGCAGCTTTTTGTCGATGCAAATGAATATGGGGAGAGACAGAAGGATTGGAGGAAGAAAAAAGGAGAGGCTGCTCTTTGAAACATGAAAAGCATCTCTCTTTAAAAGAGCATGAAAAATTATGTTCTTTTAAAGATGGCTGGTTTTTCTTATTTCAAATAGCAGACTCTCCTTTATCTTCTTCCATTTCTTCTCACTCTCTACGCATTTCTTTGCAATAACAAAGAGCAGCGGCTGCTCTTTTCTACTCTCTCAAAGAACAATGCCAAACACAACCTTAGCAGCTTTCGGATTCTCGCCCAATTTCAAGCTATTTTAGCTTTTGCAGGAATCAGTTGGGCAAGAAGTGCGACGTTAATTAAACATTGCCTTCACCTCAAAAAGTAATTTTCAGATACAAAACAGTAGAATTGGGCCCAAAATAGTTGCTAAACTTTAGCTGAATCAGTTTGTAGTTGGTGTAGGGGATTTAAGTGACCTTGGCAATGAGGATAGGAAATATACAGTTGATGAGTGGAGAAATAGGACTCATATTGACACTGAACGTCAACTAGCCGATATTTTTACAAAACTTTTAGATGTTGCTCGATTTGAGTATTTTCGTAAATCTATTGGTATGTGTTTCATTGAGTAGGGTCTATGCTCTTTTATTTTTTTGTTTATTTTGGTAGTCTCTTCTCTTGTTGTCTGTTTTTAGTGTCATTATTTTTGTCGTACTTCTCTTTCTTCTAGATGTTACTTTCGTTTATTTTTTCTAGTGAGATTAGTGATTGATTTCATGCTTTTGTTACATTGTCTATCATGAACTGCGAGTGTACTTTTGGTCGTCAGAGCTTTACTATTGATGTGGTTGTTTTACTACTGCTCATGATTTTGTGTTTTGTTCTATTTTTGTCTCATGAAGTCTTGTTCTCCCATTTTCTAGTTTTGCTCAGTTTATTTGTTGATGTACACAAAGAGTGACTTTCTGACCTATGTATCTCATGTGGTTATGTGAAGCTCTCCTTACTGTGATGGTGGTCATAATACGTACCTAATTAGTGTAAGTTGGCGTATCACTCTGCAAGATATGTGAGATAGCTTCCATTGGTCCGGACGTTTTGAAAAATATTGTGAAGATTGTGTCCTGCTTCTTTGTTGCTATCTTGCTTCGTTGGAAAATGCCCAAAGTGGGTGTCTGGCTTATATCTGTGTGTCTTTGTTACTTTAGCACAAGAAACTCGTTTGAAAAAGACAAGTGTGTTTAATGTCTATGAGCGCTCAGTCTTTATATTGTGAGAGCTACCCACTGCGAGCCGGTTGGACGGCCTTGCACCACCTCTGAGCAATGCGCTGCTTAGGATTCTCACTCCTTAGTGTTTGTCTATATAGCTAAACTTGCAAATGTGAAAATGAGAGTTCTTTTGTTATTCATGAGATATTTATATTACTTGCTAAAGTCATGCATGTGGTTATGTCATTCTTTCATTGATATTGCTCAGCTCTGTTTGCTGATGCCCCTTACCTGTGATTAGATGATCTAATGGTTGCATAAAATCTATCTCTAATTTGGTCAGTGGCTTTCGGATTATAGGCATCTACTTGTTTCTCTTTTACAAAAAAAATGTTTGACAGTGCGTCGTGGATCTGACACAGCGCGCTGCCCCTGTTTGTATGTTCCTGCTGAGTTTTTTTTTTTGTTCACTTTGACAGCGCGTTGTCGAGTTCCCACAGCGCGCCATGACTCATTTTTTTCTTTTTCACTTGACAGCGCGCCATGGCTGTTTTGCAGCGTGCTGTCAATGTCTCTATCATTTTTTCACTGTGCTTCTTACTCACTTTGACAGCGCGCTGTCGCTATGTAACAACGCGCCGTCGCTATGTAACAACACTTCGTTATTGTTCTGTTGTTCTACTTCCCGTCCTTCTCCTATGGTACGTCGTGGGTTTGTTGCAGCACGCCGCCATTGTGGTATTTCTTTGTCTCTGTGCTTTTATGTTCACTTTGACAGTGCATCGTGGACTCTCCACTGGCGCCTTCTATCATCGCGCTATGCTTCATATGGTTTTTCCTCGATTTGGCGTTGTGACTGTCAGCGTGATCATCTCGATTCCATTTTTCAAGAGACCATTTTGATTTTTGTTCGGAGGGAGCAGTTGTTTCTTTAATGACAGTGCGTTGTCAGCTTGTTCACAGCGTGCTATCACTTATGATTATTTTTTTTAAAGCAAAATTTTTTTCTTCTTCCTCGCGATTTCCCTCTTTCTTTTCCCCTTCCCTCCTTCTCTCTCACCCATCTCTCTCGTTTTCTCCTATGGCTCCGCCCAAGAAACAAAAGACGGGTGCTTCTTCTTCCAGTGTCACGGCTTCCCTCCTCTTTTGTTTGGAAGACGCGCAGAAAAATTTTACCTTTCTTCAAGGTCGGCCTTTTGCTACGGAGCGACACTTCAATCTTAATTGTCTCTCCAAGTACTCCTACGGTAAGATCTTCACTCGTGGTTGGGTCCCGCTCTTTTCTATACGCGATTTGGCTTGTAAGGAATTAGTTCATTTCTTCTACGCAAACTACGACCCCGCTTCTAGTGTCTCCTCTAACGAAGAGAAACAGCTTGTGTCCTATGCATCTGGTGTGAAAATCACAGTCACCCCCGTGATCATTTCTAAAATTCTTGAAATTCCTCTTAATCCTAACGGACTTCTTTTCTCTCGTGAGTCGACTTCCTCTGAGGACTCGTCTGAGTTCGTCTGGTAGGACCTTGTTGATTATGTATGTTTATCTCTTGGGGTGAATCCTCAAACTGTCATTCCGACAAAATTTCTCAAATGTCATTTTTACGCCCTGCGTATACTGATTTTCAGCACACTCTGGCCGAAGATCGGTAATCTTAATGAGGTTCATCTTCTGAAAATTTATCTTATGTGGTTGATCGACACCGATTGCCTTGTCTGTGCATGCACCGCCATTTGATGGTTGATTCAGGCTCGGTGCATTAAACCGCGAGATCAACCGACCATTCCGTTCCCCATCATCGTGTCCAAAATCTTAGATTCTTTCATTAGTGTTCCTGCTCATTCTCCCATCATTCTTCAAGGAACTGATTTTCTTAAAACTTATCTCACCACTCTTGAGAACACCTGGACAAGTCACAATGATCCCTCCAAGCAGCCTTCTTCTGTCGCGGCTGCATCGTCTTTGGCGACGGCTTGTGATCGTGCTCTCTCAACCCTTGATTTTCAAAATCTCGTTATCACTCAATTCGACTCCGTCGATCGGACTCTTCAGGTTCTTGAGGCTGAAGTGGGTGTACTGCATGCTCGCGTTAACTCTTTGGCGGATGATTTTGAGCAGTGGTGCACCAATCAGGCCTCAGACGATGGAGATAACGTTGTGCAAGATGTTGGGACTGGCGCTACAACACCTCCTTGATCGGGGAAGTATTCCTTTCACTTTGCCTAGATACATTTCTCTTTGGATATTGGCTGTATTTTGTATATATATATATATATATATATATATATATATATATATATATATATATATATATATATATATATATATATATATATTGCCGGATAGCTTGGTTATAATTTGTTTTGGTGGATATTTTAATTTTGTGGCATTTGGTGGATATTTGGTTCTATAGCATTATTGTTTTTGGATTTGATTTTGTTGGTGTTTTGATTTATTAGGCGTATGGTGTTATGTCTTTTCATTTGGATATTATTGTGTGGATTCATTTCATAATGTTTCGTAATCATGGCTATTTTACGTGGTCATGCCATGCCTTATATATTAATGGTTAAATTTCATGGTCGATGTTGGGTTTATTCTACTTGGGGTGATGTTGATTGTTGTTAATTGTGGTGTTTCTCTTTATCTCCCTTTGTCCATTCTGACAAAGAGGGGGAGAAATGTTTAGGGATGATATAGGCCTAATTTTGATATTGTTTGATACTGACATCATTGGAGTTTTTTTTTGGATTATTATTTTTAGATGTATGGTATTATTTTATTTGTTTTGCAGGCATTGGATCAAGACCTATCTTGGCTTAGGACAGGCATAGATTTAGGGGGAGATCATGAGTCCGTATATTATTGCATATCTATTTTCTCATATTGATTAATGTATAGGATTAGTGGGGTCATCCTAATGTAATGCATATGATTTGATGTAAACATGATTTTTGTCATAGAATGTGACAAAGGGAGAAATTGTAAGTACCTGTTTGTCACGCTCTACGACGAAAACCGTGTAGATCTCCCTTAGGTTATGCGTGTATGTCAAGATAGATGGATCTACCTTGATGAAGTAAGACTAACAATCACATTCTCTAGACTCCTTAAATGACTGTTTCAAAGGAAACTTAATATACCTGAACCAGCGCGCTGTCATATATATGACAGCGCGTCGTTGGTTCACGGGACACCAAACTTCGAACTCTGGATGTAAAAAGGTTAGTTTGGACTTTTCCCGTAGTTAAGTTTTTAGGGTTTTTGATAAAAGCTTTTTCAAAATAGGAGGAAAGATTAAGCAAGCAAAAATAGCTTCTTCCTCCTTGGGCCAAAACCCTAGGGTATCATCTTCTTCAACCTTTGAAACTTTTAGTGTGTTTGCAAAAGATTTTAACTCAAAGGTTTTCTATCTTCCTTCATCATCATCTCTCTTTGTTTTGCTCAAGTGTATTGAGTGTGTTTTATCCCCAGAGATTAGGGTGTGATTGATAGCCTTGTAGATCTCAAGGTGGATCGTTGTAAGTTCATCAACACGAAGGGTGTGCCTCAAAATCAGAAAGATATGGAGGCTACCCGCGACGGGAAGTTGGATTGCTTGGGGGCTTGATAGGGCATGTGCATTTGTCGGTATATCATTCGGAACTCCTTGTACTCATTTATTTCATAGTGTATTTGGTGTGTGGACTTTTGTCCCATAATTTTTCCCAGTGATTGGGTTTCCACTTATATCTTGTTTTGTGGTGTTTGTTGGCATTATTGTAGTCTTTAGATTAAGAATCAATCGAATACCCGATCTCATTCCGTTCATTGATGGAATTTCAGTTACGATTGTGCATTAGGAAGAAGGAACAGTTGATCTCCTAATGCCTTGAAAGGGCATTAGAATAGATCTCCATGTCCAAGAAGTGTAGGAGCAATGGAAAAAAAAGATGATTATGCCACTCTAAGCTAGCCTAGGAAACGCGATTTCTATATTGAGTGAGGTGAGATTTGAGAGATTTGTAACCTTAGTTCTCACAGATTAGTGAAAGGACTTGGCATCACCCGTGGACGTATGCAAATTGTCGAACCACGTAAGTTTTGTGTTTGCGTTTTGCTTGTTGTATGTGTTTTGATTGCCATAATTTCTACAGTACTATTTCGGCACCCATCGCCAACAAGGTTCACTTCCTTATCGAGCCGAAAATTCGTAGTCCAACTCCCTTGCCTCACTACCACCCAAATTTACACGTGTGTGAACCTTTGAAATAGACATACAAAGATCTTGTGCTCATATACAAAATGTGGGGAAGCCAATGTATTCAACCAAGCATCAAAATTCCGGATTTCGTTTCGGTTTCGATGGGGATCGAAACTAAAATTTTGGACCAAAATTTTCCCCCTCATACAAAAAAAATTGAAATTTTCATATTTCGTTTCGGTTTCGGTGGAATTGAAACCAAAATTTTGGACCAAAATTTCGGTCATCTCAGCTGAAATTTTGATCCTTGTATGCAACACGTTACTCTAGCTCATTTACAAGTTACTTAGATAAAAGGAAAATTTATTTTCGTTTTCGAGATGCAACATACAATAGTAATTCTTGATTAAAAGAAAATAAAAATTTATAGTTTAAATCAAACAACATGAAAAGGTTGAAAGAAAGGTAGTTTTACTAATGCCAACGGAATCTTGTGGGCATCTACGGCAAAAACCATTGACTGCTTCGAATTATATCATCCCAATTTTCCGCACAAGAAATCTTGTGGGCATACCATGAGACGCTAAGTTTTTGAATCCATGTGGCACAATCTCAAATAAATCCCTAACATTACATGACACACATTACACTCAAACATGATTTTAAGGTCATTTTTTTAAATCTATACCATGTGGATTCAAAAATTGATCGTCTAATGATACGCCCATGATCTCAAGATTCCTTGTGTAGATTGGAGCAGAAAACAATCTTCATCGTCTAATTCGAAGCAACCAATAATTTTTGGCATAGGTGCCCACCAAGATTCCATGGGGTAGCTTTATTAACACCCAACCTCGCTCTATACCATCTAAAGAGAAGTATTTGGAAAATTTCTAATCTCTTTTTAGACCATTAAGTGAGAAGCACTTTCGAACTTTTACCAAATAAAACCCCATTTGGCAAAGATGCTTCTAAAAGAACACTTTCCAAGGTAAAATTAATGCGTAGGAAGCACATTTCACCAAAGGACATGACCACCTCTAGTTGAAAATGATGTGTATTGGGAGAAGCCACGTGGGTTGCTTCTTCATTTCCAACTAGAGGTGGGCACACATGTCGCCTCAAGTGGAAGGTGCTACTCACTCATTATTTTACTTAGAAAATTACTTTTTCAAAGAAAATTTGCCAAATAGGATGAGGCCCTATTTGGCAACCCTTTTTCAAAAAGAACTTTTAAAAATGTGAGTAACAAGGTATTTCTCAAATGTTTCTTCTCAAAAAGGTTTATCAGACGCTAAAAATGGTGTTATGTGAGAAGCAACATAAGGTCACTTCTCAACATAACACTATTTTGAACCAGAGGAAGTCAGATCCTTGGATGAGAAGCACTTTTGAAAAAGAGTTGTGCACGAACTTCTAATGCATTGAAGTTCATGCACGTCACAAAGTTACACCGACGTGTGGACTATTTTACTACTCATGATGGATGGATTCCTATTGTAGACTAAGGCTGGGTATGGTATAGCTCTCTACTAGCCCCTGCCATAGCAGAGTTCACCTACTTTAGCAGGTTCCCATCCTCTTTACTAACAACATCCTGTTACCTGCTTTAGCAGGTACCCCTTCTCCTTAATAACTCCTTACATAGCAAAATTTTATGCAAGATTTACATGTTCACCAATTCTACCCTCCTCTCTACTCACTCTTTGTCAGAGCAGATTTTAGTTGCTCTGGTAGAGAGTTAGTAAAGAATAGGGAGGTTGCTGCTAGAGCGGGTAAATCCCCTTTTGGAGGGAGTTAGAAAAGAGATTGACAACCAACTAAAGCAGGTGAACTCTGCTGTGGCAGGGGCTAGCAAAGAGCTATGCCATACACAACCTAACTCTTCTTAATAAGTGATTCCAAACCGGGTGTTTGGCAAAGTTGCTTTCAAAAAACTCTGTTCGAGGTAAAATATTAGGTGAGAAGCACTTTCCACTTAAAGACTTGGCCATCACTAACTGAAAATAATATATGTTTAAAGAGGCAGTCAGACTTCTTCTCCAATTTCAGTTAGAGAAAAAGGTATTTTTCAAAGAAAAAATGTTGGGTGAAAAGAACATTTCACCCAAGGACCTGACCATGTCTAATCGAAAATGGTGTTGACTAGAGAAATTGCTTCTCACCAAACACCATTTTATGCATGTGATAAACTTTTGTGAGAAACATCATTTGAGAAATAATATATAACACACCTCTTTATAACACCTGAAAAGTGTGTTTTGTTAAAGAGTTGTCAAACCTGTTAGGCAATCCTTTTCTAAAAAGTACTTTTATAAAATGTTAGAGTGAAGAGAACATTTCATCCAAAGAAATGACCACCTCTAGATGAAAATGGTATTGTATTGAGAATCTGCCCAATATTGCTTCTCACACCACCATTTTCAATATGTGAAAGACTTCTTTAAGTATTTGAGAAGGAGCATGTAAACCAACTCTTTACAACATATGGAAAGTGTTTTTTGGGGTAGGGTTGCCAAACAGGGCAAACATGCATCTAAAAAACACTTTTGAAAGGAAGGCATCTACTTGAGTTGGAAAAGCTTATCTGAAATATGATACACCGCTAGCCAAAATACGCATTTGCTTCTTTTCAAAATGGTGTTTTGGAGAAGCAATATATTTTTAAAAAAAAAAGAACAAGACAATATTGCTCCTCAAATAACATATCATGTTGCTTCTCAAACAACATTTTCACTTAAAAAGTGCTTTATGGAAAAGTATTGTCAAACAAGGCCTAAGGCTCTGTTTGGCAAAGTTGCATCTAAAAATCATTTTTTGGGGAAGGCATATACCGGAGTAAGAGAAACTTGTCCGAAATATAATATTACTTTAGCTGAGATAGGTGCTTCCTACTTCTGAAGATAGTGCTTTGGAGAAGTAGCCTAACGCCACTTTGGTTGCTTCTCTCAATCATGGATCAAAATCTCGGTTTCGGTCTGAACCAAGACTGAGATATGTAAAATATCGCCTCCCCTCCGAAAATATGAGATTATCGGCCGAAATTTGAAATTATCGGCCGATAATCTTAGAAAAGCAAATTATCGGCCGAGACTTGTTTTCCTTTTTTTTTTTTTTTTTTTAATGTGTAAAAAACTCATCTTATTTGCAAAAATTTGGATTTTTTTCTTCCTCTTCCCCAAACCACCTTTCTTCTAGTCGGAAACCCGCTGAAATCCTGTCGGATCTCGATGGGTGGCTGCGTTGCAAAAACAGGGAAGCAGAAGAAGAAAAAAGAATAAGCTAACCTCTTCTAATGGACTTTTCTACTGAGCTGCGCAGCACCATCGGTTTGGTGGTGCTCATCTTCTTAAATGGCCTTCATCTTCTTCTTCAATGGCTTTGCTGGGTCTCTTTCTGAAACCTACTTTATGAGATGCTTTCACATCAACATCTTCCACCAACCTGATGGTATAAAGTGGCATTATTTCATTCGTTGCATGCCTCATTTCCATCCATTACCCTCGATAAACATAATTTTTACTTAGATCACATGCTATAAAGGCAGTGTGCAGTTTGTTTTGCCGCAACTTGATCACGTTTCTGATTCATCCCGACCGTCGAATCTGTCAATCACACCATGTTAATGGTTCAAGCCAAGGTTGAAGGTCAACGTTAACAAATGTTTTCAGTCAGCTTTTTGGCTGATCAAATGGACGAGATCAACTGATCACCTAGATGTGGGTCATTAGACTCCGTAACGTTTCCTGATTCATCCAGATCGTCGAATCTATCAATCGCACCATGTTTATGGTTCAGGCCAGGGTTGAAAGTCAACATTATCAAATGTTTTCAGTCAACTTTTTGGCTGATCAAATGGATGAGATCAACTGACTAGACGTAGGTTATTAGATCCAACGCATACATGCTAGCTTACGGATATGAAACGAGTATATTCACTCATATATCTCTCTATTCGCGCCTATCAAATTACTCATTGGCACTTATATTAAAAATTGTTGATTGTATTGACCGTGATAGGTGCGACATGATCTCAAGATCTATTGTATGGAAGATCAGGGTGAAACACAATCTCCATCATCTATTGCGAAACATCCATGGGTTTAAAGGGGTTCCACTTATAAGCACTTTTAGAGATTGCATGAGCTGTAATAGAGGTACCCATCTATATATATATATATATATATATATATATATATATATATATATATATATATATATATATATATATATATATATAGATTGCAGTGTGGTGTCTTTTTTACCTATAATTTGATCGAAATTTGATCAATTTATGATTCGGGTCATGAACGAAATCGAAATCGAAACTGAGATTTTGATCTATGCTGTTATCGGGTGATTCGGGTCAGCGTCAGTTGCACATGATCCCCGACCCAACCTAGACTTTGACCGGGTCAGACACATCAAAATTTACAACCCAACTTACTTAATTGCACACAAGATTGTGTGGTTGTACATAATCATATAATTACCAAATTTCTAATTACCATTTTTTTAAAATAATAAAAACCACTCATTTTTGAAAAATTCAAGAATTATTCGTGACTTTTTCAAAACACACAATATTTTGAAAATTCGAGAATTATTTGAGATCAATTTCCCTTATTAGTATATAGGGAAATTTGCACTTTCGGCCCTATATGTTTGCGTATTTGCAGAAACGGCCCTATAGTTTCAACCGTTGCATTAATGACCAGCTCCACTCCTAGCCGCCTCCGCCTACTCCACGTCAGCAGCGACTTATTTTAAATAATATAAAAAAAAAATTCCACCGCCCTTTAACATTAGTATAAAAGCAACTTTTACTTTCATTAGTTACTGTTACTTTTAAATTTAACTTTTCTGAAAAAAACAAGAGAGCGGCGACTTAGCGGCGACAAAGCGGTAAAAGGTCACAAAGCTCACATAACAATTCCAGGTAATTTATTTTTTTTACATTTCAACACATTTAGTCATCCCCAATGTTTCCCACCTAATCCGATAACTTACCGATAATCTAAATTATCGGTCGATAATCTAAGTTATCGATCGATAATTTAAATTATCGATCGATAATTTAAATTATCGATCGATAATCTAAATTATCGGTCGATAACTTAAATTATCGATCGATAACTTATATTATCGACCGATAATTTAAGTTATCGGTCGATAATTTAGATTATCGACCGATATCTTAGATTATCGGTAAGATATCGGTAGGTTAGGGGATTAGTAGTTTTTTCAAAATCACTTCTTTTGTTTATTAATTGCTTTTTATTTATATTGCAGTTCCTACTAAGTGATTGAAAATGACCATGACTTTAAAGCCCATCGGAAAATGTTCTGGAGTTGGTGTTAGGAAATTTTACATGCTGTGAAGAGAGAAAGAAAATTTTAGATGATTCGGTATTCGGTCATCTATTTAGGATGAATGAGAAATTAGGTTTCGTTGGAGACTTGGTTGACGCTATTTTAAGTTTTTGGGTAGAAGAGAATATTTTCAAGGTCAAGAACACCAATGTACTCCTGCAACCGATCGATATAGCCTTGATTTTAGGCCTCAACATGCTGACGGAACCTGAGTCTGAGAAGGTTGCCGTAAAAGAGGAAACAACTATTCGATACAAATTCTTTCGGGGGAAGCCGGCGAAAAGATCTCGTATTGAAGAAATTATCGATCTTGATTTATCCAATGATGAGTTTTGAAACCGCTATTATTATTTTCAGATGTTCTTTTTACTTGGGACACATACGGAAGTAGATACACTGACTTAGACTTAGTAGATAACATTGAAGAGTTCAACAAGTTACCGGGGGCACGATAGTTTACAATAATTTATTAGATAGTATATCAAAAGCGAGTGGCGGGAGGAAATGGCGAAGAAGGTCGAAAAAGGCAATACAATATCTATGGATGCACTATCTGATTTGGGCGTTTGAGCACTTTCCGTGATCGCCACCGCTCTATTGGGCAAAGAACCATTTCCAAGGCTAAAGAAAAGGGAAGGCCAAATTCAGTAACCCTAATTTATATAGAGAAAATTTCTTAAGTCTAAAGTGATTATAGAGCTTGAAGTTGACGAATTACAAAGATAAATGGCTTCGATACTTTTTATTCAAGAGAAATTGAAAATAAGAAGGAAGAGACCAAGAAAGAGAAGAAGAGCCTAACTCAAGAAAATGTAGATGAATATGATGATATCCCAAGTCATCCAACACGTAGGAAGAAAGAGCCAAGAGCCGATTAGCCGAGATGACGACAATGAGGATGACGAAGATTATAGCGGCGATAACGATGATTTTGAAGTCGGTTATGCGTCAACCAAAGGGCAAACAAGAAATTAGGCCCGAGCCAACAAGAGAGCGACGGTTAGGCAACCGCACCTAACCAAAGAAGTGAGCTAAGAAAAGAATGCAAGACTCTCCGCATGGCAGTAAAAGAAATGAAAAAAGAATTTCGGCGTGCATTTACGCTGCTGAAAGGGCAAGCACTCACAATTGAACAACTAGGCATAGATAAGAAGGCCTTACAAGAAGAAAATAAAGCCATACGGAAGGATCTTGATGCGGTCATCTCTCATTTAAGAAAGGTATCAAACCAAGACTTTCAATTTTAGAACAAAATCATTTCTTTACAACTTAATGCAAAATTAGCTGTACATTACCGGACGATATACATTATCGACCGATAATTTAAATAGTCGATCGATAATGTACATTACCGGACGTTATGTTACATTATTGGTCGATCATTTAAATTATCGACCGATAATTTACATTATCGACCGATAATTTAAATTATCGACCGATAATTTAAATAGTCGATCGATAATGTAAATTATCGGTCGATAATGTAAATTATCGGTCGATAATGTAAATTATCGGTCGATAATGTAAATTATCGATCGACAATGTATATTATCGATCGATTACTTAAATTATCGGTCGATAATGCAGTTTCGCTAATCTTATATAATTTGTAATGTATATTTTTTTGCAATTATGCAGGATAATATTTTAACCTCGGTGCTCTTTGACACCTTCGTTCCTTCACCCACTTACCCTCAATCAAAATCAACTGTCCCTCAACCCACCACTCATCAACAAAGCCATCAGTCTACTGCCCCAAAACCCCCTGCTCCTCAACAAAGCCATCATTCCAGTGCCCCAAAACCAACTGGTCCTCAACCAAGCCATCAGTCAAGTGCCCCAAAACCCTCTGCTCATCCACCTACACAACAATCAATGACCCCAAAACCCTAGCCCTCAACTTACAAATAAATCTACTGCCATTAAACCCGCTGCCCCAAAACCTACTGCTCCTCAGCCTACTAAACAACCCTTGGTTGATACGGGTGATGATGGTGCTCCTCTTACGCAGCCTTCTCGTGAGTCACAGCCGGCATCACTAAAAACAATTATAGTGAAACTATCATCTACCAAAAATGAAGCCGAAGGTTATGACTTGCGTGCTCGTAAGAAGAGAAAGTCCCCGACCAGTAAAGCATTAATAAAAAAACGAAGATTGGTTGTAGAGGAGGAGGAGGAGGATGAGGCAATATCAATGGAGCAAAAGTATATGCTCAGTTTTTGGAATCGGCCGGAGAACGAGGACAATGTGATCGTCAATACTATCAGCGGTGTTGAGATCACAGTTGCTCTTTTGAAGGTTCTCAAAGGGCGCTCGTGGCTTGATAATGAAGTCATCGCCGCATACTTGAGAGTCCTTGAAGGTATAAATGATTCAATGTTAATGAAAAAAGTTGGTTAAACCTGCTCCGCACAGTAAGGTTTCAAATATTTATTGGAAGCTCGTTTGTTTCTTTTTTTTGTCTTTTCAATCACGACTCTTGATTAACTTCTACTGTTTACTGCCAATCAGACCTTGTTTATGGCAGACGAGAAAAAATTTGAAAAATATATCGATAATGAAGGTATTGCTGCGCTCAGCGACCTCGATAGGTGGCAGGCCTATTGTGACGAATGGAATGTTCGTAACAATTCAAAGCCGATGGAACCACTATTGACAAATAATATCCGCGGAATTCACGCGATCATCATGGAGCGACGCGTTTTTGAATACTAAACTTCGCTTTATTTAACGTTAACGGCTTTTAAATAAAATTTATTATTTAAAATTTCGCCTGCTTATATGTAGATTTATCTTCGATGCATAGCCAAAAACATAGCCATTGGGCATTGGCCATAATTTCATCGTTGATCGAGAAATTAAGCTAATTGATCCAAGAGATGAGAGTGCTCAAAAGGTTTGAAGCGCATAAAGAATGTCTATTGAATCACTTTCGCGCCTTCTTTACACTATCGGTTTGAAGTCGACTTCGATCAACAGTGGAAGGTATCGGCGTTCAACAGCGTCGTTCTCCCGATCCAAAAGAACGGTTGGGATTGCGGTGTATACATTTTGAAGTATATAGAATACTTCTCCCAAAAGCGGCCTATTGATTTCGACGATAAACATATGCAACAATTTAGAGCCGAAATCGGACATCGAATGTGCACGTTTGGGAAGAAGATTTAATATCTGTAATAAATTTTAGTGTTTTGTAAAGATATTTTTTGATGAAATTGTAAATTATTTAATTTTATTAATTTTTATTAACTTGTATAATTTTCATTATCGTTGTTATCAATTATTTATCTTATTTGTATCACCTTGCATGATGTATCAATGGAGGCTTCCTCTCTTGAAGCAATTCCAATAGGCGGATGACTTATATCATCGGCCGATAATTTAAATCATCGTCCGATATCTTAAATTATCAGCCGATATTTTAAATAATCGGACGATAGCTTAAATTATTGGCCGATGATTTAAATTATCGGCCGATATCTTAAATCATCGGGCGATGATTTAAACTATCGGCCGATATCTTAAATCATCGGGCGATGATTTAAATTATCGGCCGATAATTTAAAACATCGGACGATATTTTAAACCATCGGCCGATAATTTAAATGATCGCCCGATGATTTAAGATATCTAGATAATTTAAAACATGGGACGATTTTTAAAACCATCGGCCGATAATAATTTAAATGATCGCTTAGATGATTTAAGATATCGTCGATAATTTAAATCATCTAGATGATTTAAGATATACCTTCTACGAATTGTGAAGTCTGATATCTTTGGTTTGGCTTTATGCCAATCACTAGTAAATTAGGGGCGAATTTGGAAACTTTCAAATCCTGTTTGAATGAATGAATGATTTATTAAGAAGCACAACAATATATTTTAGTCACAATTCCAAAAAAATATATTAAAAGACATTGTAGATGTTGATCGCTCTTTTATTGAGGTTTAACTGCTTATATTGAAGGAAAGAAAAGAGAAAAAAATACTCTTCTATAATGAAATCATTGGAAGCTCGATTGCCACTAGGTCTAATCTAATCTAAATCTGCTTTTCAATCTCAACCTTTGATGTAATATAAGTTAATTTCAAATATTAACGATTATGAGTACTTTGTTACAATTTTTACATTGTAGTTTCGAACTTCCCTTTAGATCTTGTTCTCCTTTTCTTGGACGGCCGGCGTATTTTGTGGGGAGGCAAAACTTGAATGTCTTTTATTTGCGAAGTCCATTGGCGCTTGTCAGCCGGGACAAAGTGTTCTTTATAAGTTTCCTAAATAAGTCATTTGGTAAACCAAAGGTGTTCACAAAATTGGGGGATCTCTCTTTCTGCTTTGATAATGCGGCAATCGATGTGAACATGGTAATCCAAGAATAGCCCAACGTCTGCATGTACATGTTCGATTCTAGATCGACACGTGAGTGTAATCACCACGCTTAACTTGAAATATATCACGACCATATGGTATGACGTTTTTCGACCCATCCTGAATTTCTTTTTATGTGTTTTTCTGCCATCGGTGTTAACACATGTGTCATTTTATTTCCTTCCTCCTGACGACGAAGATAAAATTCGGCTACTTTTGTACGAATAGTTTCTAACATGCTCACAATCGGTTCCTCCCTGGCTATTTTCAACACGCTATTTATGCTTTCAGCTATATTAGTTGTCAATATATCATTACGCCTCCCTTGAAATAAGCGCGTGCAGAAATGATCACCAATTTCTTTAATCCATTTTGTACATTCTGGGCGTCAGTCTTCTATTTTTCGCATAATTCTTTAAATTTTGCTTACGAAAATGCACGGCAAAGAACCCAAAAAGCGGTCTAGAGATTGTATCCTTATATTTATCAAACAGATTTAGAGCCAGGTGTCGCATACAGTAGCTGTGAAAGGCATTAGGAAAAACTTTTTCTACTGCTTCCATCAAACCTTCGTTCATTCGATATCAAAACAAACTTTTCAAATTCACCGATTACACGCCTCCCTAAATAGATCAAGAAACCATGTCCAATGGTCTTCATTTTCTTCGGTACAACGCTTGAACGCTATAGGAAATAAATGTCTATTCCGTCTATCCGTAGCTATTAACAACACTCCTTATATCGTCCCACGCAAATGCGTTCCATCTACCGCAATTATTCTTCGTAAAGTATTGCGAAAGCTTGAATGCAAGGTCCGAATGCCACGAAGAATCTACGAAATGCATTATCGGGGCTCGAGACACAATTCGTCGTATGTGCGGATCGACCCATGTAATTCGGCAACATATGGTAACATCTTAAATTGCTCCTTCCAACTACCTGGATGTCATTCAATGCCATTTCTTTTCCTCTCCATGCTTTCCAAGAACCTCTTATACCGTATTTTTTTCAATATCAAAATTATTGAAGCGAGTCTCGTCAAAACCCTTTAATAGTTTATCTCTAACGAATGAAGCTATCCACGATGTCGTACATTGGCGATGTCCGCTAAAAAGTCGGCATTCCGCATGCCGTGTTCCGGTGGAAAGTTTTCACAAACGTGTTCACGCCTACTAATTTCGATGCATGTATTCGCCAAGCACATCCTACTTCAACACACCTCAGTTACTCGAAGAGGTGGTTTTATTGGTTTAATCGAAAATTATTTGTCATCGCAAATTCTTTAAGAACTTTTGAAATGATTTCTTATTTCTAAACGACCAATGGTAATCGCCCCTTCATACATTCCTCATCGTTCAATCCATGTACTCCCCTTCCGAGTCATTAAGCTGATAGTCTTCGTCCACCAGAGGTTGATCAATTCCCCTATTAGTATAAACACGCGAAGTGGGAGACGGCGGGGCTTCATTATTTTCAGGATCACTATCACCGTCATCGACTGGATGGTTATTACGTGATTGGGATTGAGCCCATCGATGTACGCTTGGTTGATGTGCAGTTGTTTGGATTGATGTTAGCCGATGCGAGAACGTTTGATGTATGAGAGGCTGTTCTGTTGAAGGCTCGATTATCGTTTCTCAAGCTATTTGTTCGGAAGGCCATTGATATGGACTAAGGCCGACTAAAAACGTTTCCCACTGATTTACCGAATCGAAGTTGAACTGAGATGTATCATGCATCGGATTCATTTGATGAGAATATCCTTGATCTTCATCGCCTTCACTCATCGGAATGTCTGAATAGGGTTGCTCTGGAAGTTTACTGTAGGGGCGAAATCCTATATTTATATTTCTATCATCGTCGGCTATTATCGGTTGCAACAATGTTCTCCTCTTCATACCGTATTCCTTGATTTTCAATCAAATGTTCTCCAACACCATGATCATCTTCGTTGGTTTCCTTAAGCGGTTGAAATGTTTCTAAAGGCGGCAAAATTCTCCTTTCTGATGAGTGACTAATGATTTTTCGATATAAATATTTATAACACCATCACCGATACAATATGCTCTAAATAAGTTTGTAAGATCATCAGAGTCAGACAATTCGGCAAATACAAGCTCATTCCCTATGCGTAATGAAACAAAGAAATGTAATAGAATGTTCTTCCCGGTGTCCATCGACTTTGTACATTTTCTCTATAAACTCAAAGAAATGATATATTCTGTAGCGGTGACAATCCTCCGATGTCCTCCGTTGTAAGTATTATCTCTCACGCTGCAGAAAATCAAAATGGCAAAGAAGGGGAACATCCATTTCTACCTACAATATTTACAAAATTAAAATTAAAATTAGTTGTTTATAAAGAGTTATACTTGACTTAGCGCTACAATTGTTTAAAAATATTATTAAAAAAATTAAAGGAATGAAAACTTTAGAGTTTTTGTCAATCATAGGTTATCGCTCGATATCCTAAGATATATAGCCGATGGATGGACTTTTAACATAAACCATAATCCAAAAACAAAAAAACCTCTCTTAAGTTATCAGCATATCTTAAGTTATCGGCCGACATCTTAAGTTATGTTGTGCCGACATCTTAAGATATCGATTCGATAACTTAAGATATCGATAACGATAACCAAGATATCGAGATAACTTAAGATATCGGTCGATAACTTAAGATATCGGTCGATATCTTAAGTTATCGACCGATATCTTAAGATATCTTGGACTTCCTACGATGTTGCGAGAAATTTGGAAAACAATAACTTAAAAGATATTGTACTCGATATCTTACCTAGCCTGTTGTATTCTCTATGTTATACGACCTTTAGTGGAATCTCGAAATCGCTTTCCAAGAGAGATAAAAATTGTTAAAAGATGGTACAAAAATTCTAGATTCAATGCTTGCATAGAGAAGCATATATATAGATATCTGACGTGCACCCGGCTAGGCTTGGAGCTGGCCATTTATGCAAGGATTGAAACTATAGGGCCGTTTCTGCAAATACGCAAACATATAGGGCCGAAAGTGCAAATTTCCCTAGTATATATATGTGTTCAAATGATGTTAAAGAGTTAAAAAAAAACCAATAAAATAAAGTTCGGAGCCTATTTTCAAAAAAATCCAAAATTTACCTAAATTTTGACTGAAATTACTAAAATTTTGACTAATTTACGATTCGGATCATGGCCGAAACTGAAACCGAGATTTCGATCTATGCTCCCAATACCAATTTGAGAAGCAGCTTCCATGGAACAAATTTCTTTCATTCAAATAGATGTCTTTCAATAAAAAGTGCTTTTGGGATGCAATTTTGCAAAACAGGTATTTTCAAGGAACTTCTCGCTGGCCCATCCAGCACGAAGTATTTGTTTCACCCTTTTAATTAAATTTTAACCATCCAGCGAAAAGTAATATGTTCGAGAAATATTTTGTTCGAGGTTCCTCTCTAAGTAGAGGTGGTCTTAGATCTACAGCCACAGCGCCAGAATCGCTAAGCGGATCATTTTATTTTTTTTTTGGAATGTATTCCATGCGCGCAATCTTCTACCAGAAACTGAGATCAACTTCCGTCCAACTATTTTAATCCAGATCTCCACCTATTAGTTGGTAGATATGCATGTAAGATGCCTCCCAATCTCCAGCCCAATGAATCTTGAGATCATGGCGTACCCATTTTTGCTTAAATACCCATTTTTGCTTAAATAGGCAGAAAATAGGGTCAAATCAAGATTTCACGAAAATTTTGATATTTTTCTGCAAAATTTCAGAAATTTTGTTTTTTTTTTGTAATATGTTAGTAATTTAATATGTATTGTAGTAATTAAAAATATATTATATATATTTTCAATCATCGAAACTAATCGGAAATGCCCACCAAAAAATTACTGAAAACGAAATTTGTCACAATGCCTATAATCTTCAAAATAAAAAAATAAAAATTTTTTTGAAATTTTTGAAAAAAAAGAGGTTATGTAAATATTTGGATTTGTACCAGAAGACAGGTAACAAGATGCAACAAGGGATGAGCACCATGTTGTTTAATACTGGCATTTTTTAATAGTTACTCTATGCTTCTATACAAGAACCACCCTCATCTGTCTTCAAAAACAAGGCGAGGGCTCAGTCAGTTAGAAGCAACCCATCAAATAAATAAATAAATAAATATAATCATAATATGAAATGAGTAAAATGAAATAATGAACACAAGGTGACCAATAATAACTCCAAAAAGATATAAAATGGAGTCATTAAAAAGGGGCCTCCATTGTGTAATATTAAAAATATTTTGATATACGCTTTTGTTGACGCGCCCATTTGTATGAGAAAACCAACGGACGCAACGCCTAGCAAAAGCGAGCAACAAATCTCATCTGATTTGTAAAATTTTAAAAAAAAAAATTACTATGGAAGACGAAACATAGAGGGAGAAGAAGAACCCAAACCCTAACCCTAACCCTAACCCTGAGCGAGAGACCACTGGTCACTGACTGGACTTTAAATTTATAGAGAGTAACTACAAAAACACCCCTAACTTTAGTCAAAATAACAAAAGAACCCTCTGGACTTAGATTTTTTTTTCCCAAAATGGCCCCTCTTTTAGTCGAGTTATTTTTGGTATAATAGAATCTATATTTTCAACCCAAGATTCTTCCTTTCTCGACCCAATTTCAAGAGATACACTGTTGACTCATTAGAATCAGATGATGGAGATTGTTTTTCCTCCCTATATTATACACAATAGATCCTGATAGAATGGTTCTACTATCTGACAATTAGATTTTGACTCCATGTGATAATCATCTTGAAAACGGATCTGAGAATCACGATTGATGTATGCCTATGATCATGTCAATATTTTGAGATGTGTGACATGTGGAATCAAAATTTGACGCTCTGATTGTGGGTACGTGATCTCAAGATCTATTAGTAGAATATAGGGATGAAAAATAATTTCTATTGTTCCATTCAAAGAAGTCAACGGCCACTCTAGTTCTAGGTTCATGATCTCAAGATTTATAATATAGAATATAGGGATGAAAAATAATCTCAATTGTTTCATTCAAAGAGGTCAAACAAGTCTTGATTTTGGTACATGAAACCCGGGTTAAGATGGAAGAATCTTTGATTTTAAATATAGGTACCCTTTAGTATATTCTTTTTTGTTTTTTTTTGTGATAAGGTACCCTTTAGTATATGATAACTGGCCCATCCGCCCTCATGTGTGAACAAGTTAGCATATGGATTACTAAGATATTCAGCTTCTTAGAGCATCCGTTTAAGTCGCCGAATACATGCAACACCCGTACATTATACGTACCAATCAATACGGAAAGATAAAAACAGGGTCCAATTTAATAAAACTCCTAATTCTTGACACATGGTCGTCGCCATTGCGCCAACCCCCGTTGGTTAGTTGGGGATTAAGAAAACAAATTTGTTCACCTCTTAAGCGAACTGGTGAACGTACTAATGCTAAAATGATCAAACTTATAGTTAAAAGTTAAGATTGGGTTTGGCATAACTCTTTGTCTGTTATAGCTGAGTATATTTACTTTGCCCCTTTTCCTTGCTAACTCCCTGAAAAATAAAATTTACCTGCTCTAGCCGCTATCTTCCTACTCTTTGCTCCGACAGGCAGTGAGCAGAGAACAAGAAAGACTTTTGGAACATGTAAATCCTGCTCTACGGGTAGTTAACAAAAAGGAGAAAGGAGATATGCTAAAACATGTAACAGAGATTTAGCAAAGAAAAAGCAAACTTGATAAACCCTGCTCAACACAGCCACTCTCAGCAGCCATATTTATGCCAAACATGTATTGAGTAATGAGTTGTTTTTCCAATAGGAATTCTTGACTTCCTCAGTTTGCAATTTCATAAGATCACGTGAAGTGAAAATACCCTTCCATCAAACACTTCTGAAATCAGTTAAATAGGATATCACTTTTATAAATAGTTGTCAATCCTCAAGGTTTGACACTTTAGGAAAGAGATTGACCTGTTCAAACTCGAGAGCAAACTGGTTGGTTATCCTATATACTAAAGGCACTGTTACAGGCACACTAATTTTTTCTTCGGGCACACCACAAATAGACTGTGGAGATTTGTGCCATCTGAAAATATCATCTAAGCCGTCTAATTTGAAGGCCATGTGTTAAAGATCTTTAACACCGAAAATTGGCATGAAGTATAACCTCTATCATATAATTTAAAGCAGTCAATGGCCATCTTCCGATTCAACAATTGACTGCATGGAATTAGATGGCAGAGATTGTGTTTCATGCCGATCTTTTGCACAAAAAATCTATAAATCATGACCTTTAAATCAAACGATTAAAATGATATTTTCACATGACACAGAACCCCAAATGCAAAGTCTTTTCATTAAGTGGTGTGCATGTAGCAGGATCCTATGCTTATTGTACATGAGCTAGTATTAGGTAACAACCCAAGCAAGGGTGAATGGGTCAATCTCTCTTTTTCAAAAACTGATTTAACTTTAAGATAGGGATTTGGTCAAGTCCAACTGGTTGCACTCTGGAACCATTGGACTTTTAATCTCATAATTCTACAGCCACTTTTTGATCCCTTGCATCCAACGGTTTTTCAATGAGTTGAACCCTATTTTGAATTTAATGACATGACCAAAACCCTAAAAATATATGCAACCCCTTAGGTTTTGTTGAGGGAGATTGAATTAGGGCAATGTTCAGATCCAAACAGGTTGAAATGGATTTGGGTTCAACCACATGCAGCCCTTGAATATGGAAGAATCTTAACTTTCATTTTTGTCACTTATTATTTGATAGCGTGCAGTCAAGATTCTCCTATTTCCAAAGGCTGCATATGTGGTTGAACTCGAAATCCAGTTCAACCTGGTTGGACCTGACCGACCATTGCCCAATCCTCCAAGTTAAAGAGCCAAAAATAGTGTTCAACTATCAGAAATCATCTCATTGTCTCGCCGCCATTCATCAAAGATCAAGTATCGTCTTTAAGTCGAGATCTCCTAATTTGTTTGTGATTAATTAGGGTTTGCTAATGAAACCCTAGATAACCGTCGTAAGTGGCAAAAACATCACTCTATAACTTTTAAAGCGGAGAAAATTGCTGGTTACACAGTAGCAAAATTCCATTAACTCTTTCAAGTAGTGAATTCATCGCTTCTATTTTTCTTTTAAGATTTCAATAATAAACCAAAATAATTGATTTAGCACTATTCAAATCTCAAATAACTGATTTCTTCTTTTCTATAGGTAACATGAAGGTGACTATTGGAGGTGAGGAAGATGAAGAGAAAGGAAGAATTTCGAGGTTAGGTGGAAACATTTAGTACGAAACTTGTTCGAAGACGTGAAATAGTGAACTATTGTGAATGGTCTGAGTGGTGAATACATAATTTTCATGCTCTATGTCGGTTACAATTCTCATAAGAAAATTGGTGATATGAGATCAAACTTAGGAAAGGGTGGCATGAGATACTTTAATTTGTAGATTAAAGGACGTATTACCGATATCAATAAGATAGTTGAGCCTAAACGCCTACTTCAGTGACAAGATTCTGTCATCAAAAGGCGCTTTTAAGCGCCACTATCTGTTGATGTTGGTGAGGAGAGTCGATCTGCAGGAGGAAAGAGATCAAGAGAAAATGATGCCAAAGAAAGATAATGGATCATGCAAAAAATCAACCAAACTGATCATAGAAAGCAACAAAAAAAAAAAGAAGAAGATGCAAGATATCCTTAAATTTGAATGGAAAAAGGATGTGTTGCAACTCTGTTAAGAGCAAAAAATTTCACGAACTAGGAGAGCATTTGCCATCTCTGCTGAGAAGCTTCAAAGTTCGGCTCAACCAGGGTTACCTGAACAGGCAAAACCCCCTTTGTTTCCTTCATTATTACCACATTCTGGAGCACAACCCACTACACGCTACCAGTCAACACAACCATTCCCTAGCGTACTACATACCTGTAATGGTAGCATACATAAAACATGGTCTTTTTCATACTGTGAACAGAAACAACCTGTGTTAAAAGTAACTAGGGTCTGATACGTATCATATCCCTACGGAATTTCTTCTCGTGACTTGCCCAGTATTTTTGCTCGGTATGCTCTTATAGGTTCCCAGATTTCTGTTTGAGCAAATAAAATGTCAATTGATGGAGAAGGGATGATCATGTTCCAATTTCCAGGACAATTAAGAAGTATCTTTGCCAATATCGACGAATGCACTTGCTGTCTCCTTCCCCTTGTTGGAAGAATTTCAAGAATTAAAGAATGGAAGATCTTGTAGATTTTGAGCTGGTGGTTTACCCTTAAGAACACTAGAATCTGTGTCGATCATAGGCTATTGCTTTGATGAGGTGGAGACTCAAGTTTAGAAGAAGGTCTCAATCGTAATGGGAAATGAGATCAAGTGAAGAATTGTTTCATTGTTTTCTTCTTTTTTTATCAGTCATTTCATATTTTCATAGAAAAATATAAATACAATCGAAATCAAAATGAGCGGGAGGCTCGAAGAGCAAACAAAGGAAAAAAGAAAACAAGAGGACAAAAAGCAGGGGAAAAAACTGCCCCCGCCCCCACCACCCCTACGCCTCTTAACAAACTAGGCGCTAGGCAACATTCACTTGGGCCTCCACAATTGCCCCACAGCGAACCCAAAAGGGGATGTCTCTGATAGTGTCATCTTTGATAGTCAGGCATGATCTGAAGGTTCCTTCGAAGATTCTGCAATTCCGTTCTCTCCAAACTGTTGCATGGTTTCCTAAAGATCAAATATGAGAAATGTCAATTTCTATGACATCTGAGAGTTTTGATCAGGGGAGAATAAAGACGGTTGGCAATGCAGGGGATTTTCCATCCCCAAAGATGTGCGGTCACAGTCTTGATTTAAACATAACACAAGGAGTAATATAGTTCCCTCGGGCCAACATATCTATTGATGTGTTGACGAGTAAAAAAATACAGACAGCTTCTACCTCACAGGGGGGAAGTGAACAGGAAGGACGCTGAAGTTACACCCTCCACAAACTACTCGGAAGTTTTCGTTAGGACGGAGAAGAAACTAGAGGGTTGTGCAGCGATACAGAATGCTCGTGAAGTCCTGGAGGCAGATTTTGTTCACATGACAGAGGCCATTCGAATAAGGCACGGTCAGAGGAAATCGTTTGACAGCAAAACTTAGTCCTCAATTAGATATTGACACAAGTGTTGGATTCGAGTATTAACGATTCGAACAATTGAGAGTTGCTGCGAACTTGCAGCGTGTAGCAACCAGTCCCAAAGTCAGGAGTCGGCAATAAATCAGCAAGGGTTTAAGTCCATAGAATTCGGCAAATCGGTCAAAGCCGATCAAAGTGGGAAAAAATGGGGAAAATAAAAAAATTATATACATATATCTATATATAGTATAATATATTTCAAGTTAAAAATTATAGTTTTAATGAAAAAAATAGTAGCAAATAGGGAAAAAGAAGGAAAAAAATCGAGCATCACAAAAATTGCCGATTAATCGGCCGAATCGCCGACTCGGCCTATTAATCAGCGACGTAGTCGGGATGACTGCAAATCACCGACTTTTTCCAATTTTTTTTAAAAGTCGGCGACTTTTGTGGCCATGTTAACAATAGACCAAAGGCTTCCAAAACCTTGCAAAACTGCTAGCCTGGTCACTAGAGTGGGCGTTTTCAGATTCAACGGTCTGCTTCATCGGCCAACGGTCGATTGAGGTCACAAAAGCAGAGTGGATTGTAAGTACCCGAAGATTGTGAAAAAACAAGAACACAATTACACTTCTGAAAAAAAAGTGTATAGACGAAGACAAATAGAACATCTTCTATATCAACTATACTCGGGAAATTATATCAAATATCCTTACTTAGATGATTTTTTTTTCACTGATGATGGAATATGGAAAATGGCGCAGACATGTCTAAATGACAAATAGAGGGTAACTATTGAAATTTTCCCAATGGCTGAAACCTCCCCAAACAGAGAAAATCAATCGGATAAATTACACTGATCAGCAATTTAAAATTCGAATTTGAGATTGGATGATATCAGTCTAATAACAACCTTATGTGGATCAGCTGATTATGCAGTGTGATTGCTTCTGACAACGACTAACTACACTTATGGGCTTTTCCGCTGAAATCTTTTCCGCTTGATCTTGGTTTGGGGAAGAATAGTACTGCTTAAGTAACAACCCCTTGAGGGTTCAGACCTATGCTAAGAACATGAATGATTTAGAGAGCAACATGCATAGTTCCTGCCATGGATTGCTAAGTCTGCAGACGCTTGTATCAGAATGAACTTAACAAAGTTCACAAATGCAAAGTGTAAATGGGATTTCGGACATCGTGAATCGGAGATCTGACCTTGCTAAGGCCTATAAACTTGAGATGATTACTAGGGCTGCTCATCTGGAGAATTAGTACAAGAGTATTATTTTTTTACAGGAGTTCTATTATGTCATGACTCGCAAGTGTTATCAACTTGCTCCTATTGAGCCTTAGTTCCCTGCTGAGAGTGGGCTGATAACTGAAAGGTATAGAGAACAGAGACGTCAATACTCAGCTTCTGATGGCTCTTCGCCAGGTTCCATTATTCGCTGTAGACCACTTCCTACAGCTAATATCTCCTCAGCTTAGTCAGCTGGAGAGGAGACCAAGTGTAGTTCTGCATCTAAGTCTCAATCTTTTAGGTCTGCTATCTTTTAGTTGTTGTGCCTCATTCATCTATGTCACCTTGTTCACGATGCACTAGGTTTTTTGGTGACACTACTAGACTCATCATGAAATTTGGTTGACTGGAAAACTCAAGCTAGATCATCCCTTACCAAATTGCTGCTATCTCTTGCAGGCTTTGATGGACATTCAACAACATACAAGTGTACACCTACCTTCTAGGTAGCACATTTAAAGCATGATAATAGATCAGTTCCAGTTGTAGCAGAAGTAGGCAAGGGCGGGCTAGCTAAGGTGTTCCCTGTTAGCAACACTGTTAATTTGTTGTGAATAATAAGTCAGGGCTCCCACATCAGTATCAATGTGTGCAAGCAAAGAATTTTGGCCATATGGCTTCTTGGACCCCAAGTTGGGCTACGTGAAAGCGTGAAAAAAGAATTTTGGCCATCGATGGATGAACTAGTTCAAGGCATACAAATAGAGAAAACATAGTAATTAGAGGAGACTTTAATGGACACATGGAGAGGATAGGAAGCAGGTATGAAAAGATAGATAGAGAATATGGCTTAGGTGAAACGAATGAGACGAGGGAAGCTATTCTTAATTTTGAACAGTTTTTAACATGCTAAAGCATATCCTTTTAGAAGAGAGAAAAATATATTTTTAACTTCAAGAGTGGAGTGAATAAATTTCAAATAGATTATTTTTTATTAAGGCGAAGAGACTGGCAAAGCTACAAGGATTCCCAAGTCATTCCAGGAGAGAGCCTTAAGATACAATATACATTGGTAGTTTAGACATCTTCTCAAGAGTCAAATGATTAAAAGGGTAACAAATGATCACCCAAAACTATATAGTGGGACTTAAAAAGAGTCCAAATAATAATCTTTATAGGAAAAAATTAATGATCAAGAGTGTGATATTGTGAAGGCAACTCAAATGCGCCATGGGAACAAGAGGTATAATAGTTTAAATGAGTTGCTAAGGATACTCGAAGAATCTAGAGGAAGGACAGCACGAAAGGAAAAATTGTAGTTGAATGAAGAGATTCCAAAGTCGTTGAGAAGAAGAAATGTCTTAAAGAATGATAAACAAAAAATGCAGAAGATCTTGAAAGATATAAGCTCTGCAAAAGAGTAACTGACATGGCGGTATAAAATATTGAAAACAGAATTCTTTTCAAGTTAGTTTTCATGCAAGATTTCCTTTCAGTTATCCAATGAAAATATGTGAAAAGATAGTGGATTACACCTCTCACTCTTCATAGTGAAGTCCCCCAAGCATATAGAATTATAGACATCACAAAAAAAAATTCTTATTTTATTTCTATCAAACTGCTTTACAATTTTGATTTACATATGTCAGAGATTTGAATGGAACAGGAGGGGCATAAAGATAGTTCAAAATTTCACAGTAACCATAGGTCAATCTTCAACCTTGGAAAAAGTCATAATAAGCAGAGTGAAGCACATTTTCCTTAAAAATCCAAAAGTAGTTGTGGAAGTATCCTCTCTAAATGGGTTGCCTCTATTTTATTAACACCCTCAGCTTCAGCAAGTATAGCAGCACGCTGCACAGCCTCTGTCAACAACAGACTTCTCTAAACTCATGTGATGCTAGTTAAAAGAAAACTGATTTTAACTTCTAAATAGGCAACTCACCTGTCACAAAGATTCGAAGTAGCTCACAGCTCAGCTTCAGAGCACTTGGATTAGCTGCATCCATGGATATTCAAATATCAAATAAAATAAATATGTGAAAAAGATGAACCAAAACAAATTCTCCAATATTATCTACGCAACTGAACCATGTAACATATGGTTGAAGGGAAACTGCAAATAATACAAGATGAAACAGATGTTCAATGCAAAACTACGAAGGTTCAAAGTCTCACAACTTGACTACCTTGATACATCATTTTCTTCAAACAGCATAATACATGACAAGGTTATAGAAGTTTATCAGAATGTTTTGCAAAAAGGAATAACAACTTTGGTTGTTATTAGCCTCTGTGATTTTGACTCACTGACCCAATTACTTTTTAAGCAGTTAAAATACTGGGCACCACAAGAAAGACTTATTACCCTTGTGGGCAATACAAATTGAATAACATGAAATAATTTATCTCTGAAAGTATGTTTGATGTGGAAACTAACACAATGCAATGCTAGGACTGAGATTAATAGAAAATTAAAGTAAACAATTAAAAGACAAATCCCCTTACAGTTTATCACAAAAAATAGCAATAGATTCAATTAAATAATTTAATTATAGCCCGAACTAGTGTTACTTTTGCGTACGTTCCCTATCGGATCTAGAAGATTAGGGTTTATAGCGAACGACTGGATCTCCGACAGTTAGGATTTCGAACGAACTCACAAGTGGGTTCTTTCGATACCGTGCGAAAAGAAAGGCGAACAATGGTTTTAATGATGAACGGATAGGTTAGGGTTTAAATACTTACGTAACTCATAGATAAAAAATGATAGAAATGAGAGAAAAGTTGGCCTCGCACCAAACCGCACGTGGGACGAAGAATCGCTCTTCGGTTGAGAGAATCACACCCTCACAAAAAGCTTAATCAAAACTCTCAAACTTTGCAAAAGCAATATTATATTAACCATCAATGAATAAAAGTGTTTTTACAAGTCTTTTAAATAGGCAAAGTAGACCCTAACTCGAAATAGAAGAGTCCTAAAAACTTAAAACACTAAAATGGCAAGTTTTGCCAAAGAAAATCAAAATATGGAATTTTGGCGGACTTGACTTACGGTTGATCGATCGATCAATTCTAGAATCGATCGATCAACTAATAAATAATAAATTCGCCTGAAGGCTTTGCCCACAATATAGATCGATTGATCGACTAAGAAGAGTAAGATCGCCAAAAGACCTTGTCCTCAATCGATCGATCAAAAGTCTAAGATCGATCGATCGATTAAAACGATCATAAACTCCGTGAATCTGCGCAGTTCTTTTTCCGAACCACTTTCACATTCTTCTTTCACCTTCGATAATTTACAGGCGATTGCTTGAATCAGATGTCCCCATCAATGTTCTCTGACAAATATGGTAGGCACAGGTACTATAGAAATGAAGGTAAATATAATATATAATGTTATGATAGAATATGTACATCCATCCTCTAATATACTTTATAAAATTCAACAAAACCAAAAAATAGGCCAAAAAAAATGAAGTCAGTTTTTTAGGTGATTGCTCTATTGGCATAGGTATCGAACATGAAATACATTTCCAAACTAAAGATTACGATTTTAAACTTGGCTGATCCCAATACATATCACTATATCAGTTTCGGCCCAGTTCAATATTGATACCGATAATGGTACCAATATCTTATAGTTATCAGTTGATACCTACTGCATTAACCGATACGGTCAGGCAACAGATATAATCAATATGACCAATACGGCTGATACACATCGACGATAAGAGACTTGGTATCTCTCTATATCAACTTATATGAAACTGCATAAGTATTGGCCACTACTATTAATATGCATTGGCTAACCAAGGTATCCGGTATGCTTTGGGTATTGGCTGATACATATCAATATCAATGATATGTACAGCCTAAATACTGGATAAAACCACCTCCAATATGTCGCAGGTTCAAGCTCAGGTTACCTATCAACAAAAAAAAAAAATGTTCATAAACTCCGTGAATCTGCACAGTTCTTTCTTACCACTTTCACATTCTTCTTTCACCTTCGATAAGTTACGGGTGCCTGCTTGAATTGGATGTCCCCATCAAAATTCTCCGTAGCTATCGTGACAGATATAGCAGACACATATACTATAGAAATGAAGGTATATATATATATATATATATATATATATATATATATATATATATATATATATATATATATATATATATATATCAGTATATAGAAATATGTTATGATAGAATATGTACATACATCCTCAATAATATACTTTATAGAATTCAACAAAACCAAAAAATAGGTTAAAAAAAATGAAGCCAGTTTTTTAGGTGCTTGCTTTATTGGCACAGGTATCGAACATGAAATACATTTCCAAACTGAAGATTACGATTTTAAACTTGGCTGATCCCAATACATATCAGTTTCGGCCCAGTTCAATACTAATACTGATACCGATAATGGTGCCAATATCTTATAGTTATCAGTTGATACCTACTGGCATTAACCGATACGATTAGGTAACGGATATAATCAATATGACCAATATGGCCAATACATATCGACGATAAGGGACTTGGTATCTCTCTATATCAACTGATATGAAACTGCATAAGCAAGTATTGGCCGCTACTATTAATATGCATTGGCTAACCAAGGGATCTGGTATTCGTTGGGTACTGGCCGATACATATCAGTATCAATGATATGTACAGCCTAAATACTGGATAAAAGCACCTCCAATATGCCGCAGGTTCAAGCTCAAGTTACCTATCAACCAAAAAAAAGATGTTCATAAACTCTATGAATCTGCATAGTTCTTTTTCCGGACCACTTTCACTTTCACTTTCTTCTTTCACCTTCGATAAGTTACGGGCGGCTGCTTGAATCGGATGTCCCCATCAATGTTCTCCGTAGCTATCATGACAGATATAGACACGGGTACCATAGAAATGAAGGTAAATAATATATATATATATATATATATATATATATATATATATATATATATATATATATATATATATATATCAGTATATAGAAATATGTTATGATAGAATATGTACATACATCCTCAATAATATACTTTATAAAATTCAACAAAACCAAAAAATAGGATAAAAAATTGAAGCCAGTTTTTTAGGTGCTTGCTCTATTGGCACATCGAACATGAAATACATTTCCAAACTGAGGACTACAGTTTTAAACTTGGCTGATCCCAATACATATCAGTTTCGGCCCAGTCCAATACTGATACCGATAATGGTACCAATATCTTATAGTTATCAGTTGATACCTACTGGCATTGACCGATACGATTAGGTAACGGATATAATCAATATGACCAATATGGCCAATACATATCGACGATAAGGGACTTGGTATCTCTCTATATCAACTGATATGAAACTGCATAAGCAAGTATTGGCCGCTACTATTAATATCAATTGGCTAACCAAGGGATCTGGTATTCGTTGGGTATTGGCCGATACATATCAGTATCAATGATATGTACAGCCTAAATACTGGATAAAAGCGCCTCCAATATCCGCAGGTTCAAGCTCAAGTTACCTATCAACAAAAAAAAAGATGTTTATTGCTAATATTATATACCATATTCATAAAGGGGTTGAATACCTTTAGTTGGTCGATTCTTCTTTGATGTTCCAGCTCCTACCTGCTCATTATAAACAAAGCTAAGATTTGAGACCACCAAGTCAACTGAGAGATCCAATGAATTTACAAAGCAAAATTATTTCAGAAATTTGCAAGTGATCATACGTATAGAATAAGGCTGTGATGATGATGATGATGATGATGATGATGATGATGATGTAAATGAACATACGTAACCCACAAAAGTTCAATCAAACAAGATCATTTTACCATAGTGATTATATTGACATCAATATCCTTGCATATGCAACAATGCAATTAGTATTGTTTTGGTTGAGATGCCAAATAGATAGTAAGAAGTCTAAACACCCTGGTACATGGCTGACGCAGGACAATACCCTAAACTACGTGAATGCGATGGTTAACTGCTTGCTGAAACTAAATTGAATTAATTAAGCAATAAATCTGAAAATATAACGAATACCTTCGGCGTTCGTAGTTCTCCATGTGAAGAGATCACGTATGGTTCGAGTATGGTTCAGCCTTTACGCTAGGTCTGTTAGGTTGCAACGCGGATCGTCCTAGAGATAGAACTCTAGATTTTCCCAGATTAGGGCGCTTACCATTCAATGATGGAATCTCTGGTCCTTTTATGGTTTACGGAGTCGGGTCGAATCAATGGAGTAGGGGAAAGCTAGGGTTTTGGGAGTCGGGTATTTGGATAGGAGATGGCAGATTTGGGTTGTTTGAATTAAAGCAAGGACAAGATTAAGAGGATAAGCAGTAAGGATAGATTGTGGGCTTCACACCAAACCCTTCTCGGGAAGAAGAATCACTCTTCGACGAAACTCATCTCAAGTCCCAAAAGCAAAAGCTCATTCATTCAATAATCAATAACTAATTACATTGTTTAACTTAAGGACCTTATATAGGAGTCCTTTCAAACGAAAATAAAACCCTAAAACAATTACCAAAAGGACAAGTATGCCCCTAAAAATTCAGTTCGAAATTAAAAAATACCAAAAATAAAAAAACTGTGCGATTTCGATCGATCGAAAGTTAAGTTCGATATATCAAAATTCGCAGCAGAAATTCGATCGATCGAGTATATAATTCGATCAATCGAATTATATACTCTAGAACATGTGTTTTTCCACTCGCCGATGCTCGATCGATCGAAATAGTACTTAGATCGATCGAAATTCAAATTTGATCAATCGAATTTGCTGTATTCCTCCAGTTCTCTAGAATTTTCATCTTTCGTCTAGTTCTGATTTCCATTCCACTTCTTTCGACGTCGGTATACACGAAACGGTCCATATCCAATGTCTATGATGTCGGCGTCTCTGTCAATGGCTCATGGACAGTTGAGGTAAATGGTATTGAAAATAGCTCCAAGGCACGTAGTTTACTATGCTGTCTTAAAGACAATAGATGCCCCCACTCCGTCGGATAAAACAAAGATGCAATCGAGTTTCTAGAGAATTTGCCTTCAGTATTCAAGAGGACCTGGTTATGCCAAAAACTGTACATTCTCTTCTAGATTGCACTTTCTAGAAAGAGAACATGCCACGCAGATTTTCTGATACACGAAAAGAACTCTTAAAGAAAGAAGACAAGAACACGAGAGAGAAAAAGAGAGAGGAGAGAGACAGAGAGCGAGAGAGAGTAAATGTTGTGTCTTCTAATCGGGATCTGATCTCTATTTATAGAGAAAATCCCGAGCCAGCATGTTCTTTTAGATGACAGTGAAACGACAAACCGCCATTTGAAAACATCTCTTTGGTCTCACAAAGACCGTTTAAGATCTTTCAATCGTTGGGGCGCACTCCTTTGACTTAAGAGCCGTTGGAGGCAACCGTTAAGCTTAAGACCCGTTGGAAGTCGTCCGCCATTGGGCTTAGAAACGTTGGGCCTTTTCGGCTCGTGCCTCTTAGGCTTCTCTCTCTCTCACTCTCTCTCTCTCTCTTTCTTTTCTTTCTTTCTTTCTTTCTTTCTTATATATATATTCATTATATATTATATTATATATATTAAAATTTATTCTCCGTCATAGCTTTTGCAATCATTAGAAGCTCTCAAGATAAAAGAAAGATTTAGTGTTAGAAGTGAAGAGACATGGAGCTCTATTTATAGAGCCCATCTCCCCCACCTTATTAAGTTCAATCCATGTGAAAAGTGTTCCAATCAATCACATGAAACCATCCAAAAATAAATGAGTTTTCCATTTCACCAACCCATGTGAATATTAACAATAGCCATCCATTTACTTTCCACCTCATCAATCCAAGTGAAAAGTAAAGTAACCAATAAAATACAAAAAATTTTACTTTAGTTCTCCATGTATTTGCACACAAAGTTAAAGATTCTTACAAGTTTGCCATTGAATTATTATCAATAAATAATGATAACTATAAACTTATTTTGAAATAATAAAATATATATTACTACACCAATATATAACATGGGCTATGTCACTTACAGGCATACGGTTTAACTTGAAATTAGACACTAAACAACTGTTTGAGAGGAAGATAATGAAGGTTACTAACTTTCAATGGACACGGTTCAAAATGTCAAACAATAAATCCTCACGGAAATAATGACAATTTTCTAGAGAAATGAAATGTTAGGACTTCCTAGGAGGGCCTTCTGTCAAAAAATGGACTCTAAGATGTCAGGTTGTGTAGAACTCTGGAGGTCACTTTTTTATTTTATTTTTTTTAAAGAAAAAAAACAAATGAACCCCAACCTAAAAAAACAATAAGGCCCAAAAGCTAGAAAGCCAAGCTACCTGACTTCCTAAGAGCTAGAAACAAAACAGGATTAGGCCTGTAACCCAATGGAAGGTTGACGATATTGCAACCTCTAGGTTGAAGGTTCAATCCCAGATACCAATAAATAAAAAATTAAAAGGTTTTTTTTTTAAAAAGGACTAAGAAACAAAAAATAGAAAATAAGAAAATAAAAAATACAAGAATTGGGAGAGAAAACCTTTGTCCCTTCCCCACTTGATAGTATTGAGCCCTAGGAATTTTTCTTTTCTCTACTTTGTCTCTAACAAATTTTTGTCTTAGGTGCATGAATGACACGTTAATTAAGAATGGGCAGGTAGATGATAAAATATCATAAGAGAGATCCTTGTCAACATTGAATAAAGAACCTTTAGAAACATAAATTTGATTTTATATAACATCAGCATAAGGATATTAATAAGGGTTATATTAGCAATTTACGTCATATTTATCGAAAATGATTATTAGACATTATACATTACTCCACTTAAGTGCTCAAGTGAGTTCTCTCTACATAAATGACCCAAAATTGTCAAACTTCAAACACAAAGTGTAATGACCTAAATTCACAGTTGCTTCTTTTTACAAGGCTCAAGGAATATGACTCCATGTCATTTATGAGTTATGTGGAGAGAAGGAATTCGAGGGTGTTTTTTTATAGGCACCGGTCTAGGATCGATATGGTTCTACAATCAAATATGGGTACTGACGCAGGACAAACCCTAAACTATGTGAATGCGATGATTAATTGCTTGCCAAAGTTAAATATAATTAAATTCAACAATAAATTTGAAAATATAGCGAATACCTTAGGAGTTCTTAGTTTCCATGTGAAAAGATCACGTTCGGTTCGAGTAGGGTTCAGCCTTTACACTAGATCCATTAGAATAGCGATGCGGATCGGTCCTAGAGATAGGACTCTAGGTCTTTCCAGATTAGGGCGCTCACAATGCGATGATGGAATCTCTGGTTTTCTGGTTATTTTGATACGGTTGGGCTTAATAGTCTGATGGAAGCTACGGTTGTTGAATCGGATCGATTCAATGGCTTAGGGAAAAGCTAGGGTTTTAGGATTTCGGTTTTTAAAAGATATGACAGATTCAGGGTTTTATATTTAAAGCAGGGAAGATAGATTGTGGGCTTCACACCAAACCCTTCTCGGGAAGAAGATTCACTCTTCGTAGAGGCTCATCTCAAGCACACAAGCAAAAACTCTTTTCATTCATAATCAATAATTAATTATAATATTTTTCTTAAGGACCTTATATAGGTCTTACAATAAAAGAAAACCCTAAAACAAATACTAAAAAGAGACAAGTATGCCCCTACAAGTCGGTTTCGAAATCTAAAACAAAAAACCCAAATATAAAATGCGCAATTTCGATCGATTGAAATAAGACTTCGATCGATCGAAATTGTTGAGTGCCTCCAATTCTCCAAATTTCCTCGTTCATTCGCCTAGTTCTGATTTCCATTCTGCTTCTTCCGCCGTCGGTACACGAGAAGAGGTCAATATCTAATGTCTACGATGTCGACGTCCCTATCAGGTACATGACGAATGGAACCATCAATCTCAGCATTACCCAACACTGGGACTCTGGAGAATGGATATAGGTCGTAGTTTTATGAGCATGTTTAAATTTGTAGTATCATTCTTCTATTTTTCTTTTGGTGATGTCTTTGGGATTCAGTAGGCCCAACTTGTGTTCACTGCCTTTCTCCTACAGATCAATTTTTGTTTCACGCATTAGGGTGTGATCACCGCCAGGGAATTTATTTTGGCTGTTGGCTTCAGGTAGGGTGTAATGACCTAAAATTCATATAGCATATGGAAAGGACTGTGAATACAAACCTCCCCTGGGGATATAGGTCAACATGCTTAGCTACAAAAATACACTTTAGAAACAGTTCTTTCCAAATTCTAAGTGCCATTATGAGGGAATTTGTTAATTGGTCTTGAAATCACATATATGTAGTAGAATAAAGAAATCATCTCTCTTCAGAAATGACAAAATTCTTCAATGTATTTCATCTATTCATGGACACAGGATTGGCGAAATATGTATGGCTATCAGTATCATACTACATATTCATTAGTAGTAACACATTTTAGTTGATATTAGCCCTTTCTTTTTTTAATCGGTAATCTCAGTCATCAAATCTTTAATGACACAAGGTTACAAGAAAAGGATGGTCCATTGTGGCATACACAACCTCTGTGATAGATATAGCAATAACTATTGGTTTCTTACTTTTTCTATGTTACCAAACTACCTCCGACAAAGATTTGTTACAAGTTCACATCTGCAGCATACCAAGTACCGATTTTAGTGAAACGTGGATGCACCACAGTACTCAATGAATAGCTTCTGATTGACAAACATCAACAACTGATTGAAGATTCCCATGGTACAGGTTATTCCAAAGTGAGAGTGAGAGAGAGTCAAACATCTTAGATTGCCAGCCAATCAATGATCCTTTAGCTCGCCAATGGATCACTATTACATGATTTGGGTCAACTAGAGGTTCTTCATTAGATTGAGACCATTGTTTCTAACTTAAAGGTGTGTCAGCAGGTTCTACTTCAACACCAGATTTCCAATTTCTTGAAGTACATTAAAGCATATTTCGGCTACGAGATATAATTTCTTTTCTTTATCAAAGATATTTGACGCTTAGAAAATATTTCAAAAATCCAAAGTCTTTAATACCGTCAACCTACAAAATCAAAGAGAAACTATATGTCGTGAACATCGTCAATCTACAAAATCAGCATCATGACCATGGTCATTAGGTTCGAGCGCAGATGCTCTTGGTACTTGGTTCAATTTTTGGGATGTGTGACATGTGGAATCATCACTTTTTCCATGTGATTTAACACCCATGGTTTCAATATCTATAAATGACCATCGTTTGATTCAATGGGGACAAAGGGCATCTGAAATTAATAGTATAATGACATGCTAACTGTCAATTTTAAATGACGTTTGACTGCTTTGAATCAAATGACACGGAAGATCTTTAGATCATGGTGCACCTATTAGATGCATGGGTCAAAACCAATACGTATCGTCCAGCCCCAAAACCGATACATATCGGACAATACGTATTGGTTCCAGACGATACATTCCAATGTATCGTCCGGAATTTTGAGCTTTGTATGGGAGGCACCAATACAGTACCTTGAATGTACCGTATCGGTGAGGTCCAAAATCGATACGTATCGGTATCGGACGAAATTTTGACCCATGCACCCAGCCAACACTCCCAAAGTTCCAATTCACAGGTAAGACAATTAAAAAATTTCCTTATCAATGAATCCGCTGCTACACAAACAATGGGCAACTCTAGTAGATAGTGAATTAACTTGTTAAGACACCCATGACCCACCTCCTCCCATATGGGCGTAGATCATGCTCGAGCGTGGCCCATTCACAATCTCTGCAATCCAGCCTTAGATTTTTTGGAATTCGAATTTTTTAATTTAAGTTCTCATCCTTGGGGAAATTAGAAAGGCCTTGAGAATAGGTCTCAAACAATGAGAAATTGACGCGGGACAACGACCCTAAAATGCATGAATATGATTTTTTGCGATTTTTGCCGAAATTAAATAAAATTAAATCAAGCTTAATCTCAAAACTATCTTAAATACCTTAGGGTTCAAAGAATTCAGGTTGGTAGATCATGCGAGATCCAGTCAGGGTCCAGTCCGATACGCAAGTACTATTAGAATTGAGGCGAGATCGGCCTAGAGATGGAACTCTAGCTTTTTCCAGGCTTGGGCGTCGTCTTCGATCCGACGTAGATTCGCAGGCTCTAACTAGGGCTTTGGAAATAGGTGTATGATTTTGTAATGGGCTTATGGTTTTATTTATGATTTAGAAAAAGGGTTTTGGCTCTGATGGATTTAGGGTTCAGAAAAGGTTTAGGGATTTGGGATCAAAATCAATAGATTGAGATTTAGAAAACAAGCAGGGATCAATAAGGTAAAAGATTCAAAGAAGACAGTGATAGATAATAGAGAAAATAACAATGGCTTTTGGGAATCACTCCCTTGGCCTCCCACAAAACCCATCTCAGGCAAAGAATATTCAAGCATAAAGCATTCAAAATATTCAACAACTAATTAAAAAGTCTTTACAAGTCTCAATATATAGGTCACCAATAATTAAACTCGAAATAAAGAGTCCTAATACTAATAAAACACTAAAAAGAAAAGTTTTCGCAACAAAAACTCAAAATTAGAAGTCCCGTCACGACGTCCACGAAAATCCGTAGTGCCCCACAGACGCCCGTGACCTACTGGAATAGGGGCAAAATCAAACGTCATTTCATTGTTTCACTGACGTCGTCAATCCTTTCACTTGACGTCGCCATCGCTCATCGTGAATGTAAATATATATATATATATATATATAATTATTTTATTTTTTTCTCGACGTTCCCCGTCAGAAATCCTAGGAAGGAGTTAGCAAGAGAGATTAAATACATCGTCCACCACCAAAATCTGTTATGACCCCAAAGTAGTAGAGAATTAACCTCGTGCTCCACTAACACCTAGGCATTTTTGGAGTATTGGTTAGGACCTAACAAATGGTATCGGAACCAGCACCAAGTCCCTAGAGTCAGTGAAGGGGCGTCCTAAAGAAAGGGCTACCTAGGGGCCCCAAAGAGGGTTTAGCCCTAAAGAGGGGTACCGGAGTGAAAGTCATCACAGAGTAGGCCGTTGTGGGGTCCCAAAAGGGGCGACCTGAGGATAGGGCTCTCTAGGGGCTTAAAGGGGGTATCAGAGTGAGAGCCGTCACATAGTGGGGAACCGTGCTGCGGAGAGTAGTGGTGTGTTAGGACCCCAAAGTAATAAGGTATAAACTTCCCCTCCACTGACGCCTAAGTAGTTTTGGAGAATGATTAGGACCTAAACAAAATCAGTCAACGTTGTAACTTGATTACAATAGTATCTAAAACAACTTACTGACTTCCCCATAAACAAAATGAAAACCAACCAAAAAAAACGCCAATTCAAAAATCCAAGATTAGAAACGCACAATGTACATAGCGAACAACATCATGGTCGATCAAATTATGCCAAGTGCTAAGCAAGCAATGCTCTTAAAAATAAAATTTAACCTAAGCCTAATTTCAAAATCCAATGGGAGAATGTTTAAAAATATAAAAAGAGTCAAAGCCATACCCCGATGTCCAAAACCTCGTCTCCTTCATCTCTCACACTGTCTGCATTTAAAAATAAAAATAAACAATTGAAGCAAATGCAAAAAAACGAGAATCATCAAAAGAGAGAGAAGCAAACCTAGGGTTTTTTTGCTCCAAACGTGGTTGAAAATGGAGTGAATTAAGTCCTGAGAGACATAATTGGAGATCAGAAAAAATAGTTTCAGAATCTCAAATTAAAGAACTGAAATGCGAAACTTTAGGGTTTACATACTGGATCGAAGGTGGCGGTGTCCTCCATTGGGAACTCGATTTACCCCGCTAGATTTTTATTAATTTTTGCATTTACATTAAATAAAAAGGGCCTTTATAGCTCAGTGGTAGAGCGTCAGTCTTGTAAACTGAAGGTCTGCAGTTCGATCCTGCATGGAGGCATTCAAAACACAACTGCGACTCATTTTATTTGGCAATTTTCCCAATGTTAAATACCTGTCATATGTACTTTTTACTGCAGAGACCCTATAGTTTCACCTTTACCGTGTCGAGCCGACCATAAAGAAAATAAAAAGTCCATATTACTCACTTCTCTAACTTTCTTTAACCCAAATATTATTTTGCCATTCGGAGTTGAGATCCACTGTAAACTGAAGATCCTGCGCAGTTTCTCATTCCGACGCAAGGTATGTTGAGATCCACTTTAAACCATATCGAATTAACTTTTGAAAAAGGTGAATAGATATCGATTGTAAATAAATGCAGGAGCTGGTCGATTGTAAGATATATCTCGATTGATTATCCAATCGTTAGCGATTGCATATTCAATCGCTAGCGATTGATTAACCAATCGTCAACGACTTCATAAACAATCGATATTGATTGGATATCCACTCCTGCATTTATTTGAAATCGGCACCGATTGAGTATTCAATCGTTCCCGATTGAGTATTCAATCGCTACCGATTAGATATCAGTTGTTTTGCTACCAATTTGTCATATTCATCCGTCTTATGACTCTTTTCTTCTCCTTCTCCTTCTTAAACAGGCGATGTCTGGTGTAAAAATTCCTCTTCTCTGTCACTTTGATGGCCAAATTGTAAACGATGATGGTTTGTATCAAGGTGGCCGCCAGAGGGTTATTACAATATCAACGGGTATATCTTATGAACGGTTCAGAAGGCGAATTTCTGCTGTCAGTTTTGCGAGAGCAGATGAAACAATTTCCATTAAGTTCTCTATGAAGATAGTGAACACCCTTGTGCTTGCCGACGTTTTGGATTCGGATGATTTGGCCACCCTATTTTCGTTTTATAAATCCGGGTCAGACATTATAAAGGTATTCATCATTAAAGAACCATCCTCCTTCCAATTCAAAGCTGAACATGTACCTCTAGGTGAGACTGATTTTATGAGTAACCATTCCTTCTAGCCATATAAATTTGAGCAAGGACTTACGTATGATACTATTCAGTTAGGTGATGACGGCGATTTTGAGGGAAACATATCCACCATGAAGACGGCTATTGATCTAAACTATGTCCCAGTTAAATCATATGATGACCCACTACAAAATATGCATGGGGCACATTGTAGTCAAGAGTTAGACTACACGTCTCTAAGAGTGGGGGATGAAGACGATTTTTATCATATCTTTTCCGGTGGATTCACAAATTGGATGACTCACGAATTATGTTCTACTATGCCATCGATGGGGATTAACGAAGGAGCTCAACCCTATTTCCATACATATAATCACCCCTTCGGTGAAGGGACTAGTCAACCATGTTAAAACCAGTTCGGTGAAGGGCTTAGTCAGCCATGTCATGACCCGTTCCGTGAAGGGCCTAGTCAACCACATCAGAACCCCTTCGGTGAAGAAGGATCTAGTGAACCACCTCAAAACACTGCTGGTGAAGAGAACGTCAAAGATTATGATGATGAACCGGATGGGTTTATAAAAGAGGATCTGAAATGTTTTACGAGGGGCATTGATAATCCATTAGTAGATGGAGCTTACGAAGTGTCAGAGACATCGGATGAGTCTTCCGATCAAGAGGTGGAAATCGAATATCGGAATTGGACGTTTGAAGTTGGAGAGATCTTTAGAGATAAACAAACATTTCAAAGAGCATTGAAAGAGCACGCGGTGAAGAAAAACTTTCAAATTCGGCCTTTGAAAACCGCTAATTATCGAGTGACAGCTGCATGCTACGAAACTGGTTGTTCATGGCGAATACATGCGTCTAAATTAAATGGGCCAGACACTTTCCAAATCAAGACGTTCAATAGTACTCACACATGCGGGGCCACTAAGATCGGACAGCACGGTCACCGTAATGCAACAATCTCGTTCGTAGCTAATTATGTACGGGAGAAACTTATGGAAGGATTCAACTATACTCTGACGTCAATAATATTTGATATTGCAAAAGCTTATAATGTGCAATTCTCATATGCTAAGGCTTGGAGGGAGAAAGAACTTGCCCTTAATTATATTAGAGGCAGTTGGGAACAACAATTTGTGGATCTACCAGCCTACGTGAAGGAGATGGAGATGGTAGATCCTAATGTACGAACATCCTTTCAATTAACGTTTGACGGTAAATTTCAAAGATTTTTTTGGAGTTTCGGCCCCTGCATTCATAACTACCGTAGTACACTTCGTCACACACTGCTTGTAGATGGCACACACCTACGAGGACATTACGAAGGGATCCTACTTATTGCCTCAGGGCAAGACAGTAATAGCCATATATTACCGTTAGCATTTGCCGTCGTCGAATTAGAAGAAGAAGATGCGTGGATATGGTTTCTTGAACGAGTAGGTGCGTTCGTGATCGGTGAATTTACCGAAGATTTCATTTTTATCACGGATAGGTCAAAGGGTTTAACTAAGGCGGTCAAACATATCTTCCCTAACGCATACCACAACTATTGCATGCGACATATGACACAAAATTTACAACACAAGTATCCAAAGAACAATGTGAAGGGTTTATGGTGGTGCGCCGCACATGCATATTCAATAGAGAAATTTGATTATTTTATTAATAAAATGAAGGAAGATCCTGCTGATCCTCGGGCCGTAGAGTATATTTTGAAAATAGACTCAAAGCATTGGGTACGCGCACATATGAAAGGAAGGCAATATGATTCTCTGACTACGAATAATGCCGAAAGCTTAAACAGCGTACTAAAGATGGCTCGAGAGAGACCAATTATCGACCTAATCAGAACTATTAGAGAGAAAGTCGCCGACCATTTTCAAAAGCACAGAGAGATATCTAAGAAATGAACCACCATACTCTGTCCAAAAGCAGACGAGCATATGAAGAAGGTACTGCAATGGGCCGGTAGGAAGAGAGCTCAACCATACAGGCGCGATCAATTTCAAGTCAATTCCAAAAATTTCATTCATCACGTCGACTTAGAACACAAAACCTATACTTGCCGTCGTTGGCTTATTCATGGCTTGCCTTGCTCTCTTACCATGGCAGCTATCAATCAGAGAAGTTACGATTACCATAACTTCTGTGAGAAGTGGTTTTTCACTGCTTGCTTTAAACAAACATACCACAAACAATGGCTTCCAACCCTCGATAAAAGCCAATGGGCATTCTAAGCTGAGCAACTACCAGAAAATATGAAAGTAAAACCACCCTACAATTGTCAAAAGCAAGTCGGACGTCCGAGAAAGAGAAGAATAAGGTCTAAGGGTGAAGTTAGGGCCCTACAGTGTGGTAGGTGCAAAGAGTATGGTCATAATCGCCGGAGTTGCACGGCAATTGGTCCCATGGGTTGATACAGTACAAGAAGTCGGCTAAATTTCTCACTAGATGTAAATTCCCCTAAAAATGTAAAGAAGTGTTGATAGATAGCCCTGGTAAGAATTGGGTTTGAATTGTAACTCCATTGGGGTTGTATCCAACCTGATTTTCGAATTTAAGGCAAGATTTGTGTACTCTTAAAAATTTTCAAACGTAGACAGTCAATATCAATTGCTTCTACAATCGAAGTCGATTGCTTCTGCAATCGATATTGATAGCATAATCAATCGATGTCGATTGCATAATCAATCGATATCGATAGCATAACCAATCGACATCGATTGCTTCCTCCACCTAATGTTAAGCAGCCCATATAAAATTTTTACATACTTGATATTATAAATTTAAAAAAACATGATTGTTTTACACTTAAAATATAAAATTTTCGTTTACAAATAATCTTTCACGTTAATACAATTTTAACGTTAGAAATAAACTAGGATGCTACTGCATCAGTTGTAGGTTCTTCATCCATAGCTCTCTCGACTTCTCCATCGGCAGTAAATTTAGCGAGGGTTTATCCAATTTCTGCCCTGATCTGACTCATATTGCCTTGGCTGAAGTCAAATTTCTTCCCCAACATGAAGTACTCTATGTACTTCAAAACAAATACCCCACAGTCCCAACCATTGCTCTGTCGGGGCACGGATTTGACCTTGTAATCAGAACTTGACCACGGATAGGTCGCAGCTTCCAATGCAGTGGAGTCTCCGTGTACATGTAAAACAGCGGAAAGATATTTGGTCTGTTTAGAAAAGTTTAATGTCAGATAATGTTTGATAAGATAAGCTATTTAAGCAGAAAAAATATCAAGAAATATATGTGATCGATTGCCCAAACGATCGACAGCGATTGTATAATCAATCGTTGTTGATCGTGTAATCTATCATTAGTGATTGTATAATCAATCGCTGTCAATTATATAATCAATCGTTATCGATCGTATAATCAATCGTTGTCGATCATGTAGGCAATCGCTAGCGATTATATAATCAATCATAACCGATTGTATAATCAATTGTTATCGATTGTTTAGACAATTTTGAAGGTGTGGACGATTCTTACCAGTATATTTATTTGTAAGGGATACTTGTCCTTCGAGGGCCTATCCAAAATTGGATCAACGATTATTACCGATCGTTCTAAAACCTTAACGATCGCAAGGGCCCAATGCAAAGGAGCGTGACTATGGACTAGGACAAATATCTAAAATGAATAATATAATATATTAGAGGACACTATGGTGGAAATTATGAACAAAGTTTGCAGAGAGCGTAATGTACCGTGTTGCATTGGTGAGCCCACAGATTCCTCCACCTATTGAGGAAGAAGTTTTGGAGCATCTTCTTGCCTGGGTTGGTTTCTTCCTTTAGAGCAACCCACCGTTCAATTTGCGTGGCCATAAGTTTTTGGTTGAGTTTTTTAGTTTCAACAAAGAATCTAAAATCGTTATAATCCATGCCAATATATGACAAACCGGTGGGACTCATCAGGAAGAACTTATCACCAAGTTCAGGATGAGCAGCGTCATCCATGACTTCCAAAAGTCTTAGATAGGCTCCCATGATCTGAAAAGATAACAAATTTCAGTAAATGCGGAGTCATTATCGATTGCTCAAACAATCGTTAACGATTTTCTAGCTAATCGGTATCAACTGCTCAGACAATCGTTAGCGATTGTCTAGCTAATCGGTATCGACTATTCAGACAATCGTTAGCGATTGTATTATGGGAAGAACAGACCAAAGATGGGAGGATTTAGTATCTTCATCTTTATCTTTATTTTTGAATTATCAGTTAAATTTTAGTTTGTAGTCAGTAATTATCATCTCATCAAACCACCTAAATCATAAGACTGGTAGAATACTGTTAGATCTTGGTAGATTTCTGGAATTGCTTGTCTTTTTAGATCTTTCAAAATTAGTCCTATTGGGAACGATCTCGTACTCCGCACCCACTATTTACAATCTGATTCGTGCACTTGCGAGTAAAATATCATAATTAAAATTCACATCAAGTTTTTGACGCCGTTACCGGGGATTAAATTAAGAAAATCTGAATTTTTGGTAGACAGTAAATTTTAGGAATTTTCGGAGATTAAAATAGTATTTTTGCTTTAAAAAAATAATAATAAATAAATAAATTTAAAAAAAAAAAAAATTTTTAATTTTCTTAAGGTTTTCCTGTCCGAAACCTCCGCTCTGTGCGTCATTTGCATGCACACTAGGTCTTCTAAAGAAAGAACTTTAGAGCCTTTAAATTCAGAGATCGAACGTGCTTGTCGGTCAAATCGTAAGGACGCTAGATCAAGGCAGAAATTTTCAAGGGAATCATCCACTGAAGTCAGTATGACTGACAACATGAATGGGCAACTTGAACAAGAGGAAGAACCAACATTGAGAGAGTTGTTCTCTCCGATCACTACAAATACCCCATCATGCATTGTATACCCCGCCACACCTGGTGGCTGGTTTGAAATTCGTACAAATGTCATTCAAATCCTTCCAATCTTTCATGGCATGGAGAGAGAAGATCCATACCAGCACGTCAAAGACTTTGTCGAAGTCTGCTCATCTGTTTACTAAAACTTCAGCGAAGAATCTGTTAGGCTACGCTTGTTTCCTTTCTCTATAAAGGATAAAGCAAAAGTCTGGTTAAACTCTCTACCATCGGGATCCATAACCAGCTGGGATCAGATGGTCAAAAAGTTTCTGTCAAAGTTCTTCCCTATGGCGAAGACTAATGTCCTTAGACGTGAAATCACGGATTTCACGCAAGAGGAAGATGAGAGATTATATGAAGCTTGAGATAGATTCATACATCTCTTACTCAAATGTCCACACCATGGATACTCAAAGTGGAGACTGGTTCAGTGTTTCTACAATGGACTGAGTCAACCAAATAGACATCTGGTGGAGTCAATGAATGGCGGAGGATTCCTGAGTCTTAAGGAAACTGAATCTTATGCTTTCCTAGAAAAGCTTGCTGAGGATTCTCAGCACTGGGATTTCACAAAGACTTGGGAACAACCAGTCAAAGCCCGTGATCAAGCCGGGAGTTCAACCAAGAAAGGAGGACTATACGTAGTAAAGAATTCCCTGAATTTGATGGCTAAAATTGATTTCCTCACTCAACAAGTGGAGGAATTGAAATTAAAGAAGAATGTGCATATGGTAAATACACAACCTGAGCTATGTTCAATTTGTGCAAGTCCAATGCATATGGCAGATGATTGTCCTTCAATGCAGAACTATCATGAAAACACATCTGAACAGCTAAATGTTGTGAATAATTATGGGCGGAATTAAGGAAACGTTTTCAATGAGAATAACCCAAATAGCTGGAGAAACCATCCAAATTTCTCATGGAAACAAGAGAATCAAAGAATACAGCCCAGAAAGCAGGGGACGAACTTTTATCCCCAACAAAATTTCAACCAAGGACCGCAGCAGAACTACGGTCAAGGGCAATTTCAGCAGCAAGGGTTCAATAACCCGAATCAATTTCAATACAATCAGAATCAAGTTGGGCAGCCAAGGGAAATGAACCAGAATTTTCAGTTTGCACAACCAATGGGAGGTTATCAAAACCAACCACAGCAAAATTTTGTGCCAATATTTCCACCACCTGGATTTAACATTCCACAGGGAAATACTGCCCAACGTCCTCATACACAAACTCCTTCTACTGAGGACCTGATGAAACTCATTCATTCTCACACATCCTCAATCTCTAAAATAGAGACCCAAATTAGGCAATTGGCCACTTTTCTCTGTGAAAGAGAAAAGGATCGTTTCCAAGCCAACCAGTTCCTAAGATCCCTCGTGGAATTGTGGAAAATGTCCTCATCAAGGTGGATTCTTTCTACTTTCCTGTGGATTTTGTTATTTTGGACACTGAACCGGCATCAAATTTGAAGAATAACATTCCAGTGATTCTAGGAAGACCTTTTCTAGCAACCTCCAATACGCTGATCAATTGTCGAAATGGGATCATGAATCTGTCATTTGGGAATATGACAGTGGAACTCAATATTTTTAATATTGCCAAGTAGCCCATGGAGAATGATGAACATGCACAAGCATGCATACTCGATGAAATCGTTGAAGACATATTTCGTGCATCCGAAGCTGAAGATCCTTTAGCAGCTTGTCTTGCGCATTTCGGAGAGAATTTTGATGTGGATCAACGAATCCAAGAAGTGAATCACATGTTGGACTCCACACCACGTCTGGGAGAAGAAAAGGAAATAGAGCGTGGAACTCAAATTGAATTAATCAAGGAAAAGCCGAAAGAGGAGGAGAAAGTGTCCTTAGAACTTAAACCTCTTCCGGAAAATCTCAAGTATGTCTACCTGGGGGAGAATGAAACTCAACCCGTTATAATATCATCAACATTGGATGCGCATCAAGAAGGCTAACTCATGAATGTACTCAAAGAGCACAAAAGTGCCCTCGATTGGTCGATAAAAGATATCAAAGGCATTAGCCCCACGGTTTGTATGCATCTAATCAATTTGGAAGACAATGCTAAGCCTTCTAGGGAACCACAGAGGAGACTAAACCCTATAATGCAAGACGTGGTCCGAAATGAGGTAATCAAACTTCTAGATGCTAGAATTATATACCCCATCTCTGACAGTAAATGGGTTAGCCCCACACAAGTGGTCCCTAAGAAATCGGGAGTCACAGTGGTGAAGAATGAGGAAAACATACTAGTCCCTACAAAAATTCAAACAGGGTGGAGAGTGTGCATTGATTATCGAAAGTTAAATTTGATGACGAGAAAAGATCACTTTCCTCTTCCGTTTATCAATCAGATGTTGGAAAGATTGGCCGGGCATGAGTACTATTGCTTCCTCGATGGCTATTCCGGGTATAACCAAATAGTCATTGCACCTGAGGATCAGGAGAAGATTGGCTGGGCATGAGTACTTTCACATGTCCTTTTGGTACTTTCTCCTACCGACAAATGTCGTTTGGGCTTTGTAATGCACCAGCTACATTCCAAAGATGTATGCTAAGTATTTTTTCGGATATGGTCGAGCGATTCCTCGAGGTCTTCATGGATGACTTCTCGATCCATGGAAATAGTTTTGCTTACTGTTTGAATCATTTGTCACTAGTGCTTGAACGATGCCAAGAGAAGAACCTTGTTCTTAACTGAGAAAAATGTCACTTCAAGGTTAAAGATGGCATTGTTTTGGGACATATCATATCATCCCAGGGTATCTAGGTCGACAAGGCCAAAGTTGATTTAATTGCCAATCTACCACCACCTAGGACAGTGAAAGAAATCAGATCTTTTCTCGGACACGCCGATTTTTATTGGCGTTTTATTAAAGATTTCAGTAAGATAGCGCGACCGCTATGCAGTTTACTTTCCAAGGATGCCCCGTTCATTTTTGATGATGAATGTTTGCGAGCCTTTGAAACCATTAAGGCCGAATTGATAAAAGCTCCAATAATTCAATCTCCAAACTGGGACTTCCCGTTCGAAATAATGTGCGACGCCTCTGATTATGCAATTGGAGCTGTTCTGGAGCAACGAATAGAAAAATTACCGCATGTAATCTACTATGCGAGTCGTACTCTCAACGATGCCCAGTTGAACTACTCGACCACTGAAAAGGAACTTTTGGCAGTAGTTTTCGCGTTGGATAAATTTCGATCCTATTTATTAGGATCTAAAGTCGTGGTGTTCACAGATCACGCTGCTCTGCGTTATCTGTTCGCTAAGAAAGACACTAAGGCATGTTTAATTAGATGGATCTTGTTGCTGCAAGAGTTCGATTTGGAGATCAAGGACAAGAAAGGCTTAGAAAATGTGGTGGCAGATCACTTGTCACGAATAATTATTGAGAGATCTAACGAGCTTGTTCCGATCTTGGAGCACTTCCCGGATGAACAGTTGTTCAGGATTGATTGTCCACCTTGGTATGCGGATCTTGTCAATTATCTAGTCACCGATAAATTACCTCACCATTGGTCGAAGAATGAGAAATCCATTTTCTTAGCTTGGGTGAAACACTATTTTTTCGAAGATCCGTACTTATTCAAATACTGTCCTGATCAAATCATACGAAGATGTATTCCTGAATCTGAGCAACCACGAATCATCTCGTTCTGTCATGAGTTGCCTTGTGGAGGTCACTTTAGTTCTAAAAAGATTGCCGCAAAGATCTTCCAAAGTGGTTTTTACTGGCCGACGATCTTTAAGGATTGTCATCAGCATTGCAAATCTTGTCACAACTGTCAAATGCTGGGCCGAATCTCAAAGCGCAACATGATGACGCTCAATCCAATTTTAGAAGTTGAATTATTTGATGTTTGGGGGTCAATTTTATGGGTCCTTTCCCGAATTCATTTGGAAATACGTTCATTCTTGTCGGTGTTGATTATGTCTCGAAATGGGTAGAGCCTGTGGCGTGTAAATCGAATGATCACAGAGTAGTGATCAAATTTCTCAAGGATCAAGTGTTTTCTCGTTTTGGCATTCCAAAGGCGATAATCAGCGATGGTGGAAAGCACTTTTGTAATAAAGTGTTCACCCAATTAATGAAGAAATATGGTGTCACGCACAAAGTCGCTATGCCATACCATCCTCAGACAAGTGGCCAAGTTGAAGTCTCTAATCGAGAACTTAAGCAGATTTTAGAAAAGACAATCCATCCGAATCGTAAAGACTGGTCGCTAAAGTTGAATGACGCTCTATGGGCGTATCGAACGGCGTTTAAAACTCCGATTGGCATGTCGCCGTATCGGTTGGTCTTTGGTAAAGGATGTCACCTCCCGGTTGAGCTGGAACATCGAGCATTTTGGGCCATTAAGTCATTAAATTTTGATCTCTTGCAATCTGGTGCCCAAAGGGGTTTCCAAATAAATGAATTAGAAGAAATCCGTGCTGATGCCTATGACTGTGCTAAATCGTACAAGGACCGTATGAAACGGGTTCATGATCACTCTATTCTACGAAAATCTTTCGTTGTTGGTCAACAGGTTCTACTTTACAATTCCCGACTTCATCTATTTCCGGGGAAACTAAAAACCCGTTGGAGTGGCCCTTTCAAAATCTCTCGCATACTCCCCAATGGGGTAGTTGATATTATCAACCCGAAACACGAGAATATTTTTCTAGTTAACGGTCAACGATTGAAACCGTTCCTTGAGAATGCAATTGCATTCTCTGACACTCTTCCTTTGAGTGATCCAATTGCTCACCCTGATTGAGCAATTCGCAAGGTCGAGCTATCGACTTTAAACTAGCGCTCATTGGGAGGCAACCCAATTGTGTAGTTTCCGTTTGGTTTCGTTTAGGATTTAGGTTTTATTTTATTTTATTTTTTTTCTCATGTTTATTTCTAGCATTTTATTTTTTTAGTTTAGGATGTTTTTTTTTTAATTCCCTAAAATAGTGTAACCATATTCCCTTCAATAAATTTTTGGTCATGTTCCAATTTGATGCACATATTCTCTGCACCTGATCTTTGTGTTGAGGTACTTTTTCAAACAGGTTTGGGGGTGCACTACTTCTTTCAGTCAATGCGGACATTGTCATCTTTAGGTGTGGGGGTATGATTATCTATTTTGCGTCACTTATTTTTCTATTAAAATAAAAAATAAAAAATTTTGAAGTCATCATGCACATTATTTTACGATTGTTTTCAAACTTTAGTTGATGATGCATGTGAATTAAATTTTGAGAATACTTATGTCATATTCTGATTACTTGTATTTAAGATGATGAAGCTTAATGTGATATTTTGTGGATAATTTTGATATTCATGCTTAGAATTTTTACACTTATACCAAGCTAAGACTTAGAAATCGATGAACTGTTTTGAATGTTGAATCTTAGGTTCTTAGTGGAGACTAAACCCAGTGAGCTTTAGAGCTAATTTCTCGTCATTGATGAGTGAATACATAAACTCGGAGTTTTCTTTGAATACGAATTACTTTGTATAATCTCATACATTTTATTTTGGCTTGTGACTTTGCATGAAATCAAATTCATATCATTATGTTAGAATGTACTGTATATCCACTCAAGACAAATAGGCAAGGTTACCATCTTTTAAGGATATGATTGAAGGCCATCTTTGGCTCATTTGTGCTTAAAATATCTCACCTTATATAAATTTATCCTTCTAGTATCCCTTTGAGCTTATTGAAAAATTTACCTTTATACATTCTTTGATAAGCCACGTTAACCTTTAACCCTTCACCATTTCTGAAAATTCAGCTTTACCCTTCTTATTTCTGAGAAATTAGGAACGAGGGATGAAAATGAACGAAAAGAGAGTAAGTGGAGAGATACCGAGTTGTGGTGTTTACTGAGAGTGTATGACAAAAAATAATAATAATAAAAGAAAAAGGGGGGAGAAAAAGAAAAAGAAAATTATGAAAAATAATGAAAAATATGAGGTGCTTCAAGAAAAGAAAATTCAAAAGAAAAAGAAAGTTGAGAAAAATAGAAGAATATTGAGAAAAATAGTGAGAGATAAAAAAAGAAAAAGAAGAGAAATAGAAAAATCAGAAGTTGGTTTCTTTTCTAATTTCTCAGAAATTTTGAATCCCAACTTCTAATTCTTTCTTACCCTTACCTGAGCCCCATTACAACCCTAAAAAGACCTTCATGATCTGATCTTGCATTGGTAACTGCCTTGTGGAGAGTAAATATGTGATGCTTATGACACTTGATATGACATGCTTAGGATATACAAGTATCTTCTTATGAGATTTATTTTTGTTCATTGATTGCATCGTATTTCATTTATCATGTGAGACCTTTTTATTTGCTTTGTATTGATCTCTCACATGTGTGTGAAAACTTACCCATTATCGGAGTGATTTTATTTCAAGAGTATACCTAAAGTGAGGATTGAGTTAAAATAACAGATCCGACGGTTTCCCGTTTGAACTAGTTCTGAGATGAATGAATTTTGGTTTGGGTATGCACACACTTCACGTTTAAGCATGAATGGATGAGTTATCTAACGATTTAAGCATTAGACTAATTTGAATAGATGCTAGTATGATTAGTATAATATTGTTATTTAAAATTGAGAATTCTCATGTTGAATTGATTAATGATTTTGAGTTTTGAATGATATATATGCTATCAAAATCATATTTTGAAAACTCAATTTTATCGATGGTTTCAAAAATGTATTGAAGTTTGTGGGTAACTTCACTGTAAACCCTCAGGAGACATGACTCTTCCACTAGGGATCACCTAGGGGTTTAAAGGCTTTTTGCACATGTTAAGTGCAATTTTGTTCCCTACGAAAGTGGCATTTATTTTCTTTAGTTTGCTTTGCTCGAGGACTAGCAAAGTGTAGGTTTGGGGGTATGATGAGTACTGAAATATGATGATATTTCATCCCTAAATACTTATATTTAGTTGTTCAATGAAGGCTATCTGATGAGAATTATTAGATTTGAAGTGTTTCAGGTAAATACAAGCCAAGTGTGGAAAACAGCCCAAGAATTCTGAAAATAATGTCAAAACGCTGTAACTTTGGGTCATCGAGAACTTGGTGCGACTTGAAGCTAAATTTTGACCTTCAAGACGGCCGAATTATGAAATTGTCAAAACTCAAAAGTTGTAGATCTTTTTGTCAGCTTTCCAACGGCATAAGAATCACCTCAATCTGAGTTTGGGATAGAAAGTTATGACTGAAATACTAAAGTAGTGTCTGATACAAAAAGTGTGCTGAAATTCATGGATTTCTGGGGGTCGATGCATCGACCCTTTTGGTCGATTAATCGAGGAGAAGGAGAGTCTGACACGGAATTGACTACTTTAAAGCTGATTTTGAGCCTCTTTTGTAGGGTCGATGCATCGACCCTATTGGGTAGATTAATCGACCCTAAATTGGCGGCTGGGGAGACTTCTGCGACCGGGAATCTATTTAAAGCGACTCAAACACTTCGAGGGAGAATTAGAAATTAGGGAGATAGGAGATTAGAGTTTTAGTTTTTTTCTTTTCTTTTTCATAGTTAGACATAGAAATAGAGAGTTTTTATTTATTCCTTTTTGAGAGCTTTGTTCATTTAATTTCCAGTACTCATTCCTCCTGTTTATTATATTTTTGCTCAAGTTTATTCCTGCATTATTTTCGTTTCTGAAGACCATCGTACTTTTGGATCAAACTAATTTCTTTTGAAGTTGAGGTATTTTTAATTCATTAAATTAATATTATTTTCTCTTCCTTATTTATATATGTCATTTAATTGTAATATGTGTGGCTAAATTCATAAGGATGGGGATCTAATGATTCCCATCCGAGGGATATACTTTTAATAATATAAATTCAGGATTAAAATATGAGATCTTATTTTATGGTTGTTGTGCTATCAAGAACGGACGAAATTCCTGCCACTAACCGGGATCGCGTGTGCCGATCTGTGACGGTAATTTTACCCAATCATTATTATATGGTCTTTTTGCTTTCATCGTGTGGATCTAATTACGATTATGATCCGGGATCGAGTGTGCCGAGCCATGCCCTGGATCTTGGGTTTGTAATGATAATTTTATCTTAATTACTCCTTAATCTGAAATCGAGTGTGCCGAGCCATGCCCTTGATTTCAGATCTGTAATGGTAATTTTATCGCATGCTTCTTTAATGTCCTAGGCTTCGAGGCAACTGGTTTAACTTTAATCCTAGGCCTCAGGCGAGCATCTACTGGCTGCTCGGATTGCTCATCAACTACTGGACCACCCTTATCATCATCATCGTGGGATTGGTTATCAGCTGCTGCCAAATCCTCTTGGGCGGGAGGTGCTGGTGCCACATCTGCTGATCCCTGGTCGGCTGGACCAGCAGGCTCTGGTCCAATATCGGCAGCGAGAGACACTTCCAATAGCAACTTTGAAACAACACCATCCTGAACATCGAAAGACATAAAATTGATAAATAAGAAAACAGAGAACATAATGACTTCTATAAATCGTATTTACATTCGGTATCGATCTCCTAACGATTGCATTTACAAGCGGTACCGATTGCACATAGGGTCGGTATCGATTGTGAATACGATCGGTATCGATTGTAAAGGCAATTGGTATAGATTGTAAATGCAATCGGTAACGCTTGTAAATGCAATCATTACCGATTGTACATACGATCGGTATCGATTGTACATACGATCGGTATCGATTGTATATGAAATCATTATCGATTGTAAATACGATTGGTAAACAATCGAATAAATAAAAAATCAAATTAAAGCAGACTACACTGCCAATCATACCTTGGGTGTCACCTCCATTATGGTTTGAAGGAGTTCTATAATTTTTCCTTGCTCTTTCTGGATCAACTTGTTGAAGTGATCCGCCGTTTGTAATTGAACATCCCTTGAAGTGAGCCGTTCTTCAAAGGAGTTGAATTGTGTCCGGAGGAGCATATTCTCCTCCACCAGCCGCTTATTCCCTTCCACCAATTGGTTAACTAGCTCTTCCAAATTGCTGGCTTTTTGGTTGAGTTTCAAGTTATCCATCTCCAAAGCATCAATCCTCCTCAATAATTCTTGATTAGAGGAGGATGGTGTACTGCTGGTTGTCTTCGCGACGACCCTTTTAGGCTGGTCTAATTGGCCTTGGACCTCATCTGACGAAGAGCCTTCGTAAGACGTTATTTCGTCCTCAAATTCTTCCTCTTCAATTTCTTTGAGAGGAATATTTCTTTTCTTCTTAGGCCGAAGATCAACTTCCACAGCTTTCTTGACCTCCTCAACCTCTTTCCTCTTCTCTCCAATTTCTCCCCCAACAACCTTTAAAACCCGCTGATAATCCCTTACGAGTGGTATGTCCAACTCGAAGGTAACGGGTTCGAGGGGAGCGTTAATCTATTACGAAAAAGGATAGGTTGTAAAATAACATAGAAAAATTTACAAAAATTGAAAAATCACTCTAAATTAAAGACTGCTTAAAGCGTGGAAACTGATTCTGTGACAGCCCGGATTTCGGCACCCCGAAACTCGTGCCATCAGCACGATCATCTTGACCGTGCCCCTTAGCTATGCACGGAACATTGGCATATCAAGCATAAAATGAAATAATAAACGAAACTGCGAAATTTAAATCTATATTAAAGCAATTCTCCAAAAGACAGTTCTACCCCCATGCCTCTGCATGAATGGAGAACCGATCCGAACCATCGATGATAGCAATCATCATGGATGGTTCGCCCCAAAAGAATAATCCCAAACTCAATATATACATTGTTCAACCAAAATAAGGCTTGACATACCAAGCCGTACAAATCTCTATCAAAAAGCCCTCAAAGCGGCACAACGGAGTCCTCTAGAAGAAGTCCTCAGGAGGTGGCTCCAACTCTTCGCCGGCCGCAAGGTCCGACTCACCGGGGTCAGCGTCTCCTGAAGCCTCGGCCGCTACTAGTAGTGGACCTGCGACGTATAGTCTATAGGGTGAGCTACATCCTAGCTCAATAGGGAACAAAAACACAGTTGAACATATAAATTATTACTCACATATATTCCATGATATGCCATGCATGATGTATCTATGCAATTTCTGATGAAACAGTTAAAAAGTATTACATTTTACTGGTAGTTTACTCGTGTCTTTTATTTACTCATGAATAATGCTGAAAAGGCATAAAGCAAAACTTAAACTTTCAACTTAAGTAATCCCGAGCAATATAGCATCGAGCCCCGATGAGATACCCTTCATCGTCATCTATATAGACACTTTTAACGTATTCCCTGGGAATACAATTAGTACCCAAGCCCCTTTCCCCTGGGGATTGGTGGCGGGGTTTCACTTGTCTCAAATCAACACCCCTGGGGTGTGCTTACTATGTACGGATAAGCCTCATCGCTTTACGGTTTATCGGTCAGATATCGGTGTCCGTGTCGTGGATATCCCGCCACGTCGGTGGGGTACCCTATCAAACCTCAAATAACAAAAATATCGGTGTCTTACATATAGTTATTCACCGTGTAAGTGTGCTATCTTATATCAGTTAGGCCCTATCAAACATGATTCAATCTTGGATACATCCCTGGGATGTATCCATTTACTTGCATCACACCTGATGCTCTTATATCTTCACTTCATCATCCCCTGGGGATGGCTCATTATACTTACTCTTATGGATGTCACACACACACACACTTTTCACAATTCTTAAGCAATAAAATATTTGAATTTGAATTATATATCACTACATACATGCTCTTGTAAAATAAAGTACATGTTCAAGGTGTTCCCTACCTCAAGTCTTTGTTTGATCAACGCATCAAGGTCCCACGTGGCTCCTTGTGCACTAGCTCACTCGTACCACCTATGGTACCACATAACATGTGAAACACATCACTAAAGATGAAACAAAGGAGGTCAAGACCCTCCATGAAGCTTAAAGTCAAACTCAAAAGTCAACAAATTTTAGCCCAGTCGATTAATCGAACTCCAAAATCGATTAATCGAATCCCATTCGATTAATCAATTTCCAAAATCGATTAATCGAAAGTCAATATCGATTAATCGATTCTCAAATCGATTAATCGAGATTTTCATTCGATTAATCGAATCCTAATTAATGCAAGTTTTCGATTCTCAAATCGAGTAATCGAGTTCCCAAAATCGATTAATCGATCCTAAATCGATTAATCAAAATTTGAAATCGATTAATCGAAATCCCATTTCGATTAGTCGATTTTTCCCAAGTCCATTCCTCCAGCCCCTGGGGTCCACTAGAGGTTCCCAGTCGATTAATCGATACCCAAATCGATTAATCAAAATCCAAAGTCGATTAATCGAAACTCAGTTCGATTAATCAAAATCGGGGTCCTCTGACTTTTCAACTTCTTGGCGAATTTCGATTAATCGAGTCTCAATTTTGATTAATCGAAATTGCCAGATTCAGCCCCTTTTTGAGCTGTTCATCCCAATCTTTTTCCACACTTTTTCCTCTATTTTTCTAAACCATTATCCTATGATTTACACCATTTTTAACTACAATTTAACCTCTACAACCTATGCGTTTTATTCACAAAGTTTTACCTTGAATCAATCTCAAATTGATTTCAAATCAAGTGGTTGGAAGGCTAGGGTTCCAGCTTTGCTTCTAGCGGATCCCTCGCGTCGAATCCAGCGTTTATTACTCGAATCCCCCTTCCTCAACTAGCATTTACTCCTTGCATTAACTATGCTCTCCTTCTCTCTCTTCTTTACTTCTCTCTCAACAACCAAAGCTATTGGTTTTAGGGTTATTAAACCCTTTTATCTCCCCCCCTAGCTTGTGTGTTGAGCACATGCACCTCAATAGGTGTATGTGACTTCAGATTCACAACACACACCACATAGCTACACAAACCATCTCATCTCATTCGCTCATCACACTCTATGCTAACTATTGAACTCCTAATTGGTCAAACCTGTGACCGATCGGGCACGGATCCCGAGGTTATAGTTTAGTGTGATTTTTCGGGCTATTACATCCTCCCCACCTTGGGAATTTTCGTTCTCGAAAATAACCCAAGGTTGGTCTGTCTGGGTCTCTCTCCCCCCCCCCACACTCTCAGGTGAGGCGGTCCAATTGACTCAGACGCATCCAGGTAATTTCGAATACCAGCGTAGAATTAAAATGTTACAAAATTGAAGAGTTTACACCAAAATTTTGATTTATATTTATAATTGAAAATTTTTACAATGCCAATTAAGTTGGCGTACAAAATCTACATGTATACAATCATGGCTCAAAAAATAAATAATGATGTGGCGGTGCCGGTGGAGCTGGCCGGGTGGCTGCGTGGTGGTGACTGTGGTGGCCGGGTAGTGGTGTGTGGTCGCATCTGGCGGAGCGGAGGTAGATGTGGAAGGAGCCGCGTCAGAGTGTGGTAGGATGGAAGACGGTCCTCTGTGGAAGGTGTGCATCTGCCCTCCTCCTCCCCGGGCGAGGTAGCGGTAGTGGCCGGGTAGATGTGGCGGAGGGTGTGAAAGAGGAGGAAGTCCATCCTCCGGTTCATCCGCTCGTTGTTGGCCTCACGGCCAACACCTCTCGATGGTCGGCCCGATGGGCGGCGCAGCTGTAGGATGAGGTGGGTGTCGCGGGTGCGGAGTGGGCTGGCGGTGTCGGTGAGGCTGCTGTGTGAGAGGTGGCCCTCCACGGATGGCTCAGCTGCGGCAGGGTGTGCCACCCACGGGTGGGTCTCTGGGTGGTGGGGGTGGCGGTGGTGCCACTGCTGCGGGCCGGGGCTCGGAGCGGGACCAGAGCCGGGTAGGGTCTGCTTTAGCAAGTTGTAGCTACGGGCCCATGAAGACATGGAGAATGTCTTCACGCAGTCCGTAGCCCTCTCTTCATGAGGAGAGACGGCGTAGGATGGATCGTTGGAGTAGCACTCCAACATGCTCGATATAAGGCGAGCATAGGGCATCTTCTCCTTGGGCCGGAGATTGCCCTTCATGAGCTTGCCCTTGATATACCTCATCCCCTCTAGGATGAGCATGGTGGCATCAAACCACCGGCCACAGAAGGCCGAGTAAAGTGCCTGTTGCACTTTTTCCACGCGCTCAGTGTTGTGGCGCATCGGGTATAGATTGCACTTGACCACCGAGTCAAGCATCCACATATAGTGGGGAAGGTCAACCCTCTTTATGGAGGATCCCGACCCCTTTTTACCATTTTTCATGCGGGTCATGACCTCCTCGAAGCGAGGTTTCTCCTCGAAGGGTGGGAATAGGGTGGTGTCATGGGTGAAATCGAGGTAGCACTCAAGCACCTCGTGTATATGACGACGTGTGATCGTGTAGTCGCGACCCTCGATAGTGGTCTTGATCACATCATCGGTCGGGCCGTCCACAAGCCCTTGATAGAATAGTCTCACCAATCTAGGGTAGTAAGAACCCCGGATTGGTTTGAGAAGGTTGCCGAGACCGGCGTTATTGAGGTAGTTTCGAGCCCATTGGGTCTCGCCCGGTACATCGGGATTTGTGAAAAGGGTAGGGTCGATAATGTATTCGACCTCAAAGGTCTTGGCCGCCCACCATTCATTTGGTTGTACCACATTAGTGGGTGGTGGTGGCACTCGTCGAACCGGAGGTCGTCTCCGATTTCGACGGTGACGGAGTCCTCACCGGCGATGGGGTAGGTGGTGGTGGTGCGGCGTTCTTACTCCTAACCGGCAATTTAGAGGTTGCCTTCTTCGAAGACAACCGGGTTTTGGGCGGCATTTTTAGAAAATCTAGGGTTTAGCTAGTTTAAATTGAAGGGAAAGTGCGAAATTAGGGTTTATCGTGGGTTTTGGATGCGAATGCGGATGCGAATCGACGGAAATCCAAACCCTAGAGTGCCGGATGGTCGGAGAAGAAGAAGAAGATGAAACGCCCAAAAATCCCAAGCTGAAAAGATTTCGAATGGGGAATGAAATCCCTAAATTTTTATATATAGGCCCCGGCTCGATTAATCGAAATTCAGAATCTATTAATCGAGATTCAAAACTAGGTTAAGCTGCGCAAAATCGATTAATCGATTTCCCAAATCGATCAATCGAAAGTCAAATTCGATTAATCGAAATCGTATCCGTTTAAAAATTTAAGTTTTAGAGCTCACTGGCGTGAGCCAGTCGATTAATCGAAATCCATTTCGATTAATCGAAATTTCAAAATCGATTAATCGAATTTCACTTCGATTAATCGAAATCGTGCAGTAACTTCCAAAAATTTCAGAATTCCTTAAGTTATTCGATTAATCGAAATCCATTTCGATTAATCGAAATTTCAAAATCGATTAATCGAAATCGTCTATCTGACTTCAATTTCTTCCAAGTCCCTTTAGTAAATCGATTAATCGAGGATCCAGTTCGATTAATCGAAATCCAAAATCGATTAATCGAAACTGCTTCGATTAATCGAAATTTCATTAATTTACTCCCAATTCTTCTAACATTCCCAGTTTGTTCGATTAATCGAACATGCAGTTTGATTAATCGAATTCCCAAAATCGATTAATCGATCCCAAATCGATTAATCGAAATTATAACTCGATCAATCGAAATTGCATTGTATGTATATTCTAACCCCTATTCAATTTTCCAGTCACTGGCACATGCCAGTCGACTAATCGAACAAAATCGATTAATCGAAATTCCAAATCGATTAATCGATTTGAAATTCGATTAATCGGTTTTGCCCAATTTCCGCAGATTTTCTAGTTCTTTGGTTCTTTGATTTCTTTTGGTAGTTTATGACATCAAGTGGTTCATAGTTCCATAGAATTGCATACACTTGATCATGTACATATAAATCTGTTCGTTATATCATACTTTGATCACAACTTCCATTGAATTACAAGTATCGTGGAGATTCCACAAACATGTTTGTGGTTTACATTAAATTCTCACGTCGTTGGAAACAAGGCTGGATATTGTTCTTTCACATCGGCCTCTCGTTCCCAAGTAGCCTCTTCTTTTGGATGATTGTTCCACCGAACAAGCACTAAGGGAATCACTTTAGTGCGCAGTACTTGTTCCTTTCGATCCAAGATTTTCACAGGTTCCTCTATCGTGCTCATGTCCTCACACATCTCCATAGGTTGCTTTCCTAATACATGAGACGGATCATTCACATACTTTCTGAGCATCGATATGTGGAAAACGTTATGTACTCGATCAAACAGCGGTGGTAAACTAATGCGATACGCAACTTCACCTACGCGTCCCAAAATTTCGAATGGTCCAACATAACGTGGGCTTAACTTCCCTCTCTTGCCAAATCTCATCACGCCTTTCATAGGTGACACTTTGACAAACACGTGCTCACCCACTTTATAGTCGACACTAGTCCGCTTCATATCGGCGTAACTTTTCTATCTACTCTGTGCTGACTTCAGCCTTTCTCTGATAATTCGAACAACGGTGGCGTTATCTTCAAGTAGTTTTGGCCCTAACACAAATTTCTCACCTATTTCCTCCCAATTGAGGGGTGACTTGCATCGTCGTCCATACAGAGCTTCATACGGTTCCATGCCAATACTCGTTTGGAAACTGTTGTTGTATGCGAATTCGAGCAACGGTAGATACTCATCCCAGTATCCTTGCATATCTAGCATGCACGCTCTGAGCATGTCTTCTATCACTTGGTTCACTCGCTCTGTCTGTCCATCAGTTTGAGGATGGAAAGCTGAACTAAAGTCTAGTCGTGTTCCCATTCCTTCTTAAAATTTCTTCCAAAACTTGGATGTATATAGTGGATCACGATCTGAAACTATGCTGCTTGGAATTCCATGTAATCTTACAATCTCCTTCATGTATAAGTCTGCCACTTGATCTTCTCAGATATGTAGTATTGTATGGCAAAAAGTGCGCTGATTTGGTCAATCGGTCTACAACGACCCAAATGGCATTGTGTCTCTTGGCAGTACGGGGTAATCCAACAATGAAGTCCATTGAGATCGATTTCCACTTCCATTCTGGGTTTGGTAAAGGTTGCAATAGTCCAGCAGGATGTCTATGATCAACCTTCACTTGCTGACAAGTCAAACACCGTGACACATACTCGACCACGTCTTGCTTCAGTCCTCTCCACCAGTAGTTCTTTTTCAAATCTTGGTACATTTTGGTGCTACCAGGGTGGATAGCATAATTTGACTTATGGGCCTCATCAAGAATCGTTCGTCTTAGATCGGCATTGTCCGGAATGCATAGACGGTCCTTAAACAATAACGAACCATCTTCTTTAACCGAGAAGTCCGACCTGATGCCTTCACTCACGTCTTGATGAATCTTTGTTAATGCCGGATCTTTCATCTGTAGATCGTGGATATGTTCAAATATTACTGGCTTTACTGATATGTTAGTCAAGAAGGATCCGGTGGCTTTTGACTCAATGTTCGCATCGTAGAATGCCAGGTCTTCCAATAATTTCCATCGGTGCATACCCAAAATCAAACAAGCTAATCGAAATTTGAACCTTTCCGACTCAATGCGTCGGCTACTACATTCGCCTTGCCTGGGTGGTATTGTATGGAGCAATCATAATCCTTGAGGAATTCCATCCACCTGTGTTGTCTCATGTTGGGCTCTTCTGTAAATGTATCGGAGGCTCTTATGATCGGTGAAAATTTCAAAAGTCTCACCATACAAGTAATGTCTCCAAATCTTTAGCGCAAAAATGACTGCTGCTAGTTCCAAGTCATGAGTCGGGTAATTTTTCTCGTGTTCTTTCAGCTGTCTTGATCCGTAAGCTATCACCTTCTTGTGTTGGTTGAGTACACAACCAAGGCCATTGTATGACGCGTCGCTGTACACGACGTATCCTCCACTGCCTGAAGGAATCGCTAGCACTGAAGCCGAAGTGAGTCTCATTTTGAGTTCTTGAAAACTCTTCTCGCATGCCTCACTCCACTCAAACCTTGAATCTTTTCGTGTCAGCTTTGTGAGAGGTTCCGATATCCTTGAAAACCCCTCAACGAAACGTCGATAATAGCCTGCTAAGCCCAGAAAACTTCAGACATCGGTCACTGTCTTTGGCTGCTCCCATTTAACTACTCTTCTATCTTTGCTGGATCTACAGTGACACCATGCTTTGAGACAACATGTCCCAAAAAGCTAACCTCTTCCAACCAAAACTCACACTTGCTGAGTTTGGCGTACAATTGGTGTTCACGTAGCGTCTGTAGAGCAATCCTCAAATGTTCTTCGTGTTTCGTCTTGGATTTAGAGTATATCAGTATATCATCAACAAATACTACGACGCAGGAGTCCAAGTGTGGTTTAAACACTCGGTTCATTAGATCCATAAACGACGGCGGAGCATTCGTCAATCCAAACGGCATCACAAGGAATTCATAGTGTCCATACCATGTCCGAAAAGCTGTCTTCTGAATGTCCTCTGCCTTGACTCGCAACTGATGGTACCCAGATCTCAGGTCGATCTTGGAAAAATACCTTGCTCCTTGTAATTGGTCGAATAGATCATCAATTCTAGGCAAAGGGTAACGGTTCTTCACAGTGAGTTTGTTCAATTGTCGATAGTCAATGCATAGTCGCATTGACCCATCCTTCTTCTTGACAAACAAGACAGGTGCTCCCCATGGAGACACGCTCGGTCTAACAAACCCCTTGTCCATAAGCTCTTGTAGTTGTTCCTTCAACTCCTTTAACTCAGCAGGAGCCATTCTATAAGGCGCTTTCGAAATAGGCTCCGTTCCTGGTGCTAAGTCAATGGCGAATTCTACTTCTCTCTCTGGAGGTAATCCAGGCAATTCTTCTGGAAACACGTCGACGAAGTCTCGCACAACTGCTATCTCAGAAATGACATTCTTTTCTTCCTTGTCCTCTTTTAAGAAAGTCAAGTATCCACTGCAACCCTTTCTGATCATCTTCTTGGCCCTTACTGCTGAGATCAGTGGCACAGATGACGACCTCACTCCTTGAAACCGAAATGATCGTCTTGTGTTGGGTCTAAAAATGACTACCTTGTTCTTGCAATCGACGGATGTACAATGCTGTGCCAACCAGTCCATGCCAAGGATCACATCAAACCCCTGCATGTCTAACAGTATCAACTTTGCTTCCAATTCATGCACCTCTAAGTCTCGAACTGCTACAATGATGGATTTGCAAGCTAACTCCGTGTCTACTAACTCTCTAGTCAGAATAGACACAGATAGGACGAAATCCAACGCCTCTGGAACAATCTTCATCTTCTTGGCGAAACGTGGAGTGACGAATGAGTGGGTAGACCCTGGGTCTATCAACACTCGAGCGTCATATCCAACGAAGCATCCTTTTTCATATATAGTTAAAGTACCTATAGTATACATACATACATATAATAATTTACACATCAAAATGCACCCTTAATTCACATATAGATATAGTACTGAGAAAAGAATCTATACAATTTCTAATGCATGCTCCTTCTCTATCTAAATTTTTTAATAAAATGAAGATTTTCTTTAATTTAAAAGGGTCTCACCTTAGATGACGTCATGCACGTTCCCTGCTTCCTGAGCAGTGACTGTATAAGCTCTCCCCTGAACGATCGGCTTCCTTACTTGAATGGGTCGTGGTGCTGCAACTGAAACCGTCTTTCTTTTATCCGCCTCGGGGCAATCCTTGATCAAGTGGCCCACCTTGCCACATTGGAAACAACCCCTAGTTCCCAATCTACAATCCACTGTTCTATGAGGCTTGCCACACTTTGCGCAAGTCTCTCGAGGTGCGGAAGAAACAGTACGAGAACCCTGTGTGATAGTGGCGCCAGTAGACATGGCAGGGCTCTCATAGCGCAAAGGTCTCCCCGACGCAAGTAATGGAAACCTCTGTTAGTGTTGTTGTTGTTGCGCCGACCTTCCAAAACCTCCCTGAAACTGTGGTCTCTGATTTTGGGCCATGAACCTCAGCTTTTTGTTCACCGGTTCATAGGTCCCCGTCCTTCCTTGTTCATTTCCTCCTCTCTGCTGCTCTCTCTGTCGATATCTATTTGTATTCTCCTCTTCAACCACTAGTGCTTTACTCATGACCTCTTCATAGGTCCTCAGCTGAAATGGAGCTACGCCTCCCCTAACCTCAGGCTTCAAACCTTGCTGAAACCTCTTGGACTTCATCACTTCAGTAGCGACGTAATCCGGAGTAAAACGAGCAAGTCGTAGAAACTCTACCCCATATTCTCTCACTGTCATTCTCCCTTGCACTAACTGTAGAAATTGTATCTCGAGCTGGTTCCTCACCACTTCCGGAAAATATTGTTTGTTGAATTCCTCAACAAACTCCTCCCAAGTTCAAGGCAACTCTGGGGTCTCCTGAGCTCGAGTCCGTATCACGGACTTCCACCAAGGCCCAGCCTCCCCATCCAACATATAAGCTGCCCATCTCACACTCTCATCTTCCGTGCATGTCAGCACGCTAAAGACTTTCTCCATCTCCATCACCACCATCGGCCATCAGGTTCTCGTCCATTTGCCAGAAAATGAAGGAGGTCTCATCCTCCTAAACTCTGTAAAAGATGAGGGCACAGGCAGCGCAAGTCCTACAGGTGGTGTAGGTGGCTACTGTTCTCTTGATGCATGAGCTGCAAAGGATGCGGCTTGTTGTGTCATGGCAGCTGCCATAGTCTCCATAGTGTGCATCATCCTTTGTCTCTCCTCTCTATCTTCTTGTCTTTCTCTCACTCTCTCTTGTTCTCTTAGATCTTGATCCTGCCGATCTCGATCCTCTTCATCATGCTGTCTACTACTACTGCCCCCTGGGGCCTCAGTACCTCCTAAAGGCACTCTATTAGTAGGAGAGATGTAATCATCTCCACTACGTAGACTCCTCTGCTGGCCTCCCCTTGGTCGGCCTCTTCCTCTAGATGACATTTGCGGCTGCATTTGAAACTAAAGTTTCGTTAGCAGAAGCCCCTATGTTCTGACCAAAAAGGACGATTGTCAGAATTGCTAAAAGAAAAAGGCTCTGATACCAACTGTGACAGCCCGGATTTCGGCACCTCGAAACCCGTGCCATCAGCACGATCATCTTGACCGTGCCCCTTAGCTATGCACGGAACATTGGCATATCAAGCATAAAATAAAATAATAAACAAAACTGCGAAATTTAAATCTATATTAAAGCAATTCTCCAAAAGACAGTTCTACCCCCATGCCTCTGCATGAATGGAGAACCGATCCGAACCATCGATGATAGCAATCATCACGGATGGTTCGCCCCAAAAGAATAATCCCAAACTCACTATATACATTGTTCAACCAAAACAAGGCTTGACATACCAAGCCGTACAAATCTCTATCAAAAAGCCCTCAAAGCGGCACAACGGAGTCCTCTAGAAGAAGTCCTCAGGAGGTGGCTCCAACTCTTCGCCGGCCGCAAGGTCCGACTCACCGGTCGTCCTCTCACGAAGCCTCGGCCGCTGCTAGTAGTGGACCTGCGACGTATAGTCTATAGGGTGAGCTACATCCTAGCTCAATAGGGAACAAAAACACAGTTGAACATATAAATTATTACTCACATATATTCCATGATATGCCATGCATGATGTGTCTATGCAATTTCTGATGAAACAGTTAAAAAGTATTACATTTTACTGGTAGTTTACTCGTGTCTTTTATTTACTCATGAATAATGCTGAAAAGGTCTAAAGCAAAACTTAAACTTTCAACTTAAGTAATCCCCGATCAATATAGCATCGAGCCCCGATGAGATACCCTTCATCGTCATCAATATAGACACTTTTAACGTATTCCCTGGGAATACAATTAGTACCCAAGCCCCTTTCCCCTGGGGATTGGTGGCGGGGTTTCACTTGTCTCAAATCAACACCCCTGGGGTGTGCTTACTATGTGCGGATAAGCCTCCGCACTGGCTTACGGTTTCGCCGCCGTATCGGTCACGGATATCCTGCCGTGTCAGTCGTGGATATCCCGCCACGTCGGTGGGGTACCCTATCAAACCTCAAATAACAAAAATATCGGTGCCTTACATATAGTTATTCACCGTGTAAGTGTGCTATCTTATATCAGTTAGGCCCTATCAAACATGATTCAATCTTGGATACATCCCTGGGATGTATCCATTTACTTGCATCACACCTGATGCTCTTATATCTTCACTTCATCATCCCCTGGGGATGGCTCATTATACTTACTCTTATGGATGTCACACACACACACTTTTCACAATTCTTAAGCAATAAAACATTTGAATTTGAATTATATATCACTACATACATGCTCTTGTAAAATAAAGTACATGTTCAAGGTGTTCCCTACCTCAAGTCTTTGTTTGATCAACGCATCAAGGTCCCACATGGCTCCTTGTGCACTAGCTCACTCGTACCACCTATGGTACCACATAACATGTGAAACACATCACTAAAGATGCAACAAAGGAGGTCCAAGACCCTCCATGAAGCTTAAAGTCAAACTCAAAAGTCAACAAATTTTAGCCCAGTCGATTAATCGAACTCCAAAATCGATTAATCGAAAGTCAATATCGATTAATCGATTCTCAAATCGATTAATCGAGATTTTCATTCGATTAATCGAATCCTAATTCGATTAATCGAACTTCTCTGTTCAGCTAAGTCGATTCTCAAATCGAGTAATCGAGTTCCCAAAATCGATTAATCGATCCTAAATCGATTAATCAAAATTTGAAATCGATTAATCGAAATCCCATTTCGATTAGTCGATTTTTCCCAAGTCCTTTCCTCCAGCCCCTGGGGTCCACTGGAGGTTCCCAGTCGATTAATCGATACCCAAATCGATTAATCGAAATCCAAAGTCGATTAATCGAAACTCAGTTCGATTAATCGAAATCGGGGTCCTCTGACTTTTCAACTTCTTGGCGAATTTCGATTAATCGAGTCTCAATTTCGATTAATCGAAATTGCCAGATTCAGCCCCTTTTTGAGCTGTTCATCCCAATCTTTTTCCACACTTTTTCCTCTATTTTTCTAAACCATTATCCTATGATTTACACCATTTTTAACTACAATTTAACCTCTACAACCTATGCATTTTATTCACAAAGTTTTACCTTGAATCAATCTCAAATTGATTTCAAATCAAGTGGTTGGAAGGCTAGGGTTCCAGCTTTGCTTCTAGCGGATCCCTCGCGTCGAATCCAGCGTTTATTGCTCGAATCCCCCTTCCTCAACTAGCATTTACTCCTTGCATTAACTATGCTCTCCTTCTCTCTCTCTTCTTTACTTCTCTCTCAACAACCAAAGCTATTGGTTTTAGGGTTATTAAACCCTTTTATCTCCCCCCCTAGCTTGTGTATTGAGCACATGCACCTCAATAGGTGTATGTGACTTCAGATTGACAACACACACCACATAGCTACACAAATCATCTCATCTCATTCGCTCATCACACTCTATGCTAACTATTGAACTCCTAATTGGTCAAACCTGTGACCGATAGGGCATGGATCCCGAGGTTATAGTTTAGTGTGATTTTTCGGGCTATTACAGATTCCATTTACAGTTGATTCCTATTGTGTAGGTAATCGATCTCGATTGTGTAGGTAATCGATCCCGATTGTGTAGGTAATCGATACCGATTGTGTAGGTAGTCGATCCCGATTGTGTAGGTAGTCGATAGCGATTGCTTAATCAATCGTTTTCGACTACGTAGGCAATCGATATCGATTGATTTGGTAATCGGGATCCTTCATATTACTCTTTAAAGTTGTTACAAGTTTACCTTTACATATTTGAATTAGTTAAAATGACATCATACCTTGCTGTCGACCATCTTCGCAAGAGTGTAGCCTTTATTCCTCGTTTGGGGCTTCTCCGCCCACTTCAACAATTGGGGGAAAGGGTTTAGCATTGACGTTCTTTGAGGTGAGACGTCAGGCAGCATCTCATAGGCCCACCACTGAAGTACACACATACAGCCATAAATATTATATGGCTTAAGGGCTTTATCGTTGTCAGCTGTCTTTCTATTTGCCACGCCCTTCTCTATATACTCTAGCAAGTCTTTGAAGACGTAGAGACCCCATGGGATTTTTTTGAAATTTTCCACATCATCAACGAGTTCAACGTGGACTTCCGACAATTGAAGATGGGACCCGGGAAAAAGGAATGTACATAGAACAAAAAGAAGAGCCAATTTGACGAAGTCTTCATCACTTTGCGCTAGCCTCAATCCACTATCAATATGAGACCGCAGAATTTTTTCGGGTGCTAGTCCCCGAAAATATTTGTATTGAATTGTTTCCACTTCAGGTGCTTTAATGGAAGGGGAATGCTCTTGGGGTTCAACAACTACAAGGCCCAGAATTAAGGCAACGTCCATCTCCCGAAGATAGACATCTCTCCTCCCGATTCGGAAGTGGTTCTTCTCAACCCAAAAACTTAACATGGCATCCACAACATCTCCAGCAAAACTAACACCCTTTGCCATTTGGAATATTCCCCCAAAAACTGATGCACTTAGCATCTCCTTCCGTTGCGGGCTAGCGTCTTCGAAGATCTTCAAAATGCCAGCAGGAGAACATTTGCCAGCAGGAGAACATTTGCCAACAGCACGTTGTACAACCATTTTACCGGCTTCTGTATATGAACTGTAATAAAATTAAAAGAGAAAGTTTATAATCAGGCTAGATAAAAAAACTCGCCGATTCCCTAAACAATCGTCATCGATTGTGTACACAATCGTCACCGATTGGTAATGCGATCGTCCCCGATTGTGTACCCAATCGATGACGATTGTTTAGGGAATCGATATCGATTTTTGAATCAATCGACGTCGATCGCATTAACAATCAACAGTGTATACAATTGTCCAATTTTTTTCCTTTTTTCTTCTTTTTCTTATTCTTTTCTTCCTTCGCCAAAATTTTCATTACTTAATCGTTTTCCTCCCAAAGGAACTGAAGAGGATCTAATTCTGGTGGTGGTGGTGGGTTTTGAGGTGTTTTATCGTCGTCGTTTGACATTGGGAAATATGGGGGCTGGTAGGGATAATAAGGATGATTCATTTGCTGCTGATGGTGGAAAATCATTTGCTGGTGATGGTTAGGGATAATAACGAAAGCGATTGCATATACAATCGATAGTGATTGCATATATATATGCAATCGCAATCGCTTTCGTTATTATCCCTAACCATCACCAGCAAATGATTTTCCACCATCAGCAGCAAATGAATCATCCCTATTATCCCTACCAGCCCCCATATTTTCCAATGTCAAACGACCCACCAGAATTAGATCCTCTTTAGATCTTTTGGGACGAAAAAGAAAATGTTGGCGAAATCGTTATCGATTGTATACGCAATTGATAACGATAAAATTTACTTCAAAATGTGCACCGACGAAAGTAGTAGAAAAAAATCAATAGAAATTAATTATTTACTAGCTACTTACAGGTCTGGTAGCTTGAAGATTGAAGAACGGAATGCTAGCGACTGTCGACCGCCTCTTCACCGACTTCGAACGAAAAAGTAAAAAAGTAAAAAGGTAAACAGTGTAGGGTTTGGTGAAAGCCGCTATTTATTACATTGGGGGTAAATCCGGTATTTCCTAAAGGCGGTAGATGGCTCGGCGCGCAGCGGGTCGATTCGGGTAAAGGTGAAACTATAGGGTCTCTGCAGTAAAAGGTACATCTGACAGGGTTGGTCAGGTAAATTTCCCTATTTTTTAATTGGCATGAAGCATCGATCAAAATATCGTCCCTATCAGGATACGTCTCAATTTTGGACCAGATATGATAAATTGGGTATTTCTCGAGGCCTCATAAAAATAGTCAAAATATCGATCAATTTATCATTTGTATTATCTAATTTATCGTTCGATAATTTCAAATTATCGTCCTGTGACACCCTCAGTTTCAAGTGACAAAGTAAAAATATCAATATGTATCGTACGGTACGTATCAATTTTGGAGTTTGACGATACGTACCGATTTTCCGAATTTTTGACCCATGATTGGAAGCACATCGCATTATGACAAGAAACAGAGAGAGGTTTTGTTCTAGAGCCCTAAAAATCGTGTGGGACCTTTTCTTCATAAATTTTTATTAATTTCAGCTGGTGTTCATGGAGAAACCACGGATCCTCGTGGGAGGTGGGCTGATCTATTTAATAAGAGTAAGATTACTTCTTACTCGAAGCTTGAGTTTTTTTCGAAGCATATGATCAATCTAAATCGCAAGTGGCAATCAATATTTAGAAAGGATATATAAAGGTAGACTAATACCATGAATCACTGTTTTTTAACTTATGATCTATCACTTTGATGATTTGAATTACTTATATTTTAATCTTATTAATGATATATAATCATTTTAACACCATATTAGTGCTTAAATAAGCGTTAGGAGAATTGTGCCTTCGCCTTTTTTAAAGGAAGAATGGCTCCTCCGTAGCACTTGATCATACACTACTAAATTAGACATTTTATTTATATCATTAAATGTAGGAATATTACTAGGCACGTGGCATATATATATATATATATATATATATATATATATATATATATATATATATATATATAGATCAAGGTAAAGGTAGCTTGATACCATGGACCAAGTAAGTCATGGCCCCACACTAATCGCACTCACATGACACTCAATCACTTGATTAGATGTCGTCAATAGGAGCGGCTCGATGATCACAATTATTTTATGAAGAGAAAAATAAAATATAAAATCATGTCGCATCTAGTGTTTGGGTTTGCTTTTGTTTCATACAACTATTAAGTAGCTCAACCGCAGAGGTGATTGGTGGGTGGCAAGGTATTAAAATCGGTATTGGTCTCAGGTATCGATTTGCCTGAGGCCAATGCGTATCGGCTGTATCAGCCATTTAAAAAAAAAAAAAAAAAAGTAAAAGTCTCGATCGAAATCAAGACGTATTGCCAAATATACATATCGGTTTGGTCGAAAATCGATACATATCGCCGATACGTATCGGTATCAGCCGATTTTTGAAACCTTGGTGGGTGGTACTGGTCTCCTTGTTTTAACTATGACAAATTAATTTGAAACTTTCTCCCCCGCTTCAGTTTTTGGAGTTTTTGGGAAGAAAGGAACAAACATACCTTTGACGAAAAATCCTACAACATTACAATATCATTTCGAAGAGCTTTAAATTTGTTCGAAGGTTAACTTTCACAGGTATTTGTTCGAGTCAGTGTGACCAAATTCTCTAACTTTTTGAAAAAGTCATGAATAATTCGCGAATTTTTCAAACAACGAATAAAATCCGAACTTTACGAATTATACGCAAACTAACCGACTTTTCCCTGAACTATTCCTGATTTTAGTCACAAACTTTTATTTTAAAAATTTTTTATTGACATATTTATGTTTTTTAGTTTTCCCGAATTTTGACTGTATTTTTCTCAAATTTGACGAATTTTGCTGGATTTTTTTGACTTTTTTCCAAACAGATTTATTCCCAAACACCGACTTGGTCACTATGGTTGAAAGTGGTGTTTTTTTTTTTTTTTTTATGATGAACTTTAAATTCAAATTTGATGGTTGTGCAATCACAATCCTATTAGAGTGGGAGGAAGTTTCATCTCCAACCAAGATGGGAAAGTTTTGGAGTCTTTTAGAAGTTTTCTCAATGAGTAAACTCAAGGATCAAAATCTCGGATTTCGTTATGATTTTGGTGGGGACCAAAACAAAAATTTTAAATCAAAATTTCGACTGAAATCTTCCCCACCATACAAAATTATCCGAAATTTATATATTTTGTTTCAATTTCGGTCCACTGAAACTGAAAAATTTTGACCAAAATTTTCAAATTTTGGGCGAAATTTTGAACCATGAGTGAACTAACCGGCGGACCATTATATTATTGATGGAGACTCGCAATGCGTGCTCTCATGGATTGGCATCAATGTCAATCCGCCTTCGGGTCCATATGTAATGTTCCAAGATCCACAACGGCGTCGCAATGAGGTTAGTTGAAGAGGATGCTAATCTGTGTCCTACGGGGTACGTAATTCTCCTTGTTTTCTATTCGTGGATTTTGGTTTCCTTGAGCACCTAGCATGGGTTTATCAAACACCCATTTTTAACTAATCATTTTCGTTCATCAAAATATATATATATATATATATATATATATATATATATATATATATATATATATATATGTATGGGAGCCGGTTCCGTCCCATCATCCTCCAATGTCCACATGGAGGTACACATGGCACTCAAAACACTCTTTAATTGCCACGTGGAGCACGGATGGATGGTTTAGATCATTCTTTTTAAAAAAAGTTAGAAAAAAACTTTTTAAAAGCATAAGTCAATGTTTGACAAGTTTCAATGATCTACATTACACAGCTCAAAAAAGACATGGTGGAGATGAGTTTTCAAAATTAATTTTTTCAAAAATGATGGATGCCGCGTGGACCTCCACCTGAAACCTTGGAGGGCGGTGACCGTCCTCCCGTGGTTGACGGACACCTTTTCCTATATATATATATATATATATATATATATATATATATATACACTAGTGGACCTTGCACGTGCGATGCACATGAGAGCCGTTTTAGGCTGAATTTTCTTAGCGCACTCGCTCAAGCGAGTGGTTCAAAAGGGATCTCGCTCGAGTGAGTCTCAATTCGCTCGACCGAGCTACACAAAACTCTCCCTTTTAAAGAATTCTCACTCGAGTGATTTTTCAATGTAGCTCGAGCAAGTCTGTCAGGTTCTGTCACGACCCGAAATTCTACCCCATCCCGAGGGCCTAGAATTCCGAATTATGACCTGCACATATCCCGGATATGCTAAGCGAACATACACCTAATCAGAGTTCTCGCGCAAAACAGGTTCCATGAAATCCGTGAAATCCAACAATTAGAGTGGAATATAAATGCAATCATAAATACTAAATAAGTGTGATAAAACTATAATCCACCAATAAAATGATAATGAAAGTCGGAGACAAATTCGATAAAATAACTATAAAATCCGTAATACTAGTATTAATAGAACTCAATTCTCAGCCCACAATGATCAGTAATCGGTACTCGAATCAAGATCAGCACCGTAGTCCTCCTGATAACCGGCAGCGTCGCCCTCCAAAGGATCCTGGTACTCAACGCCCGCGGAATCAATGAAATCAGCGTCGGCGAGATCTAGATGGCCGACGTCTACTCCACCAGCGTAATCACCTGCAACTATTAAATTATCGTGGGATGAGTTTACTCAGTCACGTAAACTCAGTGGATATACCACCAATCCACCCCATACTACTCAGGTGCATTGTGGGTGCATCTTGGGAGTGATAAATATGGTATCTCAAAGTAGATAGCAAAAGAAAGGCAAAATCACAGGCATATCGTAAAACTCATATCATATCATAAATGCAAGACCATGATCTAGACACTCATATCCTAACGTGCCTTACCATATCTCATAACATATCATATCATGTCTTATTACATCGCATGAGCGTAACTAACATACTAGTGAAATCTAAATGACTGCGGAGTAGTTGTCGAGAGCTACTATGGGAGGGTCAATATAGTATCATACCACCATATTATAACGCCCTCGTGTCATACTCATACTCCACCACCCAGCCAATGGGGAGACATAATGGCCAACCTCACTCATAACACACTCATACTCATAATCTCTCTCAGAGATCCGTCTTGGCTGAAAAATGTTGTTGCCCTTACATATACGCATGAACTGACGCATGAGAGACTTAAGTTCTTTATCTTTTGCTGGCCTATACAGCGATGTCTTATTATTGTATTCATATCATAACTTATCTTATCTCATACTCATATCTTATCATACTCGTATACTTAATCCTATGACAAACTATAGTGAGACAACCTTTCTAATTCACGCTTCCCAAGAAAAAAAGGTTCCGTAGTAACCTAAATGTACTTCGTGTGATAGTTTATAGTACCATAGAGGTGTTGCATCCGTACATGGACGCCAATATTCTGAGTTTCACATGATCGTAAAAGAAACCTCACCACAGCTAAGGCCTAAAGCCTGATTCTCGTATCATATCTCATATCTTATCCTCTCGTATTTGTCACAACCTCAGATTTTTGAGATGAGTGCACGTCATGCATTACATATAGGTATATGTGTTTCACAAGGAGACCAAAACGAACCAAAGACACTATGGGTGTACGTGGGAAACAAACTAGTATTTCCCTAACTTATAGGTATAAAAGTGAAAGAGAGAGAGAAGAACCCTTGTGTAACTCTATTCTAACCTAAATAAAGAGAAGGAGAATATAGAGAGAAAGAAGAGAAGAGCCTAGTAGAGAACTAGGGTTTAGTTGGCACTTAAGTCGACAGATGAGATTAGAGGAAAAGGCTGGAGGAAGAACCTTGGAGGCCTGCTAGCTTAGTAGAATCTCGAATCGTAAATCAAACTTGCGCGTGACTCATTGTCAGAGGTATGTTAAAGACATGATAGATGCCTAGGAATGTTTTAAATAATAGGAACAATGTTGGTTGAATGTTTTTTTTTTATGAGGTTAAGGTTTGAATAAAGGGAGGAAGTATGTTCTCGATCTGATCGAGGAGCAAAAATTATTGTTCCTCGCTCGAGCGGTCTAAAGGGCTCGCTCGAGCGAGGATGAATAGAAAAAAATATAACTCTGGGCTCACTCGAGCGGTCCCCAAAACTAAAGGGAAGCTCGCTCGAGCGAGGGTCCCCAGTAATACTTCGATGGCTCAATTTAACCGCTCGAGCGACCTCGATTTAACCGCTCGAGCGAGGTCTGGTGACCGCTCGAGCGAGGTCAGGTGACCGCTCGAGCGAGGTCAGGTGACCACTCGAGCGAGGTCTGGTGACCACTCAGTTCTTGGATTTTTTGAATACAAGAAACTTGGGGTTGTACACCCCAATGGTTATAGTAATCTTTCTAAGCCTATGCTAAATTGAAATGTAGGTTTGACGCATGGTCATGAAATATAAACCTCTACGAGAAGGCGTGCTTTGAAATTCGTCGAGGTAGGGAATATTCTTAAAACATGTGCATTATTCCGTAAAATTCATATGCGTAGTGTAATCTATTTAAATAGTCAAATATTGCATGATCCTCATGATAAGGGTGTGTGAGTGAGTTTACAACGTGAAAGTCTTGAGGTCCCCAGGGGACGAAAAATCATATAGTTCAAACAAAGAAGTGCGGCGAAATATGGGGCATCCAGGATGCGAGCGAAAACTAACAGAGGAACGTAAGTAATGTGATACGGCCTGATGTAATATAATTAGCACAATCACGGTGAATAACTATATGTAGAGCACATTTGATATTTTTATTATTTAAGGTTTGATTAGAATACCCCACCGACGTGGCGGGATACCCACGACTGACTCGGATATCCGTGAGCGATGCGGCGAATCCGACTTTCACGACATCGAGGATGTAGATCTAAAAATAGACCCCACCACCTATGAGAAAGGGGCTTGGGCAGTATCCCCAGGGGATACAGATAACAACTGTCTAGTTAGACGACGATAGTGGGTATTCCATCGGGGCTTGATGCTATATTGCTCGGGGACTACTTAAGTTAAGATTTAAGTGATTAGGCCAAATTCACAACCAAACAAATAAGGGGATTAAACAAAACCATGCTAAGTAACGGTCAAAATCATTGGTTTAATTCCAGTTACTCAAATTATTGTCCATAAGTGATTACTCAATAATTCTATGCTTGTTAAACTGCTGACATATGTGTGAAGGTCAATCTATATGTTCTTTTTGTTTCTCTACGGAGCTAGGATGTAGCTCACTCCCTTAGACTATACGTCGCAGGTCCAGGACTAGCGGCAGCAAAGACTTCTGGAGAAGCTGATCCAAGGGTTTCGAATTTCGTGCCCACAGAAGAGTCAGAACCTCCTTATGAGGAATTCTTCTAGGAAACCCACTGCATACTTTGAGAGTGAGTTGAGAGTATTATGTATGGCTTGGTATATCAAGCCTCTTTATTTCGAATGTTTTAAATACCGCTTCTTGACAAAACGTCTAGGATGAACTGTTATCGCTAAACATTTGGGTAAGTTCTTATGTCCATGAATTGGCATGGGACAAGGACTGCCTTGCGATACCTTGACTATTTTTGAGATTTTATTTAGAGTAGATACGTATGCCTCAGTCAAAGTTTTGGATTGTATATATATCAATGTTTTGTAAGGAACCCGGGGCATAGCCTTGAAGGTCGTGCTGATGGCACAGATTTCGGGGTTCCGAAATTTGGGCTGTCACAGTTGGTATCAGAGAGTTTTTCTTTCTAGTTCTGACTATCATATCGTCAGAATATAGGGACTTCTGCTAACGAGACTATGGATTCTCATGCAGACCGTTATGTTTCCTAGAGGAAGAGGCCGACCCAGGGGTGGTCATGATAGGAATTTACGCAGTAGAGATGGGTTCGTCTCACCTACAAACAGAGTGCCATTGGGAAACAGGGAGATTCCCGAGGGCAGTGGCCAGGGAGGAAACCAAAATCAAGCAGAGGATCAAGATCTAGATCGACAGGATCGAAATCAGAGGGAACAAGATAGGGTGAGAGAGAGAAATGAAGAAAGAGAAGAGCGTCAGAGGATGATGCACACAATGGAGGTCCTATGGCGCACAACAAGCGCCTCTGATGCAGAACCACAACGGACACCTACCCCTCCAGTGGGACTTACACCCCCAGTGGCTTCAGCATTCACCGAGTTCAGAAGGATGAGACCTCCAAATTTTTCAGGACAGGCAGACACAATGGCAGCCGAAAACTGGCTGGGTGAAATGGAGAAGGTGTTTAGCGTACTGACATGCACGGAGGATGAGAGCGTCCGTTGGGCGGCATATATGTTAGATGGAGAAGCTGGACCTTGGTGGAAATCCGTTTCGTGAACAAGAGCACAAGAAACTCCAGATATGCCGTGGACTTGGGACGAATTTGTAGAAGAATTCAATAAGCAATATTTTCCTGAAGTTGTGAGGAATCAGATGGAGACCCAATTTTTACAACTAGCACAAGGAAGGATGACCGTGAGAGAGTATGGAGTGGAATATATGAGATTGGCTCGCTTCGCCCCAGACTACGTAGTTTCAGACATGATGAAAGTGAAGAGGTTCCAACAGGGCTTAAGGTCGGACATCTCGCTCGAGCGATAACTATTCCTCGCTCGAGCGAGGCATTTTGACCACTCGAGCGAGAAACTATAACCGCTCGAGCGAGGCCATAGTATATAATATAAACCTTCCTGGTCTCACTCGAGCGAGAACTAATGACCGCTCGAGCGAGGAGGAACTATATATAGATTGTGGAAAGCAAGATGCCTGTTCATCTTCAAGCGAAAGGGAGTGGAGACGAGCGAGGGGTTAGGGCAAGCGATTTTTAATCTTTTCCGTCCGATTCCAGCCGGATTTAGACAATCCGATTCGTTAAGACTACTCTCCTAGGTAAAATCTACCCATCCCTGGAATTTTTCTTTTCTTTTTAAACCCTTTATATACCAAATGGCTTCAAGCCCAAACCCACAACCTAAGAAACGGATGGCGATTAGATTGCGCCATCTGCAAACAAAGCGCCACAAACCTCACAACCATCATCAAACCCACCCTCCACTCCAATCACACTGGATGATTGGTGGGGAGCCAAGACTTTTGAAGCCGAATGGGATATACATCCCTCCTGTTTCGGGGATCCGACGTCCACCCAGTGGACATCAGACTTCCTCACTAACAACCATCTTAAGAACCTGCTTACGCCGTTCGGGGATCGGTATTACCCGAGGCTAGTGAAGTTATTTTACCAAACCCTAAACTTGAACGTCGACGAGGACGCTTCCTCGTCACAATCGATGGTAATGAGCTAATTTTCAGATGTGCCGAAATTTCCTCGGTCATGAAATGTCCCCACATCTACACCCTTAGCCCACTCATCCTACCACCTTTTTCTGGGAACGTAGATTTCCCAACGATCATCTCCGACATCACTGGCGGCATGTCCGCCTCGGGACAATCTATTACCCGATCACAACTACCGCCGCGTATGTGGCTTTTAGATATCATCTTTAAAAAGAATCTACACCCAACCGGCCATGATCAAGAACGCCGAGATGCATTTCTGCGGGCCCTACACACAGCATTCCATAATAGGTGGATCAACGCACCTATGATCATCATAAAAGGCATGGCGCATGCCTACAAAAGAAATGTAAGGGGTGCTGTTCCTCCACCCATCAACCGATTACCGTATGCTCGGTTGATTTCCCGACTCTTAGACTCACGGAATGGGAAGGGAGGATTTAAGATCCGGGAGGACGAGTTGTTCCTCACCGATAACGTCGTCCCCTATCTCGCCCAAGACTGGAGCCGAAACCTTAAGAGTCTACAAACCAGCGTCAACAAGAAAAGAGACCGTCAGGTTTCCCGACAAACCACCCATCAAGCGCCGGCAGGACCGACCACTCCCTCTACCTCGGTTCCACAGCCCATACCCACTACCGACACGGGCATGATGCGGGAGATCCTTCAGCAAGGGCGGGAGATCAGATTGCATCAGAGGTTCCAGGAGGCACTACTTATCGACCTCATGGGCCAAGCATACCCGCAGTCTTACATGCAGCGCGTCGGTGCCATGAGGGATGCTATTTTTGGAGCGTCTACACCCTCTGAGGCAGGAACGCCATGGTACCACGGTACAAATCACGGTGGACGATGAGGATGAGGATGGAGAGGACTACGAGGATGACGACGACGACGACTATGAGGAGGATGAGGACTAGATAGTAACGTAAATTTTGAACACATAATATGTAATATTTTTGAGACATTTTGTAAGGAGGTGGGTTCCTGGTCAAATTTTTAAAACTGTCGTGACATGAATGTCACAAATTTTTGTGAATGATTAAAATATATTGAATGAGTATGGTGAATGATGATCCCTTTCTTTTATGTGGAAATAAGTTGGCATGCAACATTCTTCTAAATCTTTTAACCGTTTAATCTTATTTTTGGATATGCGAGTCGGGTAACAGTAGTGGTACCTGTTTAAGAGAATAACGTCGATTTTCGAGGATGAAAATCTTGTAAGTAGGGGTGATTGTCACAACCTCAGATTTTTGAGATGAGTGCACGTCATGCATTACATATAGGTATATGTGTTTCACAAGGAGACCAAAACGAACCAAAGACACTATGGGTGTACGTGGGAAACAAACTAGTATTTCCCTAACTTATAGGTATAAAAGTGAAAGAGAGAGAGAAGAACCCTTGCGTAGCTCTATTCTAACCTAAATAGAGAGAAGGAGAATATAGAGAGAAATAAGAGAAGAGCCTAGTAGAGAACTAGGGTTTAGTTGGGACTTAAGTCGGCAGATGAGATTAGAGGAAAAGGCTGGAGGAAGAACCTTGGAGGCCTGCTAGCTTAGTAGAATCTCGAATCGTAAATCAAACTTGCGCGTGACTCATTGTCAGAGGTATGTTAAAGACATGATAGATGCCTAGGAATGTTTTAAATAATAGGAACAATGTTGGTTGAATGTTTTTTTTTTATGAGGTTAAGGTTTGAATGAAGGGAGGAAGTATGTTCTCGATTTGATCGAGGAGCAAAAATCATCATTCCTCACTCGAGCGGTCTAAAGGGCGTGCTCGAGCGAGGATGAATAGAAAAAAATATAACTCTGGGCTCGCTCTAGCGGTCCCCAAAACTAAAGGGAAGCTCGCTCGAGCGAGGGTCCCCAGTAATACTTCGATGGCTCGATTTAACCGCTCGAGCGACCTTGATTTAACCGCCGGCGAGTGCAGTGACCGCCGGCGAGGTCGTGACCGCCGGCGAGGTCTGGTGACCACTCTGTTCTTGGATTTTTCGAATACAAGAAACTTGGGGTTGTACACCCCAATGGTTATAGTAATCTTTCTAAGCCTATGCTAAATTGAAATGTAGGTTTGACGCATGGTCATGAAATATAAACCTCTACGAGAAGGCGTGCTTTGAGATTCGTCGAGGTAGGGAATATTCTTGAAACATGTGCATTATTCTGTGAAATTCATATGCGTAGTGTAATCTATTTAAATAGTCAAATATTGCATGATCCTCATGATAAGGGTGTGTGAGTGAGTTTACAACGTGAAAGTCCTGAGGTCCCCAGGGGACGAAAAATCATATAGTTCAAACAAAGAAGGGTGCGACGGAAATATGGGGCATCCCAGGGATGCAGACGAAAACTAACAGAGGAACGTAAGTAATGTGATAAGGCCTGATGTAATATAATTAGCACAATCACGGTGAATAACTATATGTAGAGCACATTTGATATTTTTATTATTTAAGGTTTGATTAGAATACCCCACCGACGTGGCGGGATACCCACGACTGACTCGGCAGGATATCCGTGAGCGGTACGGCGGCAGATCCGCACTTTCACAGTACATCCCAGGGATGTAGATCTAAAAATAGACCCCACCACCTATGAGAAAGGGGCTTGGGCAGTATCCCCAGGGGATACAGATAACAACTGTCTAGTTAGACGACGATGGTGGGTATTCCATCGGGGCTCGATGTTATATTGCTCGGGGACTACTTAAGTTAAGATTTAAGTGATTAGGCCAAATTCACAACCAAACAAATAAGGGGATTAAACAAAACCATGCTAAGTAACGGTCAAAATCATTGGTTTAATTCCAGTTACTCAAATTGTTGTCCATAAGTGATTACTCAATAATTCTATGCTTGTTAAACTGCTGACATATGTGTGAAGGTCAATCTATATGTTCTTTTTGTTTCCCTACGGAGCTAGGATGTAGCTCACTCCCTTAAACTATACGTCGCAGGTCCAGGACTAGCGGCAACAAAGACTTCTGGAGAAGCTGATCCAAGGGTTTCGGATTTCGTGCCCACAGAAGAGTCAGAACCTCCTCCTGAGGAATTCTTCTAGGAAACCCGCTGCATACTTTGAGAGTGAGTTGAGAGTATTATGTATGGCTTGGTATATCAAGCCTCTTTATTTCGAATGTTTTAAATACCGCTTCTTAACAAAACGTCTAGGATGAACTGTTATCGCTAAACATTTGGGTAAGTTCTTATGTCCATGAATTGGCATGGGACAAGGACTGCCTTGCGATACCTTGACTATTTTTGAGATTTTATTTAGAGTAGATACGTATGCCTCAGTCAAAGTTTTGGATTGTATATGTATCAATGTTTTGTAAGGAACCCGGGGCACAGCCTTGAAGGTCGTGCTGATGGCACGGAATTCGGGGTTCTGAAATTCGAGCTGTCACAGTATTAAAACTCGGGGTGATAGGATCACTGTATATGCCACCGTATATAAAGTTACATTGAATTCACACTCACCCGACTCGTCATGGGTCCCATTCCACCATGAGTTGTAAGGCATGTGAATACAGTGTATTCCTCGCTTCAATACCATCTCAGTGAGTCACCACGTCCAAGCGTAGGCATGATCTCATATACTCTTGTACATATGTCTTAACTTACTCATAACTCATATAATATAATTCAGATGAAATTACAGAAGGTCAGATGTACAAAAAGGTTTATATTAGATTATTTTATATATATATTTATTAATTTATTTACACACATTCTAATACAACATAGAATAGGATAATTATAAGTGTATTCTCGATAACGGGATGGTCGGGATTCGATGTTCACGAGGTATCGAATTCTTAATACTTCGTGTTATCGAAGAGGTCGCGTTGAAGCGATAAAATTGAGATATATATATACATATATATAATAATAATTAGATAATTAAATTAAATGGTGTTTATAATTATTAAGTTATGATTTATCATGACCATTGATCGAAAAACCTGACAATATAATATACACATGAACTTTGGTCATGAGAATTGGAAAATAATATTAAATTCGAATAGCAAGTCATTCAAAATTAAACTCTTGTTACTCTATTGTGACCTCTAAAACGTCAGATTCGTGAAATGGCTATTTCATACAAAGTTGTAAAGCTCGTTGTCTTCTTTCCAATGCCGTAAGAATCACATTAATCTGAGGTCAGAGTAAAACGATATGGCTAAAATATCGGGACAGGTGCATCAATGGTCGCGAGGTCGGGTTCGTAGACGCGAATTTGAGTTCGCAGTCATGAGTTCGATCCCGAAACTTCAAGATGGTATAATTTATTATTCTTTTAATTAAAATAAAAATATAGTTTAATTTTTGGGCTTAATTAATTTTAAATAAATAATAATATAAACTTGCAACAATAATATATATTATTATAGTCTCAGTAGAAGGATAGATTTCTAACTGTATAGATTTGGAAATAAATAATATCAATATGATATTATGTCGAATAAGTTAATCTATCAAATTTATAAATATTATAATTTAATTAATTTTACAGACATAAAAGAGGAAGTAAACATATTAAATATGCAGACCTAATATAAGGTAAAATATTAATGGCTCAAACAAAAGAGATTCTTGAAAAGAAAAGAGAAATAACATATAAACCCAATTTACAGTTCATGCAATTTTAATAGAAAAATAAAATATAAAACATGCAGATTTATCATACTTAAAGATATCCATGTTTAATTAGTATGTAGATTTAAAAGGAAGTAGACATATTAAATATACAGACCTAATAGAGGGTTAAATATTAATGGCTCAAACAAAAGAGTTCTTGAAAGGAAAAGAGAAATAACATATAAACCCAATTTACAAAATATACAACTTTCAAGGGAAAGCATATATTAAACATATAGATCTATTAATTTATGAGATATTTTAGTTTAAATAAGATTTTTAAACCAGTCGATGCGCGATCGAACGCATCCTACCCAACGGGATCTGAGAAGAACAAGATGGATTGATGAGTACCCACCTCTTGAAGCGTGAACGAAAGATCAACGGCGATTCAGGTTGAAAAGGTCGATGCCTAGGGCGTCGGTTCGTCTAAGTCTTTAGAGAGAATGATTTTTGATTATAAAGAGTAGAGAGTTTTTAAAGTTTTATTTATAATGGTATAAAATTTTAGGTCAACTCTAATTAACACTTTTCGTAGGAGATTTAATAGAATTGGAGATTTTTACACGGAATAAGAATTCATACGTACCTTGGATAGCTTGAGAAAAGGTTTCGTTCTAGTGCTTTGCATAAGCACCAAAGCAATTGGTGTTTCTCTCCCAAAATTACAGTTATACCCTTTGACTTGCTTGATCACTTAAAATGGGTATAACTTTTTATATTCTTGTCAGAAGTCATCAAATTATATATCGTTGGAATCGTATCGACGAGCACTTCGCAATGAGTCTAATTTTGATGTGGGAAAAATTAGAAATTTTCTATTTTAAAGGGTGGGTTTCGATTCCGATGTGGAGCGTTAGCACAGTTCATAGTGTGGTGCATCATCTAACATCGTTAAAATAAAATCTAAAAATCCAGGTTGTTACATTCTCTCCCCCTTATAATATTTTCGTCCTCGAAAATTACGTACATGAGGCGATGAGCTCGGGGTACTTTTCCAAAGTCTCGGCTTCTCGTTTCCAAGTGGCTTCATTGGGTGAATGATGTTGCCATTGTACTTTGACGAAGCGAACAAATTTACCCTTGATGAGCTGCTCCTTCCGATCTACGATACGAACCGGCTTCTCTATGATGGTCAGATCATCTCTGACTTCAGTCGGCTCGATATCAAGGACGTGAGATGGATCGGACAAGTATTTGCGCAACATAGACACATGGAACACATTATGGATACCGGCAAAGTGTCTCGGAAGTGAAATTCGGTATGCTACCTCACTGATGCGATCTATGATAATGAAAGGTCCCACGTATCTCGGACTTAGTTTTCCCTGCATTCCAAAATGCATGATTCCCTTAGTTGCTGACACCCGTATGAAAACCAAATCACCAACCTCAAATTCTATCAAGCGTCTTCTACTGTCAATGTAGGCTTTCTGATGGTCTTGAGCTTCTTTTAATCTCTGACGGATAACTCTAACCTTCTCGGTCGTGGTTTCTATGAGTTTCGGCCCAAGCATCTTTTTTTCACTAACCTCGTCCCAACAAAGAGGCGTCCTACAACTTCGGCCATATAGAGCTTCAAAAGGGGACATCCCGATGCTTGCCTGAAAGCTATTGTTATAAGAAAACTCAATCAAAGGGAGGTGGTCATCCCAATTACCTTGGAAGTCTAACATGCAGGCTCGAAGCATGTCTTCTACGATTTGATTAACTCTTTCAGTTTGACCATCAGTCTCTGAATGGAAGGCTGTACTAAAGTCGAGTCTCGTACCCATTGCTTTATGAAATTTCTTCCAATGATCAGAAGTGAATTTTGTGTCTCTGTCTGACACAATGCTCACAGGAACTCCATGAAGCTTGACTATTTCCTTCAGATACGTCTCAGCCAATTTGTCCCCACTATCTGTAATCTTGAAAGGTAGGAAGTGCGCCGACTTAGTCAATCGGTCTACAATAATCCAGATGGCGTTGTGCTTCCTTGAAGTTCTAGGGAGTCCGACTATGAAATCCATAGAGATGTTTTCCCACTTCCACTCAGGAATCGGTAAGGGCTGCAAAAAAGCCGGCTTGCTTCTTATGCTCAACTTCCACCTGCTGGCATACCAAACACCTAGAGACGTATTCGGCAATCTCTCTCTTCATATTTGGCCACCAATAATAGTTTCGAATATTCCGGTACATTTTCATGCTTCCTGGGTGCACCGAATATCCAAATTTGTGTGCCTCCTCGAGAATTTCATTCCGTAATATTTCAACATCAAGGACATACAATCTATCTCGGAAAAGGAGGGTCCCGTCAAATCGTATAGAGAAATCCAGTTTAGGGCCCTCGGCTAACTGTCCCTTAATCTTCAAAATTTTGGGATCTAAGGGTTGACCATTTTTTATACGACCAACAAAGGAAGGCTTGACCATCATACTGGCTAGGTATACTCCCTCACCAATTTTGTCAAGTCGCAGATCCAACTGAGCAATCTCATCGAGCGACTTCCAAGCCTTTAGACGTGCTAGCAGTCCTGAAAATTTTTGACTTAGAGCATCAGCAACTACATTTGCTTTACCCGGATGATAATTAATGGAACAATCATAGTCCTTCATGTATTCCATCCAACGTCTCTGTCTCAAATTAAGATCTTTATGAGAAAATAAGTATTTGAGACTTTTGTGGTCCGTATAAATCTTGAAAGTCTCACCATATCGATAATGCCGCCAAATCTTAAGTGCAAAGATGATTGCAGCCAACTCAAGGTCATGAACCGGACAATTCTTCTCATGTGGCTTCAACTTTCTCGAGCCGTAGGCAATTGCTTTGTTACGTTGCTTCAACAGACATCCAAGTCCCTGGCGCGAAGCATCTGTGTAGACTTCATAATCACCGGTTCTAGAAGGTAATGTGAGAATGGGAGCTGTCGTGAGTTTCTGCTTTAATAGGTTAAAGTTATGCTCACACTAATCGGTCCACACAAATTTATTGTTCTTGTGGGTTAGCATAGTGAGCGGGAGTGTCAAACGAGAGAATCCTTCTACAAATTTATGATAATATCCGGCTAAATCGAGAAAACTTCTCACTTCGGTGACATTCTTTGGTGTTTGCCAATTCACAACCGCTTCAATCTTCGATGGATCCACAGAAATCCCTACGGCGGATATCACGTGACCCAAGAAAGATACTTTCTCAAGCCAAAATTCACACTTGCTCTGTGCTCGCAGAGAGTCTGTAGCACAATACGAAGGTGGTCATTGTGAGCTTCTTTCGTGCGAGAATAAATGAGAACATCGTCGATAAATACCACGACGAACTTGTCAAGAAATTCTCTGAATACGCGGTTCATTAGGTCCATAAATACGGCAGGCGCATTTGTGAGCCCAAAAGGCATAACGAGAAACTCGTACTGTCCATGCCTTGTTCCAAAAGCAGTCTTCGGAATATCTTCTGCTCTAACTTTCAACTGATGATAACCGGACCTGAGATCTATCTTTGAAAAGTAAGTAGCACCCTATAGCTGATCAAATAAGTCATCGATACGAGGAAGAGGGTATCGATTCTTCACGGTAACATTATTCAGCTGTCGGTAGTCGATACAAGGTCTCATCGAACCATCTTTCTTTTTTAGGAATAAGATCGGTGCTCTCCATGGTGACTCACTACGGCGGATAAATCCCTTATCAGATAGCTCACGCAACTGAATCTCTAACTCCTTCAGTTCTGCTGGTGCCATTCGGTACGGGACTTTCGCAATCGGCAAGGTACCCGGCGTGAGATCAATCTTGAACTCTATTTCTCGGTCAGGTGGAAGTCCAGGTAAATCTTTCGAAAAGACATTGACGAACTCCCCAATGATAGGAATATCTGAGGGGTCCGCTTTCTCATCGCGTTCACCATCGAGAGTAACAAGTAGGGCTGCTCCTCCCTTTTTAATACCACGAAATTTGAACGAAGGGCTCCCAATCGGTCGGAAGGTGATTACTTTAGAAAAACAATCAACTGAGGCGTGATAAGCCGCCAACCAATCCATGCCGAGGATTATATCGACGTCTTGGAATCCGAGTACCACAAGATCTGTGGGTAACTCATGTGTTCCAACTACTAGGACCGTAGCTTTACAAACTTTAGATGCCATCATCACTTCCCTTGACGGCGTAGAAATTACAAGCGTACTATCCAGCGATACGGGCTTAGCTCCGATTTCAGAAACAAAACTCGGTGTAATCAAAGAGTAGGTCGATCCGGAGTCAATCAAGACCCAAGCATGACAATTGGACGAATCGATAGGACTAGAAACTTTCATAGTTCCTAAATTACACAAGGGTTCATAAGTGATCTAAGTTATACATGGCATAACATTCTCAAGAAAATAATAGATTAAACTCATACACAGAATAAGTCATAAAAGCAATCATAAGAAAATAAAGCTTAAAGAAAATTAGATAAGGTAAAATTCATACCCTAAACGACCTCATTGGTAGCCAAAGCGTCTGAGACATAAAACTTCGACCTCGCCGAGGTTGTTGTGGTTGCTGTTGCTGACCTCTAAAATAAATATCTGCGGCTGGGTCTCGCTCTGGGCAGTCACGAATAAAGTGTCCCGGCTTCTTACATCGGAAACACACGCTTGAGTACAACAAACACTCACCCGATTTATGTTTCTTGCGGCACTTGGTGCAAGGTTGGTACGAAACAAAGAGTAAGGTTTCTGCTGGGTGTTAGCTGGAGCATTCTTGGGGTGTGCCGTAGATAGAACACCTCTCTGAGTAGCTGGGGCTGTAGTCGTCCCAGGGTGGGTGTAACCTGACGATGGTGCAACTCTCTGGTAACCGAATGAGGGAGCGACTCTCTGAGCTGGACGAGTCTGAGAGTACGGTGCGAAACGCTGCTGTCTCTCTACCGGTGCAAATCTAGAATGAGGTGCTCTCAGAGTAAGGGACGAAGAGCCTTCATGATTTGGTTTACCCATCTGAGTTGTTTGACGGGCTACATGTTGAGCGCGCAGTTCTTCATTTTCCTGTTCTTGGATATGAGCTCGTTCTACAAGCTCTCCATAGGTCAAAATTTTCATTGCTGCAATTTTGCTCCAAATAACGGGATTGAGTCCCTTTTGGAAATGGTAACACTTTTTAGCTTCATCTGCTACCAACATGGAGGCGAATCGGGAGAGTCGATCAAACATCGCCTCGTATTCAGTCACGGTTAGATTTCCTTGCTGTAGTGCCAAGAACCCCCTCTTTTTATGAGTCTTGGTGGCATCGATAAAGTATTTGTTATAAAATACTTCTCTGAACTGCTGCCAAGTTCAGTGTTTTTCTTCTTCCCTGTCTGCTAACCTTTTCGCTGATGTCCACCAATTTTGTGCATCGCCTTGCAAGCACATCACGACCTAAGGTACTTTCTCATTTTCTGCTGGAGTAGAGACTTTGAAAATTTTCTCTATTTGTGTAATCCGATCGTCAGCGGTATCAGGATCTAACTATCCGTGGAAAGTGCGGAGGTCGAGCCCTGGAGAAACTCACATATCCATTATAATAGTTATCAGTTTTTGCGGACATCGGTTGTGGATTGTTCAGCTTTGTCGCAATCGTGTCCTAATAAGTTTTGGTTCATTGTCCATTCTTGGTTGAACCCTTGGATCAATCTGGCAGTCTCTTGCTGATGGGCCTCATTCAACTGGGCCACATGCTGCTGCTGCGCAGCTGTCAACTCACGTAACATACGCGCTATTTCACTTTCATCTCCTTGGGATGAAGATCCCTCACCATTTCTTCGCGGTGCCATCGTAATCCTGTTTCAAAATTTCAAGGATTTAGAACTCATACTAACTTAAATCCCAAAGTCCACAGAAAGTAAAGCCTGATTCTCTGATACCACTCTGTCACGACCCAAAATTCTACCCCATCCTAAGGGCCTAGAATTTCGAGTTATGACCCGCACATATCCCGGATATGCTAAGCGGACATACACCTAATCAGAGTTCTCTCGCAAAATAGGTTCCACGAAATCCGTGAAATCCAACAATTAGGGTGGAATATAAATGCAATCATAAATACTGAATAAGTGTTGTAAAACTATAATCCACCAATAAAATGATAATGAAAGTCGGAGACAAATCTGATAAAATAACTATAAAATCCGTAATACTAGTATTAATAGAACTCAATTCTCAGCCCACAATAATCAATAATCGGTACTCGAATCAAGATCAGCACCGTAGTCCTCCTGATAATCGGCAGCATTGCCCTCCAAAGGCTCCTGGTACTCAACGCCCGCGGAATCAATGAAATCAGCGTCGGCGAGATCTAGATGGCTGACATCTACTCCACCAGTGTAATCACCTGCAATTGTTAGATTATCGTGGGATGAGTTTACTCAGTTACGTAAACTCAGTGGATACACCACCAATCCACCCCATACTACTCAGGTGCATTGTGGGTGCATCTTGTGAGTGATAAATATGGTATCTCAAAGTAGATAGCAAAAGAAAGGTAAAATCACATGCATATCGTAAAACTCATATCATATCATAAATGCAAGACCATGATCTAGACACTCATATCCTAACGTGTCTTACCATATCTCATAACATATCATACCATGTCTTATTATTATTCTCGCACATACGCCTGTACATCGCATGAACATAACTAACATACTAGTAAAATCCTAAATGACCTGTGCCAGAGTTGCTGCTCGAGCTACTATGGGAGGGTCAACATAGTATCATACCACCATATTATAACGCCCTCGTGTTATACTCATACTCCACCACCAAGCCAATGGGGAGACATAATGGCCAAACTCACTCATAACACACTCATACTCATAATCTCTCCCAGAGATCCGTCTTGGCTAAAAGACGTTGTTGCCCTTACGGTGGCTACTCAAGGAACGACATGTACAGAGACTTAAGTTCTTTATCTTTTACTAGCCTACACAGCGATGTCTTATTATCATATTTGTATCATAACTTATCTTATCTCATACTCATATCTTATCATACTCTTATACTTAATCTTATGACAAACTATAGTGAGGCAACCTTTCTAATTCACGCTTTCTAAGAAAAAAAGTTCCATAGTAACCTGGATGTACTTCGTGTGGTAGTTTATACTGCCATAGAGGTGTTGCATCCGTACATAGACGCCAATATTCCGAGTTTCACGTGACCGTAAAAGAAACCTCACCACAGCTAAGGCCCAAAGCCCGATTCTCGTATCATATCTCATATCTTATCCTCTCGTATTAAAACTCGGGGTGATAGGATCACTGTATATGCCACCGTATATGAAGTTACATTGAATTCACACTCACCCGACTCGTCATGGGTCCCATTCCACCATGAGTTGTAAGGCATGTGAATACGGTGTATTCCTCGCTTCGATACCATCTTAGTGAGTCACCACGCCCAAGTGTAGGCATGATCTCATATACTCTCGTACATATGTCCTAACTTACTCATAACTCATATAATATAATTCAGATGAAAATACAGAAGGTCAAATGTACAAAAGGTTTATATTAGATTATTTTATATATATATATATATATATATATATTTATTTACACACATTCTAATACGACATAGAATAGGATAATTATAAGTGTATTCTCGATAACGGGAAGGTCGGGGTTCGATGTTCACGAGGTATCGAATTCTTAACACTTCGTGTTATCGAAGAGGTCGTGTTGAAGCGATAAAATTAAGATATATATATATATATATAATAATTAGATAATTAAATTAAATGGTATTTATAATTATTAAGTTATGATTTATCATGACCATCGATCGAAAGACCTGACAATATAATATACATAGGAACTTTGGTCATGAGAATTGGAAAATAATATTAAATTCGAATAGCCTTAAGCCATTCAAAATTAAACTCAACTTGTTACTCTATTTTGACCTCTAAAACTTCAGATTCATGAAATGGCTATTTCACACAAAGTTGTAAAGCTCGCTGTCTTCTTTCCAATGCCGTAAGAATCACATTAATCCGAGGTCAGAGTAAAACGATATGGCCAAAATACCGGGACAGGTGCATCAATGGTCGCGAGGTCGGGTTCGTGGACACGAATTTGAGTTCGTAGTCATGAGTTTGGACCCGAAACTTCAAGATGGTACAATTTATTATTCTTTTAATTAAAATAAAAATATAGTTTAATTTTTTGGGCTTAATTAATTTTAAATAAATAATAATATAAACTTGTAATAATAATATATATTATTATTATCTTAGTAGAAGGATAGATTTCTAACTATATAGATTTGGAAATAAATAATATCAATATGATATTATGCCGATTAAGTCAATCTATCAAATTTATAAATATTATAATTTAATTAATTTTACAGACATAAAAGAGGAAGTAAACATATTAAATATGCAGACTTAATATAAAGTAAAATATTAATGGCTCAAACAAAAGAGATTCTTGAAAAGAAAAGAGAAATAACATATAAACCCAATTTACAGTTCATGCAATTTTAATAGAAAAATAAAATACTAAACATACAGATTTATCATACTTAAAGATATTCATGTTTAATTAGTATGTAGATTTAAAAGAAAGTAGACATATTAAATATACAGACCTAATAGAGGGTAAAATATTAATGGCTCAAACAAAAGAGTTCTTGAAAGGAAAAGAGAAATAACATATAAACCCAATTTATAAAATATACAACTTTCAAGGGAAAGCATATATTAAACATATAGATCTATTAATTTATGAGATATTTTGGTTTAAATAAGATTTTTAAACCAGTCAATGCGCGATCGAATGCATCCTACGCAACGGGATCTAAGAAGAACAAGATGGATTGATGGATACCCACCTCTTGAAGCGTGAACGGAAGATCAACGGCGATTCGGGTTGAAAAGATCGATGCCTAGGGCGTCGGTTCGTCTAAGTATTTAGAGAGAATGATTTTTGATTATAGAGAGTAGAGAGTTTTTAAAGCTTTATTTATAATGGTATAAAATTTTAGGTCAACTCTAATTAACACTTTTCGTAGGAGATTTAATAGAATAGGAGATTTTTACACGGAATAAGAATTCATACGTAACTTGGATAGCTTGAGAAAAGGTTTCGTTCTAGTGCTTTGCATAAGCACCAAAGCAATTGGTGTTTCTCTCCCAAAATTACAGTTATACCCTTTGACTTGCTTGATCACTTAAAATGGGCATAACTTTTTATATTCTTGTCAGAAGTCGCCAAATTATATATCGTTGGAATCGTATCGACGAGCACTTCGCAATGAGCCTAATTTTGATATGGGAAAAATTAGAAATTTTCTATTTTAAAGGGTAGGTTTCGATTCCGATGTGGAGCGTTAGCACAGTACATAGTGTGGTGCATCATCTAACACCGTTAAAATAAAATCTAAAAATCCGAGTTGTTACAGGTTCTCAAATTTTTAGACTCATTCTTCTTCCCTAATTCCGAAGATCAACAAATTCCAACTCATTAATTCACGGACTATCTACTCTAAGTCCATCCTATCTGATCAATTCAATAATCCTACTTCCAATTTGTACTCATGCAAAGATTTCGGTGACCGATCGTAGGGAGTATCGGTGTTCGCGCCTCCCACGCGTCCGATCCTCAAAACCCTTTCATACGACCCAAATGCACGTAATTCAAGGCCTAATTCTCTGAAATAGAGATCCGTACAATTACGTAACTGCTTTTACCTTCTCATATTCACGCATGCGGAGTTCACGATCGTCGGCGTCGGGAATTATCGGTGTTTAAGCGCTCTTATGTCCGATGGTTCAATCTTTCTTTACTTTGATTGGCGTTGATGTCAAGATCGAAATTGAAATTTTGTGGTGGTCAAAGCGAACAGAGTTTAATTTCCAAGGAGAAGGAGATCACTAGGGACTAAGGAGGGATGGTTTCTCCTACTCTTTCGGTTCCTTCTTTCTCTCAACGAGTTGGTAATTCTAAAATGGTTTATGCGTGGGAAGGGATTTTATACAAAGGGTATAGATTTGGTGTGTAGTAGGTACATCAAACATGGTGTAAAGGCTTTTAAACTAAAAAGGATAAAACTATAGGCCCAATGTACACAATAGATTTGACACCGTGACCTTGTGTTTACAAACATAGTTCTTCACCAATAGTGTTCTCAAGGATCTTCTGTAACTCTTTACACAAATTTAATACACATACATTAGTACGGAAGGCACACATTCCAAAACAAATAAAATGACTGATTTAAAAACCAAGGCGCAGATCGCCTCCGGTATCGAACACGTGCACATATACGGCGTATTCGGGTTTGGAATTTTTCTAGCACGTTATATCCTGCCCCCTTAAAAGAATTTTTGTCATCAAAAATTCATCACGGGAGTTCGGAGTACCTAACTAAGTTACTCTTAAGAAGGTGTTTTAGTACTATAACTAAAGTAAAGTCTGCTCATGGAAGTTCATGCTTACCACACGATTCTACTCATTGTTTACTAAAAGAAGTATCAAAGCACTGGCTGCTACAAAATCATTGATTATAATATACTAATTCGGTAGAATAAAGCGTAGTCTATTAACCATAATAGGTTACTAAAAAAGCATAGTCCATTAACCATAATAGTTAACTTAGCATATGTCATTCACATGCTAAGTTAACTATGCATCATCCTCATTCACATCACTGATAACCATCCACATAACAATAGAATCACTATAGGAAAGCATAAATTTCAACATGAATAATCTATCGAGGTAATTATCGTTATGAAAGTTAATCCATTCATCAAAAGTCTAACCACATGTCAAATTAAACCATCCGTTTACACATTAGTATGATAACAAAAGTTTAACCTATGCCTCGAGATTTAACAAAATTTCACACTTTTACAAATACGGATTCACCATTGTTCAAGGCATCTCAGTGTCATAACCCAAAAGAGGACAATTTGTTTACCGATTAACGGATCTATCATCGATCTGCATGCTCACCTGGCTGATCTGCTGGTTGCTCCTCATCACTTCCTGCCCAGAACTAGATGCACCCGTTGTATGCTCTGTTGTGTACTCCATTGCTATAACTATGTATGGGATGGAGTTGGTTTGATACGCCTGCTGCATTAGGTTCAACAGCAAGGCCTCCTGGAAGTTCAATCGCTGGGGCACGACACTCATCTGCCTCTTGAATTCTGTCAGTGTGAGGACATCGCCTCGCGGGGCAGGTGGTGGTTGAACTGGGACCTGTTGAGGTGGGGGGCATTTGGGGTGCAGCCCTAGGTGCGGGCTGATCTAGTTCTTCCTGAACACCTTCTGCCAACTATCGAAGGCGTTGGTTTTGTACACTGATTTTCAACTTCTTGTGGCTCAAACTCCACTCACGCATGGTACACTTGCAAATGTTATCAGTCCATTTTTCTTTGCTTGCCGGCACTTCGTATGGGCCATCATTGTCGTCATCTTCGTGTCCTAATAGTCAGGAGATAAGGCGGGCGTACGATATAGAGTTTAATGGTTTGGCTGTGGTGTTCAACATTTGTTCATGGGCGTAAACCATGCCGTCCCAAACGACACGTGGTACGTTGAACCATCGATTTTCATGTGCGAAAAATAAGGTTTGAAGGTGAGCGTCCAATCGCTCTTGTTCGTGTTGGAGGGGGTATAAGTTCTTCTTAAAAATGTCATCCAACGGCCACATTTCGGCCGATAATTGGGCTCTCCTCACAGATTTGCCAATCCCATGAGCACCTTTGGTCATCTTGGTGATAATGCGATGGATTGGCACGTCTTTGGGTGCAGTGGGATAGGCCTTGGTTTTCAACAAAATATGTGTGACAGCCCATGGCCTTGGCAATGTCGCGGAGGTCAAGGTGGAAGGTTTGGCAATTGCTTACCGTGCTCATTTTTTCAGTGTCATCACCTTCTCCAATTCGTAGGTTTTGGTAAAATAATTTGACGAGACGGGGGTAATAGTGTGCATGAAAGGGTGTAAGCAACACTTCTAATTTTGCTAGCTTAATGTAATTGATCGACCATGAGGATGTGTCCTTGTCGATAAATAGGTTTTGGTCGAAGGACCATTCCAGTTCAAACTCCTTCGCGTTCCACTAAGGGATGGGTTGCTCCCGAATCGGTGGGTGATTGTTCTTCGAGCGTTTCGAAGATTGAGCCTTCGAGGTCGGGGATTTGGATGCGGCTTTCTTCTTGGAAGCCATTGAAAGAAAACTAAAATTTGAAATGGAGCAAATTTAGGGCTTACCTTGGCTCGGTGAATCGATTTGTGAATCCTCGTGGATTGAGAAGAAACATGCACATGATCTCTTGGACTCACACGGAATACTCGTGTATTTTGAAAGGGAATAGTCCTATGATCTCTTGGACTCACACGGAATACTCGCGTATTTTGAAAGGGAATAGTCCTTTGTTCTTGCGGGAGAGGAAGAAAAAAAAGGGTTCAAATGAGTTGAATCGCGGAAATAACGAGAATTGGGGGTTTTAGCCCCTTTTATAAAGTGTTAGTCGCTCGAGCGAGAAATAACTGTCGCTCGAGCAAGTTCGTATTTACAAAGGGCTACTCGACAATCTCGCTCGAGCGACATTCAATTTCGCTCGAGCGATACTGGAGTTCTGGTATTATCACTCAAGCGAGTTCCCAATCTCGCTCAAGCGAGTTGTTCAAACAGTTGTAAGTTATTTTTTTTATTGGTGTTGGTTGTCCTCCTTCAGCAGTACTCATAATGTTTACCATACATTTACCCTCATCTACTATCATATTAAATTTCGAAATTTTGAATCTACTAATGCCCGTTTACTTCGATATTGTAGAGATACATTTAAGATCTTCATCGCATTTTCTTAATTAAACACCATCGTTCATAAAGTATATTGATGACAACATATTGTGACTAGATCACTAAGGTTTTAGAATCAGATCCAACTCTATGCCCCCCTTGGGACAGCTGTTCTCATACATTGTGAGTTAAGTGTGGGGCTTACTTAAAACTTTACATTTTCCACAAGTAGTCAAACATACCATGAACCATTTTCAATATTGAGCATACAAGTACGCTTAAAATTAACTGACTTCAATAAAAAAGATGCGGATATTGTCACGAATTTCTGCCTCACGTTTTCAAGTGGTTGCGGCGGTAGAATGATTTCGCCACTGTACTAGCACAAGTGGAATCCGCTTGGTTCTTAATATTTGCTCCTTGCGATCCAAAATTTGTACCGATTCTTTGGTCATGGTTAGATCCTCTTGGATCTCGATCGGTTGATAGTTTAATACATGAGTCGGGTCCTTCACGTACTTTCGCAACATTGACACAGAACACATTGTGCATATTTGACAGTTGCCGAGGCAAGGCGATCCGATATGCCACTTCGCCAACCCAACCCAATATTTCAAAAGGTCCAACGTAGCGTGGACTTAGTTTCCCATGTCTTTCGAAATGCATCACGCCCTTAGTCGGCTAAATATTGATGAAAACGTGGTCTCCATTCTGAAAAGAATGCGCATGTCAGTATTATATACAGATAACTGGAAAAGTAAGATAATCAAAATTTTTAATCGAGTTTACCTAGAACTCGACATTCGTTCTCTTAAGATCGGCATAGATCTTTTGCTAGCTCTGAGCGACTTTTAATCTTTCACGAATGATTCGGATGGCGTCAATCGTACTTTCGATAAGTTCTAGGTCTAACAATACTCGTTCTCCAACCTCTTCTCAGTTGAGCGGGAATTTACATAGGTGACCATAAAGTGCCTCGAAAGGAGCCATCTCGATGCTGGCTTGGTAACTGTTATTGTATGCAAATTCGATCAAGGGCAAATGCTTGTCCCATGATCCTTGAAAATCTAGCATACAAGCATGAAGCATACCTTCAATCACCTGGTTCACCCTTTCGATTTGCCCATCGGTCTGAGGGTGAAATGTCAAACTGAATTCTAGCCTCGAACCCAGTCCTTCTTGGAAATGTTGCCAAAACTACGATATATACAGCGGGTCCCTGTCGAAAATGATGCTAGCAGGTATACCATGTAATCTAACAATCTCTTTAAGGTACAATTATGCAAGCTTGCTGGCTGTATACCGCATATTGTAGGGTAGGAAATGAGTGAACTTGATTAATCAATAGGCGATTACCCATATGGCATTGTATCCTTTCTGTGTTCTCGATGGTCCAAGGAAAAACTTCATGGATATATTCTCCCATTTCCACTCAGGGATTAGTAGGAATTGTAACAGATCAGAAGGGTGTTGATGGTCAACTTTCACTTGATGACAAACCAGACATTCCGCTACATACTTTGCGACCTCTTTCTTCATCCCTTTCCACCAAAATCTCTTCTTGAGGTCTTGGTACATCTTGGTACTACTATGGTCGATAACATACATCGACCTGTGAGCTTCATCTAATATTGAGAGTCGAAGGTCGGCGTCAAATGGTACACATAGTTGGCCTCTGAACAATAATGATCTGTCCTCCTTGATGGGGAAATCAGGTCAATTTCCATTAACTGCTTCTTGTCTGATGGTTACAAGTTCCTCATCGGTCAATTGTAGCTTGCGAATTTTATTGAAAAGTGTTGATCGAATAGTAATGTTGGCCATCAAGGCTCCGGAATCCTTCACATTGAATTTTATATCACAGAAGGTCATTTCCTCAAGTAGACGCCATCTGTGTATTCTTGTGATGAGGTGCGATAATTGGGCAGATGACTTTCAGCTCAGTGCGTCTGCCACCACATGTCTTTCCTGGATGGTACTGAATGCAGCAATCATAATCTTTTAGAAACTCCATCTATCTCTTTTTATTTTAGATTCAGATATTTCTGGGTGAACAAATATTTAAGGCTCTTGTGATCGATGATTATTTCAAATATTTCACTGTAGAGGTAGTGCCTCCAGATTTTCAGGGCAAAGATGACTGCCTCTAGTTCAAGGTCATGCGTGGGATAATTTTTCTCATGATCTTTAAGCTGCTATGAACCATAGGCAATGACTCTCTCATTCTAGTTTAACACACAACCCAATCCACTGTGTGACACGTCGTTGAACACTACGAATCCTCCACTGCCTGAAGGTATGGTGAGTACTGGTGCGAAGATTAACCTTCTTTTGAGTTCTTGAAAGCTCTGTTCACACGACTCGGTTCACTCAAATTTGATGTTCTTTCTAGTGAGTTGAGTGAGTGGTCCCACAAATCCTTTAACGAATCTCTTGTAGTAACCAGCTAATCCCAGAAAGCTATGTATCTCTGTCACTATCCTCGGTTGCTCCCATTTCACCACGGCCTCAATCTTAGCTGGGTCTACGGTTATACCCGCCTCGAAAATTACATGCCTCATAAAGCTCACTTGCTCCAGCCAAAATTTGTATTTGCTTAGCTTCGCATACAGCTGGTGGTCATGAAGTCTGTCTGTAGGGCTATACGTAAATATTATTCGTGCTCTTCTCTTGTCTTTGAATAGATGAGAATATCATCCACAAAGACAACCATCCATTGATCAAGGTAAGGCTTGAACACTCTTTTCATAAGGTCCATAAAAGATGTTGGTGCGTTTGTTAACCCAAATGACATCACTAAGAATTCATAGTGTTCATAACTCGTGCGAAAGGTAGTCTTCAAAATGTCTTTGGCCTTGACCTTCAGCTGGTAATATCCTGATCTCAGATCTATCTTTCAAAAGAATCTCACACCCTGAAATTGACCGAAGAGATCATCAATCCGTGGAAGTAGATAGCGGTTCTTTATCATCAACTTATTCAATTGGCGATAGTCAATATACAGCCGCATGGAACCATCCTTCTTCTTGACGAACAACACGGGTGCTCCCAATGGAGAAACACTCGGTCTAATAAACCCCTTATTGAGGAGTTCTTGTAATTGTTCCTTAAGTTCTTTCAGTTCAACCGGTGCCATACAATATGGGGCCTTCGACACTGGTTCTATGTCTGGTGCTAAATCTATTGCGAACTCGACTTCTCTGTCTGACGGTAAACCTGGTAACTCTTCGGGGAATACATCGGGAAAATCGCATGCAATAGGAATATTGATAACCTTAACACTCTCTTCCTTTTGACTTTGTTTGAATGCAAGGTACCCGTGACAACCATTTTTCATCAACCTCTCCGCTCGAATAACTGATATAAAAGGTGCGGTGGTCTTTTGAATGCCATAGAATTTGAATGATTTACCCTTCTTGGAGCGAAAAGTGACTATCTTCCTATGGCAATTGACAGTAGCATGATGGATAGACAACCAATTCATGCCAAGGATTACATCAAATCCTTGCATTTCTAACAAAATTACATCAACCACTGTCGCATGGCCTTCACTAGCGACAATAACTGATCGGTACACGATGTCTGTGCTCACCAATTTCCCTATTGGGACTGACACTGCTAGGATAAAATCTAAAGGTTCGAGAGTGATATTCAATTATGCCGTGAATTGAGGTGTTACAAAAGAGTGGGTAGACCCTGGGTCGATTAACACTCGTGCCTTGCTAGAACAGATGTCACTCTTCTGATACAAGTTAATGGTACCTAGGTTTCATACAGATAGTGTAGTTAGGGCACAAGTAATGGCGTCGCTGTTATAGCCTCTTTCATTGCCTCAGGACATCCCCTGATCATATGTCCCATCTTGCCGCACCTGAAACATGCTCATGTTGTCCTCCTACACTCCTTAGTCTTGTGGGACTTCCCGCATTTCATACATGATTCCATCTGTGCTGACGAAGCGGCTTAGGAAGTTTATTGAGCCCTCGACACCCCGATCATTGTAGAATTGGTGGGCGGAAAGGCCTCATGGGTGTAGAAGTAAGCGGCCTTGAAGATGCAGTTTGAGCTGGCAAAGAAGGTGGCGGCATCCAGAACTTTGACCTTTTGTTTGCCTGCTCTGAGGCATAAGACTTCACTTGACTTCGTCGACTTTTATTTTATTCTTCTCTTCTCTTATACAAACTTTCAATGTCTTTTTCTGCAATAAGGGCTAACTCCATAACCTCAGTGTAGGTCGTCGCACTAAACAAAGAGATCCTTTCCTTAATAACGGGCTTCAGGCCTCGTTCAAACTTTTGGGTCTTCATCAATTCTGTAGCTATGTGTAACAATGCAAAATGAGACAGCCTGGTGAACTCAGCCTCGTATTCTCTCACCGTCATCTGACCCTGCTCTAATGATGTGAAGTTGACCTCCATCTAATACCTCACTTGTCTAGGAAAGTATTGTTCGTTGAACACTTCCGTGAATTTAACCCATGTCCATGGGGCATTTGGTGTCCTTTGCACTCTCGTCCTCTCGACGGATTTCCACCAAGGATCCGCTTCCCGTTCGAGTTAGAAAGCAGCCCAACTCACTTTTTCCTCTTCAATGTAAGAATTCTCTGGAGGATCTTTTCTATTTGGTTTAACCATTTCTCCGCTTCAAGCGGGTCAGTCTGACCATAAAAGCTAGGAGGTCTCATACTCCTAAACTCCTGGAAACCAGACCGTTGGCGTCTCTCTTTAAGCAACACCGTCTGTTGGGTCATGGTGTTCACCATGGTCTCGAGTAACTATTGGACGTTTTCATTATTATTCACTCCTCCTAAAGCATTGTTGTTGTTGCCCATAGGAATCACGTTTGAACCAATAGCGATCCCTTCATCACTGGGCGTTCTACGAGTGCGGACAGTTCTTGGTCTACCTCTTCGAGGCATGCTGATTCGCCACGATCAAACAGAAGGTTTATTCAAAGTGATTGGGAAAAATCCAGCAAGGTTCGACGGAAATTAAATATCATATGCTCTGAACCTAAGCCATAGATCTGGATCCCCATGAGACTTACAGCCTAGGCTCTGATACCAATTGTGACGACCCAATTTTCCCCACACGAACATCTGGGAAAAACAGACCGTCGAATCATAGACCATCATTCGAATACAGAAAATACCTTTGGTATTAATATGCTTTGATACCAATTGTGACGTCCCGAAATTTCCACAAGCGGAGAGACGTGGAAACTCTGAACCATCAGATCATAGAACATAATCTGATTATAGAATCCATTTTGGTATCTAAATGCTTTAACAACAGGGATAGCTCGATTTTTCCCCAAGTAGCTAATGAGGAAGATCAGACCGCCAAGAATTCGATACATCTATGTAAGTGCAGAACATGGGTTAAAATGCCGGAAAACCGGTACGTATCGTCCGGTCAAAAAATGGTACGTACTGGACGATACGTACTGGAATAGTACTGTACCGAACAATACATTGAATGTATCATCCGGTATCTGCAATACAAATGAACGATATGGTACATTTAATGTACCATATCGTTCACGTCTAATACCGATACGTATCGATATCAGACGATATTTTGATCCATGGTGCGGAAGCAAGGCAAGTGAACATAAAGGATACCATATCCTTTATGTTCACTTGCCTTGCTTATATTAGAAATGATTTCCATCATTTCTAATATAAGCAAAACTGTACAAACCACCCGTGACGTTCGACCGTCACCTAAACAGTGATATAAGCTATACAAAATATTCATGAGTCTAGTCTTGAGATTGTACCAAGTACGAAACACAAAATAAACCACACTAAGCTGAATCTAGAAGTGCAAATCTAAGGAAAGAATTCGTCAGGTGGTAGATCTTTTGCCTCCGAAATATAATTAGGATCCGCCTCAAGTTATGGATCCCGCTTTAGATCTACACCTGCACCTGTGATGTATAGTCAGGGGTGAGCTACAGTCCAAGCTCAGTAGGGAGAATATCCACGTTGAATCACATTTATCACTCTAATTCATAGACTTGATGAATGGTTTTAGTTTCTCATATTAATTGTAGAAAATTAAAACACTAAGTTCAAAAGCATGAATTTAAAACAAGCCATGTAATGATGCAGAGCATATGCGGAATAGTGCGTGGCAGGGCAAGAACATATCAGAGCATAGAGAGCATATCAGAATACAAAACATGTCAGAGAACAGAATAAATCAAAGAACAATTATATCAGAGAACGAAACGTATCATCACACGGAAACATTAGATCAAAGTATCCCGTAGCGGGAACAATGTCGTAACCTCGAGGACTCCACCCCTCTCTTGGAGCCTCCACTCCCCTTTACAACTAATGTGGGAACCATACATCAAACCAAAGTATCCCATAGGGGGAACAAGGTCATAACCTCGGGGACTCCACCCCTCTCTTGGAGCCTCCACTCCCCTTTGCACTTGATTTCAGAGTCAGAAAAGTTTTAATCGGGGTTCGAGAAATTGAAATTCAATAATTCAAAGTGTGTCAATATGTCAAGGTACGGAATGCAATTGATCATGCTCAAAAATCAAGTCGTTAACCATGCAAAGGAATTTAAATAATTATCAATGCAATTAGATCCAAATATGCGTATTAAATTCATTTCCATCAGCGACCATAATTCAAACAGAAACATAATCGTGCATGAAACTTTCCCTACCTTAGTTCCAAAGATGTGCGGGACAAATTCTTAACTCAAACTAAAGCTTTATCACTTGTTTTCCCGCGTTCCACCTAGATCATAATGGTTCATAAACCATGTATCAATGACAGAGAAATTGCATGACTCAAGTCTTCACAGCCTTTCCAGAGAGAAAAGCTGAGACAGTCCAAAGACAGGGGAAGTCGCTCGAGCGAGTTCCAAGGTCGCTCAAGCGATTTCACATGGCACGCCAAAACTCACTCAAGCGAGTTTCACGAGAGCGGTTTTAGCCTGAATTTTCTCAGCGCACTCACTCGAGCGAGTGGTTCAGAAGGGATCTCGATCGATCAAGTCTCAATTTGCTCGAGCGAGCTACACAGAACTCTCCCTTTGCTTAAGCTTAAAGAATTCTCACTCGAGCGGTTTTCCAATGTCGCTCGAGTGAGTCATTCAGGTTCTCAAATTTTTAGACTCGTTCTTCTTCCCTAATTCTGAAGATCAACAAATTCCAACTCATTAATTCATGGACTATCTACTCTAAGTCCATCCTATCTGATCAATTCAATAATCCTACTTCCAATTTGTACTCATGCAAAGATTTCGGTGATCGATCATAGGGAGTATCGGTGTTCGTGCCTCTCATGCGTCCGATCCTCAAAACCCTTGCATACGACCCAAATGCACGTAATTCAAGGCCTAATTCTCTAAAATAGAGATCCATACAATTACGTAATTGTTTTTACCTTCTCATATTCACGCTATGGAGTTCACGATCCTCGGCGTCGGGAATTATCGGTGTTTAAGCGCTCTTATGTCCTATGGTTCAATCTTTCTTTGCTTTGATTGGCGTTGATGTCAAGATCGAAATTGAAATTTTGTGGTGGTCAAAGCGAACATAGTTTATTTTCCAAGGAGAAGGAGATCACGAGGGAATGAGGAGGGATGGTTTCTCCTCTTCTCTTTCAATTCCTTCTTTCTCTCAATGAGTTGGTAATTCTAAAATGGTTTATGCGTGGGAAAGGATTTTATACAAAGGGCATAGATTTGGTGTGCAGTAGGTACATCAAACATGGTGTAAAGGCTTTTCAACTAAAAAGGATAAAACTAAAGGCCCAATGTACACAATAGGTTTGATACCGTGACCTTGTGTTCACAAACATAGTTCTTCACCAGTAGTGTTCTCAAGGATCTTGTGTAACTCTTTACACAAATTTAATACACATACATTAGTACGGAAGGCACACATTCCAAAACAAATAAAATGACTGGTTTTAAAACCAAGGCACAGATTGCCTCCGGTATCATTCACATGCATATATACGGCGTATTAGGGTTCAAAAATTTTCTAGGACGTTACAGTAGAGGTCTAAAAATCTCAAATCCCGCTAAAAAGAAGAAGCAGGTCTTCCTTTTATTCTCCACTCTCCAACAGAACCAAATCCCATAAACCAAAGGACCCTGATCAATCACATAATTTACCATTTTATCACCCTTAACTTAGTGATGCTAGACCATAGTTTGCTACTAATAAGTTGTTGATATACAGATATTAAGAAAAAACAGTAAAACAGAGCTAAAGTGATAATATTTATCAAAAGTAACTCAAAAAGCAGTAAAAACAATAATAGATTGAAAGACGGAAGCTCCACCTACTAAAAAGAATAAAAAATCGCTATTTATGATTTTTCCAGAGTGAGAGACTATGAAAGCCAAATGATTGTAATTTACGATTCTACAGAAGAAACCTCTCAAGGAAGAGAAGTATTTGCGATTTTCCAGAGAATCGTCCGCCAAGTCTATCAAAGTCACGACAAAACTGAAGAATTGCCTTTTGCGATTTTCCCTCTATGAACCCTATTTAAAGTAGAAAATTGTAATTTACGATTTTCCATTAAAGAAGAAAGAACAAAAAATCGTTATTAGCAATTCTACAGAAAGTTTAGTTCACTGCTACTGATCACGTGATAATTATCACTGCCATGAACCAGAAATAGAAGATCTCTTGAATTAGAAGCCTAGCGAAACACGGATCTGAGGAAACTGATGAAGAAGATTTTGAAGGACTCTGATTGCTGAAGTATAAAGAAAGTTTTAAAAGTATATCAACTGCTGCAACAAAGGAAAGATAAAATTAGAAATTAGAGTTATATTAGGAAACTTGTGTTTTTAGTAGTTTCTTTTATTAGAACTAGATCTTTGTAAACCGACTCCTTATGATCTATAAATAAGAGAGCTCGGCATTGAAATAAGCATCGAAGAATTTTAGCATCAATTGACGACTGAGGTTGGATTTTCTGCTGATCAGTAGTGCTGAAGATTAGTGTAGATATATGCAATTTCTCAGGAGCAATTGGCGACTGCAGCTAAGGGGTGAAGGATATATTTATTTGCTTTCAAGTTTAGATTTATTTGCTTTGTAAACATCTCCAAGTTTTGATTTGAACTACCGACTCAGGTTAGAATTTGCAGATTAGTGTAACAGTTTTTATTTTTCCATCTTCAGTTTGCTAGAGTTTGATTGACGCCCAAATTTTTGGTTGATTGTTGATTAGATTAAATATGTATTGAGAGGATCTTAGACTTGATTGACGACCAATGCTAGGAAAGTTGATATATGGTGTAATGGTACTATTTATTTTCATAAATATCCGATAGCTGAAGATTAAGATTGACGACCTTAATCTGAAGAAGGAGGATTAGGATTTATTTTTATGCATTTTAGTTTAAATAACCATTCTTTTATTCATATTTTTCCAATAGATTAGAAAATCTTAAAGATAAGTAAAAGTTTTTAAAACAAGGATTTATATAGAAGATAGAAATACAAATTAATAAGATAATGAACTTTCTCGTGGAAACGATCCTAATGGTAGTACTATGATTTCCATTGTGTGCTTGCAATAGGTTAAGACTTGAATTTAATATAATTATAATACACAGAAAAAATCAAGTCAAGTTTTTGGTGCCACTACCGGGGAAACGAAATTTTTCTTCTTTTTTTTTTTCATTCTTTATCTAATATTTTTATCTTTTTAGAAACCAATATTTGTCTTTCTCTTTTTATATTTCTTGATATATATATATATATATTTTTAATCTCTTCTTAAGCTTTTGCAGGTTCATTCGGAGGAATGGATTAGAACATCAACATTCCTGCTAGCCACAGAAACTGGAGACTCAGATTTGTTTCCTCTCCCTGCTTTCTAAAAAATAAAATAAAATAACATAATATATATATAGAAAATACTTCCCTTTTAGACATGCAAGGCCATAATTACCCGTTCTGGCCAAGCTACCAGTCACCTGATGCTCCTGAGGAATACTCAACTACCCCCTTTTATCCACCGGAGACTGAGCAAATCTTTGCCTCTCAATGGGGAAATCATTACGATTTTTCAAGAATGACCCAGCCAAACCACTCTTATGCATATCAGCAATACTCCTATAATTCCCAATCAATATATGCCATAGATCAATTTTCTAACCAACAAACTGTCACGGGCGAAGATGCCACTATTGTTCAGATTCTTCGAGATTTGCAGCAACACGCACATCAATGCTCTAAAGAATTATCTCAACTTTCCTAAATTTCCCAATATTTATATTCTTGTTCCCATACTATTGTAACCTTATGAACTAAAATTGAACAGATTGCTACACAATGTGAGGAAACATGGAATAATGATGGATCGTCACTACCAGCGATCAACTTAATGGGAAAATTGAGTGATGAGATGGTAAAAAACCCTACACCCCATGCCCAAGTTGTTCAAACTTTACGAAGTGGTAAGGTTGTGGATAACAAAGTGGATATGCCTACACCAATAAATAACCCACCGCCAGAAAACGGAGAAAAATTAGAAAAAGAAAAAAATAAGAATGATGGTACGCCCACATTTGTAACTGAAGCGCCCTATGTGCCGAAGTTACCCTTCCCTAATGCTTTTGGTGCACCATCACCTTGTAGTAAAACTCCAAACAAACTGGAGGAACTCACTGAAATCTTCAAAGAGGTGAAGATTAACTTGGCACTATTAGAAGCAATTAAACAAATCCCTGCCTATGCACGATTTTTGAAAGAGATCTGTACATAAAAACGAAAACGACGAAACAACATCTCGTAAAAAGCTTTCTTAACCAAACAAGTAAGTTCAGTCTTACAATCTAGGACCCCTCCCAAGCTTAAAGATCCTAGAGTTCCGATGATTCCATGTATCATAGGAAACCACGCTATTAACAAAGTACTCTTGGATCTGAGAGCAAGCGTAAATCTGCTACCATACTTTGTCTATGAAAAATTATGACTTGGAGAAATGAGGCCTACTTCGGTGACTCTTCAGAGAGCTGATAGATCGGAAAGGAGACCAGTAGGATTCGTTGAAGATGTCATGGTTGGAGTCAACAAATTTATTTTTCCTGTCGACTTCCTAGTGTTATACATGAAACCAAGTTTGAAATTCCCAACACAAATTCCCGTTATACTCGGTAGACCATTCCTGGCTACAGCCAATGCTTGCATAAATTATAAAATCGGGGTAATGAAAGTTTCTTTTGGAGATATGTAAATCCAGCTAAATGTCTTCTCAGCAGCCAACCAAATGGCCTCAATTGATAGCGAGGAATGCTTCAGTATTGATGAAATAGAAGAACTAATAAAAGAAGCATTACCTCTTGCCCTATCTAAGGAGATACTACAAGCCTCCTCATGGTATACGGATTCAAAAGAGTCAGACTTTCAAATAGAAGAAGTAACCTCTATATTGGACACATTTGCCTGTGAACTCCAATCCAAGATATGGAAACCATGGATAGAACCCTTGTCTACTACCTCCAATGAACCCTTACAATTGTCCATCGAAAAAGTGTCATCCTTAGACTTGAAAGTACTTCCCAACACCCTTAAGTACGCCTTCCTTGGACCTAATGAAACTCTACCAGTAATCATTTCATCTACTCTCAGCAAGGAACAGGAGAACAAGTTGCAGGTTATACTAAAGAAATTTAAACATGCAATCGGGTGAACCATCGCCGACCTAAAAGAGTTTAATTCGTCAATTTGTATGCACCAAATCCATTTAGAGGATAATGCCAAAACCTCACGAGAAAGTCAGCAAAGATTGAATCCAAATATGAGGGAAGTAGTACAAAAGGAAATTACTAGATGCAGGTATCATCTACCATATTTCTGACAGCTAATGGGTGAGCCCCATCCAGGTAATTCCAAAGAAATCTAGGATTACTATGAAAGAAAATGACTTCGGTGAGCTAGTACCACTATGCGAAACCATGGGGTGGTGTATATGTATAGACTATCGGAAGCTTAACTCTATGATACGCAAGAACCACTTTCCATTGCTCTTTATTGACCAAATTTTGACAAAACTTGTAGGTTCAGAATATTTTTACTTTCTAGACGGGTATTCAAGGTACAATCAAGTCCCAATATATCCAGAGGATCAGAAAGAGACTACCTTCACATGTCCTTTTGAAATGTTTGCTTACCGACGCATGCCCTTTGGGTTGTGCAATGCACCAGCAACCTTCCAAAGATGCATGATGGTTATCTTTTTTGACATGATAGATAGGTTTCTGAAAGTATTTATGGATGATTTTTCGATATTTGGCTGAACCTTCGATTCCTACCTTGATCATGTGGCCCTTGTTCTAGAATGACGTGAAGAAACCAACCTAGTGCTGAGCTGGGAGAAGAGCCACTTTATGGTTCAAGAAGGCATTGTTTTAGGGCATATCATTTCCAAAAGAGAAATAGAAGTTGGCAGGGCCAAGATTGATGTGATATTTAATCTACCTCCACCTACCACGGTGCGACAAATTAGATATTTCCTTGGCCATGTTGGTTTCTACAGCCTCTTTATTAAAGATTTTTCAAAAATCTCGAGACCTTTATGTCATTTATTAGCAAATGACGTACCCTTCGACTTTGATGATGCTTGCCTTGACGCGTTCAATAAGCTCAAAGCCCTCCTCTCATCCGCACCAATCATTTAATCTCCTGACTATTCCCTACCCTTCAAAGTTATGTACGATGCTTCCGACTATGCAATTGGTGCAGTCCTAGGACAACGGAAAAATAAGATTTCTCATGAAGTTTATTATGCGAGTCGTACCTTGATCGAAGCGCAAATTAACTACACCACCACTGAGAAGGAACCTTTTGCTGTCGTATTTGCATTAGACAAATTTTGATCGTACCTATTGATGTGATTTTTAATTGTGATGTTTTACTCGCAAGCGCATGAATCAGATTATATATAGTGGGTGCAAAGTACGAGATCGTTCCCACGAGGACTATTTTGAAAGATCTAAAAAGATGAGACAGTACTTTAAGAAATCTACCAAGATTTAACAGTACCCTACCAATATTACGATTTGGGCGATTTTGTGAGATAATGATTACTGACTATAAAACAAAGCTTAATTGATAATTCAAAAATAAAGGTAAAGATGAAGATGAAGATGATAAATCCTCCCATCTTTGATTTGTTCTTCCCGTAATACAAATCTAAGGATTAAACTATTAGATATATCATTAAAAATAAACATCTTTTATGGAAGATAAATGGTCAAAACCCGGATAGGGTCCACGTTGCATCCCTATAATCAGGACTTAATTTCATAGATGATTTCCATATATAGATCTGGGATCAAGGGCATGGCTCGGCACACTCGATCTCGATTTCAAATAAATATCATTCCTAAAGTGGGTGAAATTCCAACAAGAATACCACCATAGATCTGAGATCAAGGGCATGGCTCGGGTTGTGTATTTACCATATGCATATTCTTCTTTAATTTCAATTCCTCCACTTGTTGAGTGAGGAAATCAATTTTAGCCATCACATATGGGGAATCCTTTACTACGTATAGTCCTCCCTTCTTGGTTGAACTTCCGGCTTGATCACGAGCTTTGACTGGTTGTTCTCGAGTCTTTGTGAAATCCCAGTGCTGAGAATCCTCAGCCAACTTTTCTAGGAAAGCATAGGATTCAGTTTCCTTTAGGCTCAGGAATCCTCCGCCATTCATTGACTCTACCAGATGTCTATTTGGTTGACTGAGTCTATTGTAGAAATACTGGACCAATCTCCACTTTGAGCATCCATGGTGTGGACACTTTAGTAAGAGATCCATGAATCTATCCCAAGCTTCATATAATCTCTCATCTTCCTCTTGCGTGAAATCCGTGATTTCACGTCTGAGGTCATTCGTCTTCGCCATAGGGAAAAACTTTGACAGAAACTTTTTGACCATCTAATCTCAGGTGGTTATGGATCCCAATGGTAGAGAGTTTAATCAGGCATTTGCTTTATCCATTATAGAGAAAGGAAACAAGCGTAGCCTAACAGATTCTTCGCTGAAGTTTTGGTAAACAGATGAGCAGACTTCAACGAAGTCTTTAACATGCTGGTATGGATCTTCACTCTCCATGCCATGAAAGATTGGAAAGATTTGGATGACATTTGTATGAATTTCAAATCAGTCGCCAGGTGTGGCGGGGTATACAATGTATGATGGGGTATTTGTAGTTATTGGAGAAAATAGTTCTCTCAATGTTGGTTCTTCCTCCTGTCCTTGTTCGATTTGTCCATTCATGTTGTCAGTCATATTGACTTCAGTAGATGATTCACTTAAAAATTTCTGCCTTGATCTAGCATCCTTACGATTTGACCGGCAAGCACGTTCGATCTCAGAATTTAAAGGCTCTAAAGTTTTTTCTTTAGAAGACCTAGTGTGCATGCAAATGACACACATAGTAGATGTTTCAGGAAAGAAAATCTCAAGATATATATATATATATATATATATATTTTTTTTTTTTTTTTTTTTGAATCTCGATTGATCGAGTAGGAATCTCGATCGATCGAGACAGAGGTCGATTAATAGAGTGGTAGACTCGATTAATCGACAAAGGAAGAATTATTTATTTTATTTATTTTTTTGAAAAAAAAAATTTAGCAGAGAAACTGTTTTAATCCACGAAAATTCCCAAAATTAGCTGTCTATTTCTTAAAAATTCAGATTTTCTTGATTTAATCCCCGGCAGCGGCGCCAAAAACTTGATGTGAATTTTAAATGTAATGTTTTACTCGCAAGCGCACGAATCAGATTGTATATAGTGGGTGCGGAGTACGAGATCATTCCCACGAGGACTATTTTGGAAAATCTAAAAAGATGAGACAGTACTTCAAGAAATCTAGCAAGAACTAACAGTGCCCTACCAATATTATGATCTAATTTTGTGAGATGACAATTACTGATTACAAAACAAAACTTAATTGATAATTCAAAATTAAAGGTAAAGATGAAGATACTAAATCCTCTCATCTTTGATTTGTTCTTTCCGTAATACGAATCTAAGGATTAAACAATGAGATATACCATTGAAGAAAAATATCTTTTATGAAAGATAGATGGTCAAAACTCGGATAGGTTCCATGTTGTATTCCTGCAATCAGGACTTAATTTCATAGATGATTTCCATATATAGATCTGGGATCAAGGGCATGGCTCGGCACACTTGATCTCAGATGCAAATAAAAATTATCCCCAAAGTGGGTAAAAATTTCAGCAAAAATACCACCAAAGATCTGAGATTAAGGGCATGGCTCAGCACACTTGATTTCAAATTAGGGAGTAATTAAGATTAAATTACCATTACAGATGCAAGATCCAGGGCATGGCTCAGCACACTCGATCTCGGATCATAATCGTAAGTAGATCCACACGATGAAAGCAAAAAGACCATATAACAATGAGTGGGGTAAAATTACCGTCACAGATCTGAGATCCAGGGCATGGCTCGGCACACTCGATCCCAGTTAGTGGCGAGGATTTTATCCGTTTGTGATAGCATAACAACCATAAAATAAAATCTCATATTTTAATCCTAGATTCATATTATTAGAAGTATATCCCTCGGATGGGAATCATTGGATCCCCATCCCTAAGAAATTAGCCACACATGCTGTAATTAAATGACAAACACATAAGGAATAAAAAATAACATTAATTTAATTAATTAAAAATATCTCAACCTTCAATAGAAATTCTTTGATCCATAAGTACGATGATCTTCAGAAACGAAATTAACAATGCTTTCTACTAATCTTTAAATTCAAATTAGGAATCAACTGAACAGAAATAATAAATTGAAGAAAGAAATGCTGAAAAGATTAAAGGAATAAAGCTCTCAAAAAGAATAATTAAAATTCTCTATCTCTACGTCTAGCTATCTCTAAAAATCTAATCTCTAATCCCCTTTCTCGAGTTGTTGGTTTGGCTTTAAATACTCTTCAAGTTGCGTAGGTTCCCTGGCACGAAAAGTCAGGGTCGATTAATCGACTCCGGGGGTCGATGCATCGACCCTCCTAAAAATCTGCATTACGGAGTCATTTCCGTCCCAAACACTATCCTGTTCCTCGATTAATCGAGTGAAGGGTCGATTAATTGACCTCCCCAGATTTTCGTGAATTCCAGTCCAACTTTGCATTAGATACTGCCTCGATATTTCAGCCATATCTTTCTACTCCAAACTTGGATTGACATGATTCTTACGGAATTGGAAAGATGACAGAAAGCTCTACAACTTTTGTGTTTTAGCAATTTCATAATTCTAATGTCTTGAAGGTCCAAAATGAGCTGCAAGTCACACTAAGTTCTCGATGACCCAAAGTTGCAGTGTTTTGCTATTATTTTCATAATTCTTGGGCTGTTTTATGTACTTGGATTGTATTTACCTGAAACACTTTAAATCTCACAATTCTAATCAGATAGCCTTCATCGGACAGCTAAATGTAGGTATTTAAGGGTGAAATATCATCATATTTCACTACTCATCACCTATTGGGCTCTAAAACTATCATTTTTTTGGATCACTCAGCACTAAAATATTTATTAACTAAAAAGGATGCGAAACCAAGACTAATCCGGTGGATCCTACTTTTGCAGAAATTTAACTTTGAGATAAAATACAAGAAAGGAGTTGAAAATGTAGTGGCAAGCCATCTGTCTAAAATCGAGATACCTCAAACCATGAAAAAAGAACCTCTCCATGATACCTTCCCTAACAAACAACTTTTCGCCATTCAAGCAACAATTCCTTATATGCCAATATCGTAAACTATTTGGCAACAAGTAAGATTTCCCCATACTAGCCTAGTCAAGATAAATATATTTTCTTTGCTAATGTCAAATACTATATTTAGGAGGACCCAGACTTATTTAAAATGTGCTCATACCAAATAATATGAAAATGTATGCCTGACAGTGACACCCACGATATTCTACGATTTTTCCACACATATGCTTGTGGGAGCCACTTCGGTGGTAAGAAAACGGCTGCCAAGGTACTACAATCAAGATTTTATTAGCCATCAATATTCAAGGATGCTTATTAATTCTGTCAGGCCTGCGATCGATGCCAGAAATCAAGAGCCATATCCCAAAAGAATTTGATGCCCCTTCAACAGATTTTGGTCGCAAAACCCTTTGATGTATGGGGCATAGACTTTATGGGCCCATTTACACCCTCGTACGGATATATGTATATTCTTGTAGCGATTGACTATGTATCCAAATAGGTCGAAGCATCAGCTATTAAGACTAATGATCATAAGGTGGTAATCTCTTTTATCAAAGAAAATATTTTTGCACGGTTTGGAACCCCACAGGCTATTATAAGTGACGGGGGCAGTCATTTTTGTAATCGGTATTTCGAAAGTTTACTTAAGAAATATGTGGTTACACATAAAATTGTAACCCCCTATCACCCTCAGACCTGTGGTCATGTGGAAATTTCTAATCGTGAAATAAAGAAAATATTAGAAAGAACTGTTAGACCTGATAGAAAAGACTGGTTCCTAAAACTGCATGATGTTCTATGGGCATATAGAACAACCTATAAAACTCCTATTGGTATGTCTCCTTTCATATTAGTGTATGATAAGGCTTATCACTTACCTGTCGAATTAGAACATAGAGCTTTCTGGGCGACTAAAACACTTAATTTTGACCTAACTGCATCTGGTGAGTAGAGGAAACTCGAACTTACTGAGTTGGAAGAAATCCGAAATGATGCCTACCAAAATGCTCAGATTTACAAAGCCAAAACTAAAGAATTTCATGATAAAAATATTTTGAGAAAAAGTTTTGAGCCAGGCCAACAAGTATGGTTATATAATTCAAGGTTAAAACTGTTTCCAGGAAAACTAAGAAGTCATGGGACGGACCCTATAATGTCATAGAAACATTTCTGCACGGAGCTGTTACTATCCAGGATCCCAGGGACAGCCGTACTTCTAAGGTTAATGGACAAAGACTTAAACAGGTGGTGACCTTACAAGAAAAGGAAACGGTGGTCACTATGTCACTTAAAGACCCATAATACGCCTCATACGCTCTTGGACGATTGTCATGCTACCGACTCATCCGTAGAAAGTTTGTAAAGCATGTAGATGTATCCTAAGAATGCTTAGTAAGAGAAACGAAAAATCACAGTAAGTACGATTAGCATGAATAATCACATTGACACAATTTCCGATAACAAAGTGCCGCCTCAATTCACGCTGCGTAGACACGTCCTTCACCATTAATAAGAATACCAACTGGTTGCATTCCTCCATGCCAACCATTACCTCCATAAATAGTGACTGTTCAAATTTCGGACCCTTTATATATAGGACCTTACCTCTCCAATGCCTTTACTTCATTTTTTATGTATCCTCTTCCATCACCAACCCTTTCGCAATGATGAAACCACTGAGTTGGGCCAAAATTCATGAAGCATTTGATAGGCTCCTCCAACGGGAAGCCAAGGAGATCTCCGCCCTTATAGAGGAAAAGAGGCGGTTAATCAACGAACTCATATCTCTCCTTCCTAAACTAGGAGACAATGAAGATACACCACCTCCATCTCCTAAGCGGCAGAAAGCTTCGCCATCTTCACCCCCACCATCTTCTTAAAGTTTTTCCTTTCTATTAGACACACCCACCCCTGGGTTGTGTCCCTATATTTTTGTTATGGGCGACTATATTTTTGAAAAAATCGAGGACTGATCTTTATCAAAGAATCCTTCTCTCGGACGTTGCTGTCAGCGTCTTAGTCTAGTGTAAGTATAGATTTTTCCTAGGATTTTTTTCGATGTAATTAGCTTTTCTTTCAATATTGTTGTAATTAGTTCATATATATGAAAAGTTTTTCTTATTTTATTCGTGCTGCTAACATCACTAACAATCTTTCTCACTAACATTTTTGTTATTGAAATACCGAGCATTAATCGTGACTATTTTCTCTCAAATTTGGGGGAAAATATATATCTGGTGTCAGATTTTTTCCGATTCATAATCAGTTGTTCAATAATTTAAGGTAATATTTTTCTGTATGTCCCCTGTTTTGCATAATGAGGACATTGTCCCATTTAAGTTGGGGAGGGGGGCAAGTTAAGTTTTCTTTTTAGAAATTTTAAAAATTTTAATTTTAATTTTTTTTTAGTTAATCACTATATGAAAACTATGAATTTTTTTTTTTATTGAAAATCCGAATTCTTGGCAAACCATCATAGTAGTAGTTCAAAAATAAAAATAAAAATAGTTACAACTCAAAATAAAACATCTTTAAAACACTGTATTAGAGAATGTTTAAAACTATACGATTTATCTAAACTGCAATAATTTATAGATTATAGTTTCAAAATTATATAATCAGTGAGCTATAGAGCCTATTTCCTCTTTTATTCTGAGAGAAAGAGAGACTGTTTTTATTCATGCTTAATTTCCTTGAACTTCTCGACTATCTTTTAATCTCATAATGCTGAATTTAGAATCAATATATTCTGTGAATATGATGATTTGTTTGTTTAGAACTATCTATTAAGTATATCAAAGTAATAAGACTTCCATATTATTAAATCGTGAAAATAATTGAAGGCCATCTTTTGTGAACCAGAGCCAAAAAGCTAAAATATGATAATATTTTATCATTTGAACCTATATTAGAAGCCTAAAGCCTAAATTTCTTTATACTAGAATTTTATAAACCCTTAACTACATGTACTGCCCAAAACTTTCTATCCTTAATCCTTACAATTTCTGAGAGTTTAGAATGTAAAAGAAGGAGAGAAAAGGGAGTGAAAGGAGTAAGAGTTAATAGATGAGGGATTTGCTGAAAAGAGTACAACTGAAAAAGAAATACAAATGTATGAAAGTATGGGAAAAGAAAAAAAAGAAAAAAAGAATGAAAACTCATAAAAGACGATTTTGTAAAAAAGGAAGCGAAAAGCTTCCAAACTGAAAAAAAAAATTGGATTTATAAAAAGAAAAGAAATGGGAAGAAGATATCCAAAATATGGATACTTACTGAAGCTGAAAAATAGAAGAAGATAGGGAGAGAAGGAAGAGCTACACTCTTGGAAATGATTTTGAATCATCTTTACTTTTTTTCTTTGAAACCTTCTGAAAACCCAAGGCCCCATTACAAGCCGAAGGAAAGACCCTTGAGATTTACGATTTGTAAAAATATGAGTCTAGTAGTGATATATGAGATAGATATTATGAATAAATAAAAAAATTATATGAAAAGAATTGATTTATCCTTTCAATGAGATTTATCTTTTTAACATATTATCCTTTGAATTTATCATGAATATATCATATTGAGAGCCCAAAATTTTGTTTGTTTTTTAGATTATGCCTATAAGTGAGAGTTTGGATGAAAATATTTTCTAAAAACTGCAGTTTAGAAAACTCCATGATGAATAAACTTTTTCACTGATATGCACACACTCCACGCTATACAAGAATTGAAATTATTGAGTTTTGATCAAGGATGATTGCGATGATGGAAAGCTAAGGATAAAAGATTACCATTTTTTTTTTAGAAATAATAAACATATAATGATTGATTGATTTATATATTTTGAAAAATCGAAAAATATTTGAAGTTTGTAAGTAACTTCACTGAAAACTTTCAGGAGACTACAACTCCTCCACTGGAGATCACCTAGGGGTTTAAAGGCTTGTTGCATCTGCTAAATGCAATCATGCTCCCTACAAAAGTGACATTTAAATTTATAATTTAGAATAATTTTTTGCTAGGGACTAGTAAAACTTAAGTTTGGGGGTGCGATCAGTCACATAATTTACCATTTTATCACTCTTAACTTAGTGATGCTAGACCATAGTTTACTACTAATAAATTATTGATATACAGATATTAAGGAAAAGCAGTAAAACAAAATTAAAGTGATAATATTTGCCAAAAGTAACTCAAAAAGCAATAAGAACAATAACAGATTGAAAGACGAAAGCTCCACCTACTGAAAAGAATAAAAAATCGCTATTTACGATTTTTCCAGAGTAAGAGACTATGAAAGCCAAAGGATTGCAATTTACGATTCTACAGAAGAAACCGCTCAAGGAAGAGAAGTATTTACGATTTTTCAGAGAATCGTCCGCCAAGTCTATCAAAGTCACGACAAAACTGAAGAATTGCCTTTTGCGATTTTCCCTCTATGAACCCTATTGAAAGCAGAAAATTATAATTTATGATTTTCCATTAATGAAAAAAGAACAGAAAATCGTTATTAGCAATTCTACAAAAAGTTTAGTTCACTGCTGCTGATCACGTAATAACTATCACCGCCATGAACTAGAAATAAAAGATCTCTTGAATTAGAAGTCTGACGAAACACGGATATGAGGAAATTGATGAAGAAGATTTTGAAGGACTCTTATTGTTGAAGTATAAAGAAAGTTTTAGAAGTATATCAACCATTACAGCAAAAGAAAGATAAAATTAGGAATTAGAGTTATATTAGGAAACTTGTGTTTTTAGTAGTTTCTTTTATTAGAACTAGATTTTTGTAAACCGACTCTTTATGATCTATAAATAAGAGAGCTCAACATAGAAATAAGCATCGAAGAATTTCAGCATCAATTGACTACTGAGGTTGAATTTTCTTCCGATCAGTAGTGTATACTAGTAGAGTAGGTTAGATATCAGAGGTTTCTCAAGAGCAATTGACGACTGTAATTGAGTGCTGAAGATTAGTGTAGATATCTGTAAATTTTCAGGAGCTATTGATGACCGCGACTGAGGGGTGAAGGATATATTTATTTGCTTTCTAGTTTAGATTTATTTTCTTTGTAAACATCTCCAAGGATTGATTTGAATTGCCGACTCAGGTTAGAATTTACAGATTAGTGTAACGATTTTTACTTTTTCATCTTCAGTTTGCTAGAGTTTGAATGACGCTCAAATTTCTAGTTGATTGTTGATTAGATTAAATCTGTATTGATAGGATCTTAGACTTGATTGACGACCAACGCTAGAAAAGTTGATATATGGTGTGACGGTACGATTTATTTTCATAAATATCCGATAGCTGAAGATTAAGATTGACAACCTTAATCTGAAGGAGGATTAGGATTTATCTTTATGCACTTTAGTTTAAATAATCATTATTTTATTCATATTTCTCCAATAGATTAGGAAATCTTAAAGATAAATAATAGCTTTTAAAACAAGGATTTAGATAAAAGATAGAAATATGAATTAATAAGATAATGAACTTCCTCGTGGGAACGATCCTAATGCTAATACTATGATTTTTATTGTACACTTACAATAGGTTAAGACTTGAATTTAATATAATTATAATACACAGAAAAAATCAAGTCAGACCCAAACCCTCTATGGCTCCTTCCTCTTTGGCCTCCTCTCCATGGCTGCAACCCTCGCTGTCCTTGCCGCCATTGTTACCTTGATCATAGTCGTCCTCCTCTCTTTCGCAAGAAAACCCAGACGCTCGCTCGTCAGAGATGGCTGGAAAATTAACCCTAATATCAATTCGGTAGGTAACACTAATGGCGTCCTCAAGGAAGGGAACCTTGTTGCTGCTCGTTGTGCCATTCTTAGCTTTATTGAATTGGTTCGGAGAAGATAACATTTTTTATGTTGATTTTGATCCTGGTTTAGGGTTTATGGGTGTATTTGTAGGTAAGGGTTTTTGGAGTTTGGAGAAGATGAGGCACTACAAAAAAGACAGGTTACGGTGATGGGTAAGTTCTCTCTCTCTCTCTCTCCCGTATAAAATCGCTCTCGTTGCCTAATTGATTAGGGTTTTTATGTGTAATATGATTTTGTGGTAGAGTTCTCCAAATGCAAGTTTTTTTTTTTTTTTTTGTGATTGATTTGCTCATTTCATGTTGTTGATACTCTGATTTGATCTGGAGGTATAATTGAGCCTTGTTTAAAGAAAAATTGCATATGATATGTTTGATACAATGCTCAAAAGAAATGTACGTTTATTTCTTTTTAAATTGCTCATTACATATGTTATACTTATTAGCATGTTGCATGCTGAATGTTTTATAAAATGCTTAGGAAAAATATGGGTTTGGGTTTGTTTGTTTGTTTCTATGTTAAGTCACTGTTTATATTACATATTTGTTGTTTTATCTTACTATATATCATACTGTCATTAAATGTGTAAGGTCATAACAAACTTAGCATCTATGCTTTTAACTTCTCTTTATTAATTAACATCAAAAGCCAAAACCTAATGAAAACATCCCACATAATTCTATTTCCTATTTTCTTGCCCTCTCTCTTTAATAACCAAAACTAGTTACAATGAGGACGTCATTTTCCTCCATTTTACGAGTTTGGAAATGTCATGAGAGAAGTTAAATTTTAGCAGAAATTTCTTTGCGACATTTAGGGATATCTACTGCAGCCACTATATTACGGAATGACTCTTCCAGTGATTCCTTTCTTTCATGATAAAAATATACATAGAATAGCAAGTTTTATTGGTGGAGTGCCATTCTCATACCATATTATAATTCTCAAATCTCTGAATATTTTCTCGTAGGAGAAGTGCGCAGGAGGATGACGAGGAGGGTCGGCCTACTTTGTTACGAAGAACAACGATAGGAAATTGTCATTTGGAATCTTGTCTCTCTTGATTGTTGTTTTTAGTCCTTAGGTTGTTTGTTTAACGATTGAAAACTCTTAGAAGCTACTCCAACAGATTTGCTATGAGACTCGTTATATTTGGCGACTCCCACTTCACTCGCCATAATTGGCGGATCCTCATCCATTCCCTATTAATAAAATATTATTAAAAATCTCTCTCTCTCTCTCCACTCGCCATATATTTTAAATATATATTAAAATAAGAATAAAAGATATTATTTTAAAGAATGAGTTGCTAAAATAACTATCCTTGCTGGTAGGGCTCTCAATGGGCCGGATTAGGGCCGGGCTGGGGTTCAACCCGACCCTAATCTACCTGGGCCGGGTTTCCAAAATTTTTCATCCGCCTAACCCTGCTATGATGCATTTTATTCAAGCCCAGCCTCATCGAGCTTGGGCAATTTTCCGGGCCTTTTCGGCTTTTTTTCTAATAAAAGTTGGTTGTGCTTTTTTTTGGACTATTTTTTCTAATAAAATTTGGTTGGGCTTGGGCTGTTTTTTTCTAATAAAAGTGTGAAGAAGGTTAAAAATTTAATTAAGTAATTATATTAACATTATAGAGGCTCAAGTACCTGCTTTTATTCAAATATTTCATTTTAGGTTATTGCACAATAGTTATAACGGACAACGGTTAATCTCAAGGCATTTAAGCAAACTATATTTAATTAAAATGATTTTTTTATAACTTTAAAAGGATATATATATATATATATATATATATATATATATATATATATATATATATTATCCGAGCTAGGTGTTGGAACACTCAACCGAAGCCCGGCCCGGATTTATCCGGGTTGCAACATGTTTAGCTCGGTCCGAATACTTTGCCGGGTTTGCGTGATAGAAAGTACCACTTTTTTCAGGCCGGGTGCGGGCCAAAATTCGGGCCGGCCCGACCCATTGAGAGCCCTACTTGCTGGAACCTTTTTTTAAAAGGCAATAGCTAAGAAAGAGAGTGAGATCAAATAGGATTTTAACTATTCAAATTTACCTATCCTTGCTCGAGGTGCTCTAATGAGCATGTTTTGTTTAGCTCAAGGTGATCTTAATATAATATGGGCCTTTTACAAAACAACCCCCGTGCCATTTTTTATCACCAAAAAATCAAACAACATTTTTTCTTCCGAAACAACGCCTCAACATACTTGAAAAGGGCTGCCATGCATATCAACCCATGTGAGGCACTGATCAATTTTAATAAATAATTACAATGTTGCCCTTGCCAACAAATTCCTTCTTTTTTTCGACTTTTTTATATTAGGCGTTCGACATGTGCATGAAGAATGTGTACGAATATGGGCCCATATTGGCTCGTATGGGACGCATTTTCATAATTAATTTTTTTTTGACCTATTTTGTAATAAAAATATAAATGGGGAGCAATTTGGTACTTTTCTCTAATGGTGTAGCCACCTAGGCAATGTGGATTGAGTGAAATGTGTGTCATGCGGCCTAAAAAGTGAGACAAGTTTTTGAGGAAAAGCTAAGAATCGTCCAAACAAGTCCTTAGGGCCTGTTTAGATACAAACACAGGTTACGTGAGAAAGTAAAATAATATTCATATATTTTCCCATGGATACCTAAGTTGTAGGAAACCATGGGATTCCTTTGTTTCCCTTTGTTTTCCGTTGTTTGGGTAACCACATTGTTAGCTAGGAAAACACAGGATTAACCAAATCCTGTGTTTGGATATATATATATATATATATATATATATATATATATATATATATATATAAGGAATTGTAAGAAAATAATATATCCTAACAAAAAAATAGCTATAATATCACAAAAGATCATCCAAATTAAAAAAATAGTTGCAATATCATAAAAATGTTCATCCACATAAATTATCTAAAGAAAATATGAGAAAAGACATCCATATGAAATATAAAAGATCATTGAAGACCAAAGTGAAAACTACCCCTCCATTAAGAAAATATGATAGCGGAAGCAATGTCAGGACCATGACCGACTTGAACAGAGCAATCTAATAAGGAGGTGTATAAATAAGATTATAAATGTCAGTGATTACAATTGGTTTAGATAACTACAATTGGTTGAGATAACTGATATGTAGTAGTTATCAAATAAGGTACACTCTAATAAGACTAGCTTTGTTGGAGAGAAGGAAGAGTTCGAAGACTCGGAAAATAAAAAAACGAAGGACCCTCAGCATTTTGATGGAAAATGCTTCGTATGTCATCTAAACAACGGGAATCTCGATAATTTATTTGCAGCATATGAGTTTTCTCTTATTTCTCTTGAAACCAAACGGGCTCTACCATAGGCCTAAAGTGAGCTCTCATTAACCATTGAATTATATGTTATGTACCAAGAAAGAGCTAGTATCGAGGGACCCATCCGATCACAGTGCGCTCACCTTTAGATGCGCAGGGACTAAAAAGAGCATGGAGATCAAGGCATGTCTCAAGGATGTTCACATGCCCTTAAGGATGCAAGTTGTGTTTCGGAAAAACCAATCAATTGAACCGACAGAAAACAGGTACTCAAGGGACTCAAAATAAAAAAATTGAAACCCATTTTAAATCGGTTTGGGTGGCCGAAACCGAAACTTGATCAGGTAGTTAGGGTGATGAAAAACACCCAAAACCCAAAAAATTGAAAAAAACAAAAACAAAGTGAAAAGTACGAAACTGAACTGAACAGAAACCGAATCGAAAAAAATTTGAATGGTGAAATTTTGAATGGTGAAATTTTTTGATGGAATGTGTCGCGTGATCTAGCACTTGAGTGCAGGCCCCAGGCACTATGGCCGCGTATGGCATAGCTCTCTGCTAGCCCCAGCTATAGTAGAGTTCACCTGCTTTAGCAGGTTCCCATCCTCTTTGCTAAAGTCATGCTACCTGCTTTAGTAGGTACCCCTACTCCTTGATATCTCCTTGCATGCCAAGATTTTATACAAGATTTACCTATTCAACAATTTTACCCTCCTCTCTACTCATTCTTTGACAGAACATATTTTATTTGCTCTGGTAGGGAGTTAGTAGGGAGCAAGGAGGCTACTGTTACAGCAGGTAAATCCTCCTTTACAGGGAGTTAGAAAAGAAATGGAAGCCAACTAAAGCAGGTGAACTCCGTTGTGGCGGGGGCTAGCAAAGAGCTATGCCATATGCAGCCTATATATATATATATATATATAGAGAGAGAGAGAGAGAGAGAGTAGAAATTTTAAATTGGTATTTTGATTGGACTTAAGTTATTCATGGTTGTGAAGTTTTTTTTTTATAATAAAGAAACTTCATTAATCATGAATGTCGTATAAGGCAATAACAAAAAGAGGTGGCGGCATGAGATCAGGAGGAACATTCGCTGATTTTGGAATATGAAAATAGCTACAATTGGGAAAAAATTTCATACACCATTTAATCTAATTAATAATGCACACTACATTATTAATGAGATTTAAGTTGGCTTCAAGAGAGCCGATTATAAGTTACTAGTTTAAGGATTAGCCCAAACCTGGCCCGGACCGGTTCATTGCAATCAAAGACGCCTTAAACATATAGAGGTTTTAAGGGTGTCTCCACCACTATCAAAGATGCCCTTAAACTCTACCATCAAACAACAATTCTCATGATTCTCTACTCTAGACAACAATGCTCTCTCGCTTCATAACTCAACCTTCATATCTCCGTTACCTCACCCGATTTTCTCCAAATCCTTTACTTTCTTCTCCAATTCCCCATCTTCCCCAAACAACAACCCCTAAAATCAGATTCTTTCGCAAGCTTTTAGAACATTGTCGAGCAATCAAAAGAACAACAATGGTGGAGATGATAGTAGCAAAGATCCATCGACATCGAAATCATGAAGTTTCTCACCGGGAAACAAAAGAGGAGAGGAAGATTCAATCTTCGAGTCTGAAGAAGGGAGTATCTCTGGTATAGTAGATGTCGACGAAGACGTTGGTGAGGCGAAGAAGGACGTTGGAGAGGCCAAGACGCATGTTGTTGGATAAGACGGTGATGATGATTTGTGGTTGAAGGATGGATCAGAGAAAGGAGATGACATATTTGAAGAGATTGATAAGCAGTTTGGATCGAAGAATGGAGTCGGAGATGATGAATGGGAGACTACGGATGGTTACAAGTCGTGGAGTTTTGGGGACGAGGAAGAGAAAGATGGTGTCTTCGAGATTGGAAAAGGAGTAGAGCGTATTGTTAGTGATGGAAATGAGGGTATGAAGATGGCAAAGGAGATTGAGAAGGAAGACTGAGAGGGTTTGGAGAAGGTTGAGAAAGAAGGATAAGAGATGTTGTCTACCTTAAAAGGTGATTTTTGAAAATTCTAGTCGTTGTTAAGTGTTGTAGGAAATTTTTTTTAATATGTTAAGTTCTGTGGATTTAAAATTGGAATTTGCTTGATATTTAAATTGGTATTTTGATTGGACTTAAGCTTTTTTTGTTATTTACAGTTGTGAAGTTTTTTTATTTATAATAAAGAAACTTCATTCATCCTGAATGTCATCTAAGGCAATCACAGAAGGAGGGGGCGGGATGCATCCCGTCCACACTTTATATCTAACAATATTAAGAGCGAATTTAGCCATGCGATCAGCAACAACATTCACTGATCTTGGAATATGAAAATAGCTACAATTGGAAAAAAAAATTCATACATCGTTTAATCTCATTAATAAAGCACGCCACATTATTAATGAGATTTAAGTTGGCTTCAAGAGAGCCGATTATAAGAAACCCGTTAAAGGACCATCCCGAACCCAACCCAGAACGGTCCATTACAATCAAAGACGCCTTAAACCCTACTATTAAAGAGGTTTTAAGGGCGCTCCAACACTGTTAAAGATGCTCTTAAGCTCTACCATTAAACAACATTTCTCATGATTCCCTACTCTGGACAACAATGCTCTCTCGCTTCATAACTCAGCCTTCATATCTCTATTACCTCACCCGATTTTTTCCAAATCCTTCTCTCTTCTCCAATTCCACATCTTCCCCGATCACTAAACCCTAAAACCAGATTCCTTCGCGAGCCCTTTAGAACATTTTCGAGCAATCAAAAGAACAGCAATGGTGGAGACAATAGTAGCAGAGATCCATCGACATCGAAATCATGGAGTTTCTCACCAGGAAATGAAAGAGGGGAGGAAGATTCAATCTTCGGGCCTGAAGAAGGGAGTATCTCTGGTATAGTAGATGCTGACGAAGACATTAGCGAGGCGAAGGACATTGGAGAGGTGATCGGTTTTAAAGTGTACCTTTGCAAGTGCACAAGATCAGTTGTAGCAAGGCAAGAATATAAGTATCATACCCACAGGGAAGTGCGTAATTAATTAATTTTAAAGAGAATAAAAATGCCCAAGAAAGTACCAAGGGTGAGAAAGTTGATTCACTAAGTTAACACCACACAATGCTAACACAATAACCTTAAATTAATCCAAGTAAGAATAAATGATGTCAAAGAAAATAATAATTAAGAAATGATTAAGGAATTTGCTAACCCTATATTTGTAACTTCTCTACAATTAATCACACGATTTCATACCACACCAATATACCATCATTCAACAAGAAGAAAAATGAATCGTAAAGAATGTGATTATTTATTCGGCATACCCTATCCAAACATTATGACTCATCCTAATACGATATGAATCATGTGAAAGACATAGCATATCTCAAATTCGAAATCACAGCAATAGAAATCAATCACTCGGCAGCCTAGATCAGCCTGCAGGAATAGATCTAGATGGAATGACCCTTTTATGGTCATCGATAACCAAGATCAACGACTATAAATGAGTATTTGATAATCATCTATTAAACACACACTTATTAGCAGAATGATTCAATGATGATGATAAAAAATTATAGAATTAACAATAAATCAATTACTCATCTAGGGGTCGCTTCTTTCTTGAATGAGGGGGTTTAGCCGCTCATCCTTGATCTACACACGTATTATAAACCAGAAGCAATCATCTAAATATGTGCTTTTATTTATCAAGAGATCTCTCCTTACAATACTTTGTTCCTAATTATAAACTATATTTAAAAAAAAAAAATTTAAATCTATAAAAAACTAAGAAAATTTTGCCAAGAGAGAGCCCCTCAAACCCTAAGCGTAACATTGCTTTTATAGGGTGCGGATAGGAAAACTTTCATAATAGGCTCAATCGATTGAAAATCAAACCTCAATCGATTGAGTTCAAATCTACTTTTTGGCGAAATCATTTGAATTTGAATTCAATCGATTGAGTTCAAATATCAATCAATTGAGTTAATTCAAATTTAAAATAAGGGAGGGAAAAGTTATCATCCTTATCAATCGATTGAGATTTAGTTTTCAATTGATTGACAAGGACATGTAACATCTTCATTCTTCTAGTAGATGTTGGGCCAATCAATTATTTTCACAGATTTTGGTGCTTCTGTTGGCTTCTTGATCCACTGTTCCTGTGTAACCCTTAATTATCCTATTTTATGTTTTTTGAAGATCCAATGGTCAGAAACACCTGAAACCACTAAAACTATATAACAGCCGTCAGATAGCTTTCATCGGATAGTTAAATGTAGGAATTAAGGTGCGAAATATAGTCATATTCCGGTATTCTTCTTTATCCAAACTCTGATTAATTAAAGTTAATGTGATGCATTTATTTTTGTTATCTATTTTGAGAAGGGTGAATAGATTGTAAAAGTAAAACAACTATGGAAAATATGAAAATACTAAAGCTGTAAAACAGGTTGAAAAGTTGAGAAATTTTTGATGTACAAGTAGAATTTATAGGAAAACCGAAATCGACCTAACCAAACCAAACCGAATCAAATCGGGTTGGTTTGGTTTAAGAGTTGAATGGTTTGGTTTGGTTTGAAAATCTAGAAACCGATTAGTACCGGTTTGGTTTGTGGTTTTGTTAAAAAACCGACCAAACTGAATTGAATACACCCATATGTGTCACAAATCCCAAAAATATAGCCTGTGATTCATGTGGCACGCATCACAAATCCCAAAAATATAGCCTGTGATTCATGTGGCACGCATCACACTCAAATGTGATTTCAAAGCCATTTTTGGAAAATCTTTGATAGGTTTAAATAAAAACTAACCGTCTGATATGTGTGCTATGATCTAAAGATCTATTTTATGAAAGATAGGGGTGAAACACGACCTCCATTGTCTGATCCGATGCAATCAACGACTTTCAATGTGTCTGGGACGTGGGTGCTTTCAGTGAAGAGGTGGGTGCAAACAGAGGTACCTAAACAAATTCAACGTCTTTGAGAAGAGAGCATGAATGGCAGTGGCAGAATTAATTACTGCAACAATTATTGCGATTTATCAGTCCAGTCTGTCAGCCATGCATGTATAGTTGCCTTCCAATTGCAATCTAAAAAACATGTGGAGGTGAACATTCGGTTCATCCACCGCTCCATGTATTGGCATGAACGATCGGTGTTCAACTTGATAGTGTTGGTTGCACGCAGTGGACAGCCTGACACAGAGTCATCTATGCATATCAAATCGATACTAGATACCGGTATTGACACCTTGGCCACAACAACACACTGAAGTCCACGAACCACCATTCAATAATAGAAAGGTACTAGCTTTAACTTTTAAGTGGTAGCAAAGATCTCATGATTCGACTGATGCTAGTGTTACTACTACACTACTTTATGTTACAACCACATCACTTAAACAAAGTATAAATTGTTGACTGCTTTGGATATGATGGAGGGGATTATTTTGATTACCCAGCCAGGTCTCAACTCTTTGTAATCTACCCACCGGGGTCCCAACTTCATGGAAATGACCCAACAGGGTCTTGACCCTAAACTTTCTTTTATTATTTACCTAGAAGGGTTTAAAAAACCTGTACATGTCTTTTCTTTTCTTTGAGTTAAACTATTAGAGGACTAAAATACCCTAACAGAAATTTACTAAAACACCCATCCTTCCATACTATCAAAGAAGAGGTTGGTGTTTTTTCTTCTATTCATCTTCTCTTTATTTTACAGTACCATAAAACTCGAGTGTTGTTCCATTATTTAAACTCTATGAAGATATGAATCTTCTTTAAAGCAATGAACAGAGATTTCCAAACCCTCCTCTCTTGCCGCTGATTTTTGTGAACATTGAAAGTATTAGGATCTCATATAGTCCCCCCCCCCTCTCTTTGTTTCATCTTCTTCTTTGCTTACGAAAGAACAGGGAGAAGTCTATTATTGTCGTCTCTGCAAACCTTCAACTTTGGCGATGCCTCATCTTCTTCTGATCACGTACATCTAAACTTTTTTGCGTGCACATCTCTAGTCGTCTGATAAACTCATAAGAGTAACTCATAAAATATTAGTGTAGTAATGATGCCCTAAATGCTCAACCTCTATTTTATTGAATGTCTTGTTTAAGCTATATACAAATATGGTAATGTTGCCTTAAATGCTGAATCTTTGTTTTAATCAATAAGTTGTTTGAGGTAAATAGAAATATAATAATGTTGTCCTAAATGCTTAGCCTTTATATTAGAAGATCATTTTTGTCTTATATAAGACCAATGTCGTCTCATATTAGGTCATTTCCGTCTCATATAAGACCATTGTTGTCCTATACTTTGTCACTGATGATAAACTGTTAATGTCATTAATTTTTGAAAAAATGACAATTAATATTAGGGAAATCTGTTTATTGTTATTTATTAATTTTTTGTATGAATTATATTATGTCTGTTATGAGACTGTCGTAGTCTTTAAACAGGCCATATTCGTCTAAGGCCGGTCTAATGGCTTAATTCACTCATGATAAATTGTAAATATATTTATTTTTAAAAAAAATTTCTGGCACATGTTCATAAATTAATTATAGTGTAATATTATAAATTATATACAAAGGATAAAATTGCATGTTCTACCCTTAGGGTCTCTACTCTTATAGCTGTTTTATCGCCTGTGGAGCTTGAAGCTCTTAGTTCAACTGCAGTGAAGCCTCTTTTTTGTCTAATAGATATTCCTACGATCAACGAGCTGATATATATTAATAAAAAATTTTGATTATGAGTCTGAGAGGTTCTCCATTGATGAGCGTATTGTTGGTTTTTCCTTACTAGAAATGTCTGCTATACTTGGTCTTAAGCATATTGAATTATCACTGGAACTTTGGGGGGAGGTTCGAATGTCGAAAATGAAGACATTAATTTATTTTGTATGAAATATTTTGGTTGGATAGAGAGTATTAGTGTCGGTGAGATAGAAAAGGCAGTGACTGTTGCTAGTATAGAGAAAGAAAGAGTCGATTTCACTCGTCTCACCTTATTACATATTCTTACGACAATCATAATACCGAATAGCTCTAAGACATTTGAAGAGATGTACGTGAGATTAGTCTATAATATTGAGTACTTTAACAGAATTACATGGGGACGGGTTACTCATACATGTTTGTTAAACTCCTTTCGATCTGCTGTTTTAAATTTTAAGAGGAGCGACGTGCATACCAATCTTGATGGATGTACATTTGCATTGCAGGTTAGCCATTATCTTTGCGAACGTTATCCATTTACACATCGTTTACCGCATAATACATATATTCCCTAAGAAATCTTTAGTTTGTGATTTATTTTAGATTTGGACACACGAGCACTTTCTGACCATAGCACCAATTTTAACTATCGATGATTTTCTAAGATATACAAAGTATATCTCAATAAAAAGTCATCATCAGAAGTATTACCTTACGGAGCTTAATAATCCTAAGGTATTATTCGTGTCAATCTCAACCAATTTCATTTTATAGTTGTGAATAAAAGAAGAAGTCACTTCTCCTTATAACTTGGTCTCACCCTCCTGGTAACATATCCACAAATAATTTCAAAATTTGAATTCACTGATCGTGAATTATTAGAAGATGTGATCTAAGATGGGATTAACGATTATGTTGTTTGCAAATTCAATCGTCTTTAACTCCTAGAAATATCTTCCAAAGAACAAGGTAGTCGCATCACAGCGTTGGAGATGTCCAACAATAAACTTGTTCATCAATTGCGAAGACAGAAGAAGTTAAATAATGATGTAAGAAAGGACCTAAAATTGTTAGAGTTGGAGATAACAATTTTGAAGGTAAGTTACTTAATAGAAATTATTGTTATATGTTATAATGTCTTAAAAAACTAACTGATAGGTTATTATTGTGAAATAGGGCCAACGTAAAGAGTACAATTTCAAATCCTCTCCCGATCATAATAAAGATGTGAAAAGGAGTAGTTTTACTGAAAAGAATGACTCTCAAAATATAAGTCTCCCAACAAACCCACCGAGGGATAGTGAAGTGATAGGCAAGGAAAAATTGTAAGTCCCTCGAGATAGTGACATAAAATGTAAGAAAAAAGTGTAAATCCCTCGGGATAGTGACGTGAAAGGTAAGGAAAAAGTACAAGTCCCTCAGGATACTAGTAAACGAAATAATGCCAGTAAAAATACATGTATGCACATGAAATTAGAGTCGATCACTATTGACCCTCATACTAATGAAACGAGTCGTGCTTCTAAGATAATAGGTTATTGGGAGAGGAACTGTGAAGAAATATTTGTAGAAGATGAGAGTGAATTGCATCGTGAATCGTTCAAAGGCAATAAGAATGATCATCCGTTGCATACGTCCTCGAAAGAAGATGAGAGGGGAATTGCTACTGTAGATTATGAAGAGCAGATGTCTTTCGTTATTATTACAAATGAAATGATGCGGATCTCCGAGATGCTAGCCGATCAAACATCTATGAAACAAGACGATGATAGAGAATTTATTGGGGAGATGAGAGAAGGGTCTATAGTGGAAATTAGAGTTACATCAACACCTGTTAACAATAAAAAGGAACCCCTTGGGAAAAGTGAAACAAAGTTGGTGGGCGTAATAGATACTTATAAACGAGTGTGGGCTAGTTTAAGAAGCCGAGTTACTCCGCAAACGACATCGATAAATAATTTCGAGGGTTTTTCGCAAACCCCATTACCACCAAAGACCTCAACATGTCAATCAAATCCACAAGGTTAATCTTCCGAATGTCCACTCCTAAACACCTGTACCTCCACAATGGGTAATAAACGAACCCTAAAAAACAACTCTGGAGAAGAAGGAAAGGTGATCTCTGCAAATATTGAAACTAATAATTTTTATATTTTTAAGAGTATAAGTTTTCAATGTATTTAATCGTAGGATATACATGCATGAAAGAATGCAGAGAAGAATGACTAGTACTAAATCTACAACCAAGAGACCACCTTTAAAGGGTGCGCTAAAGGTTAATGATTAATTAGCTAATGTAAATATTCAAACATATATATGTTAAATTCAGTTGAATGTTTGTTAATTTATATGTGTGGTCTATCCTTAGAAGGACTACGACGATTTTCACTGGCCTATGAAACCACTAACACAGAATGATAAATATGATATAGATAAAGCTCTTAATGATGTCCTCGTGGAGTAGAGTTTCTTTCTTTTGAAAGTTATTGAGTTATAGTTAATGTAATTTAATTCTTCTCTTATCAACCTATGTGGGTTTACAGACGTGAGATTCACGTGATTAATTGACTGTCCATTAAGGCGAAGAACTTGTTCTTAGTTTACAGTACTAATTGGCTTGACAGTGAGGTAAGGCCAACATTTTAAAAGGCACACATACTTATATTCATAGAGTTATCTATCCAATATCCATAGGTCGTATGGTGTAAGTTAGTCTGATGATCCTATTTTTATTGAAAGTACAATTCTTTATTTCATGGTATCCATTAGGGTGATATGCGACTTTGTTTTATAAGCAATTGACGCATACTTTATCTTGATGAAGAAACGAGAGAACGATCATAAAAAGAAATTTATAAATAATCATTTCTTCTCAACTTATTTTATCGTAAGAGTCCAATTTTTCATTTTCACATGCTATAATTTGTAATTATCTCCTAAACCCATTTCATATTTTATTTAGACAAAATTGAAAGAATCATTGGCAAAAGACGAAGCCGATACGAACAAAAACCTTATCGCTTGAACTTCACCCCATTTACTAGAATATAAAATAAGCGAATGTGACAAGATAATTGGATAAATTTTTTGTGCTTCCTTCGTACTTATACTATTGCTAGAGTCAGCCACTCGTCTCCTATAATATGGCTCCACTTAACAAGTTTACCTTTCCGTCAATAGAGACTATCACTGGTCTTTATTCATATTATACATGGAGGAGAGGAAAGTTGAGTATTTAGACTCGTCTAGTGGACAAAGTAACAATGTCCATTATCCAGACATTATAAATATATTGGTACGTATATCATTCAACTTTAGATCTTTATTATTATATGTCAATTTAATAAGATTTGAGTATTCTTAAATGCAGCAAAATGTTCTCTTTAAGATCCTAGTTCAACAAGGCGACGACAATATCGACGTCAGAGATTGGTTGTTTATTAGACCGCTTGCTATCCCGCATCAATTAAATTACTTTGACTGCGGAGTCTTTATGATAAAGTTACTTAGAGGCGATTTTGATCAATGCCATATGCCTTACTTTAGAGATAGGATTATACTAGAGTTACTTAGAGGAGAAGCTAAACCTTGATAAATTTTGATAAAATGATCCTACCTTTTGTATCATATGATACTTTTCTCTTACCAAATCAAACAGGCAGTAGTTTATCAATATGTTTATTAATAATGAAATGTATTTTTTAGAACAGAACTATGAGTTCTTAAGACTTTATTTGACTTGCACTGTTATGTAGCATTTCTAAGTTTATTCTTTTCTGTAAAGTGTTCTTCAATTAAATTATACTGTCATTTATCATTATCACATTTATTCTATTGTATGTTCAATTTAGTTGCAATTGTATCTCAAATCTTTATACAAAGAAGCTGAAATAGATGTCTATTTTGGTTGTGGAATGCGTGGACATTGGATTAAAGATTACCTGCAAAAGAAGATCGTTGATGAAAAGAGAGCACCTCTATATTCCTGTTAAAAATAGCAGTGCTTTGGTTTTCAAACTCTGACAAGAATCCTAACCGTAAATATTATAAGTGTACCATTGTGGGTTCTTCAAATGGGAGGACGAATATTCGGGATTCATAAATCGGACCGTCAAGAACGATGAAACGGTTTACTTGGACGATGTTCATCCTCTTTGCTACTATTAGAAGCAATTAACGGTGCGAGTTTCAAACTCTCTCAAGAATCCCGGGTGTAAGTACTTTACATGTTATCAATGTCGGTACTTTAGCTAGTTGGACGAAAGTTCTCAAACCCCAGCGCTGACGTTGAAGTTGGATAATATTGAAAGGGACGATTTAAAAGTAAAAGTGACGGTGGAGATTGAAAACCTCGCTAAAAAATTTAAGGTGACTACATCAATAAGCAGCAAAGGAAAAGGAAACCTTCCTTAATTTAGGGTTATCTACATATTTTGGTTAACTTTATCTATGATTGTATGATAATTTTGTGCTGTTATAAGCGAAGTACCGAACTATTTTTAATTTCTTAAAAGTTTTTTGCAAAAGTAAATATAGTCTACTACCATATTGTTGTAAAGGTGCATGCTACTATAAACTTTTTTAATTTCTGTTTGACTGATTTGGGTATACATGCAACGAATGTGACAGATGATATGACTAAAATTATCTAAAATTATTGATGAGACTTAATAGCTTTAAGGAAAACGTAAAGCAGATTTCTTGTCTACTAATAGAAGTCGAGGTTTATTATCATTCATATATATGTCAGTGTGAAACAGGGAGTGTTATTTTAATTTGGTGATATTCAATCCATTCCTCAAAGGCCTATTGGACTCACATGAGTCTCTGTCGGACTTATAAGAGTCCGTTAATGACTCTTATGAGACCCAATACAGGTAAATTGCTTATTGGTACATTACTGTTATCGAACTATAACATGACTATTGGTACGTCACTGTTATCGGACTATAACTTGACTGACGTCATTGACTATCAGATTTGAATCCCCTTTTATACATCACTATTTTTTTCCTATAACAAGACTGATCTCATTGACTATCGGATTTGGAGCCTACAGGTCTCACATGAGTCTTACTTGGACTTTTAAGAGTCAATAAATGACTCATATGTGACCCTGTCATGCCAAATTTCCTTTTGTACATCACTGTTTTTTAGACTATAACAAGACTGATCACATTGATCGTGCCCCTTGACTAAGCACGGAACACTGGTATATCAAGAAACAGTAACGAACTGAAAATAATAACTAGAATTGCGAAGTAAATATCATTTTTTTAAAACCTCTCAAAAGACAGTTTTGCCTTCATGCCCCTGCATGAATGGAGAACCGATCCGAACCATCGATGATTGCCAATCATCACAGATGGTTCGCCCCAAAAGAATAATCTCATAATTTAATTACATTGTTAATAAAAAATAAGGCTTAACATACCAAGCCGTACCAAATAAGCTCACAAAACTCTCAAAGATGCACAACGGAGTCCTCTAGAAGAAGTCCTCAGGAGGCGACTCCAACTCGTCACCAGGCGCAAGGTCCGACTCACTAGGGTCAACGTCCCCTGAAGCCTCAGCAGCTACTAATAGTGGACCTGCAACGTATAGTCTAAGGGTGAGCTACATCCTAGCTCAATAGGGAACAAAACACAGTGAACATATAAATTAAAACTCACATATATTTCATGATATGTCATGTATGATGTGTCTATGCAGTTACTGAGAAAAACAGTTGAAAAGAATCACATTTTACTGGTAGTTTACACATGTCTTTTAATTACTCATGAATGATACTGACAAGGCCTAAAGTAAAACTTAACCTTTCAACTTAAGTAATCCCCGAGCAATATAGCATCGAGCCCCGATGAGATACCCTTCATCGTCATCTATATAGACAGTTTTACACGTATTCCCTGGGAATACAAATAGTACCCAAGCCCCTTTCCCCTGGGGATCAGTGGCGGGGTTTCAAACATATCACAACATCCCTGGGATGTCCTTACTGTGTACGGATACGCCTCCGCACTGGCCTACGATTTTGCCGCCGTATCGGTCACGGATATCCTGTCGCGTCAGTCGTGGGTATCCCACCACGTCAGTGGGGTATCCTATCAAATATCAAATAACAAAAATATCAGGTGCTTTACATATAGTTATTCACCGTGTAAGTGTGGTATCTTATATCAGTTAGGCCCTATCAGACATTATTCAATCTTAGATACATCCCTGGGATGTATCTCTTCCTATGCATCACACCTGATACTCTTATTACGTCACTTCCTCATCCCCTGGGGATGGCTCATCATTAGATACTCTTATTGATGTCACTCACACACACTTTTCACAAAACTTTAAGCAATAAAACAATTTTCAATTTGATTCTATATCACTACAGACATGCTCTTGCAAATTAAAGTATATGTTCAAGGTGTTCCCTACCTCAAGTCTCTGATAAATCACGCATCAAGGTCCCACGTGGCTCCTTGTGCCCATGATCATATGTACCACCTATGATACAATATAACACATGCAATACATCATTAAAGATGTAACAAGGAAGGTACAAGACCTCCGAGAATCTTGAAGTCAAACTAAAAAGTCAATAATTTTTAAGTCAGTCGATTAATCGAACTCCAAAGTCGATTAATCGAATCTAATTCGATTAATCGATTCCCAAAATCAATTAATCGAGATTCCAAATCGATGAATCGATTCTCAAAATCGATTAATCGAGATTCCCAATCGATTAATCGATTCCAAATCGATTAATCAAAATTCTCAACTCTTTCAGTTCGATTCTCAATTCGAGTAATCGAATTCCCAAAATCGATTAATCGATCCCAAATCGATTAGTCGAAATCCAAAATCGATTAATCGAATTTCCAATTCGAATAGTCGATTTCCCCAAACCACTTTCCTCCAGCCACTGGAAGTTCCCAGTCGATTAATCGACATCTAAATCGATTAATCGAAATCCAAAGTCGATTAATCGAATCTCAGTTCGATTAATTGAATTCGGGTTTCTTTGACTTTTCAACTTCTTGGCGAAAATCGATTAATCGAATCTCAATTTCAAATAATTGATTTGGCCAGATTCATCCCCCTTTTGGGCTGCTCTTCCAAATCTTTTCCTACTCTTTTTCCTTCATTTTTCTAAGCACTTAATCTATCATTTTAAACATTCTTGACTTAATTTAAACCTCTATAACCTATGCATTTAATTTACAAAATTTTACCTTCAATCAATCTCAAATTGATTAGGTCAAGGGGGGGTTGGAAAGGCTAGAGTTCTAGCTTTAGTTCTAGCGAATCCTTTGCGTCGAATCCGGCGTTAATTGCTTGAATCCCCCTTCCTCAACTGGCATTAACTCCTTACATTAACTATGGTCTCCTTCTCTCTCTCTCTTCTTTACTTTCTCCCAACAACCAAACAAAAGAGAAACTAGGGCTATTAAACCCTTTTTATCTCCCCTCCAACCTGTGTGTTGAGCACATACACCAGAAGTAAGTGTATGTGACTCCAGATTTCGTCACATTCCACACATTCACTTAAATTCTCTCATCTCATTCATTCATCTTATCCTACGTCAACTCGTGAACTCTTGCATGGTCAAACCTATGACCAGTCGGGAACGGATCCCGAGGTCACTGTTTAACGCATAATTTTCAGGATATTACATTGACTATCAGATTTGGAACCTACAGGTCTTACATTAGTATTATTTGGACTTATAAGAGTCAATAAATGATTCATATCAGACCCAATCATGAAAAATAATTATTGGTACATTATTGTTATGAGACTATAACTTGACTGCTCTCATAGGAGTCTCAGATTTGAAGCCTATAGGTCTCACATGAGTCTTACTTGGAATGATAAGAGTGAGTAAATGACTCATATGTGACTAAGTCATGTAAAATCCTTATTGATATATCGAAGTTCACAGATTTGGACTCTTATAAGTCCAAATCTAAGACTCACATGAGTCTCAGATTTGAACTAATAAGAGTCAGTAAATGACTCATACGGGACCAAGTCATGCAAAATCTCTATTGGTACATCGATGTTCGCGGTGTCTAACATAACTGACCTCATATGAGTCTCAGATTTGGAGCCTACATGTCTCACATGAGTCTTACTTGGACTGATAAGAGTCAGTAATGACTCATATGGGTCCAAGTCATGTAAAGCCCCTATTGGTACATCGATGCTCACGGTGTCTAACATGATTGATCTCATATGAGTCTCTGATTTGGAGCCTTATTTGGACTTATAAGAGTCAATAAATGACCCTTTTGTACATCACTATTTTTTAGACTATAACAAGATTGATATCATTGACTATCAGATTTGGAGCCTATATGTCTCATATTAGTCTTATTTGGACTTAAAAGAGCCAATAAATTACTCATATCAAACCCAGTAATGAAAAATGGTTATTGGTAAATCACTGTTATCAGACTATAACTTGACTACTCTCATATGAGTCTCAGATTTGGAGCCTATAGGTCTCACATGAGTCTTACTTGGACTGATAAGAGTCAGTAAATGACTCATATGAGACTAAATCATACAAAATCCCTATTGGTACATCGATGATCATGGTGTCTAGCATGACTGATCTCACATGAGTCTCAGATTTGGACTGATAAGAGTTAGTAAATGACTCATACGAGACCAAGTCATGCAAAATCTCTATTAGTGCATCGATGTTCGTTGTGTCTAACATGACTGATCTCATATGAGTATCAGATTTGGAGCTTACAGGTCTCACATGAGTCTTACTTAGATTGATAAGAGTCAGTAAATGACTCATATGAGACCAAGTCATACAAAATCCCTATTGGTACATCGATGTTCGTTGTATCTAACATGATTGATCTCATACAAGTCTCAAATTTGGAGCCTATAGGTCTCACATGAGTCTTACTTGGACTGATAAGAGTCAGTAAATGACTCATATCAGACCCATTCACGAAAAATGGTTATCATATTTGGAGTCTACAGGTCTCACATGAGAAAAGTCAATAAATGACTTATGTGACCCACTCATCTCATGCATCAACCTGCATTATATAGTCAAGCATATTTCTCATTTGTCACTGACAATATTCAATCCATGCAATACACAACTAGTACATCTAAGACATGACAAATCCAACGAAATGACATGCATGATCAAATTCGATAATTAACAATGAGCCTACTGGACTGCATTATCAATTTGATTAAAATATCTGCAACATCAATGTTATAAGTACCTATAATATGCAGGCAGTGAAACATCTAAGACATTTAATATCCATTCATAAATATCTGCATTAATCAACCATAAGTATATCTGTTTGTAGCAAAACAACTCATAACATACATAATGCAGTCTAAAAATGACTGCCAACCACAAATTCACAAATTCATCATATAAAATTTGAAATTCTCAAACCACTGCCACCCAAAAATTCAAAACTTCAGCATAGAATATCACATATTCTCAAACCACTGCCATCAATAAACTCATCATACAGATCTACTCTAAACCAGCAATGAGAGTCTAAAAATGACTATTTGTCTCATCCATTTGAACAATTTCTGGGCCACTTAGAATTATTTAGCTTTTAACTAGCATTTTTTTTTAAAATAGCACAAAATTACTGAAATGTTTGAGGCTGATAAGTGAGAATATCAAACACGCATTGCTTTCGGAAAGTAAGTCTCTCTTCCGCTCCAAACTGGAACTTACCTTCCCTCCCAGCCATAATATTTTTCGCATATTTTAGCATGAATAATGCACAGTCCACTGATCCTCGAGGCTATTTTGGGAGGCCGTTAGTGAAGAACAGTGGCCACGGAAGAGCTTTTTCGAGCACGTTGTCCTGTCCATTCAAGTATAGCAGCCGCAAGAGATGGGAAATCTGAAATAAATTGAATACATAAACACAAAATATATAACCTATAGATGAGAAATAAATTAATAGATTAAATGACCCACTCATTTGCTTACCAAAGCATGCGTGGGCTATTTTCAAATGTCGAATGTTGGCTTGGCTGATGGGTCTAGGAGATAAATTGCTTTGTCGTTGAGGTCGACACGGGGTAACGCATAATGAGAGCCAGTATCATTGTGCAACGAAATTAAAACCTATAGATGTAATGTCTAAGCCGTGATTAGTGAGGTCACTCATATTGCAGAATACTAATTATATGAGTAGTGAAGAATAAGGCATTTCAAAATAATGAATTATAGTTACCACTGCACAATGGGCTGCCACATTTAAAAAAAAGTGTTTGCTGAGGAATGGAAAGCAAAAATAATGAAACCTATCCTCGCCTTCCCAAAATGCAATTCTCTGTCCCTCATCCTTAATTGCATTATATATAGAGCCATTATTTTAGGACTCCTCAAATTTCAACACCTCCTCCTTCAGCAATTCCTGTATGAAGATACACTCAATTAACGATTAGCAGTCACAACTTGTAGGACCCAAGGAAATGAGTGTCCGAGAGGAGTGCTCACCGCAAATATAATCGATAGAAGGTACACGGTATGCGAACTGTATTTACTGTATAGGCCCATCATCATTGCGTTCAGGACATCGCCCTCCGCTTCTGTATTCGGCCTAAGACTCTTAATGAGCTTAATAGTTATATGAAGCTCTTCAACCTTAGACACCATCAATCTGTAAATGACACCCACTAGGCGAATTGTGAGTTGTTCATACACATTTAATTGACAAATTAAATTTTGACTTGATAAAGTAAGATATATTACTTATCAGCTGCGTCCGGCAAGCCCCAAAAGAATAAGACAAACTCATTTCTACCCTCTACTATCATAACTCCCATTTTCTTTGCATCATCAATTTTCCACCAAATATTGGCAGCCACTGGGCCTCATCTAATGAGGCAGTCTTCCGATAATATTTCTTTTATTTTCCCGACGACTATAGATGCTTTTCCTATCGTCTCCTGTCCTTCTCCTTGCTTCTTCAGCTTAGTCCTTGGCCTTTCAGCTGACCAAATAGTCATGCCAACCTGTCGCTTAGGCTTTTTCTCCTTACTGGACGTTGTTGAGCAAGCCTGACCTCAACTGGATGTGCTCTTTTCGTTGAAACCTACATTTATATAAACCCCACGTTACTAAAGGGACAATAAGCATTATGGATACATGAGAATATCACATAAAAATAGATAAAGGACTCCATGGGCAACTATATTTAATTCTCAGTAAATACCTGCTCTCCTTTAACAATTCTCATAGTCATTTCTCCTCTCTCTTCTACTTCAACTATCACAGTATCAACTCCATCTCCCACTCTCTCTTGGCCCTCTCTCTCTCTCTCTCAGACTCTCTATTTCCTCCGCTCTCATCTCCCTCTCTCTCACACTCTTTATTTCCCCAACTCTCATCTCCTTCTCTGCCCTCTCCCACTCTCTCTTGGCCCTCTCCCTCTGTCTCTCACAACCTTGATTTCCTCCCCTCTCATCTCCCCCTCTGCCCTCTCCAATCTCGGAGCTCTCATATGTCTCTAATGTGTTCTCAAGCATTTTAACAAGTTTCAATAATAACAAATTTTGTTGTTTTAGGACTTTGATCGAGTGGCCTTGCTTCTCAACAACCGTGAGAAGGGGCCGAATTGACCCCGCCTCAGCTTTTAATGCATTAACTCTACAAAGAAGATTGGTAATAACCTCAGATTTTCCAATATCAGTGTCGACCGGTGCCAATCTTGGCCGCACCATATACTCATCTACAACATTATCATCTTCTTCTTCTTCATCTTCCTCATTATCTTCTTCCCTTCCACACACGTAATCTCCTTATTCTAGTTGCTCTTTTTTCCTTGGTATCTCTTTTGGGCTGCTTGGTCTAGGAAGTCCAGGTCCATTAGGTGGCTCAAGATCTCCAACGACAACCTACAATAACAAACATAGGTATATCAGTCAAACAAGGCAAATATGATACATCCGTACTTTATTAAATGCCTGATATGAAGTCTCACATCAAAACTTTATTAAATATCTGATATTATTCCTCTAATTGTCTGATATCAGAAACATTAAATGTCTGATATCAGTCCTCTAATGATCTGATATTAGAAATATTAAATATTTGATATCAATCCTCTAATTGTCTGATATCAGAAATATTATTAAACTTATAAGAGTCAGTAACATTAAATATCTGATATCAATCATTTAATGGTCTAAATCAGAAATATTAAATATCTTATATCAGTCCTCTAATAGTCTGATATCAAAAACATTATGGACTTATAAGAGTCAGTAGCATTAAATGCCTGATATAAGTCCTCTATTGGTCTGATATCAGAAACATTAAATGTCTGATATGAGTTCTCTAATGGTTTGATATCAGAAATATTAAATGTCTGATATTAATCCTCTAATGGTTTGATATCAGTAACATTAAATGTCTGACATCAATCCTCTAATGGTCTGATATCAGAAATATTAAGTGTCTGATATCAATCCTCTAATAGTCTGATATCAGAAATATTATTGGACTTATAAGAGTCAGTAAATGACTAACATAGCGGAGATAAATATAAAACTATATATTCCTTTCTAGTAATTGATCTTGTTGATAGAATAGTATCTTGAACTTCTGAAACTTTCAAAAATATAAGTTCTCATCGGCGCGTAAAATCTTCAGTGGCATATATTTCAAGAGCAGTCGCCACTCGTTACATACATTATTCACTTAATCCGACAAAATTTGAGGAACATGCTCAAATGCCTATACATGTAACAGAATATTACAGCCTAGCACATAATGCCTTTTACCATTAAGAGAACACATGGTTGTATGTATGGAATCGATCAAGTAAGCGTAAACCACACCCCCCAATTGTGGCAATTGAATATATGAAGATCATTCGCGAGATCGATGTAGTCTCAATCGATCATATGGAGAATGTCGGGGAGGAGGAAGTTCGCTAACATATATAAATTCGCAAGCCGGATGAAGTCAACATCGACAAGGCTAAGTGAATTGACGGCTTATTCAATCTGATCCCTGGTGACCGACTGCCCAACTGCCACTTGGCCAAATAACCGCTTTCTGAAAGTGGTTGCACCTTCAAGATCTATCGGCACTGAAGGTTCTGTCAATGCTGAAGGGAGCCAACTTTCAAACCAAAAATCTTAGTCACGTCTGTCTAGACGAACGGAACAACATACTCTCCAATGGAGAATGTCTCATGCTCTGAATTGAAGCCTCTAATAATGACATGTACAAGCTGTCCGGATTGGGTGAGACATTCACTAATTGACCATAGATATTTAAAACAACTTTCTTCAATGAGGAGCTATTTCTTTTCACTGCTTAATTGATTTGACTGTACCATTGGCTTAATTTGTGACAGTTCATTGCTCCCTTGATGACTTGTCAATCATCCTTATCGACTTTCTATTTCCCTTTCTTCAATCGTTTTGCCATTTCTATTTTGGACTTTAAAAGTTAAATGAATATATGAAATAGGATGATTGAAAGATGTTAGACGACAAATATGAGATCGATATAAGACATTATAATATATTAAATGACTGATGTGAGAACATTAGAGGACTGATATGGGAGAATAAAATACTGATGTAAGACAGTAAAGAACTGATATCAGACCATTAGAGGATTGATATCAGACATATAATATTTTAAAGATCAGACTATTAGAGGACTGATATCAAACAATAAAGTACTGGTGTGCGATAATAAAGGACTGATACCAGACTCATATTTAGCTTCAAACTACATTATCACAGGCATGACTAATTTTATCTGAAATATTAAAAGACTGAACTCAGACCATAAAGTGTTAATGTGAGACAAGACAAGATTAATATCGAACTCATATTTACCTTTAAGCTATATTGTCACATGCATGACTAAATGTTATCTGAAATATTAAATAACTAATATCAGTTCTCTAATGGTATGATATCAGTCATTTAATGTTTCTGATATCAGACCATTAGAGGACTTATATGAGATATTTAATGTATCTGATATTAGACCATTAGAGGACTAATATCAGACCATAAAGTATTGATGTAAGACAGTAAAAGACTGATATCATACTTATTTAGCTTCAAACTGTATTATCATAAGACTGATATCAAACATTAAAGGACTGATATCAGACCGTAAAGTACTGATGTGAGACAAGGCATGACTTATATTAGACTCATATATACCTTTAAGCTATATTTTCATAGGCATGAGTAAAGTTATCTGATTCTATAAAAGACTGATGTCAGAGCATTAAAGGACTGATATTAGATAATAAAGTACTGATGTGAGATAAAATAGGATTAATGTCAGATTCATTTTCAGCATTAAACTATATTCTGACCTATATGAGTAATCTGAATCTATAAAGTATTGATGTGAGAACATTAAATGACTGATATCAGACAATAATATAATAATGTGAGACACTACATGACTGATATCAGATTCATATTTTATTTTAAATAATATTTTGACCTACAGGAGTAAAGTTATCTGAACTATTAAAGGACTGATGTGAGAATATTAGAGGTCTATTATCAGACAATAAAATCCTGTGGTGAGACAGTGCATGACTGGTATCAGACTTATTTTCAGTATTAAACTATATTCTGACCTGCATGAGTAATCTGAATTTATACAAGACTGATGTGAGAACATTAAAGGACTGATATCAGACAATAAAGTACTGTTGTGAGATAGTACATGTCTGATATTAGACTAATATTTAGCATAAACTATATATATTGTGACCTATATGAGTAAAGTTGAAGAACTATAAAGTACTGGTGTGCGAACAATAAAGGACTGATATCAGACAATAAATTACTGATATGAGACCATACAGAGATCCATATATATTATATATCAGAGAAAAAGAACAGTGGATTATCCAACAACATAAAAAAGTATGATGGTCGTACAATGAGTAACACGAGACTCATAGAAGTTGTACATTGTCCAACGATATACTCATTATAATATTTTATACATTTCTCACCACTTTTCTCATTCAGTACCCTACTTATGACAACAAGTTTGTAACCTAGAAATTTCTATAATTTTTCTCTGCATTTTTTATATCGTGATCCTTGTCAAGTTCAATGATTGTGTCTCTCGTCAACTTCCCACTTGCCTTAGGCGTTTCGTTATTCTCAATTTACTTTTAAGGATACCTGAATATCTGAAACAAGATCCACCTTCATGCATATGAGTAAGAACAAGAAGAGCTAATGGCATTGTAAGAACTGGTATGGGACAATAAAGTACTGTTATCAAATAATAAAGGACTTTTACGAGAGTTAAAATAAAACTTTAAACTTCAGTTGTCCCCTGCATGAGTAAAATTCATGAACTAAATATGACATTAAAGGATCGATGCGAGACATAGTAAGCAATTTATATGAGAAATAAGAGAAGCTATTATAAATATTATGGACTGATATAAGTTGTAAATATTTCAGCGAATGACACATATATTAGACATTGGAAATAAAAGAAAAATAGTGGATCATCTATATAAATAACAAGGTACAATAGCTAGTTATTATAATGAATTATATATTTCTCACCATTGTTAAGATTAAATACTCTATTTATTACAAGATATCTCACTTACCAAAATTAATTATTTTATTTTATGTTTTTTTTACTGTAGTCCTTAACAAGTTGAACAATTGTGTTCCTCTTGCTTACAAGTTGTACAATGCATTCTCTGTTTCTTTTTAAGTACGAATTTCAACCTTCTATTCCGTGGTCGATCTAGGGGGTTCCTACAATGAGGAGGATGAACAACATGACTAACATGCTTGACGTTCCATTGAGATTCGTCTAGAGTCGGTTCGATTACCTTATTATATGTCTCACAATACCGTCAGATGTATACCATTCCTCACAATATATCGCAGATCTGCATTACTCCAATGAATGACAGTCATGGCATGGATACAAGGGAGGCCCAGAACATCAAAACAATGACAAGAACAAGACCTCTTATCTAAATATACATGTACTTAAATGTCGATGTTGATACCTCAAAAACGTTCGGTGATGATGATAGAACTTGACTAAACTTAGCTGCTTTGTCAGCCTCTTCCAAGATATCGGATGCATATGGGGTTAAACCCTTCAACATCTTCTGACCTTTTATAGCTCTATCATGAAAAAGTTGGACAACTTTCTTCCTCGTTACTTCAATAAGGGGTATTATTGGTAAACTTCTAGTATGAACTAGGATTTTGTTCAAGCACTCAGACATGTTTGTAGTAAGAAGATTATATTTACGACCAGGGAAGAGCGCTCGAGACCACCTCCACGGTTCACTCTGTCGAAGATATTTTACACCAGTAGGGCTCACACCCTCAAGTTTCGTCATTAGCTCATTATATTATTTTACGGTATATGCTCAAGCAATAGTCCAGAGTTGACTCCACAAAGCTGGATTCCTAAACTTCTCCCTGAAGTTCTTGGCAATATGAAAAAAGCAAAAGCTATGAGTGGCTTTTGGAACCGTCGATCTAATTGCATCTACACGGTCTGAAATTATAACAATTGCTCTATCATCATCCATGATTGTTTCTCAAAGACATCGAAGAAACCATTCCCAAGCATTTTCTATTTCACCATCAACTACAGCAAAAGCAATGGGGAACAAACCGTTGTTGTCATCGACAACTGTCACAATTAGCATCGGACAAGAAAATTTACCTTTCGAGTTTGTTCCATCAATCGAAATTATGGGCCTCAACATTCTCTTATATCCATCGATAGAGGGACTTAATGCTCAAAAAAATTTAAAGAATGAGTCATCATACAAATATTATAATTTTATGAAGGCGTCGGGATTGGATCTACGCAGTTTTATAATAACTGAAGGGAGATTAGCATAAGACGACTCCCAACCACCCCTAATATTAGTCAACGCTATCTCTTTCTTCTTCCACGCTTTACGATAGCTTATTATAACCTTCCAATTTATTTGAATTTCAAATATAATTTTGGCAGGCGCATAATCAATAGCGTCTTTCAACATATTCATTATTTTAGAAGCTATCCAATCACTTGAGGCTTGTCGATGACCTTCCTTTTTTTATATAGCTACACTAAGTGGGCTGTGCTTGTACTAAGGATTCATTATTTTAATTATGAAAGAATCGCTATTGACGTTGCCCCTACTCACGCGAATACGTCATGGATAAATATTGTCCGCACATCTAGCAGCAACAGTCCTCTTAATTGTCTTTATTGGTTTCAATTGAAAGTTTCCTAGCACAGCATTATTCTTCAAGACAGTGAGAAATTCTTCTCAAGAAAAAAAAAAAATTCAACGGTTAAAGATGTATTTCCAATCCTATCAAATATCGACTTCCTTGTGGAAGTCTCTCCTTCTAAGTTATCATCTTCAATTTTGAAGTCTGCATCTTTTGATTTATTTCTAATAATTCATCCCTGGAATCCCACTCCAACTGAATAACTCGAGTCGCTATCTAAGCTCGTATATTCAATAATCTCATTGTCTCTTGATAGTTCATCGATACTGTAATTTTGGGTACTAACTAAACCGGAAACCCATGTCTTCGATGGCGGAGCACTCTCGTTTCTTCAATTAAAATAGATATACAATGTGTCACTCATACATGAGATATGACTATAATATTACACATGATTATGTAAAAACTCTGAGTTGGTGAAGAATTTTTCATCGAATTTGAGTCTTCATATACTTACCCCTCTTCAATTACTTTCTCCTCTACACCGAATTTGAGTCTTTATATACTTACCCCTCTTCAATTACTTTCTCCTCTACATGAGTATCGGAGAGGGGATGTGAAAATAGACATGAATGCTCGGAACTGTAAAATTACTCATAACCAAAGGATGTGAGTCCTCATTAATAAAACTTGTCATTTTTCGAAGGAAATGGGAGACCAACCCACCTAAAATTGGTACTTTGTTCACGCTTTTCTTCGAAAATAGGGGGTGAAAAACTAAACCATAAGCATTACGAGAGATTGAGTACTATGTGTATAAGAAATAATTGCAAATCATATAAAAACTATGTAAAATACTCACTGTCGTGGGTCAAATTGATAGCATGATCGGTGACTTTGATGGGCTCTTGAATTATGAAACATGCGGTCATGAGCAATTCTATGATCGAAAGCTTACCAACATATATTAGTCAACCTATTATAATTTCTCAATTAATATTAAAAGTACAAATATATAACTTCATAGACTTACCTAAATGTCTCTGTTTCCTCCCATTTTTTTACTGTGTCTAAGTAGAGGTTGTGTCATTCATTACATCCAACACCTTTACTCCGTGAGCCGTCGGGTTTCTCACTACCAAATAAGTAACATAAATCATGGAATGTTTGACTACTAAATAAATTAAATTATATTTATTTCTAATCTACTAGCACATACCTTCCTAACATTCCTATCACTAGATTTTCCTTTCTTTTATGCTCGTTAAGCTTTTTTGACTCTACGGTCTTTTTATAAATATATAAGACAATGTGAGGATAGTCAATAGGGTATAGGGTCATCATGTCATAAAAGTCGGTCTCATTATCTATGTCAAAAATAAAACTCCCTTCAGTAGTCGAGTATCTATATCTAAACGTTAGATCCATCTGCTCCGATATTGACTTACACAAGTCATACATCTTTCCCATAAATTCGTTATATGTTGCATCCCGGCTTATCGATTTTTGTTTATATTTTTTGTCACTATACATCATATTATTTCCTTGGACTCTCAATAGCCCATTATAGTGACATATTAGTATACCCATGTCAGTACTCATAATGCACCTATATGCGAAGCCTATATATATACATTAATATATAAGGTATTATCAAACTCTATAAAGATTAAATAGCCCATTATAGTGACATACTAGTATAATTGTGTTAGTACTCATAATGCAACTACATGTGAAACTTACATATGTAAGAATTATCCAACTCAGATTGGTACGGAGAATACAATCACGAATAATTAATTGGTAATCATAATATTTTATTTCATACTTCTACGATGCGTTTTATATAAAAGCTAAATAAGAAAAGAAATAAATTCTTAAACTCTAATGTTTTAAAGAAGACACTGCCTAACGAAGGGACATCACAATCTTATATACAAACTACGATGCATTTTATATAGAAACTACTGATTGTGTCTTAAAGAAGAAACTACCTAACGAAGGGACATCACCCTCTTATAAAAGGCTGATATGATCATGTCTTCTACAAGCGACTGACTTATAAATGGACAATACAGTCTTATAAAAGACTCATCATGTCATTGAGAAGCAACTGACTAATAAATGGATGATACAATCTTCTAAAAGACTAATTATGGCTTACCATTGTTGTGATTATTCTAATTTTTTTTATCAATCTATAATAGAAGCATGTCTTTACACATGTAAAATCGAAAAATAATAAAAAATTCATTTTTTACATCATAGTTTTATATTCTATAAAGATTAAAAATCATATTTCGATTCAAACAAATAATTTAATCTATATGATATAGGTCAGAAAGATAATTCCTCATGTGTGATTATACAAACCCTAAAATTTATAAATTTTTATAATTACCTACAAATAAAGGAAAAAAATAAGCTTAAACTCTAAAGATTAGTCTTTCAAAAAATGTAAAATTATACCCCATCATCAAAGTGAAGATTACGATTTCACAAATTCAAAAATATTGAACAATTATCAACCCTAAAGATTAGGGTTTCACAAACAAAATAATATTTCTATTTGATATATATATATATATATATATATATATATATATATATATATATATCTATGTCTTGTGACAAAAAAATATGGATTTTAAATATTTATAAGTAATCTCCTTATTTGCATTTTCTGTTTAAATAGCACCTTCATTTATTGTTATGTTAAGAGTCGTTTCTAAAAAAATAAATTGCAATTATCATCTACACTATTTTTTTCTCGTGTTGGGTAATTACACTTTCATGATAATTGCACTTTGATTTTCTCGAGATGGAAATTAACAAAACATTAATTCAAGCTATTATTTAAACAAAAAAGTAAAAATTAGGGAGTTATTTATAAATAAGTTAAATAGGGGTGATATTTATACATAATGCTCAAACATAGGGTATATGCTAAAAACCCATATATATTTTTTCCAATACACCTACATGCGAAGCCTACATATATTAATATATAAGGTATTATCCAACTCTATAAAGATTAAATAGCCCATTATAGTTAATGAGATTAGTCATATTGTAGTCTTAAAGAAGACACTGATTATGTCTTAAAGAAGACACTGCCTAACGAAGGGACATTACAGTCTTATATGCAAACTACGATGCGTCTTATATATAAACTACAACATGACTGATCAGACTATAACATGACTGATCTCATTGATTATTATATTTGAATCCTACCGGACTCACATGAACCATCATTAGACTTATAAGAGTCAGTAAATGACTCATAAGAGACTCAGTCATGAAAAATATTTATTAGTACATCACTATTATCAAACTATAACTTGCCTGATCCCAGTGACTATCAAATTTGGAGCCTACATGACTCACATGAGTCTCCCTTTGACTTATAAGAGTCAGTAAATGACTTTTATGTGATCCAGTCATGTGAGATCCCTATTGGTACATCACTATTATCAATGTATAACATGACTGATCTCATTGACTATCATATTTGGATCCTATAGGACTCACATGAGATATTCTTGAACTTATAAGAGTCATTAAATGATAGATAAGAGACCCAGTCATGAAAAATCCCCATTTGTCAATGCTCTGGTGAGTATAACATGACTTTATCACAACTGACTATTAGTTTTGAAGCCTACAGGATACACATGAGTCTTCCTTGGACTTATAAGAGTCATTAAATGACTCATATCAGACCCAATCATGCAAAATACATATTAATACCTCACTGTTATCAGACTATAACATGACTGATATCATTGACTATCAAATTTGGATCCTACCGGACTCACATGAGTCATCCTTAGACTTATAAGAGTCAGTAAATGACTCATAAGAACCCCAGTCATAAAATAATAAATAAATCTTTTAACTGTTTTTCCAACGATCAAAAAGAAATAAAATTAATGGTAACACAAAAAAACATTCTTGTCATTTATAAACATCTATTTTACATAAATCAAACAGCATTCTTGTCATTTATAAGCTCCTGACATTTATTATACATAATTATAGCAGAACATTTGAATAGAGAATCAAACCCTAGAAAGGTAGTGAGTTTTTATTTTAACCAGCTCATAAACCTTAACCTAGAATCATAGACTGTAGAAAAGAACCCAAAGCCAACAAAAGTTCTTTCTAACAACAATTGATGGTGAGAAAAAGATCGAGCTTACAATGAGTCTTAAATCCAATACGGATTTTAAATTGAAAAAAATGACAAAAATAATACCCCTATTTGTACCGATTTAGGGTAAAACCCTATTTCAATTTCAACTCACAAAAATCATAACTTCAAACTCTAAAGATTAGAGTTGTACAAAAAGGAAAAAATAAATAAACTCCACCTGTAAAATGGATAAGATGAAGAGTGAAATGGAGACTGAGAATCGACTCCACCTTTGTAATGCCTGACGACAAATTTTTCTCTTCAACAGTGATGAGAACCGGCGGGTTTAAGGATTAGGGTTTAGGGTTTAGGGAATAAACTCTACCTGCAAAATGGAGAAGATGAAGAGTGAAAGGAAGACTGAGAATCGACTCCACCTTTGCAAACGAATGACCACTTCGTTTTATTCTTTTAAAACGAAGGGCATTTTTGACATTTCCTCTTTTTCAAATATTGGCAATTTTCTCCCTTTATTATGCACGTGTTCATTTCGTTTGAAGTTTAAACCACAATCTGAAAAGTTTGAGGGTCTTAGACCCTGCTGGGTCGTTTCATGAAGTTGAGACCCGGTTGGGTAAATAGGGGGATAGTTGGGACCCCGACAAGTATTTAACTCTTATTTTTTATCTCAATCTTTCACATGAGACATATTGGGATAACGAGATATTGAGTCAATGTTGCACAACCCAAAAAGTGAACAAGATCACATCTGGGCTGAGTTTGAGCTAGGGCGGTTCCAACCACAACACATAATAGGCCAGATGAGGGCTAAGGTAGGTTAGTTCGATATGAAATTGGATGGCTTGATTAGTAAGTCTGTCCGGATATGGGCTAGCTCCAAAGTCAGTCCACTTAAGCTCACCCATAAAAGTCAGAATTAAACTACATTCTGACCTGCATGAGTTACAAAATACTGTCAAGAACTGATGTGAGAACATCAAAGGACTGATATCAGACAATAATATGCTGATGTGAGACAATACATGAATGATATCAAACTCATTTTCAGCATTAGACTACATTGACTAACATAGGTTACAAAATACTGTCAAGTACTAATGTGAGAACATCAAAGGACTAATATCAGACAATAATGCACTAATGTGAGGACATTAACGGACTGATATCAGACAATAATGTACTGATGTGAGACATTACAGGACTGATATAAGGCTCATTCTCAGAATTAAACTATATTCCGACCTACATGAGTTACAAAATACTGTCAAGTACTAATGTGAGAACATCAAATGACTGATATCAGACAATAATGTACTGATGTGAGATAATTATCTCAATCGGTAATTATCTCTAAAAATAAGCATTTATGAGTTTAGGGCAGTATTACTACATTTCTATCTACCTCAAATAAGTATTTAATACAAAGGTTAAATATTTAAGGCAATATTACTACATTTCTATCTACATCAAACAAGCCATTCATTAAAATAAAGATTCATCATCTAGGGCAACATTACTATATTTGTATATACCTCAAACAAGTTATTCATTAAAAGAAAGGTTGGACATTTAGGGCACCATTACTGCAACAATGTTTTATGAGTTGCTCTTATGGATTTATCGGACGATTGGAGATGTACACGCAGAAGAGTTTAGATGTACGTGATCGGAAGAAGATGAAATGTCGGCCAATGTTAAAAGTTTGTAGAGACGACAGCAACACACTTCTCCCTGTTGCTTCGTCAGCAGAGAAGAAGATGAAGGGAAGAGGGGGTTGGGGCTATATGAGATCCTAATGCTTTCAATGTTTATAAAAATCAGTGACAAGAGAGGAGGGTTTGCAGATCTCTGTTTATTGCTTTAAAGAAGATTCATATCTTTAAAATAAAAGCTACTCAGACACACCTGATTCAAATAATGGAGCAACAAGCAGCGTTGTCGAGTTTTTTTGTACTGCAAAATGAAAAGAATATGCTATCTTTACAAGAAGAAGATGAAGAGAAGAGGAAACCCAATCGTTCGCAGAAAGAAGATGAATAGCAAAGAAAATACCAGCCTTTTTTTATAGTTACGAAAGGATGAGTGTTTTAGTAAATTTATGTTATAGTATTTTAGTCCTCTATAATTTAACTTAAACTAAAAAAAAGACATGTGCAGATTTTTCAGATGCTGAGTCATTTCATGAAGTTGGGACACCGGCGAATAGATTATAAAGAGTTGGGACCCGGTGTTAATCCACCCAATTTTCATTGCGGCCAATTAGACTCATGACTCGGCTTGACCTGACCAGAAATGGGCCACGCATTCGCTAAGATAAAGTAGGCCCGATTCATAAATTGGTTGGCACGAATTGACTAATAAACAGGCCAAATATAGCTTCAAGAGAGCTGATTATGAGTAACTGTTTATGGAGGTCTTAGGGGCATCTCCCCCATTGTCAAAGACGCCCTTTAAACCCTACAATCAAACAGTCTCATGATTCCCTACTCTACTATGGCGAACGATGCTCTTTCGCTTCGTAATTCGGCCTTCATATCTTCGTTACCTCACCCGATTTTCTCCAAATCCTTTACTCTCTTCTCCAATTCCCCATCTTCCCCAATCACCAAACCCTAAAACCAGATTCCTTCGCGAGCCTTTTAGAAAATTGTTGAGCAATCGAAAGAACAACAATGGTGGCCAGGATAGCAGTGGAGATCCATCGACATCGAAATCATGGAGTTTCTCACCGGGAAATAAAAGCGGAGAGGAAGATTCAATTTTCGGGTCTGAAGAATGGAGTATCTCTGGTATAGTAGATGCCGATGAAGATGTTGGCGAGGCGGAGAAGTACGTTGGAGAGGCCTGTTGTTGGATCGGACGGTGATGATGATTTGTGGTCGAAGGGTGGATCAGAGAAAGGAGATGACATATTTGAAGAGATTGATAAGCAGTTTGGATCGAAAAAGGGAGGTGGAGATGATGAATGGGAGACTGCGGAGGGATACAAGCCGTGGAGTTTTGGGGACGAGGAAAAGGAAGACGATGTTTTCGAGATTGGAAAAGGCGGGATTATTGGTGACGGAAATGAGAGTATGGAGACGGCAAAGGAGATCGAGAAGGAAGACCGAGAGAGTTTGGAGGAGGTTGAGAAGGAAGAACAAGAGATGTTGGCTACCTTGAAAGGTGATATTTGAAAATTCTTGTCGCTATTAGGTGTTGTAGGAAATTTTGTGTATTATGTTAAGCTCTGTGGATTTAAAATTAGAATTTGGTTGATATTTAAATTGGTATTTTAGTTTGATTTGTGGGTATATATATAATAGTTTCTGATGGTGCTTTAATTTGTAAGATATTAAAAGTGTATATATATATTAAATACCATATATATATATATATATATATATATATATATATATATATATATATATATATATATATATATATATATATATATATAATAGTTTCTGATGCTGCTTTAATTTGTAAGATATTAAAAGTGCATATATATATATTAAATACCATATATATATATATATATATATATATATATATATATATATATATAAAATAGTTTCTGATGCTGCTTTAATTTGTAAGATATTAAAAGTGCATATATATATATTAAATACCTTAGCAAGGATCATGTACACATTGTCCAAAAGACTAATAGGTCAGATTTTAGTATAACTTGGATACATCATTTTCTTTTCCTTCTTTTCTTTCTTCTTCTTCTTGGAACTTTAGAGAAATTGTGTTGGGGCTATGAAATTGGACTGCATCAAGCCCAGACCAACCCTGAAGGTTGTACAATGACCAAGCCTAAGTTGAACAGAAAATTGGCCCGAGGCAGCACAGTATCATGATCGCAAACAAACAATATATATATATATATATATATATATATATATATATATATATATAATAGTTTCGGAATGTGCTTTAATTTGTAAGATATTAAAAGTGTATATATATTAAATACCTTAGCAAGGATCCTGTAGGCATTGTCCAAAAGACTAATAGGTCAGATTTTAGGATAACTTGGATACAGCATTCTCTTTTCTTTCTTTTCTTTCTTCTTCTTGGAACTTTAGAGAAATTGTGGTGGGGCCATGAAATTGGACTGCATCAAGCCCAACCCAACCCTGAAGGTTGTGCAGTGACCAAGCCTAAGTTGAATAGGAAATTGGCCCGAGGCAGCACAGTATCATGAATGCAAACAAGAAGTTGGGCACAGGCAGACACTTCGTCTTAAAAAAAAAGAATATGGCAGCTATTTTTACAAAACCTCATGGTCCATATTCCTGTGAATATCCAAAAGTAACCAGTCCTGGCTTGTATCTATTCAAACTTCAAAGTCCCATCTGATTTTAGCTTCTCATTATAGACCCGTTTGCGCGCACCTGCTTATTTTCCTAATGGGAGATCAATTATTTCCAAAGTCTAATTATAACTGAGAGCATCTAGTTCTTCTTTCATATAATTTCTCCAATATTATGTTGAAGAGATGACGCTTCCTTACAGATCCTAGGTTCATCATAGAAGACGAGTGAAGCAAGAAAACAACCATTTCCATAGCTGAGAGGACCAATAGATCAAGATCAGCTTTTTTCTTTGTTGTCAGCAAATCAATGGGAGAATTTTCCATGCAGTCTCATCGATGTCCCCAATCTGATAAAAAAGGTTAGCTACCGCCCTCCAAGAGAAGCAAGTCCCCATTTGCACCCAAAGGATGATGTTACGGGAATCACCCTCAACATAGAGTTTGGCATTTCCGATACCTCCATCCATGGGTTAAAATCTCGGAAAAACGATACGTATCTTCCAACCTCAAAACCGATACGTATCGGACGATACGTATCGGTATCGGACGATACATTCCAATGTATCGTCCGAAATTTTGGATTTTTGTATGAGAGGCACCGATACGGTACCTTGAATGTACCGTATCGGTGAGGTTCAAAATCGATACGTATCAGTATCGGACGATATTTTGACCCATGCCTCCATCAATCCAAGCGATAAAGCGCTTTCTTCATCTTCCATGGCATTAGCACAATCAATTGCCCCTGCATATTTGAAACACCATAAAAGTTGGAATTATTGTGTCTCCTTCAGTCCATCTGATAAAACCTCTCGCTTTAGTCTCCATGACATCAACCCAATCACTTGGCCCCATGGATCAAAATTTCGGCCGATACCGATACGTATCGGACGATACGTATCGGTATTGGTATCGAACGATACATTGAATGTATCGTTCGATACATTCAATATAGTTGAATGTATCGAACGATACATTCAATGTATCGTCCGATACCAACCGGTACCGATACGTATCGTCCGATACGTATCGGTTTGGAGCTCGGACGATACGTATCGGTAACCCGATATTTTGACCCATGCTTGGCCCTGCATATTCAAAGATAATCTCCCGCATGGCCTAGAACGCTGTAAAAAATTGCTACGTGCCTGGTTTCTAGTAGCAGGAACCTTCTACTTAGCGTGTTGCTCCCGCTTCGGAATCTCGCTCCCGCTTTAGACCATAAAACTACTCAATTTTAAGCTTTTGATGACGCTCCCGCTTCCAACCTACTACAAGTTTCCTGCCGCTTCGTGCAACTAAGGCCTGATTTCCAAGGAAACACCTATCAAAGTTAAACTTAAGACAACCAACCGAGGTGCTCAAACAATACACTCTCCTTTCTGAGAGCCTAAACTGAAGAATGTCCAAACTACAATGCAACATGAGAAAAAACAGTGCAGCAATTCACAATGCTAAAAACCACAACTTTCAAGGTGGTCTATGGTGATGTTCTTGTTCAGTTCTAACACAGGCATGAACCCATGGCGGTGGCAACGCATGCCAAAGCTTGAACCAAGGGGCATCTGCAAGCCAACAATTAATAAACTGGTAATAGAAGGATCAAATTGGAAAAATAAACTTAGGCTCAAAACCTCAAATCCTCCAATCGGACCTATTTAGGGGGATGTAAACCTCACATAATCTACCTAAGCAACAAAAATCCTCCAGCTCACCATACCTCAAAATCATAACATAACCGCATATCCCAAGAGGCGATGACACATTAGAACAATGACTTCACAAATAGAAACCCCTTGTAAAGATAACACTATACACATTCTAATGCAAAGGAAGACTATCAGTGCCACTTACCAAACCAATACTGACATCATAGGCAACCCCTAATCTAAAATCAACACACCTAAGAAAGAATTTAGAGACACTGCCAAAAATTCTCAACCAACTTGAGCTTCTACCCCTCCCCACCCTCCCCAAACAGCCCCATATTTTTTTTTTGGGGGGGGGGGGGGGGGATTTTGGCCCACAAAGGCTCCCTCTCCTCACCAAATCTCCACAAAGGCACAAACATTTCCTGAAACGAGCGACATTTGTCTCCTTCAAATTTCGTATCTCAAGACCTCTATAACAAATTACAATCCTACTCCTACTCACAAATTTGTAGCACGGTTCAGAGTATAAAGTGTGTTGCCAAAATAACAAAACTTAGTTCAGAGTATAAAGTGTGTTGCCAAAATAACAAAACTTACTCCCCTACTCGCATGAGTATAAATTGCGCCAAATAAATTATGAGTGTAAACTCGTACTCGCATGAATATAAACCATTTCAAGTAAACCTACTCGCATAAATTGCATGGGTAAATTACAAAATGTTCACTCCTACTCACACTAATCTAAAATGCTCAGGTAAATTACAAGTTGTAAAATCCTACTTCCATGAGTATAAATTGCATTAAATATATTTCAAAAGATATACATTCTTATTCGTATGAGTGTAACTCACGCTAAATATATTTCGCCCATAAGCATAAATTGTGTTAAATATTCTGAGTACAAAATTTTACTCATATGAGCAAGTTAAGTATATTTCACTAGCTCAAAAAATGTAACATGTACACCTCAATTCATGTTACCCTCATCATTCCAAATGAAAAATCCTTGTAAAATACAATAGAAATAAAAGCCTTCCATAAAAGTCGCTCGTCTTATAAATTTCAAATATATATATATTACACATGGCATGATTTCTTCTCTCCTTTAGTTCCACATAGCATCCGCTAGAGCTTGCAATCGTTTGCTTAAATAGGTTCTTGTTTCTGCTGTTAAACACCCTCTGATAAGATATTCCATTGTAGAGATTATCAATCTGGACTCGTTTCAAAACCTCTATTGATGATGCTATACCCACACCAATGTGTTCTACAACGTTCTACAATTTCGTCAAACGTTTCAGCAGGAGACTTTTGTTGTTTCACTTCAAAAGTCATAATTGAAGCCGTTGAAACTCAAATACAAGTTGGTTTGTCAAAGCTTGCTCAACTGACCTTTCTTAGCACAACATTCATGAGCTTGTCTCTACACAGAAAGGCCTTCTAAGATTGTCTCTTTCATTCAATTCGTAATATGAAGTTTTAAATCATACCTCACAGATTCTTCGGTAAAGAATTCCAAATTGTGGATTTCCTTTAAAAATACTCGTAACCTCTTCCATTGTTGCTTGCAAGATGTAGCATCTATCCCAGACTCTAAATCAATGTTGTAGAAATCGAGATGCGTCGCAAAATCGTTTTGGTATTTGTGAATCGAATCGAATCATTAAATTGTTAAATCGTAAGATTCACAACTATTTTTTGAATAAGAGGAAAATCTGATAAATATAAAAAATTGAAAAATCCAAATATGTTAAAAAACGTTTCTATAACATGATATTCATTCATAAATAGTACAAACATAAAAACCAAATACGTTTGAACTTCGTCAATTCATGACAACTGATAGCCTGAAATGAATCTTCCAAAACAAACACCAATCCTCAAATTCTAATCGAAATCTTCGTGTGCATTTAATAGTCATTTCGTTGTAGTAGTCATGTTCAACAAACGGAATTGAATTCTGATTCCATGCCAGAAAGTTATGAAGGAAAAAAATATGTTTGGGGTTGTTTAGTGTTAGAGATGAAACAATCATCATTTGATTCTGATTTCATACCACAGATGACTCATGTTGAAAAACGATTATGACGGGGACAAGATCGAATAGCAGCGGAAGGAAATTCACAAAATTCTGGAGAAAGATGATGAACTGAAGGAACTCTGAAATTTCGATCGATCGAATTGAAATTTCGATCGATCGAAAGTTAAATTCGATCAATCGAATGTCGACGGCGAAATTTTATATATATGAATTTCGATCGATTGAATTTCAATTTCGATCAATCGATTTTTAATTTCGATCGATCGAAATCGTGCCAAGTTGTTTTAGAAGTTTAGTTTTGAACTTTTGTTTTACGGGTTTATTTGTCTTTTATTTAATATTCGTTTTAGGGTTTTCTTTTATTGTAAGACCTCCTATAAAAGGTCCTTAAGCTAAACAATGTGATTAGTTGATTGATTATTGAATAAGAGCTTTTGCTTTGTGAAGAGAGAGTCTTCTTTCCCGCGATGGGTTTGGTGTGAGACCAAGGGAGTGATTCCCACACTACAAAAAATAATACTATTAGCGGCAGTTTTTTTTAATAAAAAACTGCTGCTAATAGTCTTATTTTTTGTAGTGCCATATATTTTCTTTATCTTTGTCATCGATTTGCTTTGTTGGATTATATTTGCTATCTCACGATCTGTGTTTGCTTTTCTAAACCTTAACCTAATTGTTTCTTTGCGATCCCAAAACCTAAACCTTTTGAATTCCTAACCAAACAAGCCGATACCCTTTTCCTAACCATAAACCAATCCAACAACTATAAGCCTTTTACAAACCGTTAATCCTTTTCACAACCAAATTTGGAATCTGTGAATCTACATCGGACTGAAGACGAGCGCCTAAGCCTGGAAAAACTAGAGTCCTATCTCTAGGCCGATCTCACCTCAACTCTAAACATACTTGCGCATTGGACTGGACCCTATCTGGATATCGTGTGATCTACCCATCAAAATTCTGCAAATCCTAAAGGAATCAATATTTTACGATTAAACTTGAATTAATTTATTTAATTTCGATAAATCTGTATTAAAATTATATTCACGCATTTTAGGGTTACCGTCCCGCGTTAGTTTTGGTATCAGAGCCCTAGGTTTTCTAGGTTAGGGCAAATTGTGTGTCATTTTAATTTTCATTGTATTTGATCTCATTTGTGTTCAAAAGTATGCACGTCTACTGTTTGACAAAATTTCTCATCCATTGTAGCTCATGTTTGCATGTCATTTAGCATCCGTGTTAGTAAGCCGTGTTTACCATGATGCGTTCGCGTCTAAATTCTTGGCAAAGTCCCACGAGTAGTGATGAGATTAGAATTAGGGGATACCCTCATCATCGTGAACCTGAGTACGACCCTTCTGAAAAGTTTTTAAAATCAATTCGGGATGAGGTTCCAAATTTTGAGGGTACGACGAACCCTAAAACTTTTATAGAGTGGTTGTCTAGTATAGAGGAATATTTTGATTGGTATGGTGTATCAGATGAGTACAAAATTAGACTAGTCACAACAAAGTTTAAGGGTAATGCCGAGAATTTTTGGATTCATATAGAACTCTGTGTCGAGTTTCGTCGGATTAAACCCATCTCCACATGGGAGGATATGAAGGTGACACTTATTGAATAGTATGTTCTTTTGACACACCGTCACCTTCTACAGAGTTTGAGAACTAAGACAAATAAGTGTCCTAATTGTCTCAAGTGTCAAGGGTTCGGACACTTTGCATACCAATGCCCCACAAAATTTCTCACTCCAAATTTATTGACAGAAAGCGAAAGTTCTAAGGGGCTGAAAAATATGAAAGTAGAAGAGGAAGTGTATGACCCTAGAACTGTGATAAGTGAAGAGGAGATGGAAGAAGCTGACGAAAGTCTAGTTTGTGTTGAAACGACTTCTATTTATCTTGTGAGTAGTGATGTTGAGTCTCCCACACGTGAGTCAACCGAGTCACCTACACAAGAATCTACTGAGTCACATACGCACGATTTATTGGTGCCCGTAGAACCCGTTGTGTATGTCCTTGTCGGTAGTAGAGTCGCATGCACATGAGAGCATCGAGTCCATAGATACACTTACACATCATAGTCTCGAGTTGTATTCCACTTCACATTCCGAGTCTTGTTGTGAGTCATGTTTTGAGTCTCATTCTGCATTGCATGCCGAAATTAAACACAAGATTAATTCAAGCAACAATTACTACAAAATATCTGCTGATACTTCGACTACCGAGAGTACATGGGCCATTGATGACAGAGCTTGCCACTTGAGTTCTCGTAATCCCGACCGATATCGCGATCACACTTCATCGGGGATGAATTCCTTTAGGTCCGGGAGAGTTGATGAGAAGCTTCAAAAATATTTGGTAGAGTGGGTTGGCGAGCCGGGTTAGCAAGTTCATCAAGGAGAGGTTTACCGTGTGCGTCCTATTACAATCAACCGAGATGCGGATCATACGTCACCAGGAGCCGAGATTGCTCGGGCTAGTTGTAAGAAGTTCCACCGTGCAAGTTCCGATGCACTTGATCAGTACCAAGTGCTGTTTCATCGGTGATGAAACATTTTGAGTGGAGGAGAATGACGGGGAACGTCAAGATCGAACAGCAGCGGGAGGAAAAATATAAAATTCTGGAGAAAGAAGAGCTGAAGGAACTCTGAAATTTCGATCGTTCGAAAGTTAAATTCGATCAATCGAATGTCGACGGCGAAATTTTATATATGAATTTCGATCGATCGAATTTCAATTTCGATTGATCGATTTTCAGTTTCGATCGATCGAAATCGTGTCGAGTTATTTTAGAAGTTTAGTTTCGAACATTTGTTTTAGGGGTTTATTTGTCTTTTCTTTAATATTCCTTTTAGGGTTATCTTTTATTGTAAGACCTCCTATAAAAGGTCCTTAAGCTAAACAATGTGATTAGTTGATTGATTATTGAATGAGAGCTTTTGCTTTGTGAAGAGAGTCTTTTTCCTCGCAATGGGTTTGGTGTGAGACCAAGGGAATGATTCCCATATATTTTCTTTATCTTTGTCATCGATTTGCTTTGTTGGATTATATTTGCTATCTTGCGATCTGTGTTTGCTTTTCTAAACCTTAATCTAATTGTTTCCTTGCGATCCCAAAACCTAAACCTTTTGAATTCCTAACCAAACAAGCCGATACCCTTTTCCTAACCATAAACCAATCTGAGAACCATAAGCCTTTCACAAACCGTAAATCCCTTTCACAACCTAATTTGGAATCCGTGAATCTACATCAAACTGAAGACGAGCGCGTAAGTCTGGAAAAGTTAGAGTCCTATCTCTAGGCCGATCTCACCTCAACTCTAAACGTACTTACACATCGGACTGGACCCTATCTGGATATCGTGTGATCTACCCAAAAAAATTCTGCAAACCCTAAAGGTATCAAAGATAATTTTGCGATCAAACTTGAATTAATTTATTTAATTTTGAAAAATCTGCATTAAAATCATATTCACGCATTTTAGGGTTACCTTCCCGCATCATATTATCATCATTTGACTCAAAGCAGTCAAAGGCCATATAGATGCACATCACTTTTGGGATGAGTGCCATGTGGAATCAACATTTAAGTTGTCTGATGGTGCATCCATGTTCTAAAGACCTATTATGTGGAAGATTGGGCCGAAAAACAATCTCCATCACCAGATTTAAAGTTGTCTGTGATTTTTGGGTGGGGCGCTCTAGAGTTTGGTGGGTGCACATAGAGCTACCCCCACCCCCTCATATATATATATATATATATATATATATATATATATATATATATATATATATATTCCAATGCACGGCTGAGCCATGAATTCAAACTTGTGGCACCAATCCAAGGATGGTGCACGTTCGGACAAAAAAACTGTTTTTACTGATTTTGTAGTGTAGGTAAATTTTTAAATGGCGAAATTTTTGGGTGAAAAACCCATATCTTTGGCCCATGAAATGAAGGACAATTTTTAATTTTTTTTCCCCTTCTAAAACCTTAGAGGAACCTTAGAACCTTAGGAGGGTGTGGTGTAACTTGCAATCACATGGAAGTAATTTAGTATTCGAATGCATCTTCCTCTATGGTATTTGTGGGACCTGTGCCACGTGGAACACCATCTAAGCATTCTGATTTGAAGGCCATGACGTGAAGATCTTTGATGCCAAATATTGGCACCAGACATGATCTCTATCATCTGATTCAACCCAGTCAAAGCCTGTCATCTAATTCAATTGTTGACAATGTTGAATCAGATGATAGAAATCGTGTTTCGTGCCAATCTTTGGCACCAAAGATTTTACAACATGGCCTTCAAATTAGATGGCTTAGATGGTGTTCCATGTGGCACAAGTCCCAAAAATATCAAGTCTTTCGCTCCCATATGTATAGGATGCTGGCAGGGGTGGACGAGACACATACCTAAGTACCTAACCTTTGGCTTCTTACACACAAAGTGGTTGCTCACTGAACTCGGCCCTGTGTCTTCACGCTTGACAACTGAAGCCTTTTACCATCGCACCAAAATGCCCCTATATATATATATATATATATATATATATATATATATATATATATATATATCGTCAGCAATTCAGCATCAGCTCATTTCTATGTGGGGTCAACTTTCTCATTTCTTTACTCGTTTATGGTCAAAATTAAGCTATCTGAAACTTTGCAATCCTTCTTGGCCCTTCTCAAGGCTTCCTTGCAGGTCTTTCACTTCTCCTATGCTCGTAGCATCTCAATCTTTCGTCTAGGGTATGCTACTCAAATTCCCTCTTATGTACTCATTCTTAAAGTTTAACCTTTTTTTCTTGATGATGGGGTACCCGAGCCTCTTAGAGTACCCGACTTAGTCCCTACGGACGTGCAACACCCGCATATCACATGTACCAAGTAAGTAGGGATAAATCCCTGCGGGGGCCAACAGGGAGTGGGATTCAAACTCAGGACTTCCGCTTCTTGAGGCGTAGTCCTGACCATTGTGCTAACTTTAACCTTTCTTGTTACTCTATACATCCATCTCAACATACCATTTGCATCTTAGCTCCATATATATATATATATATATATATATATATATATATATATATATATATATATATATATATATATATATTAACAAAGGGAACATACACTTAAGTTGTAGAGTTGAACTTTACATTCGAGTCATTTGGGTGCCACATGACACCCAATCCGAAGATCAGGTCCACATGCACACACACAAGGTCGTATAACGACCACCCAAAAAGAGATGCTTTTTACACTGTTAAATTTGTAGTCAAAGATTGAAAATATTTAAGGGAAAAATTTATGGGACCTGTGAAATGAAGTGATAAACGGTCAATTTTTTTATTTTCTCAAACTCTATGGGTATTGGTGAACCCCTAGAGGAGGATGTGGTGCAACTCGCAATCACGTGCCGTGAGACTCGTGATCTACACTCTGATTGTAGAGTTGAACTCTAGTGAATATATATATATATATATATATATATATATATATATATATATATATATATATATATATAGTAAAGCTTACACTTGGCAATAATGTTTGTTAATAACCAAAGTTCTTCCCACCAATTGTTTGTTTTTTTTTTTTTTTTTTGATAACCGTGGTGTCCTGGCCAGCTTACGCGCACCTCGACTAATTCACGGGGCCCTGGAGCTAATGACCGGGTAATACTCCAGTGGCCCTATGGAGACTTGAACTGGCGACCTATGGGGAGCAAGCCCACGGCCTCACCAACTGAGCTACCCCTGCGGGTTAGGCCAATTGTTTGTTAATAACTAAATAATGTTTTACCCTCCGATACTGGCTGCTTCAACTATAACCCCAGCTCTATTGATTGGTCTGAGCAAGATACGCGTTATTTGAAATGAATTGAATGAACAATTCATAAAAATGCATATTTTTCTATGAGATTCCTGGTATTCTATAGTCCCTTCCCGCGTCAATCTCCAATTCTTGGTCATTGAGATTTATGGTACTGAGAAAATAACAGAATTTTACCATTTGACGTTTGCGGAAAACTACAAATTAATTTGTGCATTTGGGGATCTAATTCAAAGTTTTGTAGGTTCCATACTATGTACAGGTACTAACTGTAGTTTCTCTTTGGTACCATACCTGAATAATTGTTTTAGAAAGATTAAATTGTGTAATTAAAGATGTAATTCAAAGTTTCTTTGAAGTTTTCGTACCAGGAACTGACTGTAATTCCTTTATCGTACCGTATTTACAACTGCAGGTCCAAATCGTGCATTTGGAGACCTAATTACAGAGTCAATGCTAGACAGTTTGATCTTATTGAAAGACCTGGAAGGTGTAGATGGGTTACCCCCTTTAACAGAAATAGAAGACATACGCTTGGCAAAAAATGAGATGAAATCGAGTAGAGCTGAAACTGAGCGCCAGAAACAGGAGGAAATTGCCAAAGCTCAAGTTAGGCTGGCTAATGAAAAGGGTAGGGCTTATGGAACAGGAAGAAGGAAATGCAGTATAGCCCGTGTCTGGGTTCAACCTGGTGATGGGATATTTATCGTCAATGATTGACAGTTTGACGTCTAGTTTCCCATTCTTGATCACCGTGCAGATCTGCTTCGTCCTTTTGCTGAGACAAAGACAATGGGTCTTTGGGATGTCAGTTGTTCTGTGAAAGGAGGTGGTGTTTCAGGTAAGCATTTCTCTTTTACATTTTTCTTACAAGTTTTAACATATAGTTGCTTACTATATGGGTAAAGCATTTCTCCTGGCTTTTTGTTCGGGAAAAAAAAGAAAATCTTCATTGGTATACGATACAAATAAGAGTTTGTAAATGAGAAGAAAAAATAAATAGTATTTTTGCTTGCTGCACAATAATTTATGCAAATTTAATTTGGTGTCATGCTGCTAAATTTATCCCGAGTAGGCATATTTCAACTAAGAAATAGATCAAAGATTTTCATCCTTTGTATAATGGAAAACCTTTTCTCCAAGTATTACTTTGTATTTTTTGCTTCATATTATATTATATATATTTATATATATTTGAGGATTAAGCGAGGTTTTTTATTAGAAAAAAAAATAGTACATGAAGGGTAGCAAACTATCCAAATCTAAAACTAGGAAGAGCCATTTTGTCGCCAATAAGACAACTTCTGCTGATGATGGGGAGGTCATGAACTCAGTTGTATATAATTAAGTCTCCATCCTGAACATCGACATTTGCCAAGCTATCAGCAACCGAGTGCCTTCACGATAGATATGTGATTTTTTTTTAATTTTTACCTTCCAATCTATGCACTATTTTGGAAAACCAGCAATTGCGATTCCACAGTCTTCCTTTTCTCAAGAGGGCATCAACCAAGATCCGATAGTCTGATACAATATAGATGGAAGGAGGTCCCTGTGGTAACAGTTCCAACCAGTAGCTAGCGCCCGGAACTCAGACACCGTATTCGTCCCTTCACGTCGAAGAGTTACCAATAATAAAATCCTCAGCATTGTTCTGAATTAGGCTACCTCCATAGCAAGAGCCTGATTTGGCCTCTACAAGAACCATCAATATTCAATTTCAGCCATCCCAGGTGTGGAGGATCCCGCTTTGCAAGAGCAATCTTAGGAGCTGGCGGGAACAGTATAGGGCACCCAAGAACTTGGATCGCAGCCAATTTGTCAACCCCTGTTCTACAAGACGGTTTTAGTAGCGTAAATAATTCTGGTAGTCACCGTTTAACTCGATTGATGGTTCCATGTACGCTTTCACCTGGTATTCCGTGACGAAATCTGTTTCTCTCAAGCCATAATTCCCAAAGAATGCACCATGGTAACTGGTTACTCAATAACTTAATTTGGGACTCTGAAGAATAGCAGAACCACCTACCTATTTTCTGTCTAATATTGCCATTACCCATCTGAATCTGGGACAGTTTAGAGAAGTGGCGCCAAACATCTTTTGAAAGCTGACAGTGTAGAAAAAGGTGTTCTAAAGATTCTTCTTGTTGCTTGCAATTATAACAACGGGAGGATTGGGATTTCTTTTCTTTTAACTGCCTCATCAATCGCAAGCCCAAAGTGGAGGACGCTCCATGCTAAGCTTTTTATTTTGTCGGAACATTGGACAACCATTTAGCTTTCCAAATTCCATCCTCCGGAAATTTATCTCAGACATTGCTCCATGCCGATTTAATCGAAAACTTTCCAGATGAAGAACACTGGACAACCAGGTAGCTTTCCAAATTCTATCCTCCGGAAATTTATCTCAGACATTGTTCCACACCGATTTAATCAAAAACTTTCCAGATGAAGAGAACTTCCAATGAACACAATCCATACCATCATCCGAGGGAGAAAAAGTTTGAACAATTGCAGCTACTTCGTTTCCAACTTGGCTAGAAATGGCAAATGAGTTCCAGGGGACATTTACAGTCGCTTCTGATAGTAGCATATCAGAATTAGGAGCAGTGGATAAAGATTCTATGATAGGGCCCGATCCAGTCTAATTATGATGCAGAAGAAAGGTTTCTTCTCCTTTATTGACATCCGACTTAGGGTTAATGATTGTGGGTTTAATCCAATGGCAAGCTACTTCCCAAACTTTTGAATGAGTAGGCTTCAACTATGCCTCCCAAAGATGTTTACCATGCTTGTATTTGTCTAGAACTGTCTAATCCATGCTGAATTTCCGTACCAAGCTTTCCAACTTAATTTGATCATTGCAGCCTTATGAACATCTTGCAAGGACCGAATGCCCAACCCACCTTCATCTTTGGTTTTCGTTATTTTGTCCAAGCAACACAATGAGCCTTATTTGCCATACATTTCTCAATCTCCTTGGTCACAAATTTTGAAATTGGGAGAATGGATAACAAGTAGATAGGGATAATTGAGAGAACATGCTTTATAAGCATCAACTTTCCACCTTCAGAGAGGCAATTAGATTTCCAACTGGCCACCTTTTTAGTTACTTTTTCAACGATACTCCAGCACGATTCTTGGGTCAAATGACCCGAGAATAAAGGAACACCCAAATATATAGGAGGTAAGAATCCTTTAGTTACACCAAGCTCTCTTTCCGCCGAGGAGATATGATAATGGGTGGCATTTTTGGGCAAGAAGAAACTACTTTTTCCGAAATTAATCAACTGACCAGATTCTAAAGCATATCCATCTAGAAATTTTTTGAGGTTTGATCTTTTTTGAGCATTTTCGAAGATGAGGAGATCATCCACAAGCAGTAGATGGCTACGAACAATAAAATTACGAGAGGATGAAAACTTTTCAATGACATTGGATTGACTCAATGAAGATAGACCTCTACGTAGGGCCTCCTCCGATATGAGAACAAACCAGGGGATAATGGATCCCCTTGATGAAGACCACTTGAACTTTGAAAGTAGCCAAAAAAGAAAACCAGGAGCTTGTTATGCAACCTTTTATGAGTTTTGCAAAAAGAGGCGAAAAACCGAACTTCAAGAGGACATCAACAATGAAAGACCATTCCATTCTGTCATAGGCTTTGGATATATCAACCTTTTTTTTTATGGATAAGCTGGACTTGAACCTGCGACCTTGACAGCAATATTTCTCCCAAAGGTCTATTTTCGAGATCCTAGATAATTTCATGAGCGGGATGACATTATCATAGATATCTCGGCCCCTTACGAAAGCCCCTTGCTCAATAGAGATATAATTGAAGTAATTTACTAAGACGAATTGCAAGAATTTTAGACAATATTTTACATAGAAAATTACACGAACTTACAGGACGAAACTAAGATAAAGATGGACTTTCTATTTTGGAATGAGGGCAATAAAATTATAATTTACTGCCGTAGGAATAGTAGCCTCTTGGAAGAAATTTACCACTGCCACAATCACATAAAACTTGATAACTTGCCAGCACACTTTGTAGGAAGAGCCAGGGAACCCGTCAAGACCTGGGGCACTGTCACTATTCATGCATTTAATAGCAGCCCAAATCTCCTCTTCAGATGGTTTGTAATCAGGCTAGTGTTCTGTTGGGTGGGAACAATTTTGGGGATTTAGTGAAGAATAGGGGAGTTCAATTGGTGAGGAAGAGAAGAAAGCAAACCTTGAAACTCTTTCGCAGCTTCATCTCCTATCTTTTCACTGCCTTCTACCCAGTTCCCATTAACTTTGATGCAAGGTCTATTATTTCTGGCCGCCCTCACTTTAGTAGTAGGATGGAATCCTCCAAATCCGACATAGAGGAAGAAGATGGAAGCCGGCCACCCTTATTCTCTTCTGGACACATGACAATATTGAAGTCCCCAGCAATGACATATATGTCAGACTGAGAAATAAAAGAAGATATTTCATCCCACAATAGCTTGCGATCAGAGGTCGTGCAGGAAGATCTAACCACTACAAGCTTCAAAATTCTTAGATTGATCAAAATAAAGAACAACATAAATTGGTCCCCCATCCGTTCTAGAGAAATATCTTGAGGCCCGCCCCTCCAAAAGAACCAAATAGATCCTGAATTTTCTGAAGTAGCGTTTGAGAAAGCTAACTGAGATTTCAACATTCTAGATAACAACCCAAACCCCCTAGCTGTTCTAGCCATATGTTCAAGGATGGAAATAAACAAGGGATCATGAGTTGTGATCAGTTCTTTTAACCTTCTTTGAGAATTGGGATTATTAATCCCTTGGGCATTCCATATGATTGCATTAACCATGGGAAACATAACCTCCAGAACCTCGACCCTCCGGGCCTGAATGAACTTTGGAACTAGTTAAGAAAGGGGCTCCCAATATCGACCATTCTCGACGCTTGTAAGGCTTTCGTTTTTCCTTGGTCTTGATTTCAGAGACTGTAACTGATTCCCATCCTAGATTAGGATAGCTGCCATCCTCTCCTTCAACATCCGATTTTGTGAGGGAGTCAAACAACTCTTGATATTGAGCGGTTAGAGGTAGAAGACTCTTTCGCCTTACTTCCTTCACCAAGGGTTGTGGATAGGTCAACATCTTGACAAACACGAGGGGAATAACTGAAGAGGTACCTAGGTTAGGAAACCTTGAGATCCCATATCCGGGTTATGTGGGTCTTCACGGCTACGTAAAGAGATACATGGCCTATTAGGAACTGAGGTATCAATAGGTGAAGATTCCTGAATGGGATTCTTTTTCAGATTTCTTGGAAAGCCATCCTGAATTGTTAGAGCTCCCTTCGGGGATCGTTGAATCTCCAGATTTCTCGAAAATCTGGGTGGGCTTTCAGCCTCAATGGATTCATGAGTCTCCGATGCTTCGTCATCACCATCCTCTGCACCTGCACCTTCACCATTAGCAATGCAATCAGCACCCGAAAGAAACAGATTATTTTGCTTCACACTACTGATCAAAGGTGGTTGAGAATTCTGCTTCTCCCCAGGATTATTAGAAGGACCCACCTGATCTTTTTCCTTCTCGCTGCTGTTTGCAAGAAGCTGAGCATTCAACCTGTCCCCAGTAACATTGGATGAACCTGCATGGTTCTTAACCTTGTTGTTACAACCATCTTCAGCATGGCCCTGTCTTTTGGGACCAATCCGTAATCAATCGCCTGCCAGAATCCGCTTCTTCCCACATTGATCCAAATTCTCTTTGGTTGGTCTTCTAACAGATTTAGAAGAACACAGACTCTTTGCCGCATTGAACTTATCTCCTCGAGATGTTACTGGATTAAAAGCCAAAACTTCCCCGATGATTTCTGCTAATGCATGAAGATTATTTTCCTCATGGCAAAGAATTGGATTATCTGGGAATGAGATCCATGCTGGTGCAACTGGGGGGATCTCAATCTAGTACCAAGTCTGAATATCGACAATTAGCCCAAACAGCTGCTGAACTCTCTTGGCTCCGCTCTTTGTTTCGGGATTTGCGGATTCGACTCTTCGATACTCCCATTATTTGATGCAACAACATCTGCTCGATTGCTCTCGCATCACATTTTTCATGCCTGTACTAAACATTAAAAAGTTGATTGTCATTATATCCGTGAAAAGGTAGTCAACAAGGAGTTAGATGTGCGGTATATTCACACCCTTGATCAAATTACCGATATTTTCACTAAGGGGCTTTCATCAGCACTCTTCAAATTACTATGAGACAAGCTCATGGTTCGGCCCCGATCCATTCGCTTGCGGGGTTGTATTAGGTGCCACATGGTGACATGTGGCAAGTACAATAGAGGATGCACACTGGATCATAACTCTCTTTCAAATTCAAATCACTATTTGAATAGTGCGTGAAGTCTGGAGGCAATAGCATTGGGAGCGGAGCGCAGTCTATTTTATTATTTTTGTAAACTCTTTAAACTAAATCCCCAAGAATCAAGGGATTATCTTATCTTTGTATTGCTTTTTATACACACACTTAGATACATGGAAAATAAGGATAATATTCTCAAAAATATTATTGCGCAAATATCTTTTATAAATTATAACCCAACCTCACAAAATCGGCTTGTAAGGTGAGGAGCGCCCAGATTATATATAACCCAAGACCTCCTAGCCCGCATGCAATGTGGGATTATTCTAACATGCCCCTGCACTTGTTGGCAGGATTGAGCCAAATCACGTGGACAATTGAATTGGGTGGCGTGGAGTGGAGAAAGGCCTGCTCTAATACCATAAAAGATATTTGCACATTAATATTTTTGAGAATATTTTCCTTATTTTTAATATATCCAAGTGTGTGTGTATAAATAGCAATACAAAGATAAAATAATCCCTTGATTATTGGGGATTTAGTTTAAAGAGTTTACAAAAATAATAAAACAGATTGCGCTCCCAATGCTAACGCCTTCAGACTTCACGCACTATTCAAATATTGATTTGAATTTGAAAGAGAGTTACGATCCAGTATGCATCCTCTATTGTACTTGCCACATGTCACCTAATAGGGTGGAAGAGGGGTTTCCACTGGAACAACTTCATGATGAAGTTGAGGATTTGAATGTGATCTTTAAGCCAAACTGCTACCATATCCTTCCGATTGGAAAAAAATCATCAAAATATGTCTATAGTCCACAATCTTTGCATGAACTTTTCATTAAGAGACCAGTTTCTAGCAATGAATTTACAGACATCTTCAATCTCTGGCCTCGACCACTTACACCCGCTCTAGGTCTGAGAAACTTCTCAACCAGAGCATGTTTGAATAGCAAAGAACCCACCTGAACTTCTACCTCTCCAAAAAAATTGGAGGTTCACCATATTTCTTCGAAATCTTCAGCCCCCTAACAGCTTGATCCATTTCCAAATCAGGTTTTGGGGTATCCTTGTGAACACCTTGTTAAATAGCATCTACCAAAGTGTGGATATTTCCATCCGCCATGAATCACAGATCAGTAGAGAGGAGGGGATGAGAAAACAGGAAGAAACCCTAGGGGAGGGCGCAGAGGAGAAACCATCTTTATATATATATATATATATATATATATATATATATCACTGGCAATGGTCAGGTCCAACTGGTTGAACCTGATTTCGTGTTCAACCGGATCTGCAGCCATTGGATAATGAGAGAATCTTGACTACATGTCATCCAATTTTATAGGATGACATGTAGTCAATATTCTCTCATTATCCAATGGGTGCAGATCTAGTTGAACCTGATTTCATGTTCAGGTTCAACCATTGAAATATATATATATATATATATATATATATATATATATATATTTGATCGGTAAGATTGAAATTTCATTAAAGCATAAAATTACAATCAGATCAAAGGGGGAGAGAGAGGTTCCAAGAAAAGAAAAAAATAAAAAAACACAAAACGGGGGAAAACCACACCAACAACCCATCCTGCAGATCAGGGAGGGCAAAAGGAAACCACAAAAATATCGATGGGCAAGAGAGGCCGGGGATCGAACGCCCAAAGACGCAAGGTAGAACAAAGGTTGTCAAATATCATCGAGACTTAAACTTTCCCTTGAAAATCCTCAAGTTTCCCTCCCTCCAAAGGGTCCAAAAGACAACGATTGGGATAAAACTGATGCTGTGGGTGGAGCACCATTCGGTAAGAAGATCGCTGCAAGACAAGAGGAGGCAACCTTGAATCTTCCACCGGTAGAGAATTCTGTTCCAAATAAATTGGGCAGTTGGGCAATGGATGAGGGAGTGGCTGGCAGACTCGTCATGAAGGCAACAAAGGATGCAGCGGTTGGGAGTACATATACCCCGTTTCATGAGCAGATCGATGGTCTTGATGGGTTCTTGCACTGTGCACCACGTGATGACAATGGCTCTAGGGGGGGGCTTAATTTTCCAAATATGAGTCCATGAGTGAGCTATCAAAGGCCTCCTCCATAGGCTGGTAGGCAGATTTAACCGAGAAGTGCCCATCCGCATTTCCACACCAAATTCTTTTATCATCCTCTTCAGAGAAAGGAATGCTGGAGGGAAAAGATTAAGCAGGTTGGCCAGATCACTGTTTTTGGGGTCCGAAAGAGAGCGCCTCAGATCAATGTCCCAATTATTGCTCAACTGATCGAAACAAGCAGCCACCGAAGAATTCTTTTTTCTATTGAGGAGGACAAGAGAAGGGAACAACTTCTTGAGAGGAGCGGGAGCAGCCAAAGGATCTTGCCAAAAATAAGTGGAGATCCCGTTATTTATCAAAAATTTGAGACCCCCCTTGAGAAAGCAGTGATCTGGGTGGCAACGCCTTTCCACTGGGCAGAAACATTGGAAAGACCTTTGGAGGAAGGCCCCCAACCGTTTCACTTTTTTTTAGCACACGATTTCAGCCCACAAATGAGAGCGGCGCTCGCCCAGCCTCCACTACCATTTACACAGAAGGGTATTGTTCATTTTGCGGATGTCGCGGACAGCGAGGCCCCCTTCTTGCTTGGTGAAGCAAACTTTGTCCCAATTCACAAGGTGGATACTTCTTTCCTCGCTCCCATACCAAAGAAAATTCTTCATAAGGGTCTCGATTCTAGTGACGACGCTAGACGGGCAATGAAACATGGAAAATTGGTGGACTGGCATATTGGAGAGAACGTTTGAGGAGAGTGATTCTACCTGCCAGTGACAATAATTTCCCTTTCCACACCGACAACTTAGACTCAAATCTTTTCTAACACCCGGTCCCAAGCCGACTTTCTAGGCATACCACGATACAAGGGAAGGCCTATGTAGGACGAAGGGATGCAACCTTTGTCGCAGTCGAAATAACTTGCCAACCACGCTAACACCGATGTCTGAAAGATTAATACCCATCAGCTTAAACTTGACAAGGTTGAATTTTTTACCTGTACAGGCTTCGTAAGCTTTGAGGATCCACTGAAGATGAAGCAAGTTGTCTTTGGTGGCTTCGTAGATAACGAGCGTATCTTCCGCAAACTGAATGTGGGAGATTGCTTTGCATCCCCTGGCTACCTCTAATCCAGAAATAGCCCCTAACTCGGTCTGTTGTCCATTAAGCGACTTAGGCATTCCCCGACAAGAATGAAAAGGAAGGGCGATAAAGGGTTGCCTTGGCGGATGCCCCTAGATCCAGCAAAGAACCCATTAACAGACCCATTAATGAGAATAAAAAAGGACGGATTATAAATGCATCCATGAATCCAAGATCTCGATTTCTGCCCAAATCCCATCTTGAGAAGAATGCGATCAATGAAGAGCCAGTGAACTCGATCAAAGGCTTTCTCCATGTCTAGTCTAACCATGATACCCGGTTTCTTGCTAGAATGCCTTGAGTGGAGGCACTCATGAGTGACCACGCGCTGTTAGTGATTTGCCTACCTTTGATGAACACGGCTTGAGATGAGCTGATCAGTTTATCGATGACAGTTCTGAGATGATTCACGGGAAAGGCTTGACCTGGGCTTCTTCGGTAAATCGCAGCTGGAAGTGATTAACAATAGCGACTTAACCATAGATTTTTCCGAAATACGAGCCCCATCAACAACCACTGATGAAATCTAGTTATTTCTTAAACGAGCATTGGCCAGCCTGGCCTGGGATTCTTCCTCGATAATGCACTTGTTTAGGTCATCTTTGAGCCGACAACGATCCACCTTGTCATTCTGGGGAAGGGCTCCAACTTGTTCTTCTTTTAGGTTCAGAGCTTCAATGGAGGCTAGTAACAAGGCCTTGTCTTTAACAACATCACCAAAGACTTTTTTGGTCTAGATTTTGAGGAAGCGCTTGAGCAGACATAGCTTTTGAGTGAAGATGTATTCATGGGAACCATGGATAACCCAATCTCTCCATCTTTGAGCGACCAAGGAGTGGAATCCATCATACTTGAGCCAAGTTATTTCAAATCTGAAGGGTTTGCTCCCCCAATTGTCATCTCTGGCAGATAGGGATATCGGGATGTGGTTGGATACAGAACAAGGGTCGCCCATCGAAGCCAAACTTGGCAAAATCTCCTCCCAATCTGAGGACACCAAGAAGCTATCAATTCTGGACATAACAGGAGTGTCCTGTCCGTTGGACCAGGTGAAACGAGGATTGCTCATGGGGTTATCGACTAATGTTGTAGCCATGATGAAATCTGAGAGATCGCGCATGCTCGCAGTGATCCTGACCCCACTGGATTTCTTAGGAATAAATTGGTTGACATTAAAGTCCCCTCCAATGATCCAGGGCACGGACCATCTATTTTGGGCCGCGATGAGCTCAGACCAAAAAACCCTGACCCAATCTGGCATCATTCGGCCTGTAAATGGCCATAAAAGCCCATTGAAGGTCTCTCTTGAAGGTCGATAGGAGAATAGAAATAGATCGGTTGCCGGAGAACTTTTCAATGCATCATAACGCTAGAATGATGCCGCCTTTAGTGCCTATAGCGTTCAAAGCGATCCAATCCCACCACTGGCCTATAAGGACTGACCTGATTTTAGCGGAATCGCAAGAGGCCCACTTAGATTCTTGAACGTAACCACTGTAGGGTTTAGACCGGCGATCGAGTTCCTGGTAATGTCACATTTTAGAGGATCCCCTAATCCTCTAACATTCCATGACAAGAGATTACTATTTATAAAAGCGACAATCAAGACTCAGGGGACGTGGCTACTGGAACATTGATCACTCCTCGCTGTTGGCTCTCCTTTGGGAGCCTTTCTACCTGAATCTGTAGATATTTCATCGTAGGCTCCGTTGCACCCAATCTCCAGGCAAGACGAATTGGAAACATAGGAGTGTCCCTTAGATTGCGAGCCCACCAACAGGTTACGAAGTTCCCAATCGGAACTGGAGAAAGCTAATCCGTACTTGTCGCAAATCCCGTTGAGATCTGCCTCCAACATCTTGTTCAGGTCCTCTTGAGAGTTGGCGACGACAGCTGGATGAGAGGATTTTGACTTTGAAAGGGAATCACAATCTGGGTTGCTGCTCCTGTCCCCATCTTCCATGGAGTCGGAGATTTTGGATCCGGTGGATGGAAAGTGTGTAGACGGGCAAGGATTAAAATATCAGAAAACCGATACGTATCGTCCGAGTCCAAAATCGACACGTATCGGTATCGGACCGTATTGGACGATACATTGAATGTATCGTCCGGTATTTGAATGGGGAAGAACGATACAGTACATTCAATGTACCGTATCGGCGGGGTCCGATACCGATACGTATCGATATCGGACGAAATTTTGATCCATGTAAATGGGTCGCCTGCAGCTGTACCGGCCAAGAAGTTCTCGGACATGGAGTCGGGGGATTACAGAGGATTAAAAGTGGCATAAGGCAAAGGGGGTAGTTATCCACACGATGGCCGTTTGATGGGCCACCTGGCGTTGATGTGTCACCAAAGGAGAAACGCAGGCATGTGCTTGGCTAAAGGCTGAGAAAAGCTCAGTCCCAATCGAACTACATGCGAATTTAAAAATGATTGGAATCTGCGGATCTGGTGCAGCTGGGGCACGTGTCGCTTTGGAGGCCATACATTCTTTACGAGGACCGCCACCCTCTCGGACCTGCTTCCTTTGAGATGAGAAGTTACCGCCCAAATTTGAACCATTTTGAATTCCATTTTGAAAATCCCTCGTATCTGAACAATTTTGAATTCCATCACAGGAAGTGGTAGCCGTTTGAGTCTTCTAACTGGCACCACGCGCCGGGGAAGGATTGGGGGTTGTCTTTCGTTGACCGTCCTTGTTGAGCGTCTTGTTCCGAATTGGTAGTTCACTGCCATCATTGTCTGAGAGAGAAACATGCGCCGTGGATGGTTTTCGAGGCAACCTACTATTCGACCTCTCATTAACAAGCCAATCATTGGGTATCACAGATTCCTTGGGAACAATGGTGTGCTCCTTCCCACCAGTTTTAGGTTGTCCGACCATCTCGTCCTGGGCATACAGTTTGTCGTCGCCTGCTTCGACCTCGATAGTGTAAGGTATCGGGGGGAGCCAGATTTAATCCAAATTAGCTCAATTTAATCCAAATTAAGACCCAAGCATTGCAGTTAACTCTAAAACAGGCATAGCTGAGTTCTTGAAAAGTTATGGTCTCAATATCCGCCTCTGCAGGCCCTCCCCAGATATTACCGATGGTGACGAAGACATACTCTAGCTCTCAACCAGACACTATGACTGAAGGTGCAGATGGCGCAAGAGGACCCCCGAAGTATGGCCCATGGCACAAAAGGAGGAGAGCTAGGAAAGCCCACCCTTCAACACCCTCCTCGTTAATGGAAATCTGGGTAGAGCCAGACAACGGTAATGTGACAGCCCGGATTTCTGCACCCAGAAATCCGTGCCATCAGGATCATACTCTGGATAATTCCCAGGACAAATCACGAAGTGTCTGCTCGTATAGCGAAAACCAAGCAGACACTGTCCAACAGTGGTAGATCGAGTCATCACAAGGCATTTAAAATAGAAAGAAGCAATAAAACAAACATGTATCTAAATATATAAAAATATACATTCCCAAAAAGGAACCAAGAAGAACCAATAGCACTCAGATACCCTGAGGATAAGGATAAAATTATCACTTTGGGCGTGGCCTCGTCTCTCACTCTAGATCAAGCTAATAGTCAGGGTCGCTCTCGGTGCCAGGAACTCTAGCCTCAGAACCTAAAATGTTAACGAAAACAGGGTAAGCTACATCATAGCTCAATAGAAGAATTCCAACTAAAATGAATTGAATATGCAGATCATGATATTTCAAAAAAGGAAATCAAATCAGAACATGCAAACAGGACAAATCAAATCTAATACTGAGCTTTTAAACAAGAAATAGATGTTATGCAAGTACATGATTAGTGACTTAAATTATGTATGTTTTCTAACTTAAGAAACTCCCATGAATATATAACACGGAGTAAACAGGAATCTACCGATAGGAACCACAACCAATCGTCGTTCATATGAACAATTTTAGGTTGCAACAATGCCTCATCTATGGAGTGCAATTGTGCCGAGGGATTACAAGCAAATGTACAAGTGTGCCAGGCTCGGATATATCGCCGGGTCGGTGGGGATCATCTGATTAAATCATCAAATCACATACACACATAGACCTCACAGATCAGATAGCAGAAATCAGGAGCAGGTTTCAAAATACAAATCAGAAAACAAAAATCAGAGATAGCAGGAATTTATGATATGCTTACATGCTTGTTAAAACAGAAATCAGGGCGCAGATATGAAATAAACATGAAATCATACTCAAAACAGTTTAGGTTGGTTTTCCCCTACCTCAGATCATACCTCTTTCTAAGCAAATCCAAAGCTTTTTAAAGCGTTATGGTCCAATCCTAGACCATAAATATAGTATACTATGTGTCAGGTAGGTCAGAAAGTCAACTGGTACGGTGTCCAGCAGCATTCTATTCACACAAACAAAACATGACAAAAACAGGGGTGATTGATCGATCAATCCTCCATGTTGATCGATCAATGTCTTCATTGATCGATCAATACTCTCAAACCATCTCACAAGTAACAGAATGTAGTTGATCGATCAATAGCCTTTATTGATCGATCAACACCCCTCATTGATCGATCAATACTTCCTTTTTCTTCACACTCTGTCATAGCCAAATTGATCGATCACCAGCTCGGTTGATCGATCAATGTATCTTGTTGATCGATCAATGACCTCATTGATCAATCAATAGCTTAAATTTTCAAAATTTCCTCCTTCTGTTCTCTTTTGTAATTGATACCGATTGATCGATCAATGCCTTCATTGATCGATCAATACACACAAGTGATCGATCAATGCCTTCATTGATCGATCAATACCAGCCATTTATCGATCACACTCTCTGTGATCGATCAATACTCAGGATTGATCGATCAATTCACTAATTGATCGATCAACATCCTTCGAGCATTGAACTTCCAAAAATTTCAGTGTTCTGTTCCCTTCTTTGTCTTATATGAATTGATTGATCAATAGCCTTTATTGATCGATCAACACCCTTCATTGATCGATCAATAATGACAGCTTCAGTGTCATTAATGGAGGTCACTTATTTCTCCTCCATTTGACCTATCTTCATTAATGGTTTCTCATAACCATTACTACACACACAAACACATATTTAAGGGCCTTCATTTGCCCAAATCTAAACGCATAAGCTCACCTTTACTTGGGCCCTTTCGGGGTTTCGACAAATGATCCGAAAGAGGGTTTCAGATCCGGAACTCGAGCTGTATCTCCGTTGTGACTCTGATATATAATGTATCGACTCCGATTCAGCACGCGGAGGTTTCACACACTCCTGGACTACGCTTGAGTTCGTTCCATTGGACTCCACATACTCCAACTCAAACTAACTTATGATCTTGGTATCCCTAACCCTATTTCTTCGAAGAACACTCTCTGGACCCAAACTAACCACTGGATTCTAGCTCAAGAACAAGAGGAGAAGAAACATCTCTCCAGGTTTCTCCCTTCCTTTATAAGCTACCTAAACTGAAATATCTCTGATATTTCAGTTTAGACCCTAATTTAAACTCCGGTGTGAAACACTCACACGATCTCTACGGCGTAACGTGTTATGTCGACATCCTACACAACTCAGACTTAAGCGAGAATTCACGTGTGAATTCATCTAACTACGGGGTATCTTTACCTCAACTAATATTGATTATTAAAAATTTAAAATCTGTCTCGATTTCTGTGCCGGGCACGCATATCGAAGCAGTCAGGTTCTTGTTCAAATTTTCAGGGTCGTTAAGGTAAGTTGAAAACGAAAACCATTGGTTTTTTGTGGTTTTTTAATCTTCGACCCCAAATGTTCCACCCTTTCTCCACGTCGTCCGCAATGCCGGAGGAGAGATTTTGGATCGGCAGAGATCCTTTCTTGGGCTTCCAGAATACTCCCGAACTGCGTTGGGATTTGTGGTTCTTTTTGAAGCACCATTGACGAGATCAGAAATTCCATCCGCCACAACAACTGCACCTCCAATCTCCATCTCTATGTTTCGTTTCCCGCCGGTTCCTCCATTTCTTCCACTTATTAACCTCTTTTTCAAGCTTTTCATAGAAGTCTCTGTCCCGCCATCTTCCATTTCTGGGCTCACTCCAAGACGGTCATTGTCTTCTCCAGGTTCCATTCCTCAAATGAGGAGCGGCTAGGTTTCAAGCGAGGGTTTGCGTCTTAGTATTCAAAAACTATATATCACTTATCAAAAAGATAAAAGGGAAAATTTCAATTAACCCCTGAACTTTCACCCCGACATCAATAACGCACCTAAACTTTCACCCCTGTCTAATAGGCACCCAAAGTTACATAAGCTCATCAACTACCCCTACCAGCACCTTTCATTAATATGCGAACGGGAAATGCTGAGTTGGCATATAACGCTCGAAGATAGCGTGTGTGGCATGCCAACATGGCGATGACTTAGCAAGCGCGACGGTTGACGTGACTTGTCATCACGTGTTCCCGAAAACAGTTTGAAAAAAGAGGAAAAAAGAAAAATTCGAAAGAACCGTTAGTCCTTCTTCTCCACACGTGAGCCTCATGTGACCTGTAAGTTATAAATTTGGTATTTGGCATTACAATTAGAGTTTGTAAACAGAGAAGATGCAAAGCTGGGCGGAGAAGACGAAGTTCATCGCAGAGAACCCGTGTGACGTCTGTGGAAATTTGCGGCAGATTTAGACATTGTGGGCGTCTGTGAACCTGGGGAAAAGATACGTGAGGAGAACAGAGCATGTGAAGACTTTGGCTGGGTTGATCCTCCGATGTGCGAGAGGGTCGTCCAAATTATTCCGGGGCTCCTTTGGAGGTATAATAAGTTCAAGCTGGAAGCCACAAGGAGGAATCATAGAGAGTATGTGTTATGGGTTTCATTGGTTCTCAGCTGATTTTTTTTTTTTATATATTTGTGGTTCAAGAAATTTCTGGTTTGATGGTTGTATGGGTGGATTAGGGACCATAAGGGAGATATTTTGTGCTTTGTTTAGGGTTTAGGATTAGGGAAATTATGGATTGATGAGTGTATGGGGGATTAGAGATTTATGGATGTCTTCCATGTTATCTTTGTGTTGAAATGTAATTCACGAATGAGATGTAATTCATGTTTTTTGTGCTTTAGTGAAAAAACTGTCGTTTGCTTTATAAGTACCTGCGATAAGCTATGATTCAATGTCATACCTGCAACAAGTTATGATTTAGAAAGTCTAACCATTTTATTTTAACAAGAACAAATTATTCCAGACCACCCGTGATAAAAAATTGAAACTTGTATTAACAAGAACAAATTATTCCAGAACAAACCTGTAGTCACATTCATTAACTGTGACACAATCAACCATGTGCTAAGTCCTGACATTCATAACATCTATATGTGATGACTGCATTGAAACCCATGTTAACAAGAATAAAGTATTCCATAACAAACCTGTAGTCACATTCATTAACTGTGACACAATCAACCATGTGCTAAGTCTTCACACTCATAAAATCCACCTGTGATCCCAAAATTGAAACCATGTTAACAAAAACAAAGTATTCCATAACAAACATGTAGTCACATTCATAAACTGTGACACAATCAACCATCTGCTAAGTCCTCACATTCATAACATCCACCTGTGATCACAAAATTGAAACTCATGTTCATAATAAAATGACCATATATATTTACCAAAACGGACCATATATATCCACCCATGTTCATAAATACATCCCATAATATGAAATGAACCTTGGTCTAATTAGAGAGCAAGATTTCTCTCTTACATCTTATAATATGAATTGAGCCTTGTTCTTTGTTACATACCATAAATATTTCTCATAATCAAAAACCAAAAAAGAGTAACCCTCAGCTCATATTCACTTACCAACCTAACACACAAAAGTATAACATGTCATATACATTAACCAAAAAACCAAAAAACCCAAAAAGTATAACATCCCATGTCCCTTGTCCCAAGACCATGATATAAAAAGTGGATCACTGAGGAGATATCATTGTTCGATTACTGCCCTGTGACATCTCCACCTGCGTAGATAGATAGAACAAGTGAGTTTTATACAAATGATGATTGAGGATTGATTGGGAAAATTACTATAACAGAGTTCTCATGATTGAGGATTGATTGGGAAAATTACTATAACAGAGTTCTCATGATAGAGGATTGAGAAAAAAGACAAATGAGTTCACATTGACCTGAGACTTTCTCCATACTGGAATTTTTGTCTATCTTGGAGTAGATGTCGTTTCATCGCTACTTTGCTATAATATCACACAATAACATGTGAATTCTAAAAAATACAGAAAAACAAGATGAATGTATATGCAAAAAAAACACAAAATAAGAATATACTTAGTCGTAGCCTTCTTGCACCCGCTCTTGTCATAGCCCAACTCTTAACAGTTGGTGCATCTCATCATTGCACCCCTCTTTGATATTTTGGATGGATCTATTGGTTCATCAGGTTTCCTAAACCTCTCCTTTTTAGGCCTCCCAGGCCTTTTTGTTACATCTGGAGGCAACATTACAAGGTCCTCAGTGATATGCCACAAGTCTCTCCCATTAATTGAATTCAACAAATTATTATAATATCTCAAATATGTTGCAATTGAGTACATGTCATCTACGTACTCTAGAGGATCTTTACTCAAAAATTTGATGGCAGACATGGCAGCCCTGAGATATCCCATCTCCTATAGCTGCAAGTCCTCAGGGCTAGGTCAATCCTATGTTGTTCCTCTTGTGGCCCAACCACTTCGAATTTCTCATCTCCACACCACCTCGGAATCCATGATTGCTCATTTTCTTTCATCTTTTCAATGTGCTTCACTATCTTGGGGCAGATAGGATGTTCAACCCTCTTCATTGTATCTCTTCTTTTTTGAATGGTCTCCATCAGTATAACTCTTATCTTCCCGAGCATGGTGATGATGGACTTATCCCTGACACTTAAATCGCGGTGTTGAAGTTTTCACAAAGGTTATTCAGTAACCAACTCCATGTACTCTTCTCCTTTTCCACAATAGCATAAGCAAATAGATAAATGCAGTTGTTAGCATCTAACCCAACAGCTGAGAGAAGACCTCCATGGGGCTCTTTGAGGTGACATCCATTTAGGCCGATCACGGGCCTATATCCCTCTATAATCAATGCCCCTCAACACGTAAAACCTCTTAAACTTCACAACTCTCTACAACCCATTAACAGATTTCACTTGTACCTTTAAAGTATAACCGACATTGGTGTCTCTCAACTCTTATATGTAACCCCATAGTACCTTGAATTGGGCAGGTGTTGTACCCTCAACCATCTGTAAAGGCATGTTCCTAGCCTTATAAACCTTTTGTACATTCACTTTGACACTCCTCTCAGACTCAATGGTCTCTACAAACGAAATAACTGACCACATAGGATTAAGTCTAATCCTTTCGACATACTTGCTCAATGTCCAATTCGTGCTCACCCACAAGATATCAAAGGACTTGGTACATGTATGCAAATCTCTATATGTCTTCACCAATGTTCTGAAAATTGCCTGGGGCGGCTATCTGGGCGGCCGTAGCGCCCCGGTTTAGGCCTGGGCCGACTCCGGGGTGAACCGGATTTGGAGCGCCCACCCTGGACCGCCCCGGGCCGCCTCGGACCAGCCCGGTGCTGCCCCAGTCCCAATTTAATTTTATTTTTTATCTCCTTTATTTTTCTTCTTTTTCCTCAAACACGCCGGTTTGACATACCCCCATGGCACACGTCTTTTGCCCGTGGCACACAGTGTCAAGTCCCAACCAACTCGTCCGTGACTCCCCGCATCGTCCTCCCATGCGACTGTGTCGCGTCCTCGCAGCGCGACAACATCGCGAGGCCCTCCTGGCACAACATGTCGTGCCGTCCCGACACCAAGATGTCGTGCGCCCTCTTGGCACCACATCGCGTGCCCCAGGCACTAAGTCGCCACTGCCTCTACGCGCAGTACAAGTGGCTCGAGTGGCGCTACGGATGGCCCGGGTAGCCACGTTGCGTACATCGGTCACAGCCCACCCGGGCGCCACTCAGCTATTTCCTCCAGAACATCCCCCCGACCGCTCGAACCCGCCCAGCGATTTTAAGAACATTGGTCATCACTCTATATATGGCATAGTTTGGGACATACAAGGCATATATTACCCGAGGGCATCTTTCCTTGGCATCCTTGCACACGACGCTTATCTTCTCCCTATCACTTTTCACAAACTTAATCTCTTTTCCCAACTTGATTGCATACTCTGCATTTCTGAAGATCTTGTAAGTCTTGAACTCCATCCTAATACAGAATGTGAGATTATCCATATCCGTTTAATTGTTAAATTTTCAATGCTTGGGAAGGTCCTCATCATCGGAGGAACTGGAGTTCGAATCATAGTCATCATCATCCTCAATCACATTCATTTTCTTCTTTCCTCCATCCTCTCATAACCATACTACTTTAACTGTACTCTGAGTTCTTGAGAAAGTGGGCGAGATACTTCTCGTTGACATACCCGTGTCATCATCATCCTCCATCACCTTCATTTCCTCATTTCTTTTGGACTGTTCCCTCGTAACCATACTACTTTTAACTGTACTCTGAGTTCTTGAAAAAGTTGGCGAGATACTTCTCGTTGGCATACCCGTGACCTTGTGCTCTGCTCCACTAACTGTACTCTTATGTTTCCCCATCCCAACTTGGCTTTCTTGAGTGACCACTTCTCTTACTAAGCTGGATACAATATAGACATCAACCACACTCTTGAAGTCAACTGCACTGCCCAACTGGAGTGTGTCCAAATTAGTTTGCATCAAAGAGAACTTTCCTTTCACTTTCACATAAAACTGACATTCCCTTCTATGACCTGCCTCTTTAGCCATAATTGCCAACTTTAGAAAGGACATCTCATCCGTATGATAGTAGCAAAAAAAGGTAATGATGCCCCCAATATATCTTCCTTCATGTCTACCCACAATTTGGCCACCATGGTGCATTCTTACTGTGTAGTAATCCGAACTTGGATTTGCATATTGACAACAATGATGCAATAAAGAATTACATCAATGATCTAATAAAGAATTACATAAAGGATCCATAAATATTTTTCTGAAAAGTACAATAGATCAATGATTATATTTTCCCCAAAAGTACAATAGATCAATGATTCAAACAAATGGTATAAAGGTTGTGTTTGGGATTGCTCTTTGGAGGCAAAGAGCAGCTCTCTGCTTTGACGAAGAGCACTTTAGGCCTTTCGACGAGTGAAAGAGCTGAAATTGGTTCTATTCAAAAGAGCAATCCCAAACACAGCCAACAAGTTGATATACAAAATTGGGCATAACTTCGGGTGATATTTTACCAAGCTATAAACCTAACAAAATTAGAACATCTTTCCAATTACCTATGATAGATGAAATCCTTTCATAGTGCAAATAGATAATGATCACTAAGACTTTAGCTAATCTAAATAACATAAGGGGCTAATCCTCATGGTCATGCATTATATATATACCCCTTATTATGCCCCAAAGAGTTTCAACATTATATATCCCTCTCTATTTAGTTCTAAGACCTTAAATAATCTCAATAACAAAATGGGTTAATCCCCATGAACATGCAGTATATATATGCCTCTGTTATGCACCAAATAGTTTCAACATTATATATATATATATATATATATATATATATATATATATATATATATATATATATCTCCGTTATGCCTCAAAATCATGCATTATATATCCCTCTGTTATTCAACACTAATACCTTACTGATGCTTAGTAAAGAATTGCAGAAAACCCTAATCTTCTCGAGAGAGGACTTACCGTAGATAGGAATCTTGTATGGGTTCTCTCTCTTACGCTAAACCATTTCCGCGATACGGATGCTCAATCAAGTGTTTCTAATTTCAAATGGGCGACTCCGAAATAATCTGCAGGAGTATTTGGAAGCCCTAATCGCTAGAGAAGAAGACCTCTAAAAACCGGGCCGAGAGGAAGAAGAACCACCGGTTCTTTCTGATCTCATCTTCTGTTTATTTTGAGGGAATATTAATTACATCACATGGGAGACACGTGATGACAAGTCACGCCAACTGTCTCGCTTGCTAAGCCATCGCCACGTTTGCATGCCACACACGCTATCTTGGGGTGCTTAATGCCAACTCAGCATTTCTCATTCGCATATTAACAGAAGGTGAGGGTAGGGGTTTAGTTGATGAACTTATGTAAACTTTGGGTACCTATTAGATAGGGGTGAAAGTTCAAGTGCGTTATTGATGTCAGGATGAAAGTTCAGGGGTTATTTTAAAATTTTCCCAAGATATAAACATCACTCAAGGTCCATCGTAAAGATGCATTTTGGTATATTTCATTTGCACAGAATCAATTATTCAATGAATTTTTTTAACCACCACTTATTTGCCCGAAGAATTTACGCTAAACTTCGGCAATAGTGCAGCGTTCAATCGCTGCATCACTAGTGCAGGGACCCCTTAACCCATATATATATATATATAGGAGAAATAACTGTTATAGGAGAAATAACTGTTATAACATATGTTATGATTGTATTTGTGAGTGTCAACACAGTATGGTTCAAGAATTTTTAAGTCTCCAGGTAATATAGGATGTAGTAATATGCATGGAAAAATAGAGTGGACCACTGGAAAAACTTGAAGGCAAACCTTTTGGGATTCTGACCACGTGACAGGTGATCTAAAAATAAAATAAAATAACTTTTTTGGTCTTCAAAAATATGGTCAAATATTTGGTGATGCCCAACGTACTTGATGCATTCAAGTTTTTCCAACTTTGACCACCATTTGAACGGTGGATAAGATTTTTTTTTTTCAATTATTTCTTTGGGATGGACCTACTTGATCTTGTGCACGTTGTCTTGGCACTTGATCTTTGGATTAGGTGTGACTTGGCATCCAAATGGACCCTAGTGTAGGGTTGAACCTTACATCGTTAACCCAAAAGATCTTTTCTTATACATGATGTCTTCCTAATTTTATATTTTGTTTTAATTTGCATTTTTGCGGTGCATTTGTATTTGCTTTTGTCAGAGCTTTGACACATTATGGATCCAGATTTTTTTATTTTTTATGTGCATGGATTTTATACTGATTATATTGGAGTTTGACAGTGCATTATGGATTATAGTTTGAAATAACTATGTGTGAACTCACATACCATTTCATTGAGATGCGAACAGATTATGTTAAGTCCAGTCGTTATGCTTGCCGATATGTTTCGCTATCTCCTCGTATTATTTCATGCATCTCTCTTTCACACTTTGGTTTACGCACTCAGTGCTGTCTCTCTACCTTTCATTTGATGTGGGAGTAAAACCTCTTAACATCTTGACATCACAGGTCAAGTTGGAGCAATTCGTTTATGAATCAGCAGGGCCTTGCAAAACTGGGAACCTGGGCTCCGTCCATACGTCAGAGCAGGTAATTTTCTGACATTGAAATATTTCCATTTTTATAATAATATAACATCTGAAAGATATCATCCATTCTTAAGAAACGTGGTCTAAGCTGGATATTAGTGAATCTATCAGCAAGCAAATTGCTAACATGCAGGTGCTATGATGTAAGACCCAACATGTCTTGTTACTTGCTATATTTTGATAACGGGGCGTTTTGGTCCCCACACCTTTAGTCACGGATTGGCGAGTGTTAGATTCACTTATCTGGTTCTTTTTAGGTCAGGTAATAGTGTCTTACAACAGAAACTGACCATGTTTGTTTCTGGTTGTGAGGTTGGTCTTCTCTTGGAGTACCTTTGTTGCTTCCCACCTTCAGGGGCTTCAGGAATTATAGGTTTTGGTTACCTACAGTAGGTGAATTGGTAGTTATTGCCTGACTTGGGCCGCAGGGTCCAATAACTACTCTAATGTTAGGCTGAAAATGGGTCAGGTTGACGTGACAGGTCGGTTTGGGCTTGGTGGAAATCTTGACCAGTTTATTAACAAGTAGGGTTTGGTTCCTAGATTCTTGACCTTAACTCAACCCGAGCCAACTTGATCCGACTTCCTTCCTCTTATTTCAGCCCAAGGTTGCCCAACCCAACCCAACCCAATCTGAGTTTTGAGTTTGTGCTAATTAGATCGGATCGGGTTCGAACTGAGGCCTTAAATATGGTTCTGGTTCAGCTAGAGGTAAGGGTAAACCAAAATTTCGTTGACCACCAACTGAACACGACCCGGTCTGACCCATTTGCAGCCATATTAATGCATCATAAGCACAGCATCGGTTTGTTAATATAGAATTTAGTTGGGTCCTAATCCTTATCAATAATTTTCTGCATCCCATGTGTTGTGGTGGATCCAGAGGGGTCGTTGACTAGGGATTCACTTGTTGTCGAAAGGAAAAAGCCTGGAAAAGCCAAGGCGAGGAAAAGCTTCCAATGGGTGAAACGTTAGACGGAATATAAGTAGCTTTTTTGTATGGAAGAGTTTTGTATGGAAGAGTTTTAATGTTTACCTTAAAGGAATATAAGTAGCTTTTTTGTTCTATTATCTATTTATCTGTGCAATTCATTTAGTTGGCTCAATAGCCCATTGCTCGTGTTGCAATATGAACTTGTAATTTCTATAGTTTAATCTGTGGTCCCCGGGGTGACGAACTTCTGATTTCTGGATTTGTTATTAAAACGGCCATTGGTTTGAAGCTTTCAGAAATTATGGTTATGAAATATTGTAGGGGCAGGAACCATACATTCCACGGTTATTGGATTTGGGAGATCCTTCACATTTGTCAAGGGACTAAGCTATAGTCTAGGGCTACCAACAGTTAACTGGGTCGAGCACGTCGGTCACGTCAGGATTGAGTCATCCGACTCGGCCTTCGGGTTGGGTCGACCTAATATTTTATATATCAAAAACATGGAAAATAGGACTTTTTATAAAATCTGGTCGGGTGTTGTATCGGGTCAGGTTTTCTGGTCGGTTGAGTGCACCATCGGGTTGGGTCTGGCATATGCCATTATTCAATTGGGCAGCCAAAATTTTGGCCTGACCCTACCTGTACCTGACTCGTTGACAACCCAATTCAAACTGACCAAGTCGGGTATCGGATGTAAATTATTTGTGAAGTTTATATATTTATTTTTTTAAAAGCAGATAATTTAAAATTTGTTCGTTTTTGTAAAAGAAATTTGTTAATTATTCGCTACTTTTTAAAAGGTAGGAAAATTTGGTCACTATGATTGGTTGGAAGGCATCATAACCATGGATTTAAATATCGGTCATATTCAATCCATATAGGCCGATATGTATCGGGTTAGGCCCCATCCAATACGGATATACACCTCGACTGTCAAACAAGTCAAATATAGGCTCATCACTGGTCATATTGGCAGATACGTATTTGATATGACTCGAACAAAATACCAAAAATACCTTATATATATAATTTATTTTTGAGAGACGCAAGCCAGAAGGCCTTGCTTGCTTTGAATCATACAATGAAACTTATTTTTCACCGCAATCTTTCACACAATGGATCTTGACTCATGGGCGTATAATCGGACGATCAATTTATTATCCCACATGACACACATTCCAACATGTGATAGAAAAATTATATGACACATCACACAAAAATGTGATTTTTAGGTCACTTTTTGAGATATGTATCACATGAAATCAAAATCTGGCCATATGATGATGTCCACCTCTGATGTCTAAGACCCATTGTATAGGGATTGGCGTGAAAAATGTGTCCATCCATGTGATTCTAACAGCCAATGCTTTTTGGCATAGGCGCCACCGAAGATTCTAATTATAAACGTGCCCGTTAAGCAATCGACTTGGCACCACGGCACCAGTAGCCCACATCTTCACAAGAATGAACCATACACGGGAGAAAATAGTTGCACAGCAGATGAGTTAGGCACCGGGGATTTTTGGAATCTCTTTCCTTGAACTTTCTATGGATCGTTTTGTATCAATTGGCACGTAGTAAAATGCATGTAATTTTTTGTGGACCCTCTGAGTTGTTCTCTGATTTTATAGTAGAAAACATTCAATGATTTGCTCAGTTTTGATTTAGGCCACGTTTGTTTCGTCGTAATATTTATCCAGTAAAATAAAATATATATGAATTTTTTGATGATTAAATTACATGCAAAATTTACTTTACATGTAAAATTTAGATGTAAAATGAATGCTCTTTTGAGTGTAAAATTTCTTTGTAAAATCACTTTTTGATATTTTTTTTAATATTACAATCAAAAGAACAATTTATATAAAATATTTAAATTCATGTGAAAGTTGGCATTTTTCATTCATCGTTGCTAGTATCCGACTTCATCGGGCATGATGGGCAGTGGTGGATCCATGATTTTCCTGCTCCGCCCTCCCAATTAGATAGCGTGGTTCTACCATTGATGATAGGCATGTCCGATGTGTCGTGGAATTATGGTGATGCAGTCTTCTGTGGCGTTAGATGGGACTATAAAGTTCATTTCCATCGCACTTACTCACGAGTCATTAACGGTAATTTGGGAGATCGTTATTACCATAATAAACTAATTTGCTTGTGACTATTTTCTACAAGCTTTTTATACTATTTTTTCCTCTACAGAAAACGCGGGTGCTCGCTAGTTAAGAGTACCTTTAAATCTACCCACCGAATCTTTAAGTTCACCCACGCTGAAATACAGTGACGGGGTTTAATCAGGCAGTGGAACTTATTTATCCTCCCAATATTTCACACAATGGATCTTGTGATCATGAGCGCACCATCAGACAGTCAGTGATTTATTTCACGTTGCACACATCTCAGGAATGTGACCTTAACATCACGTGCACACATAAAATTGATTTTAAGGTCACTTTTTTGAGTGTGTACCACATAAAATAAAAGACCGACCGTTTGATGGTACGCCGGCCATGATCTCAAGATCCATCGTGTGAAAGATTATTGGGTCGATAAACAATCTAGATCGACAGATTCAATGCTATCAATGTGTTTCAACGTTGGTGAACTCAAAGATTTGGTGGGTGGATTTAGAGGTACTCTTTATCCGCATCCCAACTCCCAATGTTAAATAACAACAAAATAAACACTTTCCTTTCTTCTCTTCCTTCTTTAAAAGCACTTGAAGAGTTGATCTACCAACTCTCTCCTCTTCAACTGCAAGTTTCTCATTCTTTTTTTTTTATAGGGTTTAATGGCGAATCCTGAAGATCGAGCCCCCTCCTGAGCAATCTCACCAATCCCGATGCCAATCAAAAAGAGAAACCAACGAAGACGCCTGAATCCGAATCCGAATCCGAATCCGTACAAGGCTGCACGGGCACGTGGTGGATCACCGAGGGGTTGCCGTTAGGGCATGGAAGCTTGATCGGTGAACCGGTTGCTCGAGCATTGAATGCAAATGCAATGCTTTTGTTTCTTCTCTTCGAGACATTGACCCCTTCTCATGAAAGCCTATTGAAGCATTGAATGCAAATGCTTTTGTTTTTGGGTTCTGATCATTCATCTTTAAAGGTAGTTGCAGATACAATGCGTTTTGAACTGTTTTACTGCTTTTTCAATAGGTTTTATGAGTTGGGTTCTTTTGAAATATGCAGTAGTTGAGGTTTGGATAGAAATGGTACAGGCGGTGATGAGAAATAGTATCTGCTATTAAATTTGAGAAAAGTTGCAGAGGAGCTATGCCTCTCTGAAGGAAGAAATCTCACCAAAAGCCATTGAAGAGGGCTTTAAAGGCTACAACAGGGGATAGAGTTATAATAAATATAACCGTTGGGTAGGTGCTTCAAAGCTCATAAGGCCAAAGAATTACAGGCAATCGCTACAGTCGATTGCGAGGGTGGAATATGGTGAAACAAATGACAGCTCCTCGTAAATATTCTAATCGTCACCCCTAAAAATGACAGATTATGCGTGATTTCTCCCAATTATGGCGAAACGAACGTCCCGCTTTAGTAAGACGGGAACCAAAACTTGCACATGGGATTCATATGGTGGAATGTAATTAAAAAGAATATTATTTTTTGGATTTGTGCCACATGAAACAACATCTATGCTATTTGATTTGAAGATCATGATGTAAAGATCCTTGAATTAAAAAAAAAAGACTCGAAAATGATCTCTATCATAATTTGTTGGAGTCTACTATTGAATTAAATAGTAGCCTTTGAATTTAATTAATCGGAAGATGGAGATATCTTTTCGTGCCAATCTTTGGCCTCAAAGATCTATCCATTGTGATCTTTAAATAAGACAGCTTAGATGATTTTTCAGGTGGCATTAATCTCAAAAGTAGGAAAGTCTCTTTTGTAGCCATTAGAGAGTACAATCTCGTGCAATTTCCTGCTCCTTAGTTAGAATCCTTTTGTGATTTACTATTTTGCTCAATTTTAATTCCTATTTAATAGTTCTAATCTTTTGATTATTGTGTTCATCTATTTTTCAATATTGTCAATTCCTATTTACACACAAAAAATTGATATAATTTTTTTTTTTTACCCAACTCTCGTGACCATCATTTAAATACTAAAATGGTGTTTAAATGATCCTACGCCATCACTGGTTTAAAATGTGAGTGATGTATCGTCAAAGAGATAGATCATAGATTGAAGTGCAACATGCCCAAAATTAGTGCTTTAGGGTTATTTTAAACCATTCAAACCGTGTGCTATAAATATAAGCAATTGTTTTTAATTTTGATGATTGATATTAAAGTTCATTAATCAAATGGATTGCATCTACTTATAGGCATGTTTCTTTGGGTTGAGACATGTTCCAACGCTAGCTTGTCACTAGGACAGTTTAGATTGATCATAGATGTGCGCCATATGACATATTAATAAATCAAACTTTAATGGTGTGAGATAAAAAGTCTAATTTTTATGGTGTATAATTATTTAAATACTATTTTGGTGTTTCAATCTTGGTCATGACCCGTTATCCCTAAAATATTTAGCCAAAAAATTTGATTTTAAAAAAATAGTTAAAATATAAAGCCCGTAACTCATTCTGATCTGCTAGTGTAGGTCTCGCATGTTTAAACTGCCTTAAATCAAATGATGGAACGCGTACATTCGGTCTGTCCGATAAGAATCTAACTCTACCATAGAAATTCTCTCATCTAGTTGAGGGGCTAATGGTTTGGCAATCACAAAACCAAATCCATTGTGTGGCTCACCTAAGAAGACGGAGGTGCACATAAAACCAAATCTAAATTTTTATTACCATCATTTTAAATTTTAATATATAATACCTTGGTCATACATAGAATAAGTTGTATTCTTCTATTTTTCGTAGTACTGATATATATGGGATATTGTACAAAGTATATAAGCTAATAATATGTGTAATAATATGTGGGGTGAGGAATTATCTCACAACCTTAATTTCTCCATCTCTGCTCGGTTTCACCTTCTTCTCCCCCTCCTCCAATCTAACAATAGAATTAAGGTTTGGGTAGATTATAGGGATGTCAACGAGTCGAGCCATATTCCAGCCTGGCTTGGGTCTGGCTGGATACGAGCCAGCCCTTCCTCTTTCCTTAATATAATCAGGCTTGTCCAGTTCAAGCCGGGTCGATCCGCTTATTTTTAACCAAATAGGCCCAAACCCGGCCCCAATACAAGATAAAGCCAGCTTTTTAATTAAGCCCAAATCTCATAAGGCCGTACTCGGGCTGAAGCCCGTCCCCCTTGACTTCCCAAGTAGATTATTCCATACCATACTAAAAAAGATAAAGAGACAGATGAAAGATGGCATTGCATGAATGTGGGAGAGGAATGCATCGAGACTCGAAAGTATGTTGAGCGTATGATAACATTTAAAAAACTACCAATAGGATTACACTAATAGCAATCAACCATAGATAAACTATTGTTGAGACAACATAAAAGAACAAATCAGTAATCACTTCATACTTATTGATTTATTCTAAGCATCAACCATCCATCAAAAACAACAAAATTTATGTTGTAAAATACAACATTCACAAAACAAGGAAAAACCAAAATAATGATGATGATAATGGAAGTAGCAACATCATCATCATCATCATCATCATAGCCTTATCCCATCTATTGGGTTCGGCTTGATGATGGAAATGACAATGATGGCGATAAATTGAGCCAACTGAATTGTTGATGGTTAGGTATAGACACTGTAGAAGATATAAGTTAATACATACAGCTCTGTTTTGAGCAGCAACTCCACTAATGAGAACATCATAATTGGGTACTCCATCTAGCGTACAATAAGCCTAACAAACCAAAAGTTTGTTTAATTTCTCCAAAAAAACATATAGCAAGAAGAATATATTGACAGTGAAGGCATAATTATAGGAATAAGATAACAAACCAGACCTCAAGCCAATAGTCCCTGTGCAATGATGCTTTAAACACCTCCCCTTTTTGCACAACAAAGAAAAGAGGGATGCCTATAGTCCCTGTGTCTCTTAATTGGTGCAAATATGTCTGGAATCATAATGCTAATCAGTATTGTAAAAACCAGAACATCTTTTTGTGTGAGGACTAGTGAACCTTCCAATTTTCATAAAATCAGTAAGCTCAACAATATTGCAGATACCCTCCCGTTCCTGACCTAGGTTTAGTAATGAAAAGCATTTGGTGGGGTGTTTTCATTAGTAAATTTGCTGGAAATTAAACATATGGGTTATTACTTTAAAAAATAATAATAATAGTAATAATAAATAACAAAATTTTATAGGGAAATTTAACTCAATGATCAATGAAAAGCAACCTAAATATTTCTTAAATCCAGTCTGTCTTGATGCAGGTGTTAGTCAACTATAGATTAACAACTTCTCATAGGTTGGAAAATTCAAATTTAAGTTACTTATAAAATAACTCTCAGCAGCAACTTTAACGGAAGTTGGTAGGTGTTTAAAGTTTTTAAATAATAGATATTGTTAAAGGCACTTTAAAAAATAATGCCTCAAAAACAAACATTTTAGCAAAACAGACCCGATTTCAAACGTTTTGACAAAACCGTGCTTTCACAGTTTTTGGAACTTCGGAAAATCATGGAAGTTTAAAAAACAGTACTTTCACGATTTTCTGAAGTTCTAAAAAATGTGAAAGCACCGTTTTTTCAAATGTTTGAAGTCGGGTCGTTTTTGCTAAAAAGTTTATTTTTGAGGCATGTTTCTTTAATTATCCTTATTGTTTGTTGTTTGTTAAGTTCATAGATATAAAAATTAGTGGTGGATCTCTAATGAATTGATCCACATGTTTCTCCACTACAGATAAGGACATTTCATAAAATAGTAGTGGTGGATCTCTAATGAATTGATCTGACAAGTTTCTCCACTACAGATAAGGACTTTTCACAAAACAGAAGAGTTAATTGAAGTCTCTATTTAGTACAATACCAACTTTTACTAATGTATATTTAAATGGTTTAACAAATATGGAGAATTAATTTTTACGTATAAAAGTTGGGAAGCCATGCGATTTTATTTGCTTTTATATATTTCTATGTCTATATTTACTATAGTTTTGTCATGTTTGCTTTTATAAATTTCTATACCTATATTTACAATAGCTCAAAAAAAAATTTAATTAAATACTATTTTAATTTTCTGTTTTCCCCTTTTGCTGAATCGGTCCTCTCCAACATAGTTCAGGCCATGTGGACTACTGACCATTTAGCTTTGGTGGCCGATTCAACTTAACATTGATAACCAGATCATCAACCACATAATATAATTCTCTCAAACTTATGGCATACAACTGAACTATATTGCATCATTAACCAGCCTTCTCTGACCTATAACTATTTCTTCAAAGAGAGTGGCTCTGGACATTATTTACAGTTTAATGAGATAAAGCTGCCTACCATATCAGAGGGATATGAATGTGGATCTTGTATATGCCCCAGTTTGAACGGCGTCAAGTAAATTTACATATTTGAAAGGCATCGAGGATCGCAACAAAGGGATTGATCCAGTCTATGTGGATCGAACAATTTATAAAATTACTTTATTAGAAGAAGATTGGTTGAGAGGGCCAAGTTTTGGATATATTTTTTCTCTGACGAAGAGAACGATAAGGGTTGGGTTCATTCTAATTCATTGCAAAACAAAAACTTATTTTCATTCTTCTAGTTGTTTATAATTAGCCAGTACTATTTGTTAATAGATTATTTGATAAAATCATCTCTTCTATTTGAGATTTATGTAATTTTCATTTTTTTCTCTTCTTCTCTTTTACAAGATGTATTTTTATTCACGTGAATGTATTTTCCATATTGATTAATTTAATGGATATATTTTTTACTTTGGTCTTTAATGGTCTTTTATATTATATGTGGGTGTCTTTTCCTATATTTTTTTTGGCCATTTCATGTGGATGTCTTTTCTCATATTTTTTTTGGCCTTTTATAATTCATGTGGTTGTCATTTCTCACATTTATTTTAATTTTTAGCAACATTTATTTAGCCTTCTAATCACGTGGATTTCTTTTTATAATTTTTTGGGCCTTTTATCATTGGGATGCATTTTCCCATATTTTTTTACTTTTATGCATGTAGATGCTTTTCACACATTGTTTCAAGAAGGATTGATTTTATGCTCTTTTGGGCCTTTTATTTAGTGCTTCTAACAGGTCGGGTCAACTCGATACTTGACCCCACCCGATATTTTACTGCATAGGGTACACAAAATTAATTTTTCGAGTCGGGCATGAGGCATCCGACCCGACCTTCTGGTAGGGTCGGGTCGAGTCAGGTCGACCAAGAGGTTTTGTCGGGTCAGGTCAACCCGATCGATTCAACCAGCTATTTTAATTTACATTTAAAATATATATAAAACTTTGGGGTTTTTAATTGGTTTGAATCGGGTCGGCTGAAGTATGATCAGGTCGGGGCAGCAACCAAAATTTTTACCCGATCTGAGCCGTTGATAGCCCTACTTGTATTGCTAACGTTATAGCTCACGCAAACTTGATATCCGTGCGCTAACTAGCTATCTGGCGAAGGCTAGAATTGAGAATGCCGTGTTCGTGTGGCAGGTTGTTGATTTTTGTAATTCAGATAAATCGGCTTGGAAAAAATTTGATAAATTCAAACAAAATTCATCAAATTCGAGTAAAATGTGGGCAAACGTTGGAAAAATAAAAAATAATAACATATTAATGAAAATTGAACAAAATAAAAGTTTGTGACCAAATTCAGGGATAATTCGTAAAAAAATCATTTAATTCACATATAATTCGTAAAATTCATGAATTATTCAAAAACTTTATATTTTATTCATTTTTTCACAAAAAAATTGTAAATTATTTGCGACTATTTCAAAAGGCAGCAAATTTGATCACTATGATCCATGTACAAAATTCTACTCGTAAGTCGTAAGAGGAGATTTGACATGTGTACATAGTCTTTTGTAAAATATTTTTTATAGGTTAGTTGGGCTCGAATTTGCGAGCCTAACTAATGTTATTGTTTTTAATGGCGAGGGTCAGGCCAATAAAATTTATTGTGTCCACGTGAAAAATATTGGCTGATTGAATTTTTAGCTAATCAACAATGAAACGTGGACCTTTTTTTTTGCGATTTTGTTATCATGCATGAAGAAAAAAATTTGATAAATTATGGAATATAATGTTGAATATTTTATATAATAAGTATTTATTATTAATGATTAGGGTAAAGGTAGCCCGATACTATGAACTAAGTAACTTATCTAGTACCACACTAATATGCAACCACATGGCACATCATAATCTCATGATCTGGTGTTTTGGATTGAAGCGGTTCCATGATTATTACTATTTTGTAAAAAAGTAAAAATATAAATATAAAACTGCATAATTAATAGCGTCAATCGTGGTGAGAAATGAATAGTAAAATTATATCTAGTTTTACCATTTAGTTTACGTGCAATTAACTATTTTGATAACATGACAGTCAATTTATGGATATCGTGTTACTCGAGCTTAGTAGAACAAATTTTTCCTTAATCTGACCCACCTATACGGCCTATAGATTGTGTCTAACACTTTTGCCGAACTTAGCCTAATAGGCCAAGTTTAGTGCCTAGCCTAATAAAAAAGTCGTCCCAGACCAAATCAAATATTAAATCTACTTGATATGTTGAGATCCTTACATAAAAGAATCATATGCTTGTCTAAGTAAAATAAAGTTAAGCGTTCGCCTAAGTCCTATGACTAAACAGACGTATGGGTGTAAGTTTTGAACTAAAATCCGAATCTGACTCGAAAACCTAACTAATTGAACCAACTCCAATCGACCCAAACATCGATTCAGACCGAATCAATTCTAGTTCGGTATGATTTTGATTTTAGGTGGAAAAAGCCGAAAATCGATTAGGTAAGATGATAAAATTTGATCAGAAGTACATAAATCGTGGCTCAAAGGGTTTTAACTTTTCAGTAAATTATTATTTTGGTAGCTTAACACCCGCGAAATCTTAGAGAATGCTTGATATTAACTATTTGTATTAGTTGATAGAGATCGTTTTTCAGCCCAATCTTTCACATAAGGGAACTTGATATCAAAGCAAGTCAAATATTATAAAGCAAAATTGTTAATTCTCTTAACTTTGTAAGTTTCTTTGAAGGTGCTAAAAGTAAAGAAGGAAAGAGAACTTTTATGGCAAAATTGTTAATTCTCTTAACTTTATAGGTTTCTTTGAATGTGCTAAAAATAAGGAAGGAACAGGAGCTTATTCGGGCATCATTATTCACGTGTTCTTGGGAAAAGGGGTTCTATTTCGGTAGCATTATTTATATCCCTTAAAATTGTGATGTCACCTATATCCTCTAATAGGTATGAAATGACCGCTTTAAATAAGAAAATAGAGATCATTGCTTATCTCCATCTTTTACCCTAATGATCTTGGCATCAGCAGAGTATCATTAGCCCGTCAATTTTTTATTTTACACGATGCACATTTAAAAAATAATATTAAAATTATGTTTGAGAGTGATATAAGTCATATGATTTTAGAGTCACTTTTGGATTGTGTGGCAAGTGAAATAAAAATTTTACCCTGATAGCACAACTAGGATGTCAAGATCAACCATATAAGAGATAAAATAATGTCCATTGTATGATTTAAAGTAATCAATACATTCGGACTAAAGGAGGTGGGATGAGGCCACAGTTTTATGGATGGTAAATAATGGTACCCATTTTAATGGTTCAATATTTCGACCGAAATGTTTAGGTTTCAGGCATGTCCGAAACTGTAATCCAAAATTTTGGATTTCAATGTATGGGTTTTAAATTTTCGAATTTTAGTTTCGGTTTCGGTCATGTCCGAAACCAAAATTCAACCCGATATTTTGATCCTTTCTCACGGCTTAGGATTATATAGGCCCAGATTGGTGAGTTGATTAAGAACGGCATTTTATTACTAAAGTGTAGAAACAAAAATTTGACAGATAGTAGTAAGGATTATTAATTAATAATACTAATTTATTATTTTGATTAAAGTTTTACAGTAACTTTAACGGGTCCATGTAGAGTGCTTCTATGTCAAATATTGCTTTATTTTTTTTATTTTTTCCGGTCTTATCACAAATATTGCGTCCGCTAAAACATAAGACTTAACGCTCCACAAACTAATAAAATTGGTAGCAAATTTTTTAAAGACTTTTGGAGAGAGAATAGTTTCATTTCTATTTATTAGTACAAGTCTTATTTAAGGCATTCTTTGCACTTTCACATTCGCATCATCAAGAGCATTATTTGTACTTTCACATACGCATCATCGAGAGGAGGTTGAGATCCGACCATTCATGAGGTTTGAGCATATAGCCATTGTGACTGTTAAATAATTATGAGGTGTAATTATTCAGTATTGATTGTTGAATCCTTATAATCATTAATCGGATCGATCAAAACTCTCAGTGAATAGGAAAATACAACTGCTCTGAAAAGGATGCATTGGACACTTTAAATAAGAGAAATAAGAGGTCAAGAAAAGTGTTTTGGCACTTGCAAATCTCGAATACGACTCTATGAACCCGAAATTTGTATGCCTTTTAAAACATGTTTTGTGAGTTCATTTTTTTGGGGTAACACACTATAATGCAACATATTGTGCATCACGAGACTTTATTGTAATTGTATCCTAGTAGCAAATTTACCATAATCCTGTGCTATTTTCTCTTTGCTCACTCATTGTCAAAGCTAATTTTATTTGTTCTAACACAGAGTTAGTAGATATCAAAGAGCTAGGTAACTGTTAGAGCAAGTAAATCTTGCTTTGCAGTATATCCCAAGGATCAAAATTTAGCCGAAATGATCGAAATTTTGGCTAAAATTATGAATTTCGATTCCCACCGAAACGACAATTTGGGACCGAAATTTTGGTCATTAAATGTATGGGGATGAAATTATCGGCCGAAATTCATATTTTCGGCCGAAATTTTAGTTTTAATCCCCTCCGAAACCGAAACAAAAACCAAAATTTTGATCATTAGTATATCGAAACCGAAACAAAAGCCAAAATTTTGATCATTAGTATATCGGGTTCTAGCAAGGAGATAAAGACCTATGCTAAATGCAGCCTAAGTCTATACCCCGTCGACCCCTCCAATGCTATGCAGCCAATACACTGTGTGCAGGCATATCCACTGTATGGGATGCAGATTTTGACTCTTGCGGAGTTTAAGAGCCTCAGGATACGTGGACATCTCAAAGTTTGTGCCACACATTACATATATTATGCCAAGGTGTATGGGACGCCCACCATATACCAACCCTTTTTCTATAAGCATGTACAATGATTGCTATATTTTTATTGGCCATGTAAACGGTCCTCGTGCTCGTATCCATGTTCTTTCAAAATATCTCTAATCTCCACAGAAGCCAAGTGGCCAACTTGGCTCCTTTTCATCCAGCATGGTCGCCACTTGGCTCCTTTTCATCCAGCTTGGTCAATGCTATCGCTTACTGACCAATGAGAGGAGAGCAGCTTCAGCCTTTCTATGAACAGCATTCCTGTATTTTATATGATATATAGTGCATTGTACCAGATCTCAGTCATCAACAGATGTATGTGTATAATGATCTGAACCGTCCATTCGATCTGCTACCTTTTGGATGAACGGATAGGATAATGAGATGGGAAGTTCTACTTCTATTATCGTTTGTCCTGCTAGGCACTATCATATAGCAGCTCAATATATTTAAGCAAAGATAAAATGGTGCACCACAACCACCAAAGTTCATAGTGACAATTGGCGTGCTGACAACATCATAAATTTGAACCGTTGGATCTTTTTACCCCAACCTTTAATGAGTGTTGTATCCCGAAAATTGGACCTTTTGCAGAATCCTAACCATATGATCATTTAGGTTAAATTGATTAAACATATTATAATATGATCGGACGATTGTATATCTTTTCATGATTTTTAAACTATAATCCAACCTAAATGTGGTCAAAAGGAGACGACTTATCCAATGTTTAGGATCACCCTATCAAATACACTGGTGGAGTTGGTGTGCACCATAGACTTTGATGGTGAGGTGTACCATGTAATAGAACCCCAAAGAGACCGGAGTGACTACAGTTACCGAGGACCAATCTCTCATCTCTTTTTCAGAGACAAAAGAGCAAAAGAGGAAAGCGGACCCTATTCAGATGAACCCTTTGTTCTTAGGGAAAATTACCCAACAGGCTCTGTACTTCTACATTTTACATGATAGAATCGTACGTTTCCTTTATTATCAGTAAAGCCTCGGACTCTCAATTTTTTTCTTTATTTGTTAAAAAAGTCTTGCAAATGGTTCAATATTTGACATGAGCTGAAATTTAAGTAAAAAAATTAAGTTAAATGAAAATGCCCATAGGTCTCATATGAGACTGATTGTAACGACCCTAAAAATTTAAAACTGAATTTGTGGTGTTAGATTTGTTTTGCACAAAGCGTGGTGTTAGTGCTCCATACCGGAACCTATCCTAGTTGAAAAAGTACACATTTTGATTTTTCAAAAAGGTTTTATATTTAAAATTATCCTTATTACTATGTGAACTTAAACTTCTATTTTAAACCTTGAAATAAAAGCCTATACACCCTTATTTAGTGCACCGAATTAATGCCCATATATTATAAATAAGAAAGCTACGGAGAACCCTAAACCATTATTATAAGAATTCTTCCTAGCCACCCTTTTCTAAAAACACCCTAATCTCTTTTAAATCTCTTGTGTGTTCTTCCACAAGAACCACCGTGGTATTTTTCTATCGTCAAATCGAGGTGAAGACGGCGTAATCGTGGACGGCCCATCGTGTGGACGCCGATCTCTATCGCCCTAACTGCCGTCGATTCTCCGAGCACGCTTCAAGAGGTGGGTACCCATCCATCCATCCATCTCATTCTACTCAAATTCCGTCGCGTAGGATACGATTCGATCGCGTATCGACGGACTATAAAATGAATCATATATTTGTTTTCTATGCAATATCACTTTAGGATTGAAAATATGACTAATCCTCATTTTTATATTATTTAATTATTTTGTTATATATTGAGATTTATCATCGAATATCTTTCCTACTTTTAGTTTTGCCTTACACCCAATAAATTAATATATAGCCGCTCGGTTCATTGGATGCATAGTCATCATATGCTCCAAGTTTAATATTAATAAGACCCGAAAGTCGATCCAAAATAGATGAAAAACGATTAAGATGAGATTTGTTTAAAACGTGTTAAGAATCAATTGCAAGGAAACAAAAGATAACGAGTGCCTAAAAACTGCACATTCAAATTCCACCTTTAAAACAATTGGTTAATGTATTGAAATAATTATCATGTTCGTTTTGTAAGTAGAAAATCAGATTAATGATCTGCTTGGCATATTTTTCCTAAAACAACTGAACGGTCGATTTTCTAGAACTTGGAGATCAGACCTCAAATAATTAAAATAACTAAGACAAGTACAAATTCATGTACACTTTCATCGCCATTAGCATCGGTAAAAGTATACATTATGGCACTTCATCGCATGGCACGTGACCACTTTTGAGGTCGCTATGTGGGTTCCAATATATTATTTTGGGAACTAATAAAATAATTATTAAATTAGAATGTTTTATATTTATATGGTTTGATAGGAATTGGCTTAAACATACTATATTGTACATGTAAAGTAATGATTGTTATATATGGAATGCTACTTAAAAGAATATTATAATTATATCATTTATATATTATCTTTACCTATATATATATATCAAGTAAAGTAATATGTATAACTTTACTTATATAAAATATTATATAAATATCAACCGGGTGAAAGCAAGGTTGGGCGATTCTAAAATGCCCATTCACCACCAATTGATAAATATGGCTCGGCACCCAATATTGAAACCTTCTACACATGTTGTAGACTTGTTGCTATTAAAGAAGGTTTATTTTTGGAGAGAGAAATTACGTGAATAAATAAGGCCAGAAAGCCAACACACAAACCTATGCATGTACCCAAATTGAAATCGATTCCACATGGACTAGTGAGACCCATGCTTTAAAACAAGTACCACACCTTACTTAATAACTCAAATCGCCTAGATTTCATTATATCGAATCCTTCCTGTGCCCTTTTTTTTTTTGAGCATTTAATTATAGTATACTATATATATATATATATATAATTTTATCGCTTCAATACGACCACTTCGATAACACAAAGTGTTAGAACTTCGATGCCTCTATGAAATCGAACTCTGACCTTTACGATTATCGAAATTACACTTATAACCCTATTATATAATTATATTGGTGTATTATGTAAATAAATATAAATATAAACATAATCCAAATCTAAGTGTAAACCGTTCTGTATGTGTGATGCTTTTGTATTTGTAACTTAATCAATTTATATGAGTTAGGGATATGTTAGATCATAAGTACGAGAGTGTATGAGATCATGCCTACGCTTGGGCGTGGTGATTCGCTGAGATGGTATCGAAGCGAGAAATACACCGTATTCACATGCCTTACAACTCATGGTGGAATGGGACCCATGACGAGTCAGGTGAGTGTAAATTCAGTGTAATCTCGTATACGGTGGCATATCTGACCGATCACCCCGAGTCCAAAGATGATAGTATAAATTATGAGTTAAGTTATGAGGTTCGACCATAGGCATTAGCTGTGGTGAGGTTCTTCTACGATCACGTGAAACTTAAAATATTGGCGTCTATGTACGGATGCAACACCTCTATGGTAGTATAAACTATCACACGAAGTACATCCAGGTTACTATGAAACCTTTTTCTTGGAAAGCGTGAATTAGGAAAGTTGCCTCACTATAGTGTCCTAGGATTAAGTATAAAAATATGATAAGATATGAGTATGAGATAAGATAAGTTGTAATCTGATGCGATAATAAGACATCGCTGTGTAGGCCAGCAAAAGATAAAGAACTTAAGTCTCTGTACGTGCCGTTCCTTGCGTAGCCACCGTAAGGGCAACAACATCTTTCAGTCAAGACGGATCTCTGGGAGAGATTATGAGTATGAGTATGAGTATGTTATGAGTGAGTTTGGCCATTATGTCTCCCTATTGGCTGGATGGTAGAGTATGAGTATGACACGAGGGCGTTATGATATGGTAGTATGATACTATGTTGACCCTCCCATGGTAGCTCGAGCAGCGACTCTGGCACAGGTCGTTTAGGATTTCATGAGTATGTTAGTTACGCTCATGCGATGTACAGACGTATGTGCGAGAATGATAATAAGACATGGTAGGATATGTTATGAGATATGGTAAGGTACGTTAGGATATGAGTGTCTAGATCATGGTCTTGCATTTATGATATGAGCTTTACGATATGCATGTGATTTTGTCATTCTTTTGCTATCTGCTTTGAGATATTCTGTTTATCACTCACAAGATGCACCCACAATGCACCTGAGTAGTATGGGGTGGATTGGTGGTGTATCGAAGTGATTCGTGGTGAGTAAACTCATCCCACGATAATTTAACATTGCGGTGACTATACGACGGTGTGGGCGTGGGTTTCTCGATCCGATTAATCTTTGAGAAACGTCGACCGTGGCCGTTGATTACCAAGAGCCTTTGGAGGGTGACATTACCGGTTATCAGGAGGACTACAGTGTTGATTTTGATCCGAGCACCGGATATTGATTTAGTAGACTCGGTATTGGATTTTGCCTTATATCATTATCATTGACTCTATGCTTTCATTTTTATCGGATTTGTCTCCGATTTGACTTACATGTTACCTGTGGATTAATAGCATTTTATCGCATTTTATCAAATTTATTCAGCATTTATGATTATTTTATATTCCACTATGGTATGTTGGCTTTCACGAATTTCGTGGAACTATTATTGCGCGAGAACTCTGATTAGGTGTATGTCCGCTTAGCATATCCGGGATATGTGCGGGTCATAACTCGGAATTCTAGGCCCTCGGGATGGGGTAGAATTTCGGGTCGTGACATTGATTGATCGAACTCATGTGAGACCAATTGAGTGGATCTCATGCGTCGGATTGATTAGTCTTATATGAGAATGAATGAAAATATTTTTGTCTAATCATTCTTTTATTTAAATTGAATTTCCACATATGTCAAATATTTAGACCTTGTATGAAAGGCTTTTTAATAAAACCAAAAATTTGAGGGTTTGGAACCCTATTACATAATAGGCAAAACTTTAAACCCTATCAAGTAAATATAAAATAGTTGGAGATCCTCTCAAAGAAAAAATCTTTTTTTCTTCATATTTTTTTATATAGGAACAAAAATTGAAGGAGCTTTACAAAATATGAAGTACGCCTACCTACGAGAAACTTTAATTGGAGGGAATGTTCCCGACTGACATTTAAACACCAAAAGTGGTGTATGCATTTATTTATTTTTACAGAAAAACACTAAAAGGGGTGTTAAAATGTTCTTACGCCACTAAATTAGAATTTTAATCTTCCACATTAAATTATAATTTTAATCTTACACCATTAAAGTATGATTTATTATTATATTATGTGGCGCATAAAGTGACAATTCACTAGTAGAACATATCTCATTTAAGGAATCATGCCTATAAGTGGATATGAACCATCCGATTGGTGAATTTCAATGTCAACCATTAAAATTATGAACAAAGGAGAAAAATTTGTAGCAGCCCCTTAAAAATCATGTTTACAGACAGATTTATGGTAAAAAAATATAATCTAAGAACATGCAACCCGGTGTGGGGCTGAGCTACAGCTGACCTTGGCATCCCAGTAAGGTCGAGCTGAGAGTGACCTTGGCCCGACCCGTTGACAACCCTAAGTTTAACACCTACTTTGTTTGATTAAAAGAGGCTGGCGACAAGTGGCGTATCGTCGGCATATTAGGGTGGCAAAAGCATTTTATTTGTCTTGTGAAAGGTAAGAAATAATTTTATCCCTTCAATTAAGTATTAATTAAAAAATTATTCCAGCTTAGTATACATCTCCTTTAATCTTTATTTAATTATTACAATAATATTAAACTAGCATGCAAAAGGCACAAATATTACTTGATCACCTTCATAGAATATGAGGAACACTTAACCATGGGGAGCATTAATAAAAAGCATGAACCTTGCATGAGAGAAAATGAAATAAAAATGGGAAGAACTATAAATCATTAATATTTGACAAATAGAATATTATAAAATTTGATATATATAACACATCCATTTCCTATATTCATAAGCTCAAAAACAAGATCTAATCCAAATATCAATGTGTAACGGCCCAATTTTTCGTGCACTTAATCGTGTGATGTTAGATGTGTTTTACATCACACACGGTATTAGCACCTCACATCGGATCTTTTTATTTTATTTTAAAAGTGTTAAACGTATGATTTCACTAAACTTGGTGGTAGCACTTCACACTGGAACCTACCCCATTTGAGAAAATCTTATTTAAAAATAAAGTACGCACAACTCTTCTCATTTTAATCTTCTTACAAACTCTAGCCCCTCTTTCCTTTCTTCTTCTTCAGAGAACCGTAGCCGTCACCACATATCTTCCTCACCCATCTCTTCTCTAAACATCTCAATGTTTTTCCCTAAAATTATTGTGTGTTATTCCACAAGAATCACGGTGATTTATTTTTCACCATCAAGATCGAGGATAAAAAAGGAGGCAAAATCGTGGACGGACTATCACGTGGATGCCGATCTCTATCACCCTAATCGTCTTCGATCTACCGATCACGCTTCAAGAGGTGGGTACCCATCCATCCATCTCGTCATTCTCAAATCCCGTCGCGTAGGATACGATTCGATCGCGTATCAACGGGCTAATAAAATGAACCTAGATTTATTTTATGTAATATTATTTTAGGATTGGACATATAATTGTTCTTAGTTTTAATATTCATTTTATTGAATTTCAGAAGTATTTCGGGTTATCTCGGAATCCTATTTCATTCTGAAATATCGACAGTCGATCGATCGATTAATTCAAAACTGTTAAATTCTATAAAGCCTTGTTGTATTAGATAGTTGATCGATCGACTTTTATGCTCAATCAATCGATACGGGGCTAAACTAATTAAATAAGTCAAAACTGTGTAACCTCTTAATGAATCACTTCTAACACTTTAATGTCGATCCATCAACACTTATAGTCGATCAATCAACCTACCTTTCAACCACCGATCTCTGATTTAGACTTGCAAGTCTAATGATTACAATACACTTAATATCATTATAATATTTAACAAAATTCTTTTAAGTATATTATATTATATCTAAAGTGGATGTGGATAGGAACTGATAATATAAAATTATTTAACATTATATAACTTACAATATAATATTATATTATTCCCATATCAAACAAAAGGATTCAAGTACTCCTTGAATATTATAATATAACTCCTTATTCTATGAATTAGAATAAATTGTCAACGAGAACTGGCTCGGCTTTACTGTACTTTATTCGTTGCACTCCTTATTATTTGATCGATCGACTCTGACAAATTCGAAGTATCCAATGCTTACTTTTCTATTATTCGATCGATCGAACCTTATAATCAATCGAACGATTATGACTAGAATAGTGTCGTTCGTATTATACTCCGACCAATCGATTCTAAAACTGATCGAATTGATTTGTGTTCGAACAAACATCAAACAATATTTTTGTTATTGTTTTCTCCTATAATTTCACTTACATGACTAAAATTCAATACACCCTAAATCACTCGATGGTTTTGATCGATGGTCGTATTGCACTCCACTTTAAATTAAACTGCCCCTTTTTATTTGAGCATTTAATTATAGTACATTATATATGTATCATTTTATCGCTTCAACGAGACCACTTCGATAACACGAAGTGTTAGAAATTTGATACCTCGTAAAAATTGAATTTTGACCTTCAAGTTATCGAAATCACACTTATAATCCTATTCTATAATTATATTGGTGTGATATAAATAAATATAAATATAAACATAATCAAAATCTAAGTGTAAATCGTTCTGTACATGTGATACTTTTGTGTTTGCATCCTAATCAATTTATATGAGTTAAGGATATGTTAGATCATAAATACGAGAGTGTATGAGATCATGCTTACGCTTGGGCGTGGTGATTCGCTGAGATGGTATCGAAGCGAGAAATACACCGTATTTGCATGTCTTACAACTCATGGTAGAATGGGACCCATGACGAGTCGGGTGAGTGTGAATTCAGTATAACCTCGTATACGGTGACATATACGGTGACCCTATCACCCCGAGTTTTAATACGAGAGATTAAGATATGAGATATGATACAAGGATCGGGCCTCGGGCCTTAGCTGTGGTGAGGTTTCTTCTACGGTCACGTGAAACTCAGGATATTGGCGTCCATGTATAGATGCAACACCTATATAGTAGTATAGGCTGTCACACGAAATATATCCAAGTTACTACGGAATCTTTTTCTTAGAAAGCGTAAATTAGGGAAGTTACCCACTATAGTTTGTCGTTGGATTAAGTGTAAGAGTACGATAAGATATGAATACGAGATAAGATAAGTTATGATATGAGTACGATAATAAGACACCGCTGTATAGGCCAGCAAAAGATTAAAAACTTAAGTCTTTATACGTGTCGTTGCTTACGTAGCCACCATAAGGACAACAACATCTTTCAGCCAAGACGGATCTCTGGGAGAGATTATGAGTATGAGTATATTATGAGTGACTTTGGGCATTATGTCTCCCTATTAGCTGGATAGTAGAGTATGAGTATGACACGAGGGCGTTATGATATGGTGGTATGATTCTATATTGACCCTCCCATGATAGTTCGAACAATGACTCAGGCACAGGTCGTTTAAGATTTTGCGAGTATGTTAGTTACACTCATGCAATGTACAGACGTATGTGCGAGAATAATGATAAGACATAATATGTTACGAGATATGGTGAGGTACGCTAGGATATGAGTGTCTAGATCATGGTCTTGTATTTATGATATGATATGAGTTATACGATATATAAATAATTTTGTCTTTCTCTTTCTATCTATTGAGATATTATGTTTATCACTCACAAGATGCACCCGCAATGCACCTGAGTAGTATGTGGTGGGTTGGTGGTGTATTCAATGAGTTTATGTGATTAACTAAACTCATCCCACGATAATTTAACAGTTGCAGGTGATTATACTGGTGGAGTAGACGCCGGCTATCTAGATCTTACCAATGCTGATTTCATTGATCTCGCGGGCGTTGAGTACCAGGACCCTTTGGAGGGCGACGCTGTCGGTTATCCGGAGGACTACGGTGTTGATCTTAATCCGAGTGTCGATTATTGATCATTGTGGACTTGGTATTGAGTTTTATTAATACTAATATTACAGATTTTATAGTTTATTTTATCGGATTTGTCTCCGACTGGACTTACATGCTATTTGTGGATTTATGGTACTCTATCGCATTTTATCGAATTTATTCAGCATTTATGATTGCTTTACATCCCACCTTTATGTTGTTGGCTTCACAGATTTCGGAAACCATATTTGCGCGAAAACTCTGATTAAGTGTATGTCCGCTTAGCATATCCGGGATATGTGCGGGTCATAACTCGAAATTCTAGGCCTTCGGGATGAGGTAGAATTTCAGGTCGTGACACTGTCTCTAATTTTATAATTGAGTTAGTCTACAATGAGTTACCCAGCATGGGTGGACATGACAGTCCACACGTCCATATGATTGTATGACATGCACGAACATCTAATGTATGAAAGTCTGTACATGTCCCGTAGATGTGTGGACTGTTTTAATGTAAATGATGGCTGGATACCTATTCTAGGCTAACACTTTATAATTAGTTAGAGGATATCAATTTTAAAAAATTGTTAAACCTCAAAAAGTTATATCTAATTCTACAACTCTCTAATTTTTGTTTTTGACTTAATTCTTTTACCTTCAAATGATAAAACCCGTCACATATTCTATCTATAATTTTTTTGGAGGCTATTCTTTTCCTTTGATATGGTTGAACTAATACCTAAGGGATGCCCTCGCACCTTATAAGGCATCCTGTTATCGCATAAGAGGAGGCACTTCTCGAGCTCATGACGTTGGGAGCATACCCAAGTAGTCAGCCATTGCCACAATCCCTTGGGTTTTTTTTTGGAGATATTATGATAAATCACCAAATCAGAAATACTTGGTGTAAGTGGAAGTGGGTAGTTATTTTCAATATGGGTAATTATTTATTGGTAGCGGGCTTAGTATTTGCATTTAGTAGGGAGTTATTATGATTGTTAGTTGTAGGAGTGTTTATATTTATAGGTAGGTGTTGGTAGTTATTTTGTGGTCTATAAATATCTAGGTTGTAATCAAGTTAAGACATGAATTGAAATTTATTATCCCAAACCTTGTGATCTATTCTCACCTGAAGAGAGCAATTATCCTTAATATAGCAATTTTGAATGAGACTTATCATTGGTATCAGAGTTGTGTTTACAATGGCGTCCAACAAATAGCGGATCGAAGTTTTAGAGGATGGGCTCGATGAGGTTTAAGATGGAATGCAATTATTAGAGGACATCATCAACAAGTTATTAGAAGTGTTTTTTTTAACTAGAGGCGCCTTTAGTAACAACCATGGGCGAGAAGGATCTTTTTGTTCGCATCGTGAGAAAAACGACAGCGACAGATAGATTTTCTCTTCCAAGATGGCGTAGTTGGAATTTTCAAAATACTCTGGAGAAGGTCTGACTGAATGGCTCAACAGAGTAGCTCAATCTTTTGAATTTCAAGGCACAACGGACAATCAGGAGGTAACTCTAGCATCTTTCCACCTTGAAGGAGAAGCTAATCAATGGTGGCATTGGATGCGTCAAACTTACCAGGAGGTAACTCTAGCATCTTTCCACCTTGAAGGAGAAGCTAATCAATGGTGGCATTGGATGCGTCAAACTTACCAGGAGGTAAACCGCTTGGTGACTTGGGAGTTCTTTGAAGAGGAATTGTGGGCTCGCTTTGGACCGACATAGTGTGAAGATTTTGATGAAGCTCTATCCAGAGTTCGACAAGTTGGATCCCTTCGTAATAACCCGAGATCACCGATGGAATTCGAATGTTCAAATCCAAAACATTGAAGGAAGTCATTAGCCTAGAAAGAACGAGGGATGAACAGATCGCCAGAATGAAGATGTTCCCACGACCTCCACTGCTGAACTGTTTAACTACCACCATTACTCCAGTGAATCGTTCGACCTCAACAGCTACACCCAAGAGATTGAGTTGGAATGAAATGCAGAAATAGAGAGCACAAGGGCTTTGTTTCAACTGCAATGACAAATTCACCCCAAGACACAAGTGCCAGGGACCTCAACTACTCCTTCTAGAGTGTCAAACCAGCAACCAAACCATAATATATGAGGAGGAGGATGAAGAGTTGCAGATGGAAGATACTCTAGGAGATCAAGCCGAACCAGAAATATCAATACACAACACTGCTAGATAATCAGTTTCCTTATTTAGAAGTTGAGGACAAGGATCCAATTGATGGGGGGATCTCAGTGTGTTTCTTGGCCAAATCAGAAATACTTGGTGTAAGTGGAAGTGGGTAGTTAATTTTAATATGGGTAATTATTTATTGGTAGTGGGCTTAGTGTTTGCATTTAGGGGGGAGTTATTATGATTGTTAGTGGTAGGAGTGCTTATGTTTATGGGTGTTGGTAATTATTTTGTGATCTATAAATATCTAGGTTGTAATCAAGTTAAGGCATAAATTGAAATTTATTATTCCAAACCTTGTGGTCTCTTCTCACCCGAAGAGAGCAATTATCCTTAATTTAGCAATTTTAATTGGGACCTATCACATTACGAGATAATTTTTTTTCGAATATGTTTATTTGTTAGCCAATAAAGACAAGTTCTAAAAATCCATGCCCGATTCCAAGACAAAGCAAGATGTATCCCATACAGGTTTGTATCGTACTATAGAATTACAGAACATACTCTAAATTGGCTTGTTTGTCTCGCTACAAGTCGATTTGTTGTGCTTTACATATCGGACATTTCGTATCGGGCGTTAAATTAAAATGTTTAACTATTTTTTAGCATCATGATAGTGCACCCATTTCACTCTTCCAAAGGGGTGGCCCAAATAGTGCACGAATTGAAATAATAGGGTGTAACCAACATTTAAACACCATAAATTTCATTCCATTTAAAAGAGTAAGATAAGGGCATTACTGCCCCTTGTTACACCGCATGTGACACACATGCATTTGTGATCAGTCAAAATAGTCCAATTGGCACATCTCAGGCTAAAAATTACACCTATTAGAGGATCAGAACCATCGTATGGATATACTTTAACATTAATGGTTAAAAACAACGCACTGCCGGCCATATTAGAGTGTATATATCAGATTAGTTTAAATTCGATAATGAGTTACTTTTGGGCTCACTCCAATTCAATATATGAGCTATATTCAGGTTGGATTGGTGACATCTCACACCTTTTGTTGTGCAAGATTAAGGGCTTGTTCGGGAGTGTAGATAAGGTCAGAATCGGAGACTTTTCTCAGAAAAGGCCAAATGCTATGACCCGGGTATCTTTGGCTCAAATGAATGGTGATAGATCTAAGAAGCACCAAGAGGGGTATGTGTACGCACACTCTATCCTGACCACCCACACAAATTCTAAATTTAGGAAATTCTATTATATTACGGTTACACTTTAAAGAGCAACTAAAATATCTTATTACCAAGCAAAAAGAGTCCAGAAAGGACTCCTACTCCCTTGGGACTCTTGCTCCTTTTAGAATTGGGAACTTGCCAATTCGAGTCACCCACGTCCTTCTCTTTCTCTCTCTTTAAATAAGAGCCAAAGGTATTTAATTGCAAACCCTATCTCTCCCCATTAACCTAGCATCTGACTCCCCCTCTCCCCACACGTTGGACCAAGCAACTAAGCTGCCTTTAACCTCCTGGGAAAAAGCCAAACTATCTCTCTCTCTCTCTCTCTCTCTCTCTCTTTTGTCTCTCTCTCTCTCTCTGTTCAACTCTCTCCCTCTCTCTCTCTCTCTCTCTCTATATATATATATATATATATATATCCCTCCCTTTACCCTCACTGAAAACCCAAGCAACCATCTCCTCTCTCTCACCACTAATACCCTCTCTCTCTCTCGCTCTATGTATATATATATATATATATATATATATACATATATATATATATATATGTACATATATCTCCCTCCCCGTTAACCCACTAACCCAAACAACCGTTCTCTTTTGTCTCTCTCAGTCTCTCACTATTAAACTGAACCCAGCAACCACGTTTTCTTTCCAAAATGCCTAGCAGCCCCTTTGCCCAACTGGCCTATGTAGTGGCGCTATAAGTACCACACCCGACTTGAAGAAATCATCGCCGATCCAAATCGGTGAATTCAAATTTTAATCTCCGAAATTTGAGCCACTCCGAACCCGAGCCAAAGCAATTCGTCGGGTCTGATTTGCGTCAATGTGAACCCGCCGATCCGAATCAATCGAACATTCACAAAATCTCCACGATCACGCTTCAACAGGTGGGTGCCTCTAAATCCATCTTAAAATATTCAGCATTTTTGAATAAAAGACCTTGCGTGCCAAAATCTTTTACCTTAAAATTTTCGTAGAACATTTTCATCTATATCCATACAATTAAACTTTGGATCGGTTGATTTATATTTTATTTTTTTGTATGTATTAGTTAAGTTGTATGTATCCAATAAGGGACATTTATTAAATATATAGATGGATCAAGATTTATATGTAGATGACCAAAGATCCTGTGAGCAGTTGAGTTGGATCGAGACCCTCCCCCTGTTTTTTTTACGTTATTTTTCTGGGCGAAGGTATGTCATGGAACATTAATACTTGAACTATATTTAAATCAACTTAAAGATGGAACCTCCATGGGGTTAAGAAATGCAGCCATCAGCTCATGGACTTAATCTAAGAGTACAAAAATGTACATACAGAAAATCATCAGATTCATTATTTTGATGGTGTTAGATTCATTTATAGATTCCATCATGTATATGATGCAGCATATGGAAATTGATGGTTATCATTCAACTTTAGCCAAAATTAAAGGGTACGACCGTGTTAATCATTTCAAATTTTGTTGAATTAAATGGGCCCATTCGGGTTGGCGTATGGTTCGATTAAAAACAACAATATTTATTAGCCAATAGGGCCCGGGTCGGTTTTATAGGAACTTTTTCTCTCTCTCCCTCTCATCTCGACCAGTTGAGACCCATGTGCAACCAGTTGAGATTGACAATTTTGAATTGTCTTTCTTTACAATTTTGAGTTCGAGTTTCCTTTTGCTAGGACATCCGATCTAAGCGAAATAAGACTTAATTTTATAATTTTTGGACCTTCCGGATACAATGAAAATCTCTGTTACCTCTTTTAAGGCTACTAAAGCCCTTGAATGGACACATGTCTCTCTAGGATCCTAATCGTGTTTGATCGTTCACTGACCCAATCATCAAGTTTCATCGACACAAAAAACCCGAATAAAAGTAGTAGATTCAATCGTAGAGTAAACATGGTTACATAATTTTGTATTCTCATTTTTATTCAATACTTCACGTTTTATGCCTTGTCAAAATTTTCTTTATGAATATCAATGCTTCAGGTGCATGCTTAGTTTAATTCTGATATATGTTTCTTCATCATCAAATAACATTCATCATATAGAAAAATCACGATAGGGCATATGCATAAAAGTTAAGAATAAAATATGACATCTGATATAAGCCTTCGTCAAAGTGGAGTTTCTTTCACAGTCACGTAGAACTTGAAACGTAGGTGTCCATGTACGGATGCAACCCTCTGTGATAATATGGGATATCACACGAAGTACATCCAAGTTACTACGGGACTCGGCCCTTGGAAAGCATAATTTGTGAAGCCTATCGCACTGTTGCTTATTCCAATTAAGTTTTAAGTAAAGAAGAGAAATGAATATATTAAGATATATGTATGTTAAGAAAGTGGGGACTTAAGCCCACACAAATATGAAATCAGGGTAGGGACCTAAGCCCAGAATCGAATAATGATATGATATGTTAAGATATGCTGTGAAGGCCAGCTAAACATGAATCAAGTTTTACATGCGTCATACCTTACGAGCCACCGTAAGGGTCCAACGTCTGTAGTCGAGACGGGTCTGAAGGACATTATAGCTTTGTCTCGAACTAAGGGGACATTGTAGTTACTATGCCGACAACCTCATCTGGCTGGATGATAGTTTATGTTATGATATAAAGGTTAGGTGATTATCTATACGTGGACCTCACGTGATAGGTTTGAGCAACGATCCTGGCACAGGTAGTTTATACTAGATAAGTAAGGTATAAAGTACATTGTATAAGCGTATAGAGTAATAATAAGACTTACGACATATCATATATGATAAATTGATGAGACAAATAGGAAAAGAGATAAAAAAAATAAAAGCATCATGTACTCTTTATTTTATATTATGTCTTTCAGTTTAATAATGATACGCTATGAGTTATGGATAGTTTTTATCATTTTATTAAAATATTAGTTTTATTTTTAAAATGCATCGCAATTCAAACGATTGCACACATGATCAGCTGAATAAGTTATGGTGGAACCCGTTGAGTTTACGCGACTGAATAAACTCACCCCCTCCCAAATCTAACAATTTCAGGTGAAGACTCCATTTATTTTGTTTATAATTACGCGGAAGCTGCTGTTCCGGAGGCGGCTTACGTAGATGGAGACGTTGGCTACCACTCGGATGAGAACGTAGATCCGATTGATTTCTACAAGCCTTGAGAGTCCTTTTGCTTTAGACTTTATTCTTTGAGAGACATATTCTAGTCATTTGAAATTTTTATAAGTTTACGTTTAGGACCATATTGCTCTACGTAAAAGTTGATTTATTTTCTATTTTAGATGCATGTTTAGGAATTTTCTTTTTATTGTCATTTACTATTTTCGCTGCTAATTTATGAGTCATCTATCTTTTAATGCTATCTTAAATGTCTCGATCCATATGCAAGGTCAAAGTATAGATTATGTGTATGTCCGCTTATCGTCTTAACCAGTGTGTTATGTCATAACACAGAATTCTAAGCCCTCGAGGTCGGGTAAGGATTCCGGATCGTGACAGAGATGGTATTAAAGCCTAGACTTTACTTTCTCGAAGACTATGTGGCTCATGTAAGTATACTATGGTGATAATGTGACAATGATTTTGATAGACCCTAAGCTTTAGATCTTTTGTGGAGTGAAGGATTTTAAGAAAGTATGATAATCAATGACGTAAGATTTGAAGGTTCAATTGAGGATTTAAAAATCTGTTTGATGAAAACTTATATGAGCTATGAGCATGTGAGAGAAATTAAGAAGAATCTTTGAAGATTGAGGAGCAATTAGAAGATATATTTTTAGAGTATTGGGGAATAATTAGAAAAAATAAATCCCGATTGATTTGATGGTTTAAATTTTCATTATAGGTTGAGATGTTGACTATAAAAATAACTCATTAAAAGTGAATGCAGATTGAGAAATAAATTATTATTATCAACCTCAGATTTATTTGAATTACTTTATGGTCAACGAGATATAATAATGAGGATAGCCTACAACGGAGTGTTAGAAGTAATTGATGTTGAGAAGTGATAGTATATTTCGAATAAATCATTTCAGAGACTACAAGAATTTGATCTTTGAAAAGTTAAGGATTATAAAAAGTGGAAGAGCATGAGGAACACCTTTATCTCGCACTTTAGACACTCTAAGATCACCAGTTGTATGCCAAACTCAGTGTAAGTTTTGGCTTAAACAAGTGACCTTCCTTGGCCACGTGGTTTCAGTAGAGAGTGACCGAGATCCTTCTAGGATCAAAACAGTTGATGAGTGGTGAATATGATCATGTTTCACCCCTTTAAGCCTACATTTAGTCATCTGTTGAGAAAAATTTGACATAATTGTGAAGCTCTAATTATTTCAGAAAGATTTGCCCATTAGATGCATTTGGAAGCATAAAAGAGCATAAGAACAACAAACACAGGAATATTGGAGCAAATGAGTTTATGGTCCCTAAAATTTAAAATTCAAATTTAATTTTTGAATTTCAAATTTGGAACTGAGACCCTATTTAAGCAAACTTGGGAATTAGTTTTGAAGGTCTCTCCCTTTGGGGAGCCTTTTATTTTCCTTAGCATTTTTAGTTTCTCTTACTTTTTCTCTTTTACTTCATTGCCAAGGCAACTTTCCCTCATTATTAAAATAGGAATATATGGGCTCTTCTTTTTATAGGCTAGTTGACTTTCTAAATAAATCACTACTCCCTTTCTCTCTCTCTCTCTCTGGAATGGTACAATTTCCACGCGTCACTCTTATGAAGAGTCTTATAATTGGAAACCACTAGCTATACTCCCTTTTCTTGTTAAATGAGTCCAACTCGCCCCACATAATTAGGATCGGACTGAGAATCTCTAATAGCTGTCTTTATTATCACTTTCCTTCTAGAGATTCTCACAACAGCCGACTTCTCTCTAGCTCTCTCTCTCTCTCCATCTTCTTATTGTTGTATAACTATCACACCAGCCGCCGGCTATCAATTCTCAAGAAACAACGAACCAACCACCCCTTATTTCGTAACCTCGCCTTCTTATCATGATATACACAGAAAGTTCCTAAAGGCTCTCAACTTCTATTGATTACCCGTTCAACACAAAACAATTATTACACCACTGCAACAACCCGAGCAGCCCAGCCACCGATCTCTCTATCTCTCTTATTTGGAGCAACGACGGTAAGCGATCACGCGCAATAAGTTGTATTTTTGAGTTCAAAAGAAATAAATCAACCAATGTTTCCTCATGTTGATTTCGTAAACCTCTCTTCTTATGATATATCTATTATTTGTGTATTAGAGAAGAAGAAATTGGGTGGATATTTGTGAAATCTTAGAACGACTGACGTTGCCACAATCGTCGATCTATCACACATATTGTCTCAATTCTCCTTGCGACATTAGGACCTAAGGTAGGGGAATTTCAATGCAAAATTATATTTTAGACTTTAAATTATAGGCTTTAATGATGTATTCGAACCAGATCCATAACTATTAGAATTAAATTTGAACTGTTTGAATAGTATGGTATCTAAACATTAGAATTAGTGAAAACAACGTGCATTAATTATTGAATTTTTGAATATTATATCTTTTGCATTGCAACGGAATATTTGGAATCCTTTTGACTGATATATAACTTGCATGAATTATAATCATTAAACCTTTGAACATCGAGCCCATTGAATTTGAATATGGATTAGAATGAGAATTATTTTATGAATCATTGAACCTATTTATTAGAACTCTACATGTCATTTAAAGAGATTAATTTGAACCGAATCCTGTGCTTCGGTACTTTTGAACCGTTTCGACAGCCCATTGAACCGCACAAGCATCCCTCACAACGCAGGGGCTTGAGCACTTAGAAATTTATTCATTGAACGACGATGGTTAGGAAGGGATTCCCATCGGAAATTGGAGACTCTAGTGCTATATTTTTGTGTTAGTGATATTTAAGTTATATTTTTTAAGTCATCATAAATTAAGAAGACTATACCTAAAATTTGATAATAAAACGATTTAATGAATACTCACATGAAACCTAAGAGTCGATGCTATCAAATATCATATGAAACTAGAACTCAGCATATGTGCTTTTGAACCCATGATATTTTTCGAATTCTATTTTGTCATTTAAATTGCGTTTGAATTTATCATCAAACTATGCATTGATCGGATAAGATGTAATTTTGGCCTTGAACTTTTTCTACTGAGCTTAGATGGTTAGCTCACCCCGAAACTATGTGCCACAGGTACAGAAGTGGTTCCATATCCCGATTCAGAAAATCCCAACTTTATACCGGAAGAAGAAGCAGATCTTCCACCTAAGGAGTTTTATCTTTAGATACTTTTGAGTATATAGACTTGGTATAGTTTTTTTTTTAACTCTTGGGACTATTATTATGGTTTTGAGATATTAAGTGCCACTGTTTGAGTGATGAATGGTCGTCACCGGTGGTTTTACTTTTAAATTTTTACACTTTCGTTATGGACATTAATGCAAATTGATTTAGTTATGGATATTTTTGCATTCAATTTATTTATATTAGTTGTTCTCTAATCGATACCAAAGAATTTCTGTGTTTAGATTATGAATTGTGATCTAGCGATCCGGAATTTTCACGTATTTTCTGTTCCGAAATTTCGGGTCGTTACAGAGGTGCTAATCCTACCCCCATGATCTCATATCTGCAATAAGGAATCTACTTCGGGTTCTTTATTGGTAATATTTGTGGCATTAATTCATCGTCATTAGGTGTCTCTCTTTTACGGTAAATATTTTATCCTATTTTATGATATTAATTTATCATCATTAGAAGTCCCTTTTACGGTGAATATTTTATTTCATTTCCTATACGGCAGTAGGAAGAGCATACTTTCGATCTGATTTTGTGAATTTAATGATTTATCTTCCGTAAATTATTGATTAAGTTTAATATTTACGTGAGTTGCATCTTGTGACGATATTGTATCTCAACCGTTAGATCTATATTTTGTAAACGATAAACTAAGGATAGGAGGAGTTAGCATCCCGATCCTCTCTTTTATTTTTTATTTAATTTAATTTCATTATTTAGTCTTTAATTCTCATCATACTCTTGAAATTTCATAAGCTAGTTTGAATATTGTGCTAGATCTGTGGTAGTTCTTTTAGTTAATTATTATTTCCTCTTTTAAATTTTTTGACTAATCCTCGTGGGAACGATCTCGAACTCCGCATCCACTAATTGCAATCTAATTCGTGCGCTTGTGAGTTTAAAACAAGATTAAAATCACAAAAACAGTTACATAATGGAAAGCACCGATGAATGTTACTGAAGTTAGGAGTTTCCTCTGATTGGCAGGCTACTATCATCGCTGTGACGAAGGATTTTTACGCATTGCTCTATCACTCACCTACCTCACACAAAAGAATGTCAAATTTGTGTGGATCGATGGATGTGAAGCAAGTTTTCTAGAATTGAAGAAGAGGCTTACTACTGTACCAATCTTCACCCTACCTTCTACTTCAGGCACTAGTGAATTTGAAATATTCACGGATGCATCTCGCTAGAGACTTGGTTGTGTCCTTGGACAAAGTAAGAAAGTTATCGCTTATGGGTCAAGACAACTCAAACCTCATGAAAAGAGCTGTCCAGTTCATGACTTGGAATTGGCCACAGTCATCTTCGCCCTCAAACTATGGTGACATTATCTCTACGACGAGACGTTCAAGATTTATACGGATCACAAAAGTCTCAAGTATCTTTTCTCACTAAAAGACCTGAATTTGAGACAACGAAGATGGATAGAATACATGAAAGATTATGACTGCTTCATAAATTATCATCCTGAGAAAGCAAATGTCGTCGTTGATGCACTTAGTAGGAAATCATTGACATTATTAGCCAGATTAAAAACTTAGAAGCCCTTCGATGAACTCGCCGATGAAGATATTTACCTCAAAGAAACCGAAGATGATGTATATCTACAAATAATTGTGATGAGTCCGTTCATTCTGGATAAAATCAGGAAAATACAACATCCGAACCCAGAGATCCTCAAGATCATCAAAACCATAGGATCGAAACCCAATTTCAGCCTCAAGACTAATGGGGCGTTACTCTTCAGGCAAAGACTGTGTGTACCCAATGATTCCCAAGCGAAAAAGGAGATACTTGATGAAAGTCATAAATCAGGATACTCAGTACATCCAAGCAGCACTAAGATGTATCAGAACCTGAGAAATTGGCATTGGTGGCTGAATATAAAGCGGAAAATAGTTGAACACGTGTCGAAGTGCTTAGTATGCCAACAAGTCAAGGCAGAACATCAAAAATTTGCTAGACTTATACAACCCTTACCCATTCCAGAATGGAAGTGGGAAAACATATTTCTTGACTTCATCGTAGGTCTACCGAAGACAATGAAGAAGAACGATGCAATTTGGGTGATAGTTGACAGATTGACCAAGTCGGCTCATTTCTTACCATTCAATACTACCACAGATGGGAACAAGCTTGCCAAAACATATCTGAAAGAAATTGTCAAAATACATGGAGTCCCAGTTAGCATTGTCTCCGACCGAGACTCTAAATTTACCTCCAAACAATGGACAACCTTCCAAGAAGCACTGGGCATTCAATTAGATTTTAGTACTGCCTTTCACCCCCAAATGGACGACCAGACTGAAAGAGTGAATTAAATAGTGAAAGATATGTTACGAGCATGTATACTTAACTTTCGAGGGAATTGGGACGATCACCTCCCACTGATCGAGTTCTCTTACAATAACAGCTACCAAGAAAGTATCGGAATATCCCCTTTCGAAGCTTTATACGACAGAAGTTGCAAAACGCCGTTGTGTTGGGATGAGGTTGGAGTTAGGAAGATGTTTGAACCCGAACTAGTCCAAACTATGACTGAGAATGTGACAGCCCGGATTTCAGCACCCCGAAACCAATTCCATCAGCACGATCATCTTGACCGTGCCCCTTAGCTATGCACGGAACATTGGTATATCAAGCAGTGAACTAAACTAAAATGATAAATAAAGCTAGGGAATTTAATTATCATTTAACTATTTCTCAAAAGACAGTTCTACCTTCATGCCTCTGCATGAATGGAGAACCGATCCGAACCATCGATGATAGCTAATCGTCACAGATGGTTCGCCCAAAAGAATAATCCCAAACTTCAATTACATTGTTTAACCAAAAACAGAGCTTGACATATCAAGTCGTACCAATAATCTCACAACACTCTCAAAGCTGCACAGCGGAGTCCCCTAGAAGAAGTCCTCAGGAGGTGGCTCCAACTCGTCTCCGGGTGTCGGGTCTGACTCACCAGGGTCAACGTCCCCTGAAGCCTCGGCAGTTGCTAATAGTAGACCTGCGACTTATAGTCTAAAGGGTGAGCTACATCCTAGCTCAATAGGGAACAGAATACAATTGAACATATAAATTACAACTCACATATATTCCATGATATGCCATGCATGATGTGTCTATGCAGTTACTGATGAAAAATAGTTGAAATAAATCATGTTTTACTGATAGTTTACTCATGTCTTTTAATTATTCATGAATGATACTGAAAAGGCCTAAAGCAAAACTTAACCTTTCAACTTAAGTAATCCCCGAGCAATATAGCATCGAGCCCCGATGAGATACCCATCATTGTCATCTATATAGACAGTTTTAGACGTATTCCCTCGGAATACAATTAGTACCCAAGCCCCTTTCCCCTGGGGATCGGTGGCGGGGTTTCACTTATCTCAACTCAACACCCCTGGGGTGTGCTTACTGTGTACGGATAAGCCTCCCTGACTGCTTACGATTTTTTTACTACGGTCACGGATATCCCGTAGGTATCCCGCCACGTCGGTGGGGTACCCTATCAAACCTCAAATAACAAAAATATCAGGTTCTTTACATATAGTTATTCACCGTGTAAGTGTGCTATCTTATATCAGTTAGGCCTTATCAGACATAATTCAATCTTGGATACATCCCTGGGATGTATCCATTCACTTGCATCACACCTGATGCTCTTATTTCTTTACTTCCTCATCCCCTGGGGATGGCTCATCATGATTACTCTTTTAGATGTCACATACGCACACTTTTCACAAACTCGTAAGAAATAAAAGCAGTTTGAATTGAATTCTATATCACTACATACATGCTCTTGCAAAATAAAGTACATGTTTAAGGTGTTCCCTACCTCAAGTCTCTGTTTGATCATGCATCAAGGTCCCACGTGGCTCCTTATGCCCAAGCTCATACGTACCACCTATGGTACCACATAACATATGAAATGCATCACTAAAGATGTAACAAAGAAGGTCCAAGACCCTCAAAGAATCTTAAAGTCAAGCTCAAAAGTCAACAAAAATTGGCACAGTCGATTAATCGAACTCTAAAATCGATTAATCGAAATTCTCATTCGATTAATCGAATCTCCATTCTATTAATCGAAATTCTCCATTCTATCCAGTCGATTCTCAATTCGAGTAATCGAGTTCCCAAAATCGATTAATCGATCCTAATTCGATTAATCTAAATTCTAAATCGATCAATCGAAATCCCATTTTGACTAGTCGATTTCCCCAGGTCTTTTTCCTCCATCCACTGGAGTCCACTGGAGGTTCTCAGTCCATTAATCGACACCAAAATCGATTAATCGAAAATCAAAGTTGATTAATCGAAACTCAATTCGATTAATCGAATTCGGGTTCTTTGACTTTTCAACTTCTTGGCGAAAATCGATTAATCGAATCTCAATTTCAATTAATCGAAATTGCCAGATTCAACCCCCTTTTGGCTGTTCTTTCCAATCTTTTTCCTTCATTTTTCTAAGTACTTAACTTATCATTTCAAACATTCTTAACTACAATTAAGCTCTTCAATCAATGCATTAAATCTACAAAAAAAAATTTACCTTCAATCAATCTCAAATTGATTAGGTCAAGTGGTTGGAAAGGTTAGGGTTTCCAGCTTTGCTTCTAGCGGATCCCTCGCGTCGAATCCGGCGTTTATTGCTCAAATCCCCCTTCCAATCAGTTGCAATAACTCCTTACTCACTCCCCTTCTTTACTCCTCTCTCTCTCTCTCTTCTTTACTCTCTCTCAACAACCAAACAAAAGAACTAGAGCTATTAAACCCTTTTATTTCTCATTCAACCCGTGTGTTGAGCACATACACCAGAACAGGTGTATGTGACTCCAGATTTTCATCACACTCCTCATATTCACTCGAATTCTCACATCTCATCCGTTCATCACACCCTATGCCAACTATTTAACTCTTATTTAGTCAAACCTATGACCAGTCGGCACGGATCTCGAGGTCACTGTTTAACGTGATTTTTCGGGATATTACAGAGAAAGTCAAACTGATATGTGAACGACCTAAGATAGCCCAGGATCGTTGGAGAAAGTACACCATCCCTCACCGTTGTAATTTAGAGTTCGAAATAATACATTTAAAATTTTAGACTTTAAATTTTATTACAATTGTGCTCGTGGTTAAACACTAAAATCTTTTCAACAGGTTGGCGAACAAGTATTCATTCGCGTCTCCCCGACCAAAGGAGTTATGCGCTTTGGAAAGCGAGGGAAACTAAGCCCCAGATATATAGGGCCTTTCGAAGTCACGAAAGCGTGTTGGCGAGATTGCGTATAAAGTCGCTCTTCCATCGCAACACGAGAATCCATGATATTTTCTACGTATCAATACTGAGGAGATACATCTATGACCCCTCACACATAGTGGAGATACAACTCGTTAATATAAAGGAGGATCTCACCACTATAGCAAGACCGATCAGGATTCTCGATCAAAAAGTTCAAGTCTTCAAGAACAAAACGATGACATTAGTGTTGGTACAATGGCAACATCACACTCCAAAGGAAGCAACCTGAGTGAATGAAGACGACATCAAAGAAAACCATCCTAAACTTTTCGAGTAACTGGTACGTAATTTTCGGAGACGAAATTTTTTTTAGGAGGGAAGAATGTTATGACCCGAGTATCTTTGGCCTAAATGAATGGTGATAGATCTAGGAAGCACCAAGAGGGGTACGTGCACGCATACTCTATCCTAACCCACACAAATTCTAAATTTAGGAAATTCTATTATATTACGGTTACACTTTAAAGAGCAACTTAAATATTTTATTACCAAGTAAGAAGAGTCCAAAAAGGACTCCAACTCCCTTGGGACTCTGGCTCCTTTTAGGATTGGGAACTTGCCAATTCGAGTCACCCACGTCCTTCTCTTTCTCTGTCTTTAAATAGGAGACAAAGGCTCTTAATTGCAAACCCTCTCTCTCTCTCTCTCTCTATCTCTCCCCATTAACCTAGCAGTCGGCTCCCCCTCTCTCCCTCACGGTGAACGAACCAAGCTGCCAAGCTGCCTTTAACCTCCCAGGGAAAAAGCAAAACCGTCTCTCTCTCTCTCTCTCTCTCTCTCTCTCTCTCTCTTTTGTTTCTCTTTGTTCAACTCTCTCCCTCTATATATATATATATATATATATATATATATCCCTCCCTTTACCCTCACCAAAAACCCAACCAACCCATCTCCTTTCTCTAACCACTAATACCCTCTCTCTCTCTATACATATATACAAATATATAAATATACATATATCTCTCTCGCAGTTAACCCACTAACCCAAACAGTGGTTCTCTTTTGTCTCTCTCTCACTCTTTCACTATTAAATAGAACCCAAAAATCACGTTTCCTTTCCAAAATGCCTAATAGCCCCTTTGCCCAACGGGCCTATGTAGTGGCGCGACAAGTACCACACCCGATTTGAAGAAATCATCGCCGATCCAAATCGGCGAATTCAGATTTTAATCTCCGAAATTTGAGCCACTCCGAACCCGAGCCAAAGCGATGCGTCGGGTCTGATTTGCGTCAACGTGAACCCATCGATCCGAATCAATCGAACCTTCACAAACTCTCCACGATCACGCTTCAACAGGTGGGTGCCTCTAAATCTATCTTAAATTATTCAATATTTTTGAATAAAAAACCTTACGTGCCAATATCTTTTACCTTTAAATCTCCGTAGAACATTTTCTTCTATATTCATACAATTAAACTTTGGATCGGTTGACTTATATTTTATTTTTTTGTATATATTAGTTAAGTTGTATGTATCCAATAAGTGATCTTTATTAAATATATAGATGGATCAAGATTTATATGTAGACAACCAAAGATCCTGTGAACAATTGAGTTTGATCGAGACCCTCCCCCTATTTTTTTTACATTATTTTTCTAGGTGAAGATATGTCACAGAATATTAATACTTGAACTCTATTTAAATCAACTTAATGATGGAACCTCCATGGGGTTAAGATATGCAGCCAGCAGTTCATGGACTTAATCTAAGAGTACAAAAATGTACGTACAGAAAACCATCAGATTCATTGTTTTGATGGTGTTAGATTCATTTATAGATTTCATCACATATATGATGCAGCGTAAGGAAATTGATGGTTATCATTCAACTTTAGCCAAAATTAAAGGGTACGGCCATGTTAATTATTTCAAATTCTGTTTAATTAAATGGGCCCGTTCGAGTTAGCGTAAGGTTCGATTAAAAACAATAATATTTATTAGCCAATAGGGCCCGAGTCGGTTTTATAGGAACTTTTTTTTTTCTCTCTCTCGCTCTCATCTCGACCAGTTGAGACTCATGTGCGACCAGTTGAGATTGACAATTTTGAATTGTCTTTCTTTACAATTTTGATTTCGAGTTTCCTTTTGCTAGGACATCCGATCTAAACGAAATAAGACTCAATCTTATAATTTTTAGACCTTTCGGATACAATGAAAATGTCTGTTACCTTTTTTAAGGCTACTAAAGTTCCTTGAATGGACACGTCCCTCTAGGATCCTAATCGTGTCCGATCGTTCACTGACCCAATCATCAAGTTTCATCGACACAACAAACCCTAATAAGAGTAAATAAATTCAATCGTAGAGTAAACGTGGTTAAATAATTTTGTATTCTCGTTTTTATTCAATGCTTCACGTTTTATGCCTTATCAAAATTTTCTTTATGAATATCAATGCTTCGGGTGCATGCTTAGTTTAATTCTGATATATGTTTCTCCATCATCAAATGAGATTCATTATATAGAAAAATCACGATAGAGCATACGCATATAAGTCAAGAATAAAATATAAGCCTTCGTCATGGTGAGATTTCTTTCACGATCACATGAAACTTGAAACGTAGGCGTCTATGTACGGATGCAACCTCTATGGTAATATGGGATGTCACACGAAGTACATCCAGGTTATTATGGAATCCGACCCTTGGAAAGCATGGTTTGTGAAGCCTATCGCACCATGACTCATTCAAATTAAGTTTTAAGTAAAGAGAAAAAATAAATATGTTAAGTTACATATATGCTAATAAAGTGGGGACATAAGCCTACACAAATATGAAATCAAGGCGGGGACCTAAGCCCAGAACCGAATAATGATATGATATGTTAAGATACGCTGTGAAGGTCAGCTAAACATGAATTAAGTTTTATACGTGTCATACCTTACAAGCTACCGTAAGGGTCAAACGTCTGCAGCCGAGAGGAGTCTTAAGGACATTATAGCTTTATCTCAAACTAAGGAGACATTATGACAACCTCATTTGACTGGATGATAATTTATGTTACGATATGAAGGTTAGGTGATTATCTACATGTGAACCTCCTGTAATAGGCTCGAGCAGCGATCCTGACACAAGTCGTTTAAACTAGATAAGTAAAATACGAAGTACGTTGTGTAGGCGTATGGAGTAATAATAAGACTTACCATATATCATGTATGATAAGTTGATGAGATAAATAGGAAAGAGATAAGAAAATAGAAGCATCATGTACTCTTCATTTTATATTATGTCTTTCAGTTTAATTATGATACGCTGAGTTATGGATAATTTTTATCATTTTATTAAAATGTTAGTTTTATTTTTAAACTGTACCGCAATTTAAGCGATTGCACACATGATCACCTGAGTAAGTTATGGTAGATCGATTATGCAACCCGCTGAATATACGCGACTGAGTAAACTCACCCCCTCTCAAATCTAACAGTTTCAGATGAAGACTCCATTTATCTTGTTTATGATGACGCGAAAGCTGTTGTTCCGGAAGCGGCTTACGTAGATGGAGACGTTGGCTACCACCCGGATGAGAACGTAGATCCGACTGATTTCTATTTAGATTTTATTCTTTGAGAGACACATTCTAGTCATTTGATATTTTTATAAGTTTACGTTTGAGACTATATTTTTGTCCGCTTATTGCCTTAACTAATGTGCGGGGTTATAACATGGAATTCTAAGCTCTCGAGGAGGTAAGGATTCTAGGTTCTGACACCAAAAATCTCACTTTCTGCGTTTTTCCTCTGTTCGCAAATTATTCTCAATTTGTATGTTTTCTGCGTATTTTTTTGTTAAAAGTGGCATATAGCTATCGGACCATTTTACTCAGATAATGTTCAGATTCTAAGCTCAAGGAAGTACACTCTCCTTCTCTTTATCCACAGGATCCCTTCTCTTGAGGCGCAAACATACACCTCCCATCTCCTAACGCTCCAACCAACTAACGCCTTCCTTACTTCCTTCTTTCTCCTCACGCACCATCCAACCAACGCCTTCCTTCTCACGTTCTAGGTTTGCTTGTTTTGTATTAATATCAATGGTTTTTCCTAGAACTGGCAATTGCCTTCGATATATGAAGAATCAGAACCGTTTAGACGAAATTTTGTCATAAAAACGTTGGATCAAAAGACTCATTATCTTTTATCTCAAATTCAATCCACTTACTCTACCAAATCAACCCTAAAATTTTCAAAAATAGGATTTTGCCAAAATCCTCATCCGTAACCCTAGATCTGGCAATTGTCGTCGATCGATGAAAACTCGGAGCCTTTTAAACGAAGTTTTGCTAAAAAGAACTTTGGATCGAAAGGCTCGTAATCTCGGTTCTTGATCCCTGATCGTATTTTCTCTCTCTAAAATGGGAGTTATTTTCTGAGAAGAGAGATTTTAGTCGGGTTTCATCAGCCAATAACAATATTTTATATTTTTGACGGGGTTTATGGGAAGAGTGACACGTGTACCCATCTTAATGGTTTACTCTTTTTGCGTCTTCTTTCTGTGCGTCCATTTTCAAAGAGTTGGATCTACGTCATCGAAAGAGTTTTTTTGTTTTTAATGGCAGCAAATCACCTATAAAAACGTGTGATTACTTTGGTCGATTTCATAAGAATTAAGATTGTATACTATTTATACATTTGTGAAAGTCAAATTTTGACAAATGCTTATGGCCTATGAATATTTGTACATTTGTGAAAGTCAAATTTTCAACTACTTTATGGTAATCCAAAATGAACTTGGGCCTAATTTTGTCATATACACCTTTCCCGTTAGAGATCCTATATTTTCACTTTTACCCAAACCGATCAGCTTTAAGTCAAGCCAGCTCTAGCTAGTAGGAAAAGTCTTAAATACCCCATCTTATATTTTTATCGTTCTATATAGTTTAAAATTTTAAAAATTATACTTTTTTATATTTAAGCGATGTGAAGAAATATCTACGGCATCTGATTTGAAGGTCACAATATAAAGATCGATGGTGTTAAAGATTAACACGAGAAACAGGCAATATCACCTCTTTAACCAAAAAAAAGAAAAAAATCGACTGCTTAGACAGTCGATAACGATTGTCTATACAGTCGATAACGACGGTCTAGGACAATCGATAACGATTGTGTATAAGTAGTCAACTTTTATTTATTTTTTATTATTTTTATTTTTTTTAAAAGAGGCGTTATCATATTTTTTCATGCTAATTTTTGGCCCCATCAATCTTTATATTGTCGCCTTCAAATCAGATGTCATAGATATTGCTTCACATCGTGTAAATATAAAAAAGTGTAATTTTTAAAATTTTAAATTACGAGGAACGATAAAAATGTAAGAAGAGGTATTTAAGACTTTTCTTGCTAGTTGGAATTAACTTGGCTTAAAGCTGATTGGTTTGGATAAAGGTGAAAATATAGGGTCTGTGACCGGAAAGATGTATATGACAGGGTTGATCCTATAAATTTCTTATTTTCGCTCATTTGGTAGTTGGTAGTCAGTACGATTTCTTTTCTTGTTTTTTGGGTAAGGCTATTTGCAACCTAAGATTCGATTTACCAGCCCAACTATCTTTTTTCCCACCTGAAAACTTTGTAGCACCTACATATTCTCTGATAATAGCCTTTGTTTGGTTTGAGTACTTTTAAATCCGTCCATCAAACCTTTGAGTTCACCCACGGTCAAATATATTGACTATGTTAAACCATACGAAAGAGATCGTTTGTCGTCCCAATCTTTCCCACGATGGATCTTGAGATCATAGCCGTACCACTAGACGGTCAATTTTTTTATTTCATGTGGTTCACATTCAAAAAAGTGATCTTAAAATTATTTTTGAGTGTGCATATGATGTTAAGGTCATTTTTGTAAGATGTGTGCTACGTGAAATAAAATACTAATTGTCTAATAGTACGCCCATAATTTTAAAATCCATCGTGTGAAAGATTGGGAGGATAAATGATCTCTATCGTTTGATTCAATACAGTCTATGTGTTTCAGCGTGGATGAACTCAAAGATTCTATGAGTGGATTTAAAGGTACTCTTTTGGCTTTGGTATGGTCAATTTTTTAATTTTTTATTATGTCATGTAGTATGGTCCCAAAAAGTGATTTAAAATCACATTTGACCGTGACTTGTGTTATATAATTTTATAAGGCCACCTTTTGGGATATGTAACACATAGAACGTAAACTTGACGGTCCGATGGCAAGTTCGTTTTCGATTGAGATGAAAAATGATTACCATCGTCAGATTCAACGGAGCCCACCAGAAGTATGGTAGGCCATCTTTTTCTTTTGGGAGGGGTTATTCTCACGCTTGTTTCAATTGATGGGCGTTTGCTATTTCACAAGGACAAAAGAAAGTTGACTGTTTTGAATAAGATATAGGAGATTGTTTTTTTGTCCAATCTTTCACACAATTAAATCTTGAGATCATGGCGCACTTATTAGATGGTCACATGTTGATTCCACGTGACATACATCTAGAAAAATGATTGTGATCATCAGCGTACCTATCAAACGGTCACTTTTGGGGATGTGTACCACATGGAATTAACAGTATGATAGGTGCGCCATAAACAATCAACAATTTTTTATGGTGGGAAGCTGTGTTCTTCACAGGTTTAACGATTGCAAATAATGCCACCATTTTTTTCTTTTTAGGGTATGACTATTCTCACCCCTTAATAGTTAGTACCACTGTTTTTTCGGGGACAAAAACCATTGACTAATTTAAAGCAGGCGATGAGGTTTTTTTTGTTCCAATCTTCCTCATGATAGATCTTAAGATCATGGTGCGCCTATCAGATTTTGATTCTACATGGTTCGCGTCCCTAAAAGTGAATGTCAACTCCTTTTCCATTATCTAGGTCAATTTTGGGGATGTGTGTAATGTGAAATCAACATCTGACCGCTTGATAGGCGCATAATGATCTTAATATCTATCTTGAGAAAGATCGGAACAAAAAAAATCTTCATCGTTTGATTCAAATTCGTCAATGATTTTCGTCTGTAAAACTTTTCTTTTTTCATCAGTCTCCTGTCAAAAGCTATCCTCACTCATGCATAAAATAACTAAAATGTCCTCATACTTTGTAAAACACATTCAGGTCTTGTTCCGGTGTTTCTTTGTTTTTCCCAGAAAAGCACAGATTCTTGAACACTCAAATTCCAGCAGATTCTTAGCAAACTCAGATTCCTTGATTTTCTCATATGCGTTTTTAAGTTACTCAGATTCCTAACTTTTCTTATAAAAGATAAAACCTTTGTTTTTGACGGCAGCAAATGACCTGTAAAAACGCGTGATTACTTTTATCAATTTCATAAGATTTAAGATTGTATACAATTTGTACATTTGTGAAAGTCAAATTTTGACAAATGCCTATGGCCTATGAATATTTGTATATTTGTAAAAGGCAAATTTTGACAGTGAAGAGACGAAGTTGGCCGTTACAATTTAAAAAGAGACTTATAATTTTAAGTAAATTTAAAATATTATCTAAGCCGTTTAATTTGAAGGTCATGATCTAATGATCTCTCGAGTATAAAATTGGCACAAAACATGACTCCTATCATATGACACTTAACCATCGAATCAGATGATAGCCTTTGACTATGATAAATCACATAATAAAAGTCGTATTTTATGCGAATCTAAAGATTTATAGAACATATATAACCAGTAAATTTGACTGCTTAAATGGTGTTTTCACATGGCATAGGTCACCATAATACTAGTCTATCTTTCAAAATATATGCTTAGAACCTACCTTGTGTGTGCAAGTAGGCTAATATAGCATAATACTAGTATATCTTTCAAAATATATGCTTGGAGCCTACTTTGTGTGTGCAAGTAGGTCAATTGATGAGTAGTGAAATATGATGATATTTTACCCCTAAACGCCTATCTTTAATCATTCGATGAAAGCTATCTGATAAGATCTGTAAAGTTTTAAGTGTTTCAAACAAATTTGACTATTGGATGCACTAAGGAGCATAAAAGAGCATTAAATCAATTAACACTTGAGCAGAGGAAAAGCAGAGCTCAACTATTCAAAGTGGTCGATTAATTGACCCTTTTTGGTCGATGCATCGACATAACAAAAGGAGCCTAAAAGAGCTACTCTCTGTCATATGTACACTCGATTAATCGACTTATATAGTGTCGATGAATCGAGTTTCAAAAGAGATGATAAGCGGGAATTTGAAATTCAAAATCGATTGATCGACTTTAACAGTCAATTAATCGAGTTTGAATTTCAATTCTCCAAACTCAGAACTATTTAAGCAGATTCGAAGAATTAGTTAGGGATCTTATCTTTCAGTTGTATTTTTCTCTAGTTTAATTCCTTTTCATTTTTCCCTTCAAGTTTTGTTCTTCATTTTTCTTAGGCGTAAGATTTAAATTAGTTTCTGTTTCTGCTATTGAAGATTTATTATATCCGTTGGATTAAAGCGGGATTAAAAGCTATCATTGAAGTTGAGGTATTTTATAAATCTTGTTTATGTCATTTTGTGTTTACATTTTAATCATGTTATTCCTTTCAATCATGCGTGGCTAGTTTCATTAAGGATGAAAATCTAATGAACCTCATCTGAGTTGTTCGTTCATAATAATACAAATTTTTAGCTGAGATGTTAGATTATTTTAAGGGTCCTGATGTTATTATTAAAATGAATATAATCCAATTGCCATATGAGATCTGGGAGCTAATCATGCCTTGTGATCTAAGATCTGCAATGGTGATTCTATTCTAATTACTGTCATTTTAGGTGTAAATTCTACTATTATCTGAGGTGTGGCTGTTAATAATATACTCATGCGATGTTAATCATGCATTTCCTTAATCTTAGATTGGAAGTGCAGAATTTATCCAGAGATTAGGTTCTGAATACTATCTCAGGTGTGAGTATTAATCATACACTCATATGATGTTAATCATACATCTCCGTGATCTCAGATCTATAATTTAAAACTCATGTGTGTTCGGGTCCAGTGCTTACACATAAACATTTTTTGATAATCTCATATCATATTCTACATATTTGTATTGCATAAATGATTAACCTACGATGGGAGAATATTTACACTACAAAAAATAAGACTATTATAAAAAACCGCCACTATTAGTACTGTCGCTACAAAAAACTGCCGCTACGCTACAAAAAACTGCCGCTACAAAAATACTAGCGGCAGTTTTTTGTCGCGACAGGACTAATAGCGACAGTTTTTTATTAAAAAAAACTGCCGCTAATAGTCTTATTTTTTGTAGTGTTAGTATCTCAATCCTTATATTTCATTATCTATTTAAATTCTAATTTATTGTTTAGTGTTTATCTCATCCATCAAACTCTCAGAATCTATCAACTAGTAAATACTGTGCTAGATCTATGAAATTTTTTTTGGTTAGTTGTTATTTCTCTTTTTATTTTCTGACCAATCCTCGTGGGAACGATCTCGTACTCTGCACCTACTATCTATATCACGATTCGTGCACTTGCGAGTAAAACAAGATTAAAATCACAATACCAATCTAGCGATAAAACAACAATTCTAGCATCGCATGTAAGTAATAGTCATTAAATCAGATTCGGAAAAAAAAAAACTGTCAAATATGTTCAGCCTCATCTCAATTGATTGCCCGAAAATTTTGAGAGAAATCCGTGTACGGCACATAAACCGACGATTAGATAACGTTTCTACAATCATAATATAACCACCTATTGAATCGATTATGGGGATTTTCTGAGAGAAACTTAAAAATAAAGGATTTTCATCTTTATAAGAAAAGTCAGAAATCTGAGAAACTGAAAAACGCATATGAGAAAATCTAGGAATCTGAGTCTGCTAAGAATCTGTAGGAATTTGAGCATTCAAGAATCTGAGCTTTTCTGGGAAAGACAAAGAAACACCTGAACGAGGCCTAAATGTGTTTTACAAAGTATGAGGGCATTTTAGATATTTTATGCATGAGTGAGGATAACTTTTGACAGGAGACTGATGAAAAAAGAAAAGTTTTACAGACGAAAAGCATTGACGAATTTGAATCAAACGATGAAGACTTTTTTGTTCCGATCTTTCTCAAGATAGATCTTAAGATCATTGTGCGCCTATCAGACGGTCAGATGTTGATTTCATATAGCACACATCCCCAAAATTGGCCTAGATAATGGAAAAGGAGTTGAAATTCACTTTTAGGGACGTGAGCTATGTAGAATCAAAATCTGATTGGCACACCACGATCTTAAGATCTATCATGAGGAAGATTGGAATTTAAAAAACCTCATCGTCTGATTCAAATCAGTCAATGGTTTTTGTCCCTGAAAAAACAGTTGTACTTACTATTAAGGGGTGAGAATAGCCATACCCTAAAAAGAAAAAAAAAGGGTGGCATTATTTGCGCCCGTTAAACCTGTGAAGAACATAACTTCCCACCATAAAAAATCGTTGATTGCCTTGAATTAGATTGTGTAGATCACTTTTCTTCCCAATCTTCCACACAGTTAGATCTTGAGAAGTTGAGATCATGATGCACCTATCATACGGTCATATGTTAAGTCCATGTGTACACATCCCCAAAAGTGACCATTTGATAGGTTCGCCGATGATCATAATCATTTTTTTAGATGTATGTCACGTGAAATTAACATGTGACCATCTAATAGATAGACCATGATCTCAAGATTTATTGTGTGAAAGATTAGACAAAAACCAATCTCCTTTATCTTATTCAAAACAGTCAACTTTGTTTTTCCTTGCGAAAGAGCAAACGCTCTTCAATTGAAACAAGCGTGAGAATAACTCTTCCCAAAAGAAAAAGGCCCTTCTCAAAAGAAAAAGGTAGCCTACCATATTGCTGGTGGGCTCCGTCGAATCTGACGATGGTAATCGTTTTTCATTTCAACCTCCAATCTTCAATATAATGGATATATGCCTTTAAATCCACTCATCGAATCTTTGAGTTCACTCATGCTGAAACACATGGATTGCGTTGAATCAAATGATAGAGATCGTTTATCCTCCCAATCATTCACACGATGGTTCTTAAAATCATAGGCGTACTATTAGACGGTCAGTATTTTATTTCACATAGCACACATCTTACAAAAATGATCTTAACATCATATGCACGCTCAAAATTGATTTTAAGATCACTTTTTTTAATGTGTACCACATGAAATAAAAAAATCGACCATCTAATAATATGCCTATGATCTCAAGATCTATCGTGGGAAAGACTAGGATGACAAATGACTTCAATCGTCTGATTCAACATAGTCAATGTATTTAAGCGTGGGTAAACCCAAAGATTTAGTGGGCGGATTTAAAAGTACTCAAACCAAACAAAGGCTATTATCAGAGAATATGTAGGTGCCACAAAGTTTTCAGGTGGGGAAATAGATTGTTCGGCTGGTAAATCGAACCTTACGTTCCAAATAGCCTTACCCAAAAAAGAAGAATTGAAATCGGACCGACTACCAACTGGGCTAAGGTCGGTTTCATGTTATAAAGTTAAAACTAACAAATGAAAATTTACTGGATCGACCCTGTCAGAGACACCTTTTCTGTCAAATACCCTATATTTTCACCTTTACCCAAACCGACCAGCTTTAATCCAAGCCAATTCCAGGTAACAAGAAAAGTCTTAAATACCCCTTCTTATATTTTGATCATTCTACATAGTTTAAAATTTTAAAAATTGCACTTTTTTATATATATGTAATGTAAAGCAACATCTATGGCGTCTGATTTGAAAGCTACAATATAAAGATCGATGGGGCCAAATATTGGCACAAAAAAAGGCGATATCTCCTCTTTAAAATAAATAAATAAAAGTCGACCGTCTAGACCGTCGTTATCGACTGTATAGACAGTCATTTTCAACTGCCTATACACAGTCGTTATCGATTGTCTAGACAGTCGTTTTCGACTATATAGGCAGTCGATAACGACTATGTAGGACAGTCATTATTGACTTTCTAGATAGTCGTTTAGCAATCTTCTTCGTTTTTTTTGTTAAAGAGGCGATGTCGCCTGTTTTTTGTATCAATCTTCGGCACCATCAATCTTTATATTGTGGCTTTCAAACAGATGTCATAGACGTAGCTTCACATCTCGTAAATATTAAAAAATACTATTTTTAAATTTTTAAACTATGTAGAATGATAAAAATGTAAGAAGGGGTATTTAAGACTTTTCCTGCTAGCTGGAACTGACTTGACTTAACGCTGGTCGGTTTGAGTGATTAAAGGTGAAAACACTGGGTCTCTGACAGGAAAGGTGTATCTGATAGAGTCAATCCGAAAAATTTCCCTTACAAAATTATAACCTAGTTGAAATCATTTATTATGCAACCACTACAAGCATAAAATTGCACTAAACAAGTTGAACCTATTTCATGAATTAGGCCCAAGTTCATTTTGGACTACCAAGAAACTTTAGCCAAGGCCTAGCGGCCCTAGCCTTTGACACTGGTTGATCCACCCGTAGCGGCCAAGTCTAAATACAGGAATAAAACGGTTCATACGGGAAAAATGATAAATTTTGGAAATATGAAAAAGAGTGTCATAAGAATCAGAGAGATCCCTCTTCTTTCATAGCCACGTGCTTTCTTTTTGTGCCAATAATACAAGATTAGTAATAAAGGCTGACAGATTTTGTGGGAACTGGAAGAATATCTTTTTCATTCTTATCGTATTCTTAACTTTTTTTCTTTTTTATTATTAATTTTGTTCTTTTTTTGTCACTAGAATCTTGGTGATGGACTATGTTTTCTACTAGATAAGTTTTCATTAGAGTTTTTTTTTTGTTTTTAATTTGATAAAGATGGTTTTATGAGTTTCTAAATATAACAGATTTTTTACTGCTTTTGAACTGGTTTCCATAATAAACAAAAAAATTTAGTTTTACCTTATTCTCTTAATTAGCTCTTTGTAATTTGAATTGGGTTCTTGTTTTAATGGAGTTTTTCTTACAGGTCTTCAATGTAACAGTGTTCTCAGTCTTACTCGCATGGGCTTTAGAACTTTTGAAACAGAAGAGCCGACCAAAAGAAGAAGTAATAAATCAAGAAATTAGAAACAGAAAATCAATACCATTTACTGAGATTACTCTTCGTTTAAACATTTTGATCTCAATTATCTATCGGGGTTTTTCTATTTATAAGTTTTGGAATCAAAAAGTGATCTCTTTTGATTCTGGATTTCTTCAATAACTTGGACAGTTACAACATTCTTCTCAGTAGTCACCAAATTCCCTGATTTTTAAAAAAATTAGGTTCTACCAATAATTCTTGAATGTTTGAAATTTTCATGTGTTTTATAAACTTCACACAACTTTTTCAATGAATCCTGATTTTAATTTATTTTTTTTTAAACCTTTTAAGTTTATTTTTTATTTTTTCTCCTAATTTTTCAAATCCCTAGTTTCAATCATCTTGGTGTTTTGGGTTTTCTGCATTGATAGAGAACTCTATGTAGATTTTTTTTTCTTAGGGATAAAAGCAATTTGTTTATACATGGGTTGTTTTTCAAATCCTTAGTTTTAACCATCTTGATTTTTAAGGTTTTCTGTTTTGCATAGAGATTGATAGAGAACTCTGAATTTGTGTAGGTATAATCACTTCTTTTTTATAAGTGTAGGTATAATTAATAGGGCACTTTAGAAAAATAACCTTGAAAAATAAATGTTTTAGCAAAACAATCCCGAACTTAAAAGTTTTAAAAAAACAATGTTTTTACAATTTTCAGAACTTCGAAAACTCGTGAAAGCACTGTTTTTTTTAAATAAAAACGTGTTTGCACGGATTTAAAGTTCTGAAAACCATGAAAGCATATTTTTTTAAAACATTTAAATTTGGGGTTGTTTTGCTAAAACGTTTGTTTTTCAAGATTGTTTTTCTAATTATTCCTAATTACTAAATACCCTTTCTTCATGTATGGTCCTTTACTCATCTGGGACATGTCACCAAATTCCTCAAATTTTTTTTAAAATCTTGGATAGTTCACTAATTTGAGTTCTGCGACTTAGTCACGAATGTTTTGAAAATTTCTATCTTTTTTTTTAAATTCGGAAACTTCAAGATTAATTCACGAGTCACAAATTTTTCAATAATTTGTAATTTTTTGCATTTATAAATTTTTTTCGTAGTTTTTAATCTTATTTTCTATATTTTCTCCATTTTTTGCTCTGAACGTGCCGAATTTCGCAAATTTTTCTGAATAAAACCTTGCTGAGTTGTGTCGAACCCCGACTTGGTCTAATCATGGAATTAATCACTAATCACTAGTTTCAAAACATTTGTTAATCTTTGTAATTTTAGTCCTTGCATTGTATAAAGATGTATAATAAAGGAATTTGAATTTTCACAGGTATAAAAACATTTTATTCATGCATGAGTCCTTTTCTAATCACTAGTTTCATTGATTTCTTATCTGAAAAGCACGATGACAATTTAATTTTTTTGGGTGTTTGTATAATTTTATTAATTTCCCCGTCATCGAATTTTTTTATGATCAATTTAATTTCGCCAAATTTTATTGGAAATCTGAATAGATTTATCTTTCCATTTTTTAAATGTAATGAAGGAATTTGAATTTCTATAGGTATAAACACTTTGTTTTCGTACATGGGTCCTCTTCTTATCACCAATTTTGTCGATTTCTTATCTCAAAAACCCGATGCCTCAAACCACATCCATAGTGGGCATTTTCTTGCATTCCTCTTCTTCTTTGCCAAGACAATTGAATCTCTCACACAGAGACACTGGTACTTCGGTGCACACCGGGTATCCGAGTTCGAGCAGCCCTCATGGTCCCCATCTACAAGAAATCTCTATCAATCAAGAACTCCGGTATGAGCAACAGAAAAATCATAAATTTCATCAATGTCGATGTCGAGAGGATAGGCGATTTTTGCTGGTACGTCCATGGCATTTGGTTACTACCCCTCCAAGGCTCGCTAGCTCTCATCATCCTCTATGGGAACCTTGCTCGGCTGCCGCCTTTTTAACTACTGTTTTGGTCATGGTGACGAACACTCCATTAGCCAATTTGCAAGAAAAACTACACTAAAAAAAAAATAATTAATTAAATCAAGATTCATTGAAAAAGTTGTGTGAAGTTTACAAAACATATGAAATTTTCAAACATTCAAAAATTATTGGTAGAACCTAATTTTTTTTTAAATCAGGGAATTTGGTGACTATGATTTAAACTAGGGATTAAAAAAAAAAGAACCATAAAAGTCACCCCCCCACCTTGCCCCAAAAAAATAAATAAATAATCTACATCCAGCATCCCCAAACCTCAATCAATTCTCTATAACACAGTTCATATCAAAATATAAAAATGAAAAAATTTAGTTCATAAAAATACCCGCGAAAACGGCATTAATTGCGAGTGGCCTCCAAACAGCATGGCCTATAGCTTTCATCAACGAAGACGCTTCTGTTTTCTCACCCCGAATCGCTTCTTGTAACAATGCAAACGCCCGTTCCGTAGTTTTGGATTCAGGAACAGGTGGGACATGGCGGAATTCGAGCCTTTTCGATCGGCCCTTATCGAAGAGCGAATTCAGCCATCGGAAACTAATCAAGCTTCATATTCCAGCTTCCGCGAAAGAATCTCGGGCCACATTGTCATCGGATTCTTCTCTCGACAATAGTGGCCGTCTGATCTCAGTAGCATTTTGTCCAGCATTCATGACAAGAGCATTAAAGCACAAGAAGATGGAGAAAGGTAAGGAAGCGAAATCCAAGAAGTTTGCGGCCGGTATAAAACCCGGCAATAGGATTGATTTCCAATGGGCAAAGAGGTAGATGGAAATGGAGAAGGTGTCGAAAATAGAAGAAAAAAGGCACCAGAAAATAAGGCCAAGTGGTCACCTGGTGGTTTAGGGTCATCTGGTGGTTTCTGTAACTGTTTTCTTCTTACAGTATACCAATGAGTAGTGAAATATGATGATATTTCACTCCTAGATACCTACATTTAGCTATCCGATAAAAGCTATCTCATAAGAATTATTAGATTTGAAGTGTTTCAGGTAAATACAAGCCAAGTGCAGAAAACAGCCCAAGAATTCTAAAAATAATGTCAAAGCACTGCAACTTTGGGTCATCGAGAACTTGGTGCAACTTGCAGCTCAATTTGGACCTTCAAGAATGCCGAATTATGAAATTGTCAAAACACAAACGTTGTAGAGCTTTCTGTCAGCTTTCTAACAGCGTAAGAATCGCCTCAATCCGAGTTCGGGACAGAAAGTTATGACCGAAATACCAAAGTAGTATTTGATACAAAAGTTTGGCGGGAGTTCACGTAAATCTGGGAAGGTCGATCGATCGACCAAAATGATAGAGTTTGAGATGGAAAAGACTTCTTAACTCAGATTTTAAGAAGTCGATCGATTGACCCTTTAAGGTCAATCAATCGACCCTAACTTTTGGTTTTAGACTCCTCTTGGCATCTTTTGAAGGGTTCTTCTTTCTCCTTCTTCTAGGGTTCCATCTGGGTAGATTGTACTTAAAATTTGCACTGTCTTTCTTTTACATTCATAGATTGTATTTAAGAAAAGATATTGTAAATAAAGATCTTTTGGAAGAAATAAAAAGAGGAATGGCTTTGAATGAACAAAGAGATCATACACTAAATATGAGCGGCTAAATCAGTTGATCGGGGAAGATGCGATCCCTAGATAAGTAGTAATTTTTTATGATTAATACCGCAGTCTATTATTGTCATCATGGAATCGTTTTGCTAAAAGTTTGTGTTATTGAAAATATATTGAATGCTTGTTATGACCGTTGATTGCTTGATCAATCCGCTATAATCACGGATCCGACTCAGAGACCATCTACTGTGGAGCGATTATGTTTTTACTGTTGTACACTATGCTTCTTACATGACTCATACCGCAATGATAGGCTAAGTCATTGTTTTTAGATAGGGTATGCCGGATTGATGATCATATTTTATTACGAATCATCTCTATAGACGAATGATGGTGTGAATGATGCTTTAATGAAACTGTGGGTTTTAATGATAGAAAAGGGGTACAAATCTGGGGTAGCATTTTCCTTGATCTCATTTAATTATTATTTTAGATTCATTGGTAATTAGTTGTTTAGATTAATTTATTTTTCTTGCATTTAGGAAAAGTGTGATAAATTTTGGTAAAATTGAATTTGCCCTTTGGTACTTCCTTGGAGACGTTTTTAAATTTCTGAAAGAATTAATTAAAAATTCACGTTTCCCTGTGGGTTCGACACCTTTGTTCTTGCCATACTGCAATAGATCTTGTGCACTTGCAAGGGTTACATTTAAAATCGATCATATACTGAGGAGACTGTTATAACTGTTAGGAATTCTACCCACACTATGAACTCCCTATCGCGATGAATGCGGAAAAATAAGAAGATTCAGGCAAAAATTAATCATACGCACAACACAAAGATTTACGTGGTTCACCCAATCGAGGGCTACGTCCACAGGAGTATATGCACTATTTTTCTGAATGTTTACAACACACACACTCTCTTCTCTCTAGTGCAAACTCAATCAAGATCTAGCACGATCTTCAACAACAAATCCGTCGTTAAACTAAGAACGCAGTCCTTCAAATAACAGAGAAGAGATCTACCGGAATATAGTCACGATTCCGACACAAGAACGGCTTCAATCCCCAAGCTATTCTTCAATACTTTTTCTCTCAAAAGTATTCTCCCATAAAACTTTCACCAAGCTCTCTCTTTCTCGAGAGAAGAAAAAACTCTCTCCCAATAGGGGTCTAAGCTCTTTTTGGATGCGTATCTTCCAAATCTCTTTAGAGTTGCAAGTATTCAAAACACTTCTAAAATAGTCTCCTAATAACTTAAGAAACCTTGGCTAAAGTGACATTCCCGAAAATAGCCAATTATATAAACTTTCTGATCTATATCAGCCCATCAGTCAATCGATTGACATCCCAACCTCAATCGATTGACATCCCAACCTCAATCGATTGACTTTTCAACGTCAATCGATTGACGACGGTGGTTGGGATTATACCTTATTTAACAATCTCCACCAAGGTATCATCCCCAACCCTGTCATCGCCCCAACGGGCATCAACAACTTCGACAAGTGTTAATCAAGTTTAGGCATTGCCTAAACTTATTATGTGTAATCGGCTTGATCAACATGTCCGCTGCATTCTCTTTCGTATCGATCTTCTCAATCGATATTTCCCCATCTTCTATCATATCCCTGATAAAATGATACCGAACATCTATATGTTTGGTTCTAGCATGAAAGACCTGATTCTTTGCTAGGTAAATGGCACTCTGACTATCACAGAAGATATTGGTGCTCTCATCAACCTCACCAAATTCACTGACCAAACCTTTAAGCCATGAGGCTTCCTTAGCCGCCTCTGTAGCCGCTATGTACTCGGCCTCTGTAGTTGATAACGCAACTATCCCTTGAATCATAGACTTCCAACTGATTGCTCCACCTGCCAAGACGAACACATATCCCGTGGTAGACCTTCTTTTATCAAGATCACCAGCATAGTCGGAATAGACATACCCGTAAAGATCCAACTTGCTTGTATCTCCACCTTCAAACATCAAACCATGTTCAGTTGTACCTTTCAGATATCTCAATATCCATTTCACTGCAAGCCAATGTTCCTTACCCGGATTCGACATATACTTGCAAACCACACTCAAGGCCCGTGCTATATCTGGACGTGTACTCATCATGGCATACATAAAGCTCCTAACAGCATTTGCATACGGAATATTCATATATTCTCTTTCTTCATGTGTAGACGGACTCATCTTCTTTGTGAGTTTAAAATGCTCTGCTAGAGGAGTTGATACAGGTTTAGCATCACTCATATTATATTTTTCAAGGAGCTTTTGGATAAAGGTCCTTTGAGTTAGGCAAAGCCTTTTCTTCTCACGATTCCTCGTGATTTTCATACTTAGGATCTTATTTGCAGAACCAAGATCCTTCATCTCAAACTTCTGGCTCAATGATTATTTCAGCTTGTTGATTTCAACCTTGCTTCTTGCTGCTATTAGCATATCATCTACATAGAGAACTAGGAAGATTCTTTCTCCTTTACCATACTCTTTTCAGTAGACACAACAATCATATTGTCCCCTGTGATACCCTATGCAAAGCATATATGAATCAAACTTTCTGTACCACTGCCTGGGTGCCTGCTTGAGACCATACAAGGATTTCTTCAATCTGCAAACGAGTGATTCTAACCCTTCTGCTTCAAATCCTTCTGCCTGTCTCATATAAATTTCTTCCTGAAGATCTCCATGGAGAAAAGCTGTTTTCACATCCATCTGTTCTAGTTCGAGATCTTTCTGACGAACTACTGCTAACAACGTGCGAATCGATGTGTGTTTCGCAACCGGAGAGAATATCTCATTATAATCGATACCCTCTTTCTGAGAAAATCCCTTTGCAACTAGCCTTGCCTTAAACTTTGGAGTTTCACTCTTATCACCTTCTTTCTTTCGAAAGACTCATTTACAACCAATGGCTCTCTTCCCTTTGGGAAGTTTCATGAGATCCCAAGTCTCATTCTTCAAAAGTGACATCATTCTTCTTCCATAGCTAACTGCCACTTTTCTGCATCAGTATCCACCTGAGCTTCTGAAACTGTGCTTGATTCCCCATTCTCTGTGATAAGTGCAAGTGTTAAAGGAACCATGTCCTTAAACTTTTCAGGACGTTTCTTCAACCTCTCTGATCTTCTCAAGGTAGTTTGAACCGGTACCTGGGACTGCAAGTCTTGAGAAATTGTGCCATCATGCTCTATCTCAGAGTCTTCATTATCTTTCTCATCTTGCTCATGCCTCTCAACATCAACTTGTACCTGAGGTTCACTAAATGATTGAGGTTTGTCTTCCGCCTTTTTCATCGAAAACTCATCTTCGTTGAAAGTAGCATCTCTTTCAACTATCACTTTGTGAGATTGTGTATCCCACAAACGATAACCCTTAACTCCTTCAAGACACACTTTTTAGATTTTAGATCTAACTTGGATCATTCACTTCCCTGAAGTAATGCATAAGCCGCACATCCAAACACCCTCAAGTGAGAGTAGCTCCCGTGTCTTCCATATCAAACCTCATCTGCAGTTTTCGAATTCAATGCCGCTGAAGGAGATCGGTTGACCAAATAACATGTCGTGTTCACTGCCTCTGCCTAAAACCCATGACTCAAGCCGGAATGGTTCAACATACACCGCGCTTTTTCCAATAGTGTTCTGTTCATCCTCTCTGCTACACCATTTTGCTGAGGGTTTTCAGGAACTGTTAAGTGCCTAACAATCCCTTGGTTTTCACAGTAAGCCTTGAACTCTGATGACAAGTATTCCCCACCATTATCTGATCTTAGAATTTTTACCTTTCTTTCAGTCTGTTTTTCAATCATACTCTGCCACTGCCTGAATTTCTGAAACACATCTGATTTATTTTTAATCGGATACACCCAAACTTTCCTGGAGTAGTCATCTATAAATGACACAAAATAGTTAGCTCCACCTACTAAAGTGACTTTAGCTGGTCCCCATACATCTAAATGTATGTAATCAATCAGCCCTTTCGAAGTGTGTTTTCCAGTAAAGAAACTGACTTTCTTCTACTTCCCAAAGATACAATCTTCACAAAAATTCAGTTTACAAGTTTGAATTTCAGAAATCGCCTTGTTCTTTATGAGCTCTGTCAGCCCACGTTCACTCATGTGACCAAACCTTTTCTGCCACAAATCTGAGAGGTCCTTGAAATCTTTTGTAGCTGCAACACCACTGCTGCTGATTGTGTTGCCTACTAAAGTATACAGATTCCCCATCTTTTTACTTTTCATCAAGGTCATAGCACCACGTACAACCTTTAGTTTACCGGACTCTAGAATGACTCGACATCCTATCTCATCCAATGCCCCCAACGAGATCAGATTTTTCTTCAGATCAGGCACATGCCTAACCTCAGTAAGAGTGCAAATACAGCCATCAAACATCTTGATTTTGATCGAACCGATACCCACTGCTTCATATACACTATCATTCCCCATCAAAATCGTCCCACCATTGACTACCTTATACTGGTCAAACTAATCCCTGTACGGATACATGTGATACGATGCCCCTGAATCTAGGATCCATCTAGCATCAAACTGACTGAAGCTTAAGAATGCACACAATAGGTCTTCACCGGAATTTGACTTAGCAACACTAGCATGTTGCGAAGTCCCTTCATCACCCTTATTATTATTCAATCTTTGTTTGCAATATTTGCGAATATGTCCAGATTGCTTACAGAAGTAACAGATAATATCCTTTCTATCACCCTTAGATTTGGACCTGTTGTTTTCTCTCGTTGATTTATTATCCCCTCTGAATTTGTCTCTTTTGCAATCATGGTTTCGACCTCTTTCGCTTAAGAGACTAATCCCTTCGGAGTTAGATTTGGGCTGTTTTCTCAATTCGTCGGAAAGAAGTGCAGCAGTCACTTCTTTGACGGTAATAGTATCTTTACCATAAATTAATGTGGTAACAAGGTGCTCATAAGATGGTGGCAATGAGGTGAGCAAGAGAAGTGCGAGATCTTCTTCTTCAAGTTTCACCTCAATGCTCAATAGTTCACTAACTATTTTATTAAACGAATTTAAATGGTCATGAATACGCGTATCAGCCTTCATACGAAGGGTGTAGAGTTGCTTCTTCATGAAGAGTCGGTTGGACAACGACTTTGTCATGTAGAGAGATTCCATCTTTTTCCACAGATCTACGGTCGTCCTCTCGTGAAAAACGTTGTACAAAACTTCATCGGACAAACACAATCGGATAGTGCTTACGGTCCTCTTATCAATAGAGTTCCACTCTTCATCGGACATCTCTGCCTTCTTCCCCATCTCTTTTCCAAGTAGGGCATCATCAATGCCTTGTTGGACAAGGAGATCTGTGACCTTGACTTGCCACAAAGCGAAGTTATTCTTCCCAGAAAACTTCTCCACCTCAAATCGTGCATTCGAGGCCTTCATCGCCATTGTAGCGTAAACCTCGCTTTGATACCACTTGTTAGGAATTCTACCCACACTACGAACTCCCTATCGGGATGAATGCGGAAAAATAAGAAGATTCTGGCAAAAATTAATCACACACACAACACAAAGATTTACGTGGTTCACCCAATCGAGGGCTACATCCACGGGAGTATATGCACTATTTTTCTGAATGTTTACAACACACACACACTCTTCTCTGTAGTGCAAATTCAATCAAGATCTAGCACGATCTTCAACAACAAATCCGTCGTTAAACCAAGGACGCAGTCCTTCAAATAACAGAGAAGAGATCTACCGGAATATAGTCACGATTCCGACACAAGAACGGCTTCAATCGGATCTTCAATCCCCGAGCTATTCTTCAATACTTTTCTCTTAAAAGTATTCTCCTATAAAACTTTCACCAAGCTCTCTCTTTCCCTAGAGAAGAAAAAACTCTCTCCCAATAGGGCTCTAAGCTCCTTTTGGAAACGTATCTCCCAAATCTCCTTAGAGTTGCAAGTATTCAAAACACTTCCAAAATAGTCTCCTAATAACTTAGGAAACCTTGGCTAAAGTGAGATTCCCGAAAATAGCCAATTATATAAACTTTCGAATCTATATTAGCCCATCAATCAATCGATTGACATCCCAACCTTAATCGATTAACATCCCAACCTCAATTGATTGACTTTTCAATGTCAATCGATTGACAACGGTGATTGGGATTATACCTTATTCAACAATAACTCTCCTAAGTTATTGAAGGAAATCCAGAGTCAAAAGAGATCACTTTTTTATTCCAAAACTTATAAATATAAAAACCCAGATAGATAATCGAGATCAAAATGTTTAAAAGAAGAGTAATCTCAATAAATGGCATTGATTTTTTTTTTCTAATTTCTTGATTTATTACTTCTTCTTCTTTTGGTCGGCTCTTCTGTTTCAAAAATTCTATGAAAGCCCATGCGAATAAGACTGGGAACACACTAATTTTTTTTGTTTATTATGGAAACCATTTCAAAAGCAGTAAAAAATATGATAACTTTAGAAACTCATAAAACCATCTTTATCAAATTAAAAACAAAAAAAGAGCTCTAATGAAAACATATCTAGTAGAAAACATAGTCCATCGCCAAGATTCTAGTGACAAAAAGAAGAACAAAATTAATAATAAAAAAGAATAAAAGGTAAGAATACGATAAGGATGACAAAGACGTTCTTCGAGTTCCACAAAATATGTCAGCCTTTATTACTAAACTTGTGTAGTCTGTACAAAAAGAAAGCACGCGTCTCTGAAAGAAGAGGGATCTCTCTTATTCTTATTACACTCTTCTACACATTGTCATACATAGACGGGAAGCTAACATATTTATGCTATATTTCTTATTACACTCTTTGGTGCTACGTATGTTATATTGCTGATGTTTAGTCATTAATAGAAGATGATCGTAGGAGCTTAATTGATGAACTTAATCATATTTTGAGTGTCTACTTGATATTATCGATAATTTAGGTGCGTTATTTATGATAGGGTAAAAGTTTAAAGATTATTTTAAAATTTTCTCTAATTATGAATATATTTATATTTATAACAGGGTAAAAATTCAAAGATTATTTTAAAATTTTTTCTAAATATGAATATATTTGCTTTGAAACCCCTTCTGGCTCATCCAAAGTAAACTTTGGCTCAACCATATTTAAAGTTTAACCAGTTGACCTATCCCGTGCTTCATTGGTAAAGCCTACTTATCAAATTTATTCTTTTTAATTGTCCCTAGATATTAGCACGGGTACAGAACTACAGATTCCTATTAATTGATTAGGGAACCGACTCCCCGACACGTCTTTTAACACTAAAATGGTGTTTAAAGGATTTTACACCATTAATGATCTAAGAGGTGGATAATTTATACTATTAAAGTGAAAGATCATGCATTGAAGGAGAGCTAAAAAATTACACTTTTTCAAATATTTGAACCATCATATTTGTGCACTCTAATACTCATATATATGTTCTTAATTTTAATAATTGATATTAAAGTTTACGGGGACTCATAATCAACTTCTCGCCATGAATTAAACATGTTCTAATGATCATAGTGACAAACTTTGGTGAAATTCTCCGACATTTGTCCGAAATTCGTCGAAATAGGAGTCAGATGAAACTTTCAACGAAATTTCAATGGTTTCTTCAAAATTACCAAATTTTCATTAATTTTAATAATTAATCAATTTATTTTAATTTTAGCCATTTATAAATAATAAAATATATTTTTTATATTCCACTAATTTTTTTTAAATTTTCCCCAAAAGTTTTCCCCAAACGACCTCCCACCAAAATATTGTTGAAAAAAAAATTCTAACTATGACGATGATGGATTCCCTTAGAAAATTTAAATTAATTACTAATATGCACCACATTGCATAATAGAAAACCATAGTTTTTGTCCAAATTTCCCCTCCATCAGTCAAGAGCCGAGCGCTGCTCCAGCATGGATTAAAATTTCGGCAGAAATGTTTCGGTTTTAGGCATGCCCGAAACAAAAACTGAAATCCAAAATTTCGAATTTTTATGTATGGAGGGGAAATTTGGGCCAAATTTTCAGATTTCGATTTCGATCATGCCTGAAATCAAAACGAAATCTGACATTTTGATCCTTATGCTCAAGTCCATCAACAACAACCCATTAACATTTTGGTCCAATAGAATGACAATCTTATTAGCTCGTACACTTGGGCAAACTACAAAGTGGCCTTTTCGTAATGGCCCTTGATGGCCCATCATGGCCCAAAAGATATCACATCAAGTTTCTAGTCGTTAGATCAATTGCCTACATTTGGATGTTTTGTAAACTTATTTTTCATTAAAAAAATGTTTATTGATTGTGGTAGTGTAGGTGGGTCAGGTTAACCTAACAAGTCGAGCGACTCGGCCACCATAGGTCGGTTTGTGTTCAATTTTTCTAATTGTCTAGTCGAAAATCCTGACCAGTTAATTAAACGGGTCGAATTCAGGTAGAGGTTTCTTGAACCCTGACCTGACCCGATTTGAGTTTCTTGCTTATTTTAACCTCGTTTGCTCGATCCAACTCCATCCAGAGTCTTGTTAACTGGTTGACGAGATGCCAACATCGTAGACATTGGATATGAACGTTTCGTATATATCGACGTCAGAAGAAGCGGAATGGAAATCAAAACTATGTGAAAGATAAAATTCTGGAAATTGAAGGAGCACAGAAAAATCGATTAATTGAAATTGAATTTCGATCGATCAAAATTAAAATTCGATCAATCAAAATGTAAACGGCGATATTTTATGTATATGAGAATTTCGATCGAACGATTTTCAATTTCGATCGAACGATTTTCAATTTCGATCGAACGATTTTTAGTTTCGATCGAACGAAATTCAATTTCGATCAATCGAAATCGTGTCGGATTGTTTTAGTTGTTTTAGAAGTTTTGTTTCGAATTTTGTTTTAGGGGTTTATTTGTCTTTTATTTATTATTTGTTTTAGGGTTTTCTTTTATTGAAAGGACTCCTATATAAGGTCCTTAAATGAACAATGTAATTAGTTGATGATTAATTAAAAGAGTTTTTACTTGTATGCTTGAGATGAGCCTATACGGAGAGTGATTTTCTTCCCAAAAAGGGTTTGGTATGAAGCCAAGGGTGTGAAGCCTGCAAATCTATCTTCTATCTACCTATCTATCTCTTATTATCCTCGCTTGTGTGATCATATATACAACCTTAATTCAGCCATCATCCATTTTGTGATTCTAAACCCTAGTTTTCCCTAAACCATTGAATCAATCCGATTCAACAACCGTAGCCTCCATCAAACTGTTAAGCCTAAATCATATCAAAATAACTCAAACCAGAGATTTCATCATTGCATTGTGAGCGCCTTAATCTGAAAATCGAGAGTCCTATCTCTAGGAAAGATTCACGCTGCAACCTAACGGATCTAACGCCCGGACTGAACCCTACCTGAATTATACGTGATTCTCCCATGGAATACTATGAAAGCCTGAGGTATTCGTTATATTTTACAAGTTTTATTATTTAATTTAATTCAATTTAATTTCGGCAAAATCAATCATCGCATTCACGTAGTTTAGGGTACCGTCCTGCGTCAGTTTTGGTATCAGAGCCCTAGGTTCTAGGTTAGGACATATTGGTGTGACATTTAATTCCATAGCATTTTAATTTTCATTGCATCTTATTTCAGTTTTTATTTGTGCACATCTAGTGTTTGATAAAAGTCCTCATTCATTGTTGGTTTATATATGCATGTCATTTTAATTTAATAGAATCTTATGTCATTTGTATTCATCATTGCGTACGTCTTGTGTTTGACAAAAGTCCTTATTCATTTTGAGTCACATGTGTATGTCATTTCAATTTCTTTGATGTCATGTCATTTGTGTCATCATTTGTGTGTACGTCTACTATTTGACAAAATTTCTCATCCATTGTGGTTCATGTTTGCATGACATTTAGCACCCGTGTTAGTAAGTCGTGTTCACCATGAGCATAAGCGAGATTGTCGATGCCCTTTGGAAAATCAAAGTCCAAATGTGTGCAATTAATAATAGGAGCCACTACACACCAAATTCTTGACAAAGTCTCAAAAGTCGTGATAAGACTAGAGTTAAGGGATACCCTCATCAACGTGAACCCGAGTACGATCCCGCCGAAAAGTTTCTAAAATCTATTCGGGATGAAGTTCCATATTTTGAAAGATGACTAAACCCCAAAACTTTCGTGGAATGATTGTCTAGTGTAGAAGAGTATTTTGATTGGTATGGCGTGTCGAATGAGCACAAAGTTAGGTTAATGAAAATAAAGTTGGAGGATAGTGTCAAAACCTATTGGACTAATGTTGAGCTTCTACGCGAGTTAGCTAATCGTAAGCCCATCACACGATGGGAGGACATGAGGGAGCGACTTATCGAGAATTATATTCCTCTCACGCACCGTCACCTTCTACAATTTTTGAAAACCAAGTCAAATAAGTATCCCAATTGTCTTAAGTGTCAAAGATTCAGACACTTTGCTTACCAATGCTCCATAAAACTTCCCACTCCGAATTTAGTGACTAAAAACGAAAGTTCTAAGGAGCCGAAAAATATGAAAGTAGAAGAGGAAGTATATAACCCTAGGACCGTGATGAGTGAAGAGGAGATCGAAGAAGCTGAAGAGAGTCTAGTTTGTGTCAATGGGGCTTCTGGTTTCCTTGTGAGTAGTAATGTTGAGTCACCCACGCACGATTCGACCGAGTCACCTACGCACGATTTGTTAGAGCCAGTTGTGCACGAGTCCTTGTTGGTGGTAGAGTCGTGTGCACTTGAATCTTAAAGTTGGTCGACTCGAGCACACACGAATCAATCAAGTCACTTACCCATGAGTCATTAGTGTCCCTTGATTCGATCACACATGAGTCACTAGTGTTGGTCGAGTCCACTTCACATGAGTCACTAGTGTTGGTCGAGTCCACTGCACATGAGTCACCAGTACTGATATAGGCCACTACATGTGAGTCGTTAGCGTTGCATACACATGAGAGTATCGAGCCCATTGATACACGTACACTTCATAGTCTCAAGTTGCATACTGCTATACATTCCAAGTCTTATTGTGAGTTATTTTTTAAGTCTCACTCCGCATTGCATGCCAAAATTAAGCTTGAAATTAATTTATGCAATGAAACTTTCAAAATATCGATGCAGTTACCTAAGGCTTTTATGAAATTTCAATTGAATGATCATACAATAGTTCGGGTTAGGCCTGAACGATTCTCATCGAGAGTCGTAAAGGATCTCCAGTCCCACGGCGCTGGACCTTTTAGAATTGTGGCAAGGAGCATACCTACTGCATATGTTCTCGAGCTTACACTGGATATAGGGGTCAGCTCTACGTTCAATATGAAAGACCTAGTTCCTTCTCTGGGCTCAACCCCACCACCTTGCAATCCTTTCCAACCGCATCTTATTCACGATCCCATCCCAACTTTGCAACCAATACCACTTCCCTATACAAGCAGGCAGACACAAGAAATAATGGAGGAAATTTGGGATAGTCTTGTGACATTCACCTGCGGCCGAAAATTTCTAGTCTATGAGATACAGAGGGTTGGCGAGTCAACTACCGAGAGTGCATTGGCCAATCATGAGAGAGTTCGTCGCTTGAGTTTTCGTATTTTCGGCCGATATCACGATCACGCTTCATCGAGGACGAATTCCTTCGAGTTCGAGAGAGTCGATATAAAACTTCAAAAGTATTTAGTAGAGTGGTTTGACGAGCCGGGTCATTGGGCTTGTCAATGAGAGGTTTACTGAGTACGTCCCTCTACTATGGGCCAAGATGATGCTCATACGTCACCGACTGTCATGATTCATTTCATATGTGTTTCATCGGTGATGAAATATTTTGAGTCGGAGAGAATTGACGGGGACGTTGACATTGGATATGGACCGTTTCGTATATTCCGACGTCGGAAGAAGTGAAATTGAAATCAAAACTAGGCGAAAGATAAAATTCTGGAACTTGAAGGAGCACAGAAACATCGATTGATTGAAATTGAATTTCAATCAAATGAAATGTCAACGGCGATATTTTATGTATATGAGAATTTTGATCGAACGATTTTCAATTTCGATTGATCGAAATTCAATTTCGATCAAACGATTTTCAGTTTCGATCGAAGGAAATTCAATCTCGATCGAACGATTTTTAATTTTGATCGAACAAAATTCAATTTCGTTCGAACAATTTTTAATTTCGATCGATCGAAATCGTGTCAGGTTGTTTTAGTTATTTTAGAAGTTTAGTTTCAAATTTTATTTTAGGGGTTTATTTGTTTTTTTTTATTATTTGTTTTAGGGTTTTCTTTTATTGCAAGGACTCCTATATAAGGTCCTTAAGTGAACAATGTAATTAGTTGATTAATGAAAAGAGCTTTTGCTTGTGTGCTTGAGATGAGCCTATACGGAGAGTGATTCTTCTTCCCGATAAGGGTTTGATGCAAAGCCAAGGGTGTGAAGCTTGCAAATCTATCTTCTATCTACCTATCTATCTCTTATTATCTTTGCTTGTGTGATCCTACAACCTTAATTCAGCCATCATCTCTTTTGAGATCCTAAACCCTAGTTTTCCCTAAACCATTAAATCAATCTGATTCAACAACCGTAGCCTCCATCAGACTGTAAGCCCAAATCATATCAAAATAACCCAAACCAGAGATTTCATCATTGCATTGTGAGCGCCTTAATCTGAAAATCTACAGTCATATCTCTAGGAACGATCAACACTGCAACCTAACGAATCTAACGCCCGGACTGGACCCTGCCTGAATTATGCATAATTCTCGCATGAAATATTGTAAAAGTATGAGGTATTCATTATATTTTACAAGTTTTATTATTTAATTTAATTCAATTTAATTTCGACAAAATCAATCATCACATTCACGTAGTTTAGAGTACCATCATGCGTCACTGGTCGGGTTGGGTTCAGGATTGAGGGTAGGTGTCGAGTAAGGTTCAGGTGCGCCCTGACCCAGCCCAATCCAATCCATTTTCCGACTCCCACCACCGGCTTGCCTCATCTCTAGGACTACCAATGGTCCGATCAAGCCAAAATTTTGGCTGCCCGATAAAGGGCATGTGCCCACCCCAACCTGATCCGAAGCAACAGGTTTTTGGTATCTGCCCGACCCCTTGAAAAACCTATCCGATCCGATGGCCAACACGATCGGAATAAAACCCCTTAATATCTTAATTTTGTATATAGAAAAATGGGACAGGGCATGTCGCCCCAACCCTTTATGTGCCCCCACCAATAAAATAGCATGTATTTATTTATTTATTTATTTTATCGGTTAGACAATAGCCTGCATTCCCGGTGCTAAAAAAAAGTCCACTTGAATTCATATTATAGCGACCAAAAACATGCTTTTTGAAAACAACGAAAAAAATGCGGTAAAAAACTAGTCTTTCCCCAAAAAATTCCTGTTTTTTCAATAAAGAAAGTTTTAAAATCCGTGTTTCCTCACAACATATATATCTCCGTATATTTTCGGAGCCGTTTTATTCCTGTATCTAGGCTTGGTCGATAAGATATTAATAAGTTAATAGGGTACGGTAGCGGAGTTGAATTTTCATAACTAGTTCTTGTGATCCCCCTGGAACATAGTGACAAAATTAACTTGCAACAACGGAACAGATAAGGGTTATAGATTACGAAGTTATTACACCACATGCATCACACGATCAATGGGCACATTAGTGTGATCATCAGTGATCTACGCCCTCAGATAAACGGGAATAGAGTCGACGGATTCCAGCGGTCATCAAAGGATCCAAGCTCCTAACCTCCCATCAAAGAATAAAACTTCTAATTTTCTGAACTCCGAAACACATAACATCCCAACTGCCAAACACTAGGTAACTGATCTGAAAATCTAAGTAGTGATATACTGGAACTAGCCAATCCCAAACTTGGCCGATCAGATGGACAATACTGATCAATGATTATATGTTGGAAACTGAGAAATTATACGGTGAAGCCTGCAACACTGTCAAATGTTTCGTTTCATTACTGCAGATAAAAAAGCAGAATAACGGGGTAAAACCAAAGATCGATAGGGGGCAGTCGGGCAGATATGTGCAGTGAGTGCCACAGGATACCACTTGGCAGTCACACAGACAAAAATCACAGATTGTAGAATACTGACCATACGATTAAAAAATTGCAAATGGACTATCAAACGATATATGAGAATTGTCAAGAAACATGCAAATGTTCATAAGAACGGAAGGTAATGAATTGGGGTTCTTCCGCATCGAGACCTATCCAATGAACCGACAGATTGATGATCATGTGTACCGCATGCTGAAGAGATAACCTGAGTACCATCCTCGGTTACCAAACCAAGTATCCTATAATAGGCTTAATAATATTTTATTAACCTATCCATAAGCAAGGATCATCAAACTCTTAACAAACAGCTAATTAGCAAGTATCGTAAAGTAATTAATCAAGGATTTAAAAAGAAGAAAAAAATCCATAAGACAATAAATTGAAGATGAAGTGTCCTCTCCGGTAAGTAAATTGATTTCAATCAGTGTAAATTTAAGTGCCCGATGGACTTTCCGAACATTCCCCAATTTCTACTACAGCAACAAGGAAAATAAGAAAAGCCTTAAGCTGAAGATATCCATAAGCATTCCACCATGGGGAAATGGAACCGGGATCAATCCATCCTCCCCTTCAAGGTACTCTCCTGCACTTCGGTCGGTGTACTGCAGCATGACCAAAAAAAAACAATATATATTAAATCAATGTACACATGAAGAGAGGTACCTGCAATCCCTATCTGCATTTCGCATAAGAAAGTAGATTAATCAAAAGGTTAGGAATGTTTGATTGATGCAATTTCTAGGATGTGCCCAATTTACAGAGTGATCTTCGTGTGGACGATCTGGTTGAATGTGCAGCCGTACACCAATGTTGCCAACTTGCCATCATAAGGCCAAAGTTGCTGCTCAAGCCCAAGCACATATTCAGACTTAGAGTGACAACCAACTTTTTGAAGAACTCACATTTTAGTCCCAATTTATTCATCAAACAAATATATCGTGGCATTCAAAAAGTTGCAACTTTTGAACAAATCTCAAACTAACTCCGCGATTAAATCGCATATAAATTGCAACTAAATCGCAACTTATGTAAGTAATCGAAAACTTTATATATATATATATAATTTTCATAATTATTAATTTATTTTTTATTTTCCTGTACAGGCCTGTAATGTCTGATACAAGGGTGTCAATGATATACCTCGTCTCCATGCCACAAAACATGATGTGTCATCTGAGATGATAAAATATTGGTGAGAGTATAATTTATTTTTTTTCAATAACAAGGTATCCGGCCTCTTAGAACACCCATCTAAGTCCCCGGGTACGTGCCACAGCCACACATCACGTGTAACAGTCAGTAGGGATAAATTCCTGCGAGTGGCCAACAAGGGGAAGGATTTGAACTCAGAACGTCCGCTTCTTGAGGCGTGGTCCTCGCCATATTGAAAGGCTCAATAGTTTCATGGTATCAAAACTCGGCCGATACCGATACGTATCGGTTTCATCAAGAAAAGATACCGATACTTTCCGGTACCTGCATCGGGGTGGTATCGGGATCAGTATTGGTATCGGACAAATACAGGTCAGTATCGGCTGATACTGATCGATACCAATCTCTTTATAGTTTCCTTTTATCTTTTTTTGAAGAAAAAAAAAATTATCCATCGATACGGGTATCAGCGATACCATATCCGTATCGGCCGATACTCAATACCTATACTGATACCTTGTAGTCCTTGCTCAATTCTATTATTCAGATATATCGATAGAATATGGCAAATGATGGTGATGCAACCAGAAATGAAAGCTCAAAAGGAAAAAGAAAAGAGAATGGACTTACGCGACAAAGACATGTCCCCCCCAGCCACTCAAGCAATAACGGTCTATTGATGATATTAGTGCTTGAGAGATTGCCTCAAACAATTCATCTGGTTCCTGAATAACAACGGAAAATAGAGGTTATTGTATATATTGTTCTACATAAGGAAAACAATTCCAAGCTTTAGCAAGTCGCATGAAAATAAAGCAAATACTCAAAGCAGCGACTCAATTTTGGACTTCTCCATAACAGGCATGTATCTATGTTTTTTGTATTAATTTGGAGCTCTTAAGGTTACTTTCAACTAGGGTGCCGACGGGTCGGGTTGGTATTAATATCCGACCCCGACTCACAACCTTGACTTCAACCCGAACCCAACCCCCCTAAACTGAACCCTGTTTAGCAAACCTTGGATTCAAACCTTCCTTTGGAGCCACCGAAACCTGCACAAACCATCGAACTCAAAAGAAAAACAGCTTTCAATCATCAGGAAACTTTCAAACACGAAAGACGGGTACTCATCAGACACATTCGAACCAAGCCGGGCTCTTGATCTGAGGAAAAACAGTGGTAAAATTTCCCTCAACTTGGATTCACCTGAATTGTTCTCGAGCGAATCGAAAGACAACATAACCAGCAGAGGGTGAGATTAGCATTCCCCATATATATATATGTATATTACGATAAATGGTACCTTACCTATGAAAAATAATAATAACAATAAATAAACAAAATCCATGAACAATCTCGTTGCCATTTTCCTTTCAGGGTTGTCAAACTGCACAATCATAAAAGAGCTGTACCTGGCTGGAAGCAAGATAAGTAATGTCGAGGGACTACACAGGCTCTTGAAGTTGACAGTTCTAGACCTGAGTTTCAACAAAATAACGACAGCTAAAGCGCTTGGGCAGCTCGTCGCAAACTATAACTCTTTGTTGGCATTGAACCTGTTGGGCAATCCAATACAAAGCAATATTGCTGATGACCAGCTGAGGAAGGCAGTCTTAAGTCTCCTTCCTAAGTAGGCTTATCTTAACAAGCAACCCATTAAGCCACAGAGGGCAAGAGAAGCAACCACGGACAGAGTAGCTAAAGCAGCATTTGGTACTAGTGGATGGAACCCTCGAAAGAAGACACAGAAACGAGCAACTTATGGCTCCTCTTCTACTTCAAAGAGCAGGGGCCAAATGGTGGGCAGAAAAACAGACAGATCAAGAGACCATCAACATTTGCTTAAAATTATGAATTGATGTTGGGGAAACTCAGAATCGGGAGGTTTGGTTCGGGGATCGCACGTTGCTACATGCCAATGCTAAGTTTGAAATCGGGAATCCAAGTGTGCTTGGGAGTCAGCAAGCATTGTTCGTGTGCTTTTTCTGGATTTATATACAGGTTCTGAAGGACATTGATCATATGGGATGGGGGTTTCAGATTGATTTTTCAAGTAATAGAATAGAGTTTGTTAGGCATATGGTTCTGTTGTTGTATGGAAATCTGTACGAGTGAAGAAAAAGTTTCTTTTATGTATGCTGAATATGGATAATTTATCAGACTCTCGTATGAAAAAAGAGAAAAAAATCATTCTGTTTCAGTTAGATTGTGGTTTTCGGTTCAGTTATGACTATTAGCAACTGTATAAGATAATGAATATAGCCTTCTCAGATGTTACCATAAAGCAATAACAGGAAACAGCAAACTACACATATTTGGATGCCAAAGACAGTGTGGCCCTTTGGTTCTTGCAAGGGAATATGGACACCGGCAATTACCATCCAACATTACTATAACTAGAAATCGTTGGTGGGGTCCCAACCACCCTACTTTCATACAGCCCCTTATCATTGTGCAGCTCTCCAACAATAACTCATCATAGAGAGTAGTAATACTACAGAAAACCTTTTTTTCTACTTCTTCCATGGCTCCACCTTCTCCTCATTATTTTCTTTCTGTAAGTTGACTGCTTTCAGTTCTCCCCACATGCAAAGATTCTTATGTTGTCAATTGTACGTACTTCTAAATAATTGAAGATCATATCGCCAATAATAATAAACATGACCTTGGGCCATTGTTAAAAGAGTCATCTGCTTTATGTACTCTTCACATGTCATACATGGTAGGATGGGCAAGCGACAAGAGCTGTCAATGAAACCTGACTGAGTTGAGCAAGTATCGGCCCCACTTAATCCCGGGCAAGGCATGAGCTAGAGGTCTATCAACCTGGCCCTGCCCAGCCTGGGAATATATTTATCTATATTAAATATATATTAATAGAAACTAATAAATTTTAGATTAAATTAATAATAAAGTAGGCATTTTACTAAAATTCCCAGAGATTAAACTGTTGAACTGTTGAAATGCTTAATATTTGGGCATCCTAGTAAAATTCCACCTAATTATATATATATAAAGACCCTTGCCCTTATTCTCTCTTCAATGTATATTAGAAAATTTTGGCCCGTAGCACGACCTGGACTCGGCCCAGCCCTGCCTATGGCCCGGCTTGGACTTGCGGCATGGCAGCCTGGGTTAAGCCTGTCCCTCGCCCGGACCAGCCCGGCCCATTGACAGCACTACCCCCGACGTGATTCCAAATGTCTATATAGTAAAAATAGTTGGTCATCTATTACATCTGATCTGATTGTAAAAGCTACTTGGAATATAGAGTGGCACCAATCGTATATTATGTTCATGAATATCATAATGGTCATGAAATAATAATTGAAAACAACTGAGCTAATATTTAGATAAATTTCCCTTTATTTTTTTTTGTAGAATTTCTCGTAATTTTTCTAGATTTTTTTTATATTGAACAGCGTTCCGCTGTTGAAACCGACAGCTTAACCAGTCATATGAGAAAAAAGAGAAGGTAGCTAGAGAAGAAAGCCGTCAATGTAACAGTTATAACTGTCCTAACAACATGTCCCCATCATAAATAATTATAAGCACCCAATATGCACAAAATCTGTAGACACCATAGTATTTATGACACGTAGTAGACCCTATTGGGTGTTTGTCACTCTCATTCAGTCAATCATAGAAAGGGGATTGATCTTGAGTGATATTCCAACAAGTTAAAGATGCTCCATTGATCGCATACATAATTCTACAAATCTCCTTCAGTCAACAGTTAAGTGATGTTTCATGGAAATGAACAAGAAAACTGAATCTAGCAAACAGAGCTTATTATTATTTTTATTTTTTATTTATCCGTAAATACAAGATGTGTTAACAAACAGCGAGGAGTTGGAAAAGCACAAGAAGGAACCGACCAAAAGGAGAATAACAGACAAACGAAAAAACAAAAGAAAGGAAATCCCCCCAAGCTCACAGAGCTTATTATTCATAGTAGAAAACTAGCTAAAATAGTTGTCATCCAATCGGAAAACCTCCCCAAATCCACTTAACTTTTTCCGCACAAGAAAAGTTTTCTTTAATGTTTTAAATAGTGTTTGAGTGTAAGCCTCGAGGCGTAATGAAGCGTAGTGAGGCGTATTTGAGGCGCAGTGAGGCTTAAGCCTCACGTGAATTTTTATTTTCCACTTCCTTATCCTCTTTTTTCTTACAAAGTTTACCTTTTTAAAAGATTATTAAAGAATGAAATAGAGTAGGATCACCTTTGTTAATACTTAATAACATAGAATTACTATTTGATAATGAGATAAAAAATAATCAGTGAGTGGTCAAACTTTAATTTGTATTGTAACATTATTTTTTGAGTTGTAAGTTGTGAGTCATGCCTTGAGACTTATATGTTCCAAACATTTGAAATCTTGCATTTTTTTATTTTCAACTTTGGTTTATGATAAAAACAATTATTCAATATTTTTCTTAAATGTTTTCTTATTTATTTATCATTTTTTGTGAATTTTCTTTATATCATTTAAATTTATTATATTTTTTTAATTCAAAAAATCGTGAGGCTTACACCTCGCCTCGCGGGAGCATTGAATGCTACGCGTTTTGCCTTTAAAAACACTGGTTTTAATCATCTTGAAGACGATCCACATCCCCAATTTAATTCTAATGTAGATAGTTCACACCACCCCTTAAAATTATAGAAGACATGATTTCTTTGTAAATGTTGCATCAACACTTGTTGGTCTCAAATGCATCATTCAGAAATCCTTTTAATTTATATATGAACTTGTGGGTAAAGGGGATAATGGGTGAAAACAGGAGACAGAGGTCAGAATGGGGCATTAGAGCCCTAGAGTGCGTATTGGGTTAGGATGGTGGAAAGGTGTGCAAAAGGCAAGACTTAGTTTCGAGGTATAGGTTTCAGTGTGGGCCACGGAAATAAAATTAAATTTGAGAGAGATAGATGGTGTGGGGGAAGGCGTTAAAAAAGTGACCCACAAAGACTTATGGGTTGGTGTTAAATAAGAATGCTAAGGTTAAAGAGATTTGGGAGACATACCGAAGTCAATCGTTGTAGAACATTCCAATATAGAAGAATTAGAAGAGGACGAACCAAGGGAGCTTATGGAGTTTGTCCAGGAGTTGGGCACATAGTCACCAAGTTGAGGTTCAGCAAAAATTCGGGAAAAAAAGGGCAAAATTTGACAAATTCAGGAAAAAATCGGAGAAAAAATCAGAGAAATTTAATATTAAAAAAAATAAGATTAAAAAGTATAAAAAAAATTTAAGACTATTAAAAATCACGAGTTATGGAAAAAAATCATGAATTATTTGTGAATTATTCGCGAAGTTCGTGAATTTTAAAAAAATATATACAAAATTTTCAAAAATTTGCGAATAATTCATGATTAATTCGTTTAAATTCAAGAATTATTCGCAATTTTTTTAAAAATTCGGAGAATTTGGTGACTATGGTTTGGGAGGACAAGAATAGACAAGATAATTGTGTGGTTATGGGAGAAAAAAAAATAGAAAAAAGAGGGAATTTCACAGTGAGGCTTTTCTACTCATTTTAGTTAGGATGCCTTCAATCGAGTAATATTTGACCACTATGTGGAAGGCGGCACCATTTATAGTGAAGTTCTTTATGTGGGAAGGGGAATGATAGTTCTACGAATTGTGTTTTCTGTGGAGCTTATGAGGAAACTGTGGAGTATGTTTGCATGTAAAATGTGAAAAGGTTCGGGCGGCTGCTCGTAGACCCCTTTTGGTGATAACATGGAGTTATCCTTTGGTGGGTGCTACCAATAGTAATCTTATCAGATATTCGGAAGGAGGGGAATAAGAGAATTTCATTAAGAAATTTGGCACGTAAACCTTGAGGATCTGACCTGGTGGTGTCCAACATCCCCTTGTTGTTTGGCTCTTATGGTGAAGAGGATTTTGAGGGAGTGGGAGCAACTAAGGCCACCTCAGTGTTCAGTGACCTGAACAGTCCTAGGTCTCCCTTTGTGGCAGGCAGTATTTCACTTTTTCACTTTTATGTTTGTTTATTGCCATTTTGTTTCTTTCCTTTGTTTTTTTTTTCCTTTTTCCCTTTGACAAAGCACCTTGCTAAGACACTTTTTTTGTCTTAATGAAGTTATGGCCTTTTTACAATTTTACATGAACCAAATACGTATCCAAAAATTGTTATTTTCAATGGGGATTTTATTTCTTAAACTAACCAAAGCAAGTTTCTTATAGGATTAAAGAGATGAAATATGCAGTACTACAATGCTAACCAGTCGCATCCAAAGTCGTTAGATGCATTGGTGATTTAATTTCCAGTAACTAATAAGATGACGGTAGAAACATTCCCATTTACGATATAAAGTATAAGCACCATATAAGCCAGTACATCAAATCCAAAAAATTGCCACTGCATTTGATCCTATTTAGTAAAGAAGGTAATAGTCAAATTCGAATATGACAAAGTATGAAGCAATAGCAAATAAAGCATAACATAAAAATATATCTACCACTAAAACTGACAACAATCATCAACAAATGACGACTTCAAAAATATATCCCCATTCGCAATCGGCACATTTTGAGTGCACAGTCACGGTCTTGAGAATTAGGAAACTGTAACAGGAAGACCAGGGGTGAATAAATCAACCCTAGGGATGAGGAACACTGCCAAACCTTTTTCACTTCAGGGAGCGCCTTCAAGGTATCCATTTTTCAAAACCCATCACAAACGGTTTGTAGGAATTTCAGACAATTTCAATTAATTCATTGGGGTCCACATCGTCATTCATCAACGGACCTTGGAAGCCTCTTTGTTCACTGCCATGTACTTCCAATGGTCCGTATTTCTAAATAATTGAAGATCATATAGCCAATAATAATAAACATGACCTTGGGACATTGTTAAAGGAGTCATCTGCTTTATGTACTCTCTTTTCTTTCAAAAATCACAAGTTATACAGGGTAAGATGGGCTAGCAACAAGAGCTGTCAATGGATCGGGCTGGCTCGCAACTCAGCCCGGTCCTGGCCCAGAGGGCTTTTTTTCCTGTGAACCCTGACTGGGTTGAGCAAGTACTGGCCTGGCTTAGTCAGGGAAGGGCACGAGCTATAGGTCCGTCGATCAACCTGGTCGGGCCTAGCAAGGGCATATATTTATCTATATAAAATATAAATATATTATTAAAAATTAATAAATTTCAGATAGAAATATTTATAAAGTAGGCATTTTACAAAATTGCATAGTGATTAAACTGTTTAATATTTGGGCATTCTGGTAAAATGCCACCTAATTATATATAAAAGGGGGGCCCTTTGTCCTTACTCTTTCTTCATTGTAGATTAGAAAATTTTAGGCCTATAGCATGACCTAGACTTCGCCCAGCCCTACCTATGGCCTGGCTTAGATAGGCTGCATGGCAACCAGGGTTAAGCCCACCCCTGGCCCTGACCATCATGGCCCATAGACAACGCTACCTCCAACGTGATTCCAAATTACTATATATTAAATATAGTTGGTTATCTATTACATCTGATTTGACAGTAACAACTACTTGGCATATAGAAGTGCGTCAATTGTAAATTATCTTCATGGATATCATAATGGTAATGAAAATAATGATTGAAAACAGAAAGTTGTCAATAGAACAGTATAACTGTCCTAACACCATAGCCCCATCACAAATAATTACAGGCCCCATTACATGTCATAAATACTTTAATGTCTACAGATTTTGTTCCTATTGGGTGCTTGTCGTTCTCATTCGTAAAAGGGGATTTGATCTTGACTAATATTTCAACAAGATAAAGATGCTCCACTGATTGCATACATAATTCTACAAATCTCCTTCAGTTAACAGTTAAGTGATGTTCCATGGAAATGAAAAAACAACTGAATCTAACAAACACTGCCTCAGTAATCAATAATTCATAGTAGAAAAAAAGCTTAAATAGTTGTCATCCTTCAGAAAACCTCTCCAGGTCCACTTAACTTCTATCGCACTAGGAAAGTTTAAATCATCTTGAAGAGGATCCACATCCACAATCTAATTCTAACATTTCACACCCCTTAAATTACATAAGACGTGATTTCTTTGTAAATGTTGTCATCACTCATCAATCTCAAATGCATCATTCAGAAATCCTTTTAGTTTAGATATGGACTTGTGGGGGAAGGGGATAGTGGATAAATATGGGAGAGAGAGGCCGGGATGGGGTATTAGGGGCCCTAGAGAGCGTATTGGGCCAGGATGGTAGAAAGGTGGGCAAAAGGTGAGACCTGGTTTCGAGGTAGGTATAAGTTTCAGAGTGAGAAATAAAATTAAATTTTGAGGAGGTAAGATGGTGTGGTGGGAGGCGTTCGAAAAGCGAGCCACAAAGATTTATGGATTGTGTTAAATATTGAACGCTAAGGAGATTTGGGAGACAAACCGGAGTCAGTCAGTGTAGAACATTCGAATACAGAAAACTTAAAGAGAGGACAAAGCAAGGGAATGTATGGAGTTTGTGCAGGAGTTAGACGGACAAGAATAGACAACAAAATTGTGTGGTTATGGGAAAAAAAGAACCCCGATTTGGTGACTATGCCTAAAACCACTCCCCGCATTTCCTTGTGGACAAGCAACCACTCTAATGATAGGAGAGAACCGGATTCTAATCAAGGTAATTGCATTGGGAACAGAGCCAATCACCCTTCTGAAGAAAAGATAATAGCCTTTTTGTAATGATCCACTGTTTATAACAATATTTACTCAAGATACATTAACTTCTTTGGCAGTTAATACCAACACTATTTAAATCTTAAAATCGACTGAAATCTTGTCGAAATCACAAAGTAGCTCACAAGCCCTCATCTCCCTTGGCATTAAAAAGATATGGACCATTTCCCCATTTTTGTGTCATGCACCATTTTCTAAACAATATGATTCAAAATACATTCTCTTCCAAAGTTTCAAAGTAAGAATCACCAATCTAATACCTCGACAACTAGCACAATTTTGGATATACCATTTACTCTTGAAAATTGATGACAATGTACACACTTTCATTGTCTCAGGGTAAGCAACCTCCTAAGTAAGTTAGAACAAAAGGCACACACATCTTTAGACTTAGGATGGTGAAAATTTCTAATGTACAAAGAGCTTTTATAAAATTTAGTAGAACAAAAATATAAAGAAATATTAATGCAAAAGTACAACATTATTTTACAATCTAAATATCCTTCTTCATCTTAAATTCTTAGATTTGTAAAAAAAGTTTAATCATTCTCAATTCATTTTAACCTAAACCCTCAATTCATTTTAACCTAGATGAGTGGTTAAACTAGTAAACCCAACCAGGTTTTATCTAAAAGCTGGAGTGTCAGACTAAGCACATTTCTATCAATTCTTGATGCAAAGAATCACCTAGTTCGATAAATCCAAGCAAATCCTAAGTCAACTCATCAGATTTCCAAATGCTTCCATGACTAAAATTCAATTATTGGGCTCATCCATAATACCCACAAAGCAGCCATAGAGTAAAGCCAGCAAAGACTTCAAGCTCTAGTAGAACATGGACAGTCAAACAATGTAGACAACCAAATCACTTTTTCCATCATGCCAACATGATGTCTAAGGGAAACTTCACATCTTTATGGTGAAAGAGAAACCAGCGAAGAGGCAATTTTGTCTTTACCACTTCACTGCAAAGAACACTGGTTGACTGAGGATTTTGTTCGAGCAGTGATCCCCTGAAAGGTAACACTATAGGAGGGCTAGACGAGATAATAGCCAAATATATTATTTTGAATGGCAATCATAGCTATCATTGCAAAATCATATAAATATGATACCACACAAGCTTAACACCTAAAATGAAAATTATAACATGTCCACATTAGGATAGAACAAAAGTAGCCTTAACCGAATGGCAAATCTGAACCCATAGCCAGCAGGGATATATCAATGCCTTCCTTAGCAAGAGAACCCGCCATAGCATTAGCCTATCTGTGAGCATAATGGAAATGATTTGATAAAGAGGCACAGAAATTGATAGCCTCCTCAATGGGATTTGATGAGATACTATATAGAAAGACCAATTATGTATCAGTTCAATGACCTGGCTTACTTGCAATAGCAACTACAATGGATCTATACTCAAATCTAAGGTTAATTTGGGGCTATTAACATCTCCTGCTAGTCCAAAGAGTTCCACCAAGTATGACCAGTTCACTTGGTATTCAAGTTATCACAATTTCCAAGAACTCAACTTGAGAACAAGTAAACAGGGAGCTGATAGATCATATACACACAAGTAATACAAGATGGATAGGGTAAATCATACTAAGAGTAAATTTCAGTTTGGAGTATTAATCAGTCAGTAACAGTTACTGGAAAAATATATTAAACTAAGTAACGTATGAATGCTAGAAAAGAATGTTACCCACTCAATCCACCATTCAGTTCCTGATCAAGATAGTCTAGAGAGGTTAGAGATTAGAAAGAGTATTACTATAATTATGGAGATAAATTCAAAAGACTGGTTGCAAAATTATTTGAACCATTGACCGGTCCATGGAAGTAATCTTTAACTTCCTTGCTGGAAGACTTAATGTGACGACCTGGACCCACATGCCAGCGATATTGTCAGGTTCTAAGCTTAGGTCCCTGCCCCGGTTTTGATCCTGGCATGGGCATTACGTTTCGTCGTCCCCACCCAAAACGCGTCGATGCATGAATGGGCTAATCACACCTCATAGCCCAGGCTCTGGACTTCTCTCTATCCGATGTGGGATATTGTACTTGAGGTTTACTTTCTCAAACTAGATTTGTATAGCAGATCATGTTGTTCTACAAAAATTGTTGACGCAGGACGGTACCCTAAACTACGTGAATGATATGATTGAATTTTGCCGAAATTAAATTGGAATTAAACTAAACAATGAAACTTGCAAAATATAACAAATACCTCAGAGTCTCGTAGTATTCCTTGGGAGAATCATGTATAATTCAGGCAGGGTTCAGTCCAGGCGCTAGATCCGTTAGGTTGCAGCGCAGATCGATCCTAGAGATAGAACTCTAGGTTTCTTTCCAGATTATGGTGCTCACGATTCAATGATGGGATCACTGATTTTCTCTGAATATCAAGTGCGGAAGGTTTAATAACTCTACTGGGCTCTACGGTTGTTGAATCGGATCGATTCAAGGATTTAGAGAAATTTAGGGTTTGGGATTTCACAAGAAGATGGTCGATTTAGGGTTGTAGAATCACGCAAACAAAGATAAAAGAGGTAGATAGAATTGTAGGCTTCACACCCTTGGCTTCGCACCAAACCCTTCTCGGGAAGAAGATTCACTCTTCGTAGAGGCTCATCTCAAGCACACATAAGCAAAAGCTCTTTTCATTCATAATCAATAATCTTAATAGAGTGTTTACAAGGCCCTTATATAGGCTAAGAAAACCCTAAACGAAATAAAACTCGCACTAAAAGAGTTCTAAAATAATAAAAGACTAAAAAAACAAATAAAAGAAAATTTTCGTCACTGTGCCCTCGCTCGAGCTTAAGTGGCCGCTGGAGCGAGGGCCCGCTCGAGCGAGGATTATAACCGCTCGAGCGAGGGCTTGCTGCGGCACTTCTCCTTGCGGTTTCCAGAATGTCCTCTCTCGCCTAGTTTTAATTTCCATTCCTCTTCTTCCGACGTCAGTACACGCGAAAAGGTCCATATCCGATGTCTACAATGTCGGCGTCCCCGTCAATTCTCCCGGGCCGAAAAGGCTTCATCACCGATGAAGCAGCGTCGTGATAGTGCTCGAGTATGTCGGGGTTCAAACGTCGAACTTCGTCTTCAGCGACCCATGAGTTCTCGGAGTCCGGCTTTCCAAACCACTTGACCAAGTACTTTTGAATTCCACCATCATGGGTGGATATCGCCATATCATCTAGTATTCCTTCGATCTCATCTCTGTGTTGCTTGTGTGGGGAAGGGAAGGGTAGGGGTTGCAGGGTGGGGCTGGAATTTGGGCTCGGGGTTGTGAGGGGGTGGGGCTGGGGCTACAGAGGGAACCAGGTCCTCCATATTGAATGTAGAGCTGACCCCTATATCAGGTGGAAGCTCAAGAACATATGCATTAGGGCCGCTCCTTGCCACAATTCTAAAAGGTCCAACGCCGTGGGCTTGGAGATCCTTTACGACTCCGAATGGGAATCGTTCAGGCCTAACCCGAACCATCACATAATCATTCAATTGAAATTCCATAAAAGCCTTAGGTAACTGCATCGATATTTTGAGAGCTTCATTGCATAAATTAATTTCAAACTTAATTTCGGCATGCAATGCGGAATGAGACTCAAAAGATGACTCACGATAAGACTTGGAACGCATAGCGATGACTATGATGTGCACGTGTATCAATGGACTCGATACTCTCATGTGCATGCGACGCTAACGACTCACATGTAGTGGCCTGTATTAGCAGTGGTGACTCATGTGCAGTGGACTCGACCAACACTAGTGACTCATGTGTGATCAAATCAAGGGACACTAATGACTCATGTGGACTCGATCCAACGGATTTTAATGACTCATGGGTAATTGACTTCATTGGTTCGTGTGTGCTCGGTTCAACCAACTTTAACGATTCAAGTGTACATGACTCTACCACCAACAAGGACTCGTGTACAACTGGCTCTACGGGCTCTAACAAATCATGCGTGAGTGACTCAACATTACTACTCACAAGGAAATCAGAAGCTCCCTTGACACAAACTAGACTCTCTTCAGCTTCTTCGATCTCCTCTTCACTCATCACAGTTCTAGGGTCATACACTTCCTCTTCTACTTTCATATTTTTCGACTCCTTAAAACTTTCCCGTTTAATCAATAAGTTCGGAGTGGAAAATTGTGTGGAGCATTGGTAAGCAAAGTGTCCAAACCCTTGACACTTAAGACAATCAGGACACTTGTCTGTCTTGGGTTTTAAAATTTGTAAAAGATGACGGTGTGTGAGAGGAATATAATTCTCGATAAGTCGCTCCCTCATGTCCTCCCATCGTGTGATGGGCTTACGATTAGCTAACTCGCATAGAAGCTCAACATTAGCCCAATAGGTTTTGGCACTATCCTCCAACTTTGTTTTCACTAACCTAACTTTGTGCTCATTCGGTACGCCATACCAATCAAAATACTCTTCCACACTAGACAACCATTCCACGAAGGTTTTGGGCTTTAGCCATCCCTCAAAACATGAAACTTCCTCCCGAATAGATTTTAGAAACTTTTCGGCGGGATCATACTTGGGTTCACGCTGATGAGAGTATCCCCTAACTCTAGTCTCATCACGACTTTTGAGACTTTGCCCAGAATTTGGTGTGTAGCGGCTCCTATTATTAATTGCACACATTTGGGCTTTGATGTCCCTAAGGGCAGCGACAATCTCGCTCATGCTCATAGTGAACACGGCTTACTAACACGGGTGCTAAATGTCATGCACACATGAACCACAATGGGCAACGAATTTTGTCAAACACATGACATGCACACATAAAACTGAAGGAAGATGCAATGAAAATTAAAGTGACACAATATTCCCTAACCTAGAACCTAGGGCTCTGATACCAAAACTGACGCAGGACGGTACCCTAAACTACGTGAATGATATGATTGAATTTTGCCAAAATTAAATTGGAATTAAACTAAATAATGAAACTTGCAAAATATAACAAATACCTCAGGGTCTCGTAGTATTCCTTGGGAGAATCATGTATAATTCAGGCAGGGTTCAGTCCAGGCGCTAGATCCGTTAGGTTGCAGCGCAGATCGATCCTAGAGATAGAACTCTAGGTTTCTTTCCAGATTAGGGTGCTCACGATTCAATGATGGGATCACTGATTTTCTCTGAATATCAGGTGCGGAAGGTTTAATAACTCTACTGGGCTCTACGGTTGTTGAATCGGATCGATTCAAGGATTTAGAGAAATTTAAGGTTTGGGATTTCACAAGAAGATGGTCGATTTAGGGTTGTAGAATCACGCAAGCAAAGATAAAAGAGGTAGATAGAATTGTAGGCTTCACACCCTTGGCTTCGCACCAAACCCTTCACGGGAAGAAGATTCACTCTTCGTAGAGGCTCATCTCAAGCACACATAAGCAAAAGCTCTTTTCATTCATAATCAATAATCTTAATAGAGTGTTTACAAGGCCTTTATATAGGCTAAGAAAACCCTAAACGAAATAAAACTCGCACTAAAAGAGTTCTAAAATAATAAAAGACTAAAAAAACAAATAAAAGAAAATTTTCGTCACTGTGCCCGTTCGAGCGAGGATTATAACCGCTCGAGCGAGGATTATAACCGCTCGAGCGAGGATTATAACCGCTCGAGCGAGGGCTTGCTGCGGCACTTCTCCTTGCGGTTTCCAGAATGTCCTCTCTCGCCTAGTTTTAATTTCCATTCCTCTTCTTCCGACGTCGGTACACGCGAAAAGGTCCATATCCGATGTCTACAATGTCGGCGTCCCCGTCAATTGTTCAGCTAAAAAATAGTATAAAAGTAAAAAGAAGGTTTTATCTCAACAAAAATGTTGGTGTGTAACTGTGGATCTAATATGTCAGTGAATTATGTCTTTTTTAACTTTTAAACATTGTAAATTGAGGTTTCTGACAGGTATTGGATCTTTGCCCCACTGGTGATGCCCTCAAGCATGTAGCGTTGAGGTCAGGAGTTCAAATCCCATGCTGAACTATAAAAAAAAATTGAGGTTTCTTATAGAGAATACATAAATAAACTTGATAGAAACATTAGAATTCTATTCGTTGCGTGCCTGTGCAGGCAGCTGATTGGTGGTCAATTCTGAACTTCTCCACTATATGCATCACGTAGGTAGACATTGAGCTTCTTTTGCTCTATTTTGATGCAGCTTGTATTGTGATAGTTTGGTATTTGTTTTGTTCAGTATTTAGAATATCAACTAAGGAAAAGTGACCAGATTCTTTGACCTTTGAAATGAAGAAAAGGGTGTCATGAATTTCAGTAGCCTTGAAATACATGGAATTCACATTTTATGAGGACAGTCGCTGTCTTTGGTATTTAAAAAAGGATATTGCTACTGCTAAAGATTGATCGTAGAAAGTATACAAATATTGATCGACACCAAATAGATGAGACAAGACGATGATGATAGCATAATACCAAATTTTATATTTGCTTTACATTGCACGTGATTTTTGGTCTTATCGTGGAACTAAGGCTGTACTCTCGGAGCTGTTATATGTATAGTCACAAAATTCCATTCTTTGAAAAAAAGAAAACGCATTTAAAATGCACTAAAAAAAATGTTTTAAAAGGTGTACAAAACCTAACCTTAAGGAGTTTGGTGTGATGGCCAGGTACCCGCCTCAAGAAGCAGGAGAATTGAGATCGAATCCCCCCCTTGAGGCCACCCTAGGGATTTATATCCCTTGGTGACCCGGCACGTGCTAACTTGGGGTGTGCACATGCCCCTGGGATTAGTTGGGTGCTCTAAGAGGCCCGGACACCCAGGTTATAAAAAAAAAAGGTGTACAAAACCTGTTTTTTCAAAAACATTTAAAAACTAAAAACGTATAGAACCTGTCTTTTTACATTTAAAACGCATTTTTGCATTTTAAAAGGAAAAAAAAAAAGTTTAATGAATTTTTAATATTTATATTTCTCAAAAAAAAAAATTCCCTTTTTCACCCATACACTTTTCGTTTTTGCCCTTTTTCTGAATTTTTCCCTTGCCGTACTTATTCCCTTGCTCAGATATTTTCCCTTACTTTCCGCCTTTTGCCATTTTTCCAGAAATTTTTCCCTTGCTGTATTAATCCCATACTCCTTGGTGATTATGGTGATATGAAGGTACAAAGCACTATATCATGGTTGGAAAGACCATCGGAATTAGATAAGTAGCAGCCTCTTTGGCCACCATTATTGATAGATATAGAGACCATTAAGACTTTTCGATATACAGACCAAAAAAAAAAATCATACATTTCACCTGTCCGATAAATTAATTCATTTGAGGACCATCATCAATAACTTTATACACTTGTAGTGTGACTAATCTGACGATTAAAAAACTCCCAATCTCTAAATGTTGGACTATGACTCATTCAAGATGTGGGCAAGCAATTGGATAATTAAGATCAATTATCATTTCATCTAAAGGATTAAAAAAAGGTGGATTTTTTAATGTACCATGTGTATCAGTAATATATATCACCATAACTACCTTTTTTACGTTTGCCAGGCACCTAATTCATTTCCTAGAAGTGCCATTTTCAGTGCTAGGTCTGATTTCCTAAACTAACCAAAGCAAGTTTCTTACAGGATTAAAAAGATGAAATATGCAATACTATAAGGCTATCCCGTCACATCCACGGTCATTAGAAGCAACAACAATATAATTCTAATACGTAATAAGTAATAAAATGATGGCCAAGAATAAATCGAAACATTCCCATTAAAGGCACAAGTACATCAAACCCATAAAATTATCACTTCATTTTATTCAAAAAAGGTAACCAAATTGGAATCTGATAAAATATGAAGCTATAGCAAACAAAGCATAATATAAAAATATATCCACCATTATGACTGATTCCAATCATCTAAAAATGGTGGCTTCAAAAAAATTCAACCACATTCATAAATTCGGTATGAAACAAAAATTTCTTCTACACTACCAGTATACAACATTGCAATCAATAAAAGCGCAAAAACTGACCTATAAATACAGGAACGAATTTGGAATCTATCCCATCTTCACATTCTCCCTCCCAAATTGATTTGTCCTTGTTAGAAATATCCAACATTTTCAATCTCCACATTTAAAATAAATTTGAAACTCAGTTACCAACATCAGACTCCCCTTCCTTCAAACACGCATACCGATACAACTTCTCATTAAAGCCAACCTGTGGATCCTTCTCCTTCAAAACCCCATTTGCATCATAAGCGTCCCTTAAAAAAACAGTCCAATTCATCTCCGTACCCGCCAAATAAAAACTCTGTGGCTGCTTCAAAAGCATCTGATAAGTATGTTTCGTCAGACTAAACTCCTCCTTAAACTCCACAATGTGATGAATCGAAGCCCTCTTCTCCAACGTCAAGCTCAAGAACTCATGCAACACCCCAATCCTATTCTTCTCCGCCTCCAAAGACCAGAGATCCAAACCCGAACAGTCCGAATATGGCGAAACAAGCGGAAGCGTGTTCAACATGTTAACCTTCCTCTCATCATCCTCATCGAGATCTAAACACCTGCCACGACGAATAGGGAACTTAAACGCTTTCTTCACTCTATCCTCATCAACAATAAAATCGTGTTCGAGCGCACTAACAGCCAATGCAGGATCCCAATCTACGAGTTTGAGTATCCGTTTACCGTCATTTTCAACAGTAACCCTAAAATAGTCTGAATACCGGGCGATTCGGTCCCTGAAATCTTCCGGAATACCAAACAAAAGCCGGCAATGATAGATCTTGCTAAGAGGAATCTGGTGCTTCGTGGACATCATAAGCAACTTACGAACTGTTCGAACCCTAGATTCCTCCATCGAATCCATGATCTGCTGCTCTTCTTCGAGCAGTTTCTCCATTGTTTCCGTGAACCCGATCCAGAACTTGTTATCAGTGTGGCGGTAGACCTGGAGGAGCGCTGGGTGTCGTTCGATCGATCGGGAGACCTTGCGGCCACGCGGGAACCCCAATTCACGGTAGAGCTTGCCGGCATCATCCAGGAGGAGGATTTGTTGGGGTTGTTTGGAGAGGAATTCTTTGGTTTTGGTGATGAATCTGAAGAAAGTGTCACGCTGAACGATTTCTTCAAAGAATTGAATGCGTCGGGATTCGTGTTGGATGAGCTTGGTTCTAGGGCTCTCTTTCTTCTTCCTTCGCTTTCTATTCTTCTTGCTCTTCTTTAGGTTTATAAAGGAAGTTGAGAATTGGGAGAAGAGTGGACCGAGTGGTGTTAGAAAATTAGGGTTAGAGTTAGGGCTTTGGATTGGAGGTGAGAGGTGAAGGAGACAGGGAGTTAAGGTTTGTGAGGGAAAGTTGTTTTTGGTGGCGAGCTTCAGTAGGCGCCAAGCCATGTATTTTGATTTTGCTTGCTTTTGGATAGCAGGTTAGTGGTATTTAAAGGGGAAGGGGAATGATTCTGCGGTATCGTTACTATTATTGTGTTATGGTGGTGATGTGATCGACAGAAAGTATGAGGGCTCGTTCGGGCGTGCAGATAAGGTCAGAATCCGAGACTTTTCTCTGAAAAGGGCCCCATATATCCCACTTTCTGCGATTTTCTTCCCTTGGACAAGTTACTTTTTGTGCTTTTCCCCTATTCGCAAGTTTTTTTCGATTTGTGTGCTTTCGTTGTATTTTTTATTTTTTTTTTGTTGAAAGTGACATATAGCTGTTTTCACCAACAGATTGTTTTTCTTCCATTCACCCACTTATCTGGAGGTGGAAATAAAGGTACTCCTCGTATAATTGTCGGAATATGAGATCCAAGGAGTATACTCTCCTTTTCTATCCACAGGATCTCTTCCCTTGAGGTGCCAACCAACTTACACCTCCCTTCTCACGCGCCAGCCTTCCTTCCGCCTTTCCCATCCTTCATCTCACGCCAACCAGCCAAAACCTTCTAAGCTTGCTTGTTTTGTATTAATTATTAGATAATAACGCTTAATATCATATCATTCTTATTTTTAGATAATTATTCACTTATTCATGTTTATTCTCACTTTTAAATAATCTTTAATGATTATATTTGTAATCTTATTTATATATTAGTATCAAAACTTTAATAGCTCATGCCTATTTTGATCTTTTTTTTTTTTAAATTAATTTTTAGAGTTTATCCTTCTTATGAACACTCGTCAAGAGACTTATTATATGATTCGTCTTCAATTGTTATTGAGAGAGATCATGACAGACTTGATCTAATATGTCACCGACTCCGATAGACTCCAAGATGAGCGGGATGCGACAATAATGGACTTCATAGACAGACGGTGAACACCAACAAGCAAGATCGAGTTAGAGATCATGACAGAGCTGATCTAGTGTGCCACCGGCTTCGACAGATTCAAAGATGAGCGGGATGCGACAGTGATGAACTTCATAGACAGGCGATGACCACCAACAAGCAAGATCAAGTTTCCGCAACATCATCGCGAATCTTTAAGATTATATTTATCTTCAGCGTTTACATTCCAACTTGAAAGAAAATATTAGATAATAACGTTCAACACCGTATCATTCTCACTTCTAAATAATCATCTACTTACCCATGTTCATTCTCACTTTCAGATATTTATAGACTTTCTTATCAGATAATAAACAATGTAATCGATTGTGAAAATTTCTCTATTCTAATGTTCTTATGTTTATCTCTTTCTTTATTAATATCAATGATTTTTCTCGGATCTCACAATTGCCCTCGATATATGAAGAATCAGAACCATTTAGTCAAACTTTGCCATAAAAACTTTGGAACAAAAAACTCTTAATTTTTTATCTCAAATTCAATCCTCTCACTCTATCAAATCAACCCTAAATTTTTCAAAAATACGTTTTTGCCAAAATCCTCATCTGTAACTCTAGATCTAGCAATTGTCATCGATCGATGAAGAATCAAAGCCTTTTAAACGAAGTTTTGCTAAAAAGAACTTTGGATCGAAAGGCTCGTAATCTTGGATCTTGATCCCTAATAGACTTTTCTCTCTCTAAAAAGGCAGTTATTTTCCGAGGAGGGAGAACTTAGTCAGCTTTCATCAGTCTATATCGATATTTTATATTTTTGACGGGGTTTATGGGAAGAGTGACACGTGTACCCATCTTACTGGTTTACTCTTTTTGCGTCTTCTTGTCGCGTATGCATTTTTAGGGAGTTGGATCTACATCATTGGAAGAACTTTTTTAGTTTTAATGGCAGCAGATCATCTGTAATAACGCTTGATTACTTTTATCGATTTCCTAAGATTTAAGATTGACAAATGCATATGGCCTATGAATATATGTACATTTGTGAAAGTCAAATTTTGACAGCGAAGAGACAAAGTTGGCCCTTACATATAATTTAAAAAGAAACTTGTAATTTTAAGTAATTTAAAATATTATCTAAGTCGTCTAATTTGAAGGTCATAATTTAATGATCTCTCGAGAAAAAAATTGGCACCAAACATAACTCCTATCATATGACACTCAACCACCAAATCAAATGATAGCCTTTGACTACGATAAATCATATAATAAAAGTCATATTTTATGTAAATTTAAAGATTTATAGGTCATATATAACCAATAAATTTGATCGGTTAAATGGTGTTTTCATATGACATAGGTCACCATAATACTACCCTATCTTCAAAATATATGCGTGGAGCTTACTTTGTGTGTACAAGTAGGCCGATGCACCATAATACTAGACTATCTTTCAAAATATGTGCTTGGAGCCTACTACTTGTGTGTGCAAGTAGGCTAATCTAGCGACAAAACAACAATTCTAGCATCGCATGCAAGTAATGATCATTAAATCAGATTCGAAAAAAGACTCTATTAAATATGTTCAGACTCATCTTGATTGATTGTCCAAAATTTTTTAGAGAAATCTAAATACGACACATAAATCGATGATTAGATAACGCTTCTATGATCATAATATAATCACCCGTTGAATCAATTCTGAAGAAGAACTTAAAAACAAAAGATTTTCATCTTTTATGAGAAAAGTCAGAAATCTGAATAACTTAAGAACGTATATGAGAAAAGCCAAGAATTTAAGCCTACTAAAAATATGCAGGAATCTAAGTGTTGCATAATCTGAACTTTTCTGCAAAAAATTAAGAGCCTACTAAAAATATGCAGGAATCTAAGTGTTGCATAAGCTGAACTTTTCTGCAAAAAATTAAGAAACACTTGAACGATGCCTAAATGTAGGGTCAAAAGAGTTGGTCTCCCAATATTTAGTTTCATAATTTTCAGCGTTCTACTTCCCATCACCGCTCGATCCCGATCAGACAGCGATGAGAAACCTCATCATTCATTGTTTATAGTACCAACACTTGATAAAAACTGCCAACCAAAATGCTCTACTTTGAAAAATAATGGTCCCCAAATCTAAAAGTGACAAGTGGCTCAACTGCCCTTTATATTTTACTCAAATTGCTTAAAGAACTTTGCCATCGGACACTGGTTTGTGGGAGATTATTGAAGTAACCCATTTTCGATTGATACTGCATGTGCTTTGCTTTCTTAAATGTTTTATTGTTATAAGCATCGAACCTATTCATCAAAGACCAAAGAGAAGCTACTACTAAATTAGTATATTAAGACAAAAAGAACTTCTACTTTGGAATTTAAGAGAACTCCCTCTCACTCAGTACCCTTAATTTGAATATATCAATAAATTGAGGTACCAATAAATATTTGTGAGAGATATTAAAAAAATAAGAGAGAAACGTGTGAAAACATATGAGAACAATTAAAGGAGTAAGAGAGAGAAATTGATATGAAGGAGAGAGAAATGAGAGTTCCAATCATCTCTTAAAATTTTTCTTTCTTCTAAAAAAATAACAACTTTATTTTTTATAAGATTTTAGAAAAAAAAAAATTGACTATTATATTTCGAGAAAAATAATAAAGAAAAATCTTGTTTAATCACGAATGATTGTACACACAGTATCCAAATTTTAGAAGGAAAAAAAAATAATAAAAAAGACACATATGAGCAAAGTATCAAAAATAGGTTGATACCGATACGTATCGATTTTCGGTATCAAAAATCGGCCGATACCGATACGTATCAGTTTTCGGCTAAACCGATAGATATTAGTATCCCGTATCGGTATCACCGATACGTATCGGCTGATACGGGCCCGTATCGGTCGATATATATCTGGTTTCAATCGATACGTCTCGACTTCGACTGAGATTTTAGTTTCTTTGTTTCTTTTCTTTTTTAATTGGCCGATACGTACCGGTATCGGTCGATACGTTTAGGTCGATTCGTAACTGCTTCGGGCAAATCGATACCCGAGATCTATGTTGTGTAAATTAAGTTGTACTCACAAGTGCACGAATAGTGATGTAGTCAGTGGGTGTAGAGTACGAGATCGTTCCCATGAGGATTGGTTAGAAAATTTAAAATAAAAAATAATAATTAATCAAAAAAATTTTCACATATCTATCACAGTATTTTCTAAATTAAAAACTTAAGAACTTGAAAAATTAGATAAACACTAACCACTAATTGAAATTTAAACAGATTATAGAAGATAAGGATCGGGGTACTAAATCTTCCCATCATAGGTTTATCATTTACAGAATATAAATCTGTGGATGAAGATATGAGATTCTCATAAGATGTCTATGAAGGAGCACTGGCCCTGAACACACATGAATTCTCAAGTATAGATCTGAGATCACGGAGATGTGTGATTAACACCTCATGAGTATATGATTAACACTCATACCTCGGATAATACTAAGAACCCAATTTCTAGGTAAATTCTAAAACATGATCTAAGATTAAGGAGATGTATGATTAACACCCCATAAGTGTGTGATTAACACTCACACCTCAGATAGTGATTGGAACTCACCATGGGATAAAGTCACACTATCGATCCAAGATCAAGGAGATGTGTGATTAACATCTCATGAGTGTATGATTAACACTCACACCTTGGAGAATAGTAAAACTTCACCCCAAGATGGGTAAAAATTAGAATAAAATTATTATTGCAGATCTAAAATCATAGGGCATGATGAGCTCATAGATTTCAGATCACAGTCAGATCACATTCATATCAACAATAAACTTTGGGCCCTTAAAAGAATCTAATATCTCACCCACACATTTATATTACTGTAAATGAATACCTCGGATGGGGTTCATCAGATCCCCATCCTTAATGAAACTAGTCACACATGATAACAGTAAACAACATGATTGAAATGTGAGCCAACATAAATATTAAAATATCGTAAAGGGGTTTAATAATATTCACGAAAAGCTTTAATCCAAAGTATGTACACCTCCTTCTTGAAAGTAGATAAAAATCATAAAACTAAGACTTATCTTCTCTCCAGAAAAATGAATAATAAAAACTCGTTTAAGAAGAAAAACTGGGACCAAGTGCCCTTACAAACTTGAAAAGCAGAAATTATCTTAGCGAGCCTAAAAATTGCCAAAAGCGGAAGCCGCCTTATCCTCCTTGAATCATAGATTATATTCCTTGAAAAGAGTACCGAGATTCTGGCGGTCAAACACAAATTCGGACTCAAATTCAAACTTGGTCGATTGATCGACTTAGGCAGTCGATCGATCGACCAAGTTAAATGTATTATTCAAGTTTCAAATCTTCCGGGTTATGTCGATCAATCGACCAACAAGGGTCGATCGATCGACCTAGTCAAAAGGTCTTGCTTTTCTTTATTTGTCACTTCCTTTCCGCTTTTTCGCCATTTTATACTTCCTAATGAGTTTAATGACCACTTTGTCCTGAAACTTAGAAAACTTGACAAATCATGTTAAATAGCTTTCATCGGACGGCTAAATGTAGATTTTTAGAGGTGAAATATCATCATATTTCACTGCACATCAATCTAAAATTTGGATACTGTGTGCGTAATCACCTGCGATCAAACAAGATTTTTCTGAAAAAATAATAGTCGGTATTTATTTCTTTTCCTAAACTCTTACCCAAATAAGGCTGCTATTTCGTTGGAATAAGGAAGAATATTTTTTTCTTTTGCCTAAAATCTTAATCAAAATAAGGCTTCTATTTTGTTAGAAGGAAGAAGAAAAATTTTAAGAGACAATTAGATCTCTCTTTTTCTCTCCTCCACATCAGTTTCTCTCTCCTACTCTAATTTTTCTCACAAATTTCCCCACGTGTCTCTCTCTTACTCCTTTAATTTCTCTCACAAGCATTTATTGGTTTCCATGATTAACCCCAACTTCATATCTCTCCTCTTTTATTTTGATGAAATGTCTCTCCTCTTTTGCTAGTAAGAGATAAAGTAAAGGAAAATTTACCAGATCGACCCTGTCAGATACACCTTTTCCGTCAGAGGCTCCATATTTTCACCTTTACCCAAACCGACTAGCTTTTAGCCAAGTCATTTTCATCTACCACAAAAGGTTCGAAATAATCCTTCTTGCACTTTTTTTTGTTCTACATGGTTTAAAATTTTAAATATTTGCACTTTTCTATATTTATGCCGTGTGAAACGGGGTCTATGCCGTCTGATTTGAAGGCCACAATATAAAATCCATGGCGTCAAAGATAGACACGAAAAAAAGGCGATATCGCGTCTTTAAAAAAAAATAAAAAATTAAAACAATCAATGACAACTCTTAAAACAATCAATGACGACTCTTAAAACAATTGATGACGACTCTTAACACAGTCGTTACCGATTGTTTTAAGAGTCTCCATCGACTGTTTAGACAGTCAGTACCAACTATGAAAATATTTATTTATTTTTATACGATGATGGCATTGTTTTCACAAATCTAATCTAAATCATCGATACCAACTATGTTAAGAGTCGCCATCGATTGTTTTAAAAATCACCATCGACTGTTTTAAGAGTCGCCATCGATTGTTTAAATTATTATATTTTTTAAAGAGGCGATATCGCCTTTTTTTGTGTCTATCTTTGGCGCCAACGATTTTATATTGTAGCCTTCAAATCAGATAACATAAATCCCATTTCACACCGCGTAAATATAAAAAAGTGCAAATATTTAAAATTTTAAATCATGTAGAACGAAAAAAAAATATAAGAAGTGGTATTTCGGACCTTTTGTACTAGCTGAAAATGACTTGGCTAAAAGCTGATCGATTTGGATAAAGGTGAAAATATAGGGTCTTTGATGAAAAAAGTGTATCTGAAAGGATTGATCCGATAATTTTCCCTAAAGTAAAACCCGATTTAAAGTCCTACTCGGTAGGACCTGACCAAACCCCCAATAAACTAAGAGGATAAATTGAGTAACACAACTTCTATTTATATATTATCAATAAGTCTATATTTGTTGTATAAAGAATGACTGATATTTCTACCTAGATATCAATAGATTTAGAGGAAATTCCTTTGGAATCCATCATAAAAGAATACAGAGTAAGTGGAGGTGCAAGAAACTAGCGAGAGATTCCATGATAATCTCCCAATTGAAGAGATCATCCCATAGGTAAATAAGAGAAAAATTAAAACAAGTTAAGGGTATATATACATATAAGTTAAGGTATATATATGTGTGTGTATGTGTGTATAAGGGTTCAATAGGTTAGCGGAGCTTAAACCTATAATCTTGTAGTTCTAATATTGTTATCCTTCTTCCCTTGTGCTATAGGCTTGAGCCTTAAATTTTTATTTTTTATTTTTTATTCAAAAGATTAGCTTTTTATAGTTATATTTTCACAAGAAAAACAAATATGTTAATTTTCTAGCAGGATTGAATGATAATACTTTTATTACCATCATCTATCACTTTATTATTGGTCTGCTCTTTTTCTTCCCTTGTAGAGGCTATTTAAGGTCCCTAGAGTCACGCTCGTACCATCTCAAGTAATATTTTTTAAGTTTTATTTGAGACAGTCCTAAGTCCTAATCTTACTTTACGCATCACCGTGGCATGCACGTCTCAATCACATGAAATCAAATTGATTTCAATTCATGTAGAGATATTAAATATGGGTGGCATATGAAACAAAAAATTAGACGTCTTATGATTCGCCGAAGTCAATAGAGTTTTAGTACGCCGAGAGAAAAGGAGGGAAGCTGGTTTCGAACCGAAAAGATATTGCATTTCCAAAGAAAGATTACGGATGTGCAGAAGGGATTCGATAACACTCCACTTATAACCTATTGGTAACAATCCAAGGTCCTACAAACTCCACACATCATTAATTTCAAATGTGACGGTAGATGCTATTTGAAAGTTTTATCATTTATTTTAGAATTTTTTTGTAAATACTCCCTTGATTTATGTTGATATTATAAATAACTCTTCAATTACAGTTATTTATTTAAAACCCTCTGAGTTAATATTTTAGTGTCTGTAAAACACCTTCTTTAACAAATATTACTTTAAATGGTTAATCAGTCCTTTAAGAATAGCCTAAATATCATATTTATCTTTTTTTAAATTAAATTATTAAATTGCCACCTTTACATGTGGTAAAAGTAATTTTAAATCTACCCCTCCATTTACAAAAAAGAATAATTTTAAATCCATCCACCAAATATTTGAGTTCACAAACGCTGAAAAATATTGACTGCATTGAATCGGACGATGGAGATCATTTATCGTCCCAACATTTTACACGATGGATCTTGAGATCACGGTAACACTATTAGACGGTTGACTGCATTGAATCGGACGATGGAGATCATTTAACGTCCCAACCTTTCACACAATGTATCTTGAGATCATGGTGGCACCATCAGACAGTTGACTGCATTCAATTAGAGGATGGACGTCGTTTATCGTCCCAACCATTCACACGATGGATCTTGAGATCATGGTGGCACCATCAGACAGTTGATTGCATTGAATCGGACGATGGAGATTGTTTATCGTCCCAACCTTTCACACAATTGATCTTGAGATTATGGTGGCACCATCAGATAGTTGATTTTTTATTTCATGTGGTACACACTCAAAAAAATGACCTTAAAATTAATTTTAATCGTATACGTGATGTTAAGGTCACTTTTCTGAGATGTGTGCTATGAAATAAAACACTGATCGTCTAATAGTATGCCTAAACGATCTCCATCGTTTTATTCAATGCAATCAATGTGTTTTTAGCGTGGGTGAACTCAAAGATTCGGTGGATGAAAGCAGACGTGATTAGATAATCCAATTCCTAAAAATGAGTCTTGAATCATATAGGAAATTGGAGGGACGAGTATTTTGAGTGGAACACGTAGATTGAAGGTTTTCTTTTCAAGAATAATTGCATCGTTTGCCACAAATCCTCCATTGGTTGAGTATTTGTCCAAACGTTGGCATGCTTTAATAGGGGAATCACCCATCTAATGAGTCTTGAATCTGATGAGTGAATGAAGGGCCTTTTAGAAGAATACCTTTAAATCCACCCACTAAATCTTTAAGTTCACCCACGTTGAAACACGTTGATTGGATTGAATCGAACGATGGAGATCATTTATCCTCCCAATTTGTCACATAATGGATCTTGAGATCATGATCGTACCATCAGACGGTCAGTATTTATTTCATGTGGCACATATTTCAAAAAAGTGACCTTAACATCACGAAGATGCTTAAAATTGATATTAAAGTCACTTTTAGGGGTGTGTACGACATGAAATAAAAAATCAATCATCTGATGGTACAATTTATTATCTAAAGATTGATCTCATGAAAGATTGAGACGATAAAAAATTTCCATCGTTTGATTCAATGCAGTCGATGTATTTCAACATGGGTGAACTCAAAGATTTTGTGGATAAATTCAAAGGTACTCCTTTTAGAATAGTGGCAAATTATAATGACATGATTTATAAATAAAGGTGAATAAAGAGCCTTTTAGAATAATAATAAACTTTAATGGCATAACTTATAAATATAGATGAATGAAGAGCATTTTAAAATGATAGCATTTTTAAAATATTGATTTTATTAAGGGCAAAATAGACTTTTCGTCCATAAACTCACCGCTAGTTAAGGGGTTATAGGAAACAGAAACACAAAAGTAGGGGCTGCAAAATAAATACTCATAACTTAGAGATTTCTTATAATATTAGCATAAGACGGGATATATACATAAAAAAAACCCTTTATTTTATAAATGAATTTTTAATTTTCACAGCTATTCCATTTCACTGTATTGGAGGACGAAGACGGGCTCCTCAGATCCGAAACCCAGACCTGCCACACCTTAATCTCACCATCTACACTCCCGCTACAAACAGTAAACCCGGCACCCGATTCCGAAACCGCTACCAAAGACTTGACCGCTCTCACGTGCCCTTCCAAAACTGCAAGACAACAACATCGACCATCCATACCACGTTGCCAGATCCTCACCGTCCGATCAGCGGATCCACTGAACAACAAATCCGATACGTTGACCAAACAAAGTATCGCTCCCTTATGTCCTCTCAACGCACCCGAAACTGTCATATACTGCGCGCTCTCTTCTTTCTCCCACACTAAAATCGAACGGTCACAAGCCCCAGAAAACAAAACAGAGCCCACGGAGTTCAAGGCAAGTGCATTTACAGAAGATTTATGTTTCTCCAACGTCGCGATCAACGAGTGTTTTTTCCCGCCCGAAACTCTCCCCCAAACCCTAATCCGGCGGTCGGCCGATCCGGTGTAAACTGTTCCGTCAACGGAGACGGCGACGGTGTTAACTGCGTCTTCGTGTGCGGCGACAGATTCGAGGCAGCGAAGATCGGACGTTCGCCAGATCTTCAGCGTCTTATCCCACGAAACAGAGTAGAGAAGTCCGTCGTCGTTAACGGAGACGGCGAGGGACGAAACGGCGTCAACGTGTTGGATCCAAAGCCTTTTCTTGTGACGCCTCACTCGTACGTAATTCTTCGGCAAAACGAAACGGCACAAACGGTCGTTAACCGTGGGAAGCGAGGCCACCAGACGGTGCCGTTTGGACTCCGTTATCTCCCACACACGAATCTTGGAGTCCTGGTGAGCAGTAAAGATTTTTCCGTTGAAGAAGGCGACGGCCTTGACGGATCCGTCGCCGTTAACGTTAAATGCTTCGATTTGTGCGAAGCTTTTTGTGTCGGAGACGGCGATGTAGTTGCCGGAGGCGGAGTAGAGGAGGTTGCCGGAGACGGCGAGGGAGGTGACGTGGCACGGACGGGGTTTAACGGAGGAGAGACGGAGGTATGTAACGGCGGAGCTTAGGGTTTCGGAAGAGAGGTTTTTTTGTAAGGAAGGGATCGAAGGGAGGCTTTGGAGTGAGAGATTGCTATGTAGGATATCGGAACCGCTGCTAGTATCGGCGCCGGTTTCGGAACGGTTCTTTTGTATCGGAATTGTTGTGTCGGATGGTATGCAGCCTGTATCGCCAGTGCACGTGGCGAGCCAGGAGCTGACCGGCATGCCGGCGAGATGGAGAGAAGATGACAAGATGAGAGAGAGAGAGAGAGAGAGAGAGAGAGGAAGGAGTTTATTGAGGTTATTATATATATAATATAGATGGATGGAGATGATGCCACGTGGCGTAACGGGAGAAGGGGAGGGAGACAATTGGAATCGCCTTCTTAGGTTGCTCGAAGGTCAAAAATTTTATTTGGGAGCCATTACTTGCACACGTTTTCAAGTCGTCGCAACCGAATTTAAAGAAAGACTTTTGGGAACATGTAGAATGTAAAAATATAATAAGGATCTTCTAATCTAAGTCAATGATCAATAGATCTATAGTACATCAAATTAGAGTAAAATACGATACTCATTATATAATTTATTGTAATTAATTGTTGAATTAAATAATAGCCTTTGACTCCATCTAATCAAAATGATAAAAATTATATTTTACTCTAATCTTTTGTAATTAATATTCTTAAATCATGACATTCAAATCAAATTTCTTAGATGAAATTTTCACAAAGTAGAGGTTATCAAACTTGTAAGTCTTTTTTTTAATTTTGGTGGAATTCGGTCAATCACTTGAAAAGCGTGTGCAAGTAATGGGTCCCTTTAAAAAAAAAATTCTTTTGGTCGGCTCGGCTAAGCTGGTATAAGCTTCTTTTTATGGGAGAAATTGAAATTGAAATTGAAATTGTATGAGTTGGAAATTTAAAAGGGCTAATAATCAAATGCATGTGCCCGACCGCTATTAATGATGAGTATCTTATCTGCACCACACAATTTGTTAGATGGTTGATTGATCTGAAGTGTTCATATTGTTATATTTATTTATTAGTTTAGAATATAATAAATATATTAAATAATTTTAAAGAAAATAAAATTTGCTTTTGATTTCTTTCTTAGTATTATGAGTTAATTTTTAGGCAATAGATATTCTCATTTTTTTATGCAAATGAATAGTTTTACATTGGTAAAAGTAAAAAGTGTCTAGGCTATATATAAAATATTTCATCTTCTATTATTGTTTGACAAAAAGAAGAGAAGAGTGTGTCTAGCAGGGACTCGCATTCGCGCATGTGTGTGCGTGGCTATTGGTGCTTTAGGCGCGGTTTGACTATTTGACTAGGTAAATCCAACAGTCAAATTATTCATGGGTCGGGTCGGGCCTAATGGGCCACTAATTAGTGAGTTAATTCGGTTCTATTGGGCAAAACGGATTGGTCAAATATTGACTGTTGGACCCAACCATTTCATAATCGCTTATAAAGGTGTGCAACTGTTCAAATTTGAATTCGAAAAGTTGCAACCTTTCATATAGCCGTTGGATGAAGCGGTTGAAATCTTTGAAAGATCTAAGCCATCCAAAATATGATTGTTGGTCTAACAGTCATAGTGAAAATTCTATATAAAGAGGCCTTAAGACACAGATTTGAACACTTTGAAATCCATCGAATTCCTTGAATAAAACTTGAGAATTCCTCTTGCTTTCTTTTTTTTGTAGTACTTTATTGGATTGAGTTTTTTGGAGCGATCCTCTACTGTTGCAAAGTAACGGATCGCATCTAAGAGATTAGGCTCGTTGTATCTTGGAAACGTCTCGCTGGAACCCTTTTGCAGACTCGAGAATTTATTCGAGTAGGAAGCGAATAGCGTTTTAAAGATAACGATTACGTGCCTCGAGTCTAATTCTTTTGTCCATTTCATTATTTTCGAATTTCTGTTACTAATTTTATCTAACACATATTAAAGGCTATCTTGTTGTGATGGGATGATCAGATGTAGAATCCTTACATGGTGGTTATGACTTATGATGAGTGATTGTTGGTATTTGTTGTGCAAAATGTGCTTTGATTGGATTCTCTCATGTTTAGTTTTAGATCAATTGGGAAATGTTGAAACTTAGATTATTACATTTTGATAATAATTGAACATACTTTCAATTAAAAGAGTAATCAAATGTTCTAAACATCTTTAATGATTTTATTTAAGAAGCTATTACTTGCACATGTGAAGTTTGCCCTTGCACAAAGTTTTAAAAGGAGAGTTGTATCGTAACAAAAATGGTGTTTAAATGATCATATACCATTAATTGGCTCAAGATGTGGGTAATCCACACCGTCAAAGTGAGAGTTATAAGTCAGAAGGCAGTGGGTCCAAAAATCAAATTTTTTTAGTGATTTTAATCATCCGATATGTACACTCTAATACTAACCGTTGTATTTAGTTTTAATGGATTATATTGAAATTTGCCAATCAGCATCCACTTATGAAAATGATTTTTTGGCTAAAGCATTTTCCAATGACGGATTGCCTGAACTATATAGATTGATCATAAATCGATGACATATGGCATATTAGGAAACCACACTACAATGATGTGACATAACAAAATTTTAATTTAGTAGTGGTAGAGTCTCATTTGGTGTTTAAACGATGGTCGGGAGCCATCATCCCTCCTCCCTTAAAAGAGAGACTTGATATTTTGGTGACTTGTATAATATTAGACCACCATTTGAGTCAATCAATTGATTTGAAGGTCGCGATCTAAAGATTTTTTATGCAAAAAACTAGCATTAAACAAAATCTCTATCATATGATTCAATGTATCAACTGTTGAGTTAGATAATGGCTTTTGACTACATTGAATCATATGATAAAGATCATGTCCCATACCAATTTTTTGCACTTAATTAATTAGATCTTTAGATCGTGGCCTTTAAATCGGATAGCTTAGAAGGTGTTTGCACATGACATAAGTCTCCAAAATACCAAATATTTCTTTTAAATTGTGTGCAAGTGCCAATTTTGTGTGTGCAAGTAGTGGCTTCCTTTTACTTATTTTTTAAAATAAAATATATCTAATCATTCTAAGGGTACCTCTATTAGCGCCCACGTAATCTCTGAAAGCGCTCACATCCTAGATCCCTTGAAAATCATTGATTGTTTCAGATCAGATGATGGAGATTGTGTTTCATCCTAATCTTCAACACAATGGATTTTGATATCATGTTGCACCTATCAGATGGTCAACAATTGATTCTACATGTCACAACTCTCTAAAAAATTGTCCTAAAATCATGTTTGAGTGTGATATGAGAAAGGGCCTTTTTTAGGGATATGTGATATATGGAATCAAGAATTGACCATTTGATAGGTGTGACATAATCTCAAGATCCATTTTGTGGAGGATCATGGTGAAATATTATCTCCATCATTTGATCCAAAGTAATCAATGATTTTCAAAGGGTTACACACGTGGGCATTAATAGAGGTACTGTAACAACCCAGATTTTTAGATTTTATTTTAACGGTGGTAGATGATGCACCACACTATGTACTGTGCTAACGCTCCATATCAGAATCGAAACCCACCTTTTAAAATAGAAAATTTTTAATTTTTCCCATATCAAAATTAGACTCATTGCAAAGTGCTCGTCGATACGATTCCAACGATATATAATTTGATAATTTCTGACAAGAATATAAAAAGTTATGCCCATTTTAACTGATCAAGCAAGTCAAAGGGTATAATTGTAATTTCGGGAGAGAAACACCAATTGGTTTGGTGCTTATGCGAAACCTTTTCTCAAGCTATCCAAGTTACGTATGAATTCTTATTTCGTGTAAAAATCTTCTATTCTATTAAATCTCCCACGAAAAGTGTTAATTAGAGTTGACCTAAAATTTTATACCATTATAAATAAAACTTTAAAAGCTCTCTCCTCTCAATAATAAGAAATTATTCTCTCTCGAGACTTAGACGAGCCGATGCCTTGGAAATCGACCTTTTCAACCCGAATCGCCGTTGATCTTCCGTTCACGCTTCAAGAGGTGGGTACCCATCAATCCATCTTGTTCTTCTCAGATCCCGTCGCATAGGATGCGTTCGATCGCGCATCGACGGGTTTAAAAATCTTATTTAAACCCAAATATCTCATAAATTAATAGATCTATATATTTAATATATGTTTTCCCTTGAAAGTTATATATTTTGTAAATTGGGTTTATATGTTATTTCTCTTTTCTTTTCAAAAATTCCTTTTGTTTGAGCCATTAATATTTTACCTTATATTAGGTCTGTATATTTAATATGTTTACTTCCTCTTTTATATCTGTAAAATTAATTAAATTTTAATACTTATAAATTTGATAGATTGACTTAATTGGCATAATATCATATTGATATTATTTATTTCTAAATCTATATAGTATAAATTTATCCTTCTACTAAGACTATAATAATATATATTATTGTTGCAAGTTTATATTATTATTTATTTAAAATTAATTAAGCCCAAAAATTAAATTATATTTTTATTTTATTTAAATAAATAATAGATTGCACCAACTTAAAGTTTCGGGTCCGAACTTGCGGCTACGAACCCGAATTCACGTCCATGAACCCGACCTCGGGACCATTGATGCACCTGTCTCGGTATTTTGGTCATAATTTTTTACTCCGACCTCGGATTAATACGATTCTTACGACATTGGAAAGAAGAAAGCGAGCTTTACAACTTTGTGTGAAATAGCCATTTCACGAATTTGACTTTTTAGAGGTCAAAATAGAGCAACAAGTCGGGTTTAATTTTGAATGAATCAAGGCTATTCGAATTTAAGATTATTTTCTAATTCTCATGACCAAAGTTCCTGTGTATATTATATCTTAAGGTCTTTCGATCGATGGTCATGATAAATCATAACTTAATAAGTATAAATATTATTTAATTTAATTATCTAATTATTATATATATATATATATATATATCAATTTTATCGCTTCAACGCGACCTCTTCGATAATACAAAGTGTTAGGACTTCGATGTCTTTATGAAATCGAACTCTAACTTTTACGATTATCAAAATCACACTTATAACTCTATTCTATAATTATATTAGTGTGGTATGTAAATAAACATAAATATAAGTATAATCAAAATCTAAGTATAAATCGTTCTGTATATGTGATACTTTTGTATTTACAACTTAATCAATTTATACGAGTTAAGAATATGTTAGATCATGAGTACGAGAGTGTATGAGATCATGCCTACGCTTGGGCGTGGTGATTCGCCGAGATGGTATCGAAGCGAGGAATACACCGTATTCATATGCCTTACAACTCATGGTGGAATGGGACCCATGACGAGTCGGGTGAGTGTGAATTCAGTGTAACCCTGCAGTGGCATATCTGATGATCCTATCACCCGGTTTTAATACAAGAGGATAAGATATGAGATATGATACGAGAATCGGGCGTTGGGCCTTTAGCGTGGTAAGGTTTCTTTTTACGGTCACGTGAAACTTCGAATATTAGCGTCCATGTACGGATGCAACACCTCTATGAGTATAAACTATCACATCTAAGTACATCCAAAGGTTACTACTGGAACCTTTTTCTTGGGAAGCGTGAATTAGGAAGGTTGCCTCACTATAGTTTGTCATAGGATTAAGTATAAGAGTATGATAAGATATGAGTATGAGATAAGATAAGTTATGATACTGAGTGATAATAAAATATCCGTGGGAAAGATAAAGAACTTAAGTCTCTCAGACGGTTCCTTGCGTAGCCACCGTAAAGGGCAACAACGTTTTGACCAAGACGGATCTCCGGGAGAGATTATGAGTATAAGTGCGTTATGACTTTTGGCCATTATGTCTCCCCATTGGTGGGTGGAGTATGAGTATGACACAAGGCGTTATAATATGGTGGTATGATACTATGTTGACCCTCCCATAGTAGCTCGGCACTTCACTGCACAGTCGTTTAGGATTTCACTAGTATGTTAGTTACGCTCATACGATGTCTGATATGTATGCGAGAATAAAGGTATGATATGTTATGAGATATGGTAAGGCACGTTAGGATATGAGTGTCTAGATCATGGTCTTGCATTTATGATATGAGTATTTCGATATGCACGTGATTTTGTCTTCCTTTGTTATCTCGCTTTGAGATATTATGTTTATCACTCACCGATGCACCCACAATGCACCCGAGTAGTATGGGGGTGGATTGGTGGTGTATCCCATCGAAGTTTACGGATCGAGTAAACTCATCCCACGATAATCTAACAATGCAGTGATTACGCTTAGTGAGTAGACGGCCATCTAGATCTCGCCGACGCCGATTTCATTGATTCCGCGTTGAGTACCGAGGAGCCTTTGGAGGCGACGCTGCTATCGAGAGGACTACGGTCGATCTTGATTCGAGTGTGATTCATCGATCATTGTGGACTTGGTATTGAGTTTTATTGATATTAGTATTGCGAATTTTATAGTTTATTTTATCGGATTTGTCTCCGACTTTCATTATCATTTTATTGGCGGATTATGATTTTATTACACTTATTCAGCATTTATGATTACATTTATATTCCACCCTATTTGTTGGATTTCACGGATTTCGTGGAATCATTATTGCACGAGAACTCTGATTAGGTGTATGTCCGCTTAGCATATCCGGAATATGTGCGGGTCATAACTCAGAATTCTAGGCTCTCGGGATGGGGTAGAATTTCAGGTCGTGACAGGTAACCACGATTCTAATCCCTTCTCACTTTTCTAAATTATAGGGTATTGATCTATAAGTATGGGCAGTGGTCCAATTTTGTCTTCAAATAGATTTGCAATCATTGGATATGTGAAAATCTTGACCTACATGGATATAAAAGAATCTTTTATATCCAATGCCTGCAGATCTTATTTAAGATAAAATTAGGTTCAATTAGTTCGACCTGAACATTTTACTACAAGTACCTCTACTTGACGAAATAATGAGGTCGTATATAATGGGTTGGCCACCCATTGTACTTAATGGGTGAATGCATCACATCCACTCATTTATGTCAAAGAGGTACATACCGGCTTTCAAGAAAAGCCTTCAAAGAAAGAAGTTGCAATTTATATTAAATGCAAGTGTACCTTATGACAGATGATACTTGTTTTATCTTTAGGCATCGTTTGGGTATTTCCCCAATTATCCACCCCGACAAGTTTAGATTTATGCTTTCGATAGATTTTTGGCTAACTCAAATTTCCTGTCAAGTATATTCTTTTAGGCCTTAGAAAAGCTTTAATTTTTAGTATTTCATATAAACAAAGGATTTTTTGTGTTATTTTAATTATTTTTAAAAAGCAAAGAGTCCGTCTACTTTAAAGACCTTGTATGACCGTAGAAATGGTGGTAAAACATCCGATACCGTGCTGTATTTTTTTGAAGGTCATTTTTGACCGATGCATGATCCATAAAAAGTTGAACACTTTAGTCGGTGCAATTGTGTAATCGGAGATTATTTTTCATTCTAATATTTACCATAATAGATCTTGAAATCATCGACAATGTATCAGACAATTATATTTTGATTTCACCTAGCGCAACTTATCAAAAGTTACCATGAGCATAGCATACCATCGGAAGAGCTCTCAAGTAACTATTTGGGATATTTTCTATGCCGAATCAAAATCTAACCGTCTAATAAGTGAGATTTGATCTCAAGATATTGGATGAAATAATTTGTCGTATATTGAAATAATTGGTCTTGACCCAGCCCAATTAGTAAACGGATTGGTTATGGGCTAGTTTTAAAAGCCCAATTAAAAATTAACCTGTTTAAATCTTGGCCTAGACCCGTCCGGTCCCCGCCCATTGAGACCCGTAGAATCAAAAGTATCTTGCGTTTCACAAGGTATCCCATCCCCTCTTCTACATCTCTTGTAATAAACTAGAAATAATCTGAAAGAACAAGATTTCTCCAAAAGTATATGTGTTTCACAGGGTATCCTATCCCCTATTCTATATCTCTAGTAATAAACTAGAGGTAACTTGCAAGAATCATATTTCTCCATTTCTTCTTTTATACATAAGGAGATTGAACAGGAGAAAGAAAAAGGTATGGATTTCATAAAAAAACCCTTTTGATCTATAAACCCTCATCCACATAACTCAACATTTTTTTTTTGCTTTATGGCTTATAACAAAGCTCTAGCATTAATACCTTTTCTCTCCAACAACGGCTTCCAACCAAAACCCCCAAATCTCTCTCTCTTTAAGTAACAATCTATTTTTTCTTCTTCTCGAAACCACATGCTATTTTCGAAGAAGCTAGTGGTGATAAGCGACTTCTTAGCACATGTACTTTTTTTGTTCTTCTCATCAAAATTTGAATTGGATATTTTCATTTTTCTCATTTAATCTCTGTTTAGGTTTAATTTGTGGTCTTTGTTTTAATTGTTCCATTTGGGAATAAGACAAGCTATAGCAGAAGTAGTCGTTGGAGGATAGAGTTGTTGGTTTTTATATGATGTAGCAATAGTGAGAAGTATACTCACAAAAAACTCAAATTTTAGCCTTTCCTGAATTTTTTGCTCTGAAATGACAAGTCGGCTGAAACTCGAAAACCATCGCTTTCCATGTGGGTCCCAGCTTCATTGCCGAACGTAGGTAAGCCTTTGAATCTCCAAAAAAAACTTATTTTCCCAGTTGTGGTTGGTTTCCTCTCTCAGAAATTCTATTCGAATATGGCCTTAGGATGGACAGATGGGTAGTCTTATACTGCTACACAATTAATGTACCTCTGTACCTTATTTTATTTTAATATTAATAAAAGTATAACTATATATTATTATTAAATTATTAAGGGAAATTTCAAGGATCGACCCAGTCAAATTCACCTTTTCTGTCAGAGACTCTATAATTTCACCTTTCCCATAACCGACCAGCTTTAAGCAGAGCCAGTTGTAGCTAGCACAAAAAGTCTCAAACATCCCTTTTTATACTTTTTATCATTCTATATAGTTTAAAATTTAAAAAATTTACACTTTTTTATATTTACGCGATGTGAATCAGCATCTATGTCGTCTGATTTGAATGCCACAATATAAAAATCGATGGTACCAAAGATTGACACGAAAAATAAGGCGACATCGCATCTTTAAAAAAAAATCTCTCTTTAAACAGTTGGTATCGCCTCTTTAAACAATCGGTATCACCTATTAGAGTATACGTTATTTGATAACTACCACACATTAGTTATCTCAACCAATTGTAGTTATCTAAACCAATTATAATCGCTCACGATTATATTTGTAATCTTATTTATAAACTTTCTTATTAGAGTATTGTAATGCACTGTAACCAATGTAATCGTTTGTATGAAAATTTTTCTATTCCTATCCTTCGATCTTCTTCTCTGGTTTATCTTCTTCTTATTTTTCTTTTTTCTTTTAGAATTTTAAGAAAGAAGATGAACGAGAGAAGAAGATAGAAAGAATAGACAGAGCGATTACAGTTGGTTTAGATAATTGATGTATGGTAGGTATCAAATAAGGTATAGGTGCTACTAATTGTTTAAAGAGGTGATACCGACTGTTTAAAGAGGCGATAACGACTGGTTAAAAAGCCGACTTTTTTTTAAGAGGCAGGATCTCTTTTTTTTTTTTTTTCCGTGTCAATCTTTGGCACCATTGATCTTTTATATTGTGGCCTTCAAATCAAACGACATAGATGTTGCTTCATATCGCGTAAATATAAAAAAGTGCAAATGTTTAAAATTTTAAACTATGTAAAACCATAAAAAGTGTAAGGAGGGTATTTGAGACTTTTTGTGCTAGTTGGAACTATGTAGAACCATAAAAAGTGTAAGGAGGGTATTTGAGACTTTTTGTGCTAGTTGGAACTAGCTCGGCTTAAAGCTGGTCGGTTTGGTGAAAGGTGAAACTATAGGGTTTCTGACGGAAAAGCTGAATCTGACAGGGTTGATTTTGGAAATTTTCCAATTATTAATTGAAGTTTATCTTGTTTCTATCTACAGTTTGCGGCCATTGTTTGTAGGGAGTCATTACTTGCACTCGCTTTTTTAAGTGACTGCACGAGGTTAAAGAAAGAATTTTTATTTTAGGGACATGTGACATATGAAAACGCAATCTAGCCCGTCTGATTAAAAGTTCATGATCTATAGATCCTTAGCGGATAAGATTGACACGAAATATGATTTTTATCATGAGATTAAATATAGTCAAAAGCTATTATTTGATTCAACGGTTGACAACAATAGATCACATGATAAAGATTATATTTCGTGTCAATCTTATCCATTAAGGATCTATAGATCATAAACTTTAAATCAGACGGCCTAGATTACTTTTTTATATGTCACAAGTCCCTAAAATAGAAAGTCTTTCTTTTACTTCGGTGCAATCAATTAAAAAGCGTGTACAAGTAATGGCTCCCTTGTTTGTATCAGGCGTGTCTTGTGTCTTGGGAGAAGCCTCTCTCCTAGCAGGTATAATAAACTTCAAAATAAGTTATTCATTCATCCTTTTTCTTCAATGTATTCTGATTTTTTCTCTATATATACCCATATTTTTTCATAGTTATTCACCTTTTTGAGAGAACTAAGGAAATAAGTTGTAATTCTAATGATGTCGCATGCAATACTTTTTAATTGTGTTAGTTCAATTTAGGGATGCAAATTCGGTTTATCAAATCGAAACCCAAATATTTTGATTTTTTTGGGTTGCTTTGAATTTTTTAATTATTTTTTTTATCCTTTTATGTATTTTTGGGATTTGTTTTTATCTGTTTTCACATCCTACCTCTTCGGTTTTTAGTTTTTGCCACCCCAAATCAAAACTGAACCGAACCGTAATAGGTTCAATTCGGATTGGTTCAGTTCAGTTTTCTGTCGGTTCAGACTGGTTCGGTTTTCTTGGTTTTCAATTCGGTTTTGAATTTCGGGTCAAAGCTTGCATCCCTACTTCAATTCAATACTCTTCATCCTTAAAATTTATCTTTTTAGTTATATTTTTTCATCAGTATCCTATAAATTTCTACTATATATATGCAGGCTTTACTATAATGGATAACACAAATCAAAACCATGGAAGTGAATCGGTGGTTAAGAGTCTATGTTGTGGAGAAGAAAATGTAGAGCTTTACTTAGAATGAAACACAAAATGAATCATGCGGATGGGAACTAGTGGTACAAGACGAAAAGATTGTTGGAAGTTCCACTATGAATGAGGTCGATGAGTGCAAAGAAGATTTCTTAGAGCCACATGTGGGAATAGAATTTGCTTCAATGGAGAGTGCAAAATCATTTTATAACAATTATGATCGCACTACAAAAAAATAAGATTATTAGCGGTAATTTTTTTAACAAAACATTGCTGTTATTAGTCCTGCCGCTACCAAAAACAGTGCCGCTGAAACACCTTATTTTTGTAGCGTCGACGTGCAGGTTTTAGCATCCACACTGGTCGTATAGAATGTGCAAAGCGTGTTGGGGAATACATTACTAGATACTATTATTACTCTAAAGAGGGTTTTCTTGAAAATAAATATGTAGTGAATAGAATTTTGCCCACGAGGCCAATCACAAGGAAAGGATGCAAGACGTTGATTCTTATAAGGAAAAGAAATGAGAAGTGGGTTGTAACAAAATTTGAGAAAAATCATAACCACCCTCTACTGACTTTGCATAAAGCTCCATTTTTCAAGTTAAAAAGATATTATTAGATATTTAAAAGTTTTATAATTTATGTTTTTTCAAAAGAAGTGTCTTTTCAAAAGAAGTGTTCTTTCAAGTATTGTGTTTTTTCAAAAGAAGTGCCTTTCCAAAGTGGTGTGTCTTTTTCGAAGGAATGCCTGTCGCACCTTTTCATAGGAAAAATGTAATAGAAAATATTTAGGATTAAAAGATAAGATACACATCATAGATGTGTAATATTATCCTCCCGCAATCACATGTTCCTTTGAAAAAGGTACGTGCGATTGGTTACATAGAATTTTAGCCATCGATCTTATAACGTTAGTTGTCGATGAATAACCTGTAACGTCTGATCGTGCTTGCTAGTAGTCACCGCCTGTCTGTGAGTTCCATCATTGTTGCATCCCGCTCCTTGTTGAGTCTGTCGGAGCCAGTGACCCACAAGATCAGGTCAGTCATGATCTCTCTTAGAAGCGTACGATATAAGATCATGCTGCTTGAAGAAAATCCTTATCAGAGAAATCTTAGATATATAAAAAATATAAGATCGTATGACATAAATATATGGACCAAGGGAACTTGTAGAGATAAAAAGGAATGATGCAAATTTTATTGAAAAAAAAATAACGCTAATTGAAAAGTGAGGAAGATGAGCAGAACCCAGGACCATGGTCAACTTGATCGTGAGATCGGAGCTGACCATGGCTCTGATACCATATTGAAACTCTGAAGACTACATTTTGATAATGATTTTTCTGTCTTGCATTAATGGAGAAAAACTTCTTTAAATAGAGGTGAATACAATTAATTAAGATCTCGAAGAGATCTTTAAAATTTAAAATACTTCCTAAGATATTTATCCAAATATTTATGAATCCCAACTAATATAATATTGCCTGAAAGATAAGATACACATCATAGATGTGTATCTGTCTTTCAATTCTAGATATTCTCTATTAAAGGGCACCTTAACACACCACTTGATTTCTAATTAAAGAATCTAAAATCATTGTTTTATACTCCATAATAGAGTCTTCTTTCTTATCTCTTGTTTTATCTTTAAAGGTCTTGATAAAAGCTTGCAATATTTAGTGTCCGGAGAGCGTGAACGGATTCATAAAATCCTTCACAAGATTACACAACCGATTTGTTGTATCCTGTGGGTAACCTGTTGGTGACCACTTTATTGAAGTGGTGGGGGCAAATATTGGTTTAAAGACAATGATATTTCTCGTGCCTCGGACCGATTTCCTGTATTATTTTCGATCAACATTTCAATTTTTCCAACAAATATGTCACTTCTACCACACAGGGACGGAGCCAGAAACTTTATAGGAGGGGGCCAAAGCAAGGATCAAATTTTTTGCTGAAATGACAGGAATTTCGGTCCAAAATTTTGGTTTCGGTCCCCACCGAAATTGAAACGAAATCCCAAAATTTTGGGTTTTTTATATGGGGTAGAAGATTTCAACCGAAATTTCGTCTCAACGAAATCCGGAATTTTGATCCTTGGGCCAAAGTATGAACAAGAAATATATAATATTATAAAAAAAATAGCATTCATTTACTGGTAACAAAATTTTTAAAAAATAAAAATAAAAATTTTGTTTATATATATTCGTGTGCCTATCAATAGGATTTGGGCTAAGCTATTATAGTTGGGAGCCATATTAATTGGGCTAAGGTTCATTTTTAACTTTTAAGGCCTGTTTGGATAAAATAGTAGGAAAATAGTGAATTTAGATTTATAAATAGGAGAGACAGAAGTATTGCTCCTAAAAAATAGGAGAGACTGGAGTAGGGTATTTGATTGAGACGCCTAAAAGATAGGGGAGAGAGAGAGAGAGAGAGAGAGAGAGAGAGAAAGAGCTCGGTTGTGCATTTAGTTTAGATGGGGCCAATCATTTTGGCTCCTAACAAATAGGCAAGATAGATTAAAGAGAAAGATAAAAAACTAAATAAGCGGGGGTGGCCGTGGCCCCTATTAGCCCCCCTTGGCTCCATCCCTTACCACAAGAAACCTTATGAATACATATTGAAAGGCGCAAACTCAACTAGCTAATATATGTTGAGTGTTTGTAGAAGAATCTGGTGAGATTAGTAACTTGGGTTTCACCATAAAAGATAGCTATAAATCTATGGGCATTGTTCGAAAAAGACACTTGGAAAGGGAGGTGTTCAATGTGTTCTAGATTATTTCAAGCGGACAACCCAACTTTCATTTATGCTATTCAAGTTGATGAGTAAGAGCGTATGACTAATTTTTTCTGGATCGATGCTAGGTCGAGGACATCTTACAAATACTTTGGTGATGTAGTTTCTTTTGACACAACATACAAGAAAAATCGGTAAGAAATGCCATTTGCTCCTTTTACATGAGTAAATCATCATAAACAATTAGTCTTATTTGGTTGTGCACTCCTCTTAAATGAGACATAAGCTTTATGTTAATGAGTTTGAATCATTATGGAGAAAGCTTACGAAGGATTATGATCTTGCGAATAATAAGTGGCTTCAGTCGTTGTACAAAATTCGTGAGAAATGGACTCCAACATTCTTCCGAGACACCTGCTTTGGTAGAATGTCTACAACTCAAAGGAGTGAAGTATAAACTCATATTTTAGTGGTTTTGTAAATCCAATTACAATACTGATAGAATTTGTTACATTGTATGATAAAGCCCTAGACTTCCGATATAATAATGAGTGTCAAAAAGATTTTAACACACTTTATACAAAGGCAATTATGAAGGCAATGTTCTCTATGAAAAAATAAATGGCGGAAATATACACTATAAAAAATGTTTGCTGAATTTCAAGATCAATTATATGTAAGCCTTTGTTTTGTTGCTGTTATAACAAATGATGATGGAGTACTTCAAAGCTATTTGGTAAAAAAATTTAAAGAAGTAAGGTCGAATATTTGATTCATCAAAATATAAAAAAGAAAGAAGAAAGGCTACATACTGTTGCATTCGATTCATCTCAAACAAAAGTTACATCTTCATGTAAGTTGTTTGAGTTTATGGGTAATATTTGCAGGCACGCCCACACAGTATTGAGCGTAAGAAATAATTTGCAACTTCCATTTCATTATATATTGAATCAATGGGACAAGAAATGCTAAATCTAGGGGTGTATATGATGATTGTGGCAATATAATGCTTGAAAATACTCAAGAATCTCATACCTTATGGTATAATGATCTTTGTCGCCAAGCAATTGAATTGGCAACACAAGGAGCAACATCTTTGGAGACTTAGTATCACAACTCGAAATTTTGGACTTTATTTTAATAGTATTAGATGATGTACTACACCGTATACTGTGCTAACGCTCCACACTAGAATCGGAACCCACTCGCTTGTTAGAAAATTTCTAATTTTTCCTATACCAATATTATACTTATTACGAAGTGCTCATCGATACGATTCCAACGATATATAATTTATCGATTTTCGATAATAATATAAAAAATTATGTTCATTTTAAGTGATTAAGCAAGTTAAAGAGTATAACTGTAATTTCGAGAGAGAAACACAATTTGGTTTGGTGCTTACATAAAGCGCTGGAACGAAACCTTTTCTCAAACTATTTAAGTCCCGTACGAATTTTTATTTTTATTGCCTGTAAAAAACTCTTATTTTATTAAATTGTCTACGAACAGTGTTAATTAGAGCTACCTAAAACTTTCTACTATTATAAATACAACTTAAAAGTTATCAGCGCTCTATAATAAAAAACTATTCTTTCCCAAGACTTAGACGAATCGATACCTTGGGCATTGACCTTTTCAATCCGAATCGTCGATGATCTATCGTTCACACTTTAAGAGGTGGGTACGTATCAATCCATCTCATTCTTCTCAAATCCCGTTGCGTAGGATGCGTTCGATCGCACATCGACGAGTTTAAAAATCTTATTTAAACTCAAATATCTCATAAATTAATAGACCTATATGTTTAATATTATGCTTTCCCTTAAAAGTTTTATATTTTGTAAGTCGGGTTTATATGTTGTTTCTCTTTTCTTTTCAAGAACCCCTTTGTTTGGGCTATTAATATTTTTCTTTCTATTAGGTTTGTATATTTAATATGTCTACTTTTTTTTTAAAATCTATATACTAATTAAACATGAATATCTTTAAGTATAATAAATCTGCATGTTTAATATTTTATTTTTCTATTAAAGTTGTATGATTTGTAAGTCGGGTTGATATTTTATTTCTCTTTTCAAATAATCTCTTTGTTTGACTATTAATATTGTACTTTTCTATTAGGTATTTATATTTAATATTTACTCTCTTTTAAATCTGTAAATTAATTAAACTCTAATATTTGTAAATTTGATAGATTGACTTAATTGGAATAATATCATATTGATATTATTTATTTCTAAATCTATATAATTAGTAATTTACCCTTTTTATTAAAAACTATAATGACATATTATTATTGCAAGTATATATTATTATTTATTTAAAACTAATTAAGTCCAAAAAATAAACTATATTCATATTTTATTTAAAAGAATAATAAATTACAGCATTTTGAAGTTACGGGTCCGAACTCGCGGCCACGAAACCAAATTCACGGCCACGAATCTGAGCTTGCGACCATTGATGTACTTGTCTAGATATTTTTAGCATAACTTTTTATTTCGATATTGGATTGATGTGATTCGTGTGACATTAGAAAAAAAATAGCGAGCTTTACAATTTTATATGAAATAGTCATTTCACGAATCTGACGTTTTAGAGGTCAAAATAGAGTAACAAGTCGAGTTCAGTTTTGAATAAACCAAGGCTACACGAATTTAGTGTTATCTTCTAATTTTTATGACTAAATTTCTTATTTATATTATATCTTAAGGTCATTCGATCGATGGTCATGATAGATCATAATTTAGTAATTATAAATATACTTTAATTTAATTATCCAACACTACAAAATGGTGGGCTTATACCGGCGCCCACTTACTGGCACATCTTATATCACCGCCACAAGATTTGCGGGTTTCTTCCGGCTACTAGAATATTGACCGCCACTAACTTCGGATATGAATCAGCGTGCCAATTAAAGGCGCCCAACTCAATGTATTTTCAACTCCAATGAGTTTCCCTCCTAAACCATCCTTCCCTCACACATTTCCTCATTTTCCCTCAATCCCTCCTAAATCCCCTCTCTCCGTCCTGCGACCTCTTCGTCTCTCGCAAAACTCTCACCGCACATTCACCTCTGCTCAGCTAGCTTGAAGACAAAGATCACAAATTTTCTTCAACGATCGATCCGTGCGAATCCCGCCTAACTTGGAATTTTTGGGAAACAAAGATGCGTAAAATGATCGATCCCCATCCCGCTTATCTCAGATTTCCTTCAAACTGAAGGGGTGTAAACGATGGATCTCACTGTATCAAATTTTAATATTATTATATTTTTTTTTATAAAATATCCAATGTTATATTTTTTCTGAAAAATTCTGCAAAAATATTTCTGAAAATTTCTACAATAAGTTGCAGTTTTTCTCCCCTATTTTATAATTGTCCAAATGTCATAATTTTTTCAGAAAATCTCACAAAGCTATATCATATTATTTTCCTTTAAGTTCTCAAAGAATCTGAATCTCAGAAAATTTCTCCCCTATTTTAACAATAAGATGCATCCTTAAAGTATTTTATTTGATTATTTTTAGGGTTTATGGTACTTTTTATGCCATAGAAACCACTGATTTTTGCTTTGGTATTGTTATATTTTTTATTCTAGTCTATTTTTTTATTTGATTTGTTTTGAGAAATCTCATCTAATTGTTTTAATTAATTAATTTACTTATTTATTATTTTTTCCTATCTTTTATATGTTTGAATAGATTGTTTGTCTAAGACTTGGATTTATGTAGCAGTTGGTTCTTTGGAGTTTAGGGAAAAAATGATTTGGGTAACTCTAATCACGCCTATAGGACCTCTTTTTTCCCCAATGTTTCAAACTCACGAAACCCATTGAGTTATTTAGATTAGATGACGACGATCTTTACTCACTTGTATCTTTCACACAATGGACCTAAAGATTATGTATCTTACCATGTGATGGACATTCCATGTGACATATATCTCAATAGAATGACCTTAAAGATGTGCGCCATCTAATTTTAGGGCTAGGCTTTTGAGATATCTGATACTTGGAAAAAATAATTGTCCCTATGATGTCCCATTTATGTTCTCAAGATCTAGACCATCCAAAACTACAAAGTTGTTGCAGGTTCTTGATTGGATTATTTATGGTCGTTTGTTTGTGAGGTAATGGTGATTCACAATTTTGAACTTAGGATGTAAATTTATGTAGTGTGTTGTCATGTGTGTGATTAAGATTAGCTATGAATCATTTTGGTGATCTGATTGATCACTTCATACAAACTCTGTATGGAAAGGGAAGGGCACTTTGATTGGATGGTTATGGGTCTAGGGATGTTAACTGATCGGTCTGGTCCATTACCAACCCAATTTTTTTTAAAATTGGGTTAGGCTTTTAAACTTGACTTATCAATTTGGATCCGGGCATCAAACATCCCAATCTGACAGGTCGAGTCAAGTTGGGCATGCTCAAATGTCAGGTCGGGGTGAGTCGAGCAAAAATCTGTCATATATATATATATATATATATATATATATATATATAGGATTTTGATAAGGTCAAACAACAGTGTCTGGGAGATGATAATGATGTTAGTTGGGTGAGGGAATATGTAGTTAGAGTAATTATTGGGTAATAATTACCACCTAAAGTCTTTATCCAATTCATTAATGTAGTAATAGTACTCAATTTAGACAATCCATTATTTAGGAGTTCAAAGAATGGTAAAATCTTTGGTGGCAACATCATGGCACCAAATGCCAATTCTCTCCATGTGCAGAAGGCAACAAACTTCCCCTTTGTGCAATTGGCTTTGCTGCAGGAACCACTGGTGGTGCAAATGGTTCATATTATGTGGTGAATAGATCTGATGATAACCCGAGTAATCCGGCTCCTGGAACTCTTCGTTTCTCTGTCAATTATGCTGGAGAAATGAAGGAGGAGCTTGGATAACTTTCAGAGAAAGCATGGTGATTACACTTAAGGACAAGCTGTGGGTCAAGTCTCACTCGACTATAGATGGAAGAGGTGCGAATGTCACTCTAGTTGGGAACGCACTCGCTCTTGCAACAGTAGAGAATGTAATTTTGCATAACTTTGAGGTGTTCTCGACGGGGCAACGTGACACCGTCCATGTATTTAGTGGGTCACACAATGTGTGGATCGACCACTTGAGTTCACGTGATGGAAATTTAGGGTTGGTCAGTGTCCTTCAAGGGTCAATTGACGTTACTATCTCAAATTGTTATCTTTCGAATCACAACTTCAATATGTTGTTAGGGGCAGCAGATGAAGATATCTCTAATAAGATTCTTAGGGTAACTGTTTATAGGAATTGGTTTGATTCCTCAACGCAAAGGATGCCACATTGCAGGTACTTCAAATTTTCTTTTGAACACCTCATCGTGAGTGCCAGTGGTGGCACTTGGGTTAAATCTCATTGTTTCCAGTGATCATGCACCTGGATGCATGCATACTTCTATTTATGATCACAAAAATTTGTGACAATTCACTTTTGGCCTTTCACTAGTTTCTCACAAAAAATTAGTGCAACTATGAGACCTGTCGGCTCCAGATTGACCCAAGTGCCACTATTGGCATTCGGATAGGGGGCCTTATTATAAGTCTAGTATTATGACCGATGTCGTAATTTATTGTATCAAAATTTTTTCTTTTGATGTTTTTATTAGGTGGGGATATTGCCATGTTGCAAATAACTACTACAAAGATTGGAAATATTATGCAATAGGGGGGAGAGTACATGCGAAGATATTTTCGGAGCTAAATGTGTTTGAGCCAGGAGCAAAGTTGGAGGTGACACCCTGGTTTGAGTCCTTCACTGATGACGTGACTCCAACTATTGTTTCATCTAACGATGTATTGGAAAATGGGGCAACATTCCACCAATTCTTGAAGTTCGGAAATTTGGCTTCTCCAGAGTCTCAATTCTCCACATACAATCTCCCGACTTTGCCAACAAGCTCGCTAGTCAATTTAGTAACTAACTGCTCTGGAATAATGGCGGGAGGTAGACTAGTACAGTGTATGAAATCCCATAAATAATTCTTTCAAGATGAGTCTTAGAATCAGGTTTTCTTCTCCATTAGTCGAAACTTTAACAATGCAATATTGTTAGAAATTTTCTTTCACTGATGCAAAATAAGACATTAACATAATGCATAAGTAGTTAAATAATGGGCCCTAAAGTTTACCAAGAAGGATTTTATAGCAGGATTTATAAGTTAGTTGTAAGCTCCTTGCACTATAAAAAGTAAGACTATATATTAGCGGCACCAAAAACTGCTGCTATTAGCAAAAGTACTTGTTGTTTCAATAGCGATAGGACTAGTAGCACTACAAAAATGGTGGGAATTAGGGACACGTGCTTAGTGGCGCTTATTAAATGGCCGCCACTATAAACCAATAAGATAGTGGCGGTGTATTGAGAAAACCACTGGTGCATGTACTTAACAATATTTTGAGCGCCAAAATTTTTCACTCCTTCCTATATCTTAACAGGCACGACCCAAAATTTTTTGCACCCGCTCCCTCTCTGGCTCTCTAATCTATTTTCCTAGTCTCTTATTCTCTCTAAGCTCTCTCATCTTGTTCGATCAATGGCTTGAAAGATTCGATAGCTCTTCTCATTCGATCAATGGCTTGACAGATTCGATCGCTCGTCTTGCTCGCTCGTCCCCGGTGATTGTGAATCTCAACTTTGAACGAACAAGACTGTCGGGGAAATCGTTTTAGGTGAAATACTGTTTTATCTTATCTGCTTCTTTATGTTTCATGGAGATTTGGCTTAGGGTTTCATTCCAATATCTCTGAGTACTTAATCTAATTTTATTTATTCATTCATTGTAAATTATTCGTTTATTCTCCCGCTTTTTCGGTAGGGGGTTTGCAATTTTTTTCACTAGGTTTTGTTTTCACCATTTTATCAAATCTCACCAAGGACTGTGCTCTTCATTCGGCTGCCACAGCTAAGGGGTTAAGACAGTGTCAGATTATTTGTTTGTTTTCCCCCTTTTTCACTAGGGTTTGTAATTGTAGATTTAAGAGATAAATGGATTAGTGTTACAAAATATAGGTTAGGATTGGATACAACGAGCAAAAAAATCGCATAAAACAGAAGAATATTGAAAAAATTAGGGAAAAAGAAGCAAGAAAAAGTGTACTAAAAAGTGTACTAAATGGTGTTTAGAATCTGAAATACACGTTGTAAAATACAAAAGTGTACTAAAAAATGATTATAATAAGTGTTCTAAAAAAAACCACCATGTGCAGAATACACAATTTGAGCTAGCATTCAGCTATTGCTTGGCGGATCATAGGGATCAAAATTGAGTCTGTTTGCCTTGTCGATACTAGAGTCGGATGAATTCTGTTCATCAGATATGGCTGGTAAGACATCATCTACTTGAGAACTTTTAAAATCACTCGGTGGAGGAATGATTTTATTGACTCTAGTTAACCAAATTATTTTCATCGGTGGCTGCCCTCCAAAACTGGAAGCAGGATTTCATATAAAATGGAGGACGACAGGTTGAAGAGAAGATTCCCAACATTGCACTCTCCAACCAGTAATCGATGGCCCCTCAACAGGATCATATGGGGACATGTACTGCCCTGTAAATGCAACCCTCACATATATTTCCTAGTAAACTCTCACTTAACCAAGAAATTTCAAAAGCAAATTTTTACTGTAACTAATGTTAATGCATATGAGGATGCATGCTATCTGAGAATAAATATGTTGCTTTATATTATGAGTGAAAATAAGAAAAACGATAAAAGAAAACACTTCAAGAAGGAAGCGAGCATAACGGAGAATAAATGAGTGCATGCTTCATGAACAAAGAGAATAATGAACACATAATTTCATAACAACAACATTTGCAGATAAGGGTGTTTGTAGTGAAACTTTAAGGATTGAGTGAATATAATTAATTATTGAATTAGTAATAGGTTAGTAATAACTAAGAAAAGAATTAGTATTAACTAAGCAGCCCACATGCCACGTGACTTGGTACCATGGATCAAAATTTTGTCCGTTACCGATATTTATCGGTATCGGAAGTCACCGATAAGGTACATTGAATGTACTGTATCGGTTATATATATGTATTTACCGGACGATACATTCAATGTATCGTCTAGTACCATCCGATACCGATACGTATCGTCCGATACATATCGGTTTTGGGCACGGACGATATGTATCGGTTTTCTAGCATTTTAATCCTTGCTTGGTACTATGGTCACTTTTTGGGATGTGTGCCATGCGAAGTCATCATGTGTGTCATTTGATAGGTATGTTGTGATTTGATCTTCAATGCAAAAGATTAGGGCGAAAAATGACATCTGAGTCAAAGCAGCCAAATGCCATGTAAATTAAAGACTACCACGTAAATACAACATAGTATGAATTTGTTATGGGCTTTGACCTCTTGGTATCAGTTGATGGAGATTATCTTTCGACCCATTCTTATTTAGAACATATATTCTCATACCAAGGTGGTAATGTTAATTAATAAACTTATCTGATTTTCTGTTGGCTTCTCCCTTGTGAAATGATGGCCCAAATCAAGGGTTAGTTAAAATATTATATAAGCATCAGGAAGTTTACACAAAGCTAATGATATCAACCGGAAATAACAAAAAATGAAGAAGATTCTGTTATATTTTGTTAACAACGCCAACACCTTAAATAACAAGCATTACATATATGGAGGCCTATTCCCAAATCACCCCTACAACTATCAACTTAAACCAAGTAGCCTTTAGTTAGGTGTCGAAATTTTTTAGGAGTTTTTAGTTAGGCATATTGAGTGTTCTTTTTATATATGTAGTTTTTCTTATTTGCATGTGTTAGATGATCTCACTTCTTCTCCAAGGCATGATATTATAAGGTCCTTTGGACTTTTCTCTCAACCACCATAAATTAAGTGCTACGCTCATTTTTAGCAGTGACAAGTAAGAACAATTATAGATACCATTTTCAAACGCATTAATTATCTACCAAAAAATTTTGCTGATTTGCTTCCTAAATTAAGCTAGTATATAAATGTACTTGATTATATAGTTCTGCTAAAAGTTGAAGCATCGGTTAAAGCTAGTCAAATTCAAATTGCATTTTAGAACTTTCCTTATATTTGGTTTGAGGTGTTCTATGAACTCCTATTTAGGATTACTAGGTTTATTTATTTAGTTTTGGACTGATAAGAACTATATTTAATTTAGGGAGATTACGAGCAGCTAACACCTTAGTAGGATTAGAGTACTTACTAAATTAAATGTAGACTGAAAACTGATGGTTCACATGGTTGGGAGGAAGTCTACAATGTATATCGTTAGTTCACATGTATCAGTATGCATCACCCCATCTCCACTGGTTATAACAATTATTTATCGTAAGACAATGTTGCCCTTGTGTGCTGGCTTCTCTATTTCTTTTTTAAAAAATATTGACATCATTTTGTTTAGTGCAAAATTTTATTGGGAATATGCTTTGTCATTAATTGATGGCCAATCAATATAATAACAAACTTGGATGAAATTCAAGTTTTTTTTTTCATGTCCTTAAATCTGTTGTCTATTATAATGCGAGTAGAGATGATCTGTATGGCATAAAAGAATTGAAGATAGCCAAGTGGTGTTGTAAAAGGTTGGATGTATGATCAAAATTTTGGATTAATGTTTGTGATTAAAAAAAATAAAGGATAGTTTTGCTTGAGAAAGATGGTGATCTATATGGCATGGACGAGGGATGATGTCTCCAATCACCGACTGACCAAATGAGAAATGTGAATATTTGTGAAAATTATAAGATGGTAGGTTTAGTCAATGAAGAGGTACTTTTGATGTATCTACCCACTAAATATCGGCCACATGTCCCCTTTATCTGATTTATAGGTGAGATACTCATATAACACCATCGAAGGGAAAAAAAAGTACTTAACTATTAAAATGTAAGTAGAGGAGTTGTATCCGGTGAGACAAAAGCATTAAATCTGCTATCAATAGAATAAAAAACTTTACTATTATAATATACATACATATCGATTTAAGGTAGGTTTTCATGTCCTTAAATATGTTATTTATTATTCTTAATATATTATACTGCATTTTATCTTATCTATAAGTGTTATCAGGTTATGCTTTTGCATTTTTCATACCCAGGTTTCTCCAAGGGAAAGCATTAGTAGGTGGCACATGCACAAATTGGGTGCCACTTGATGTGCTCGAGTGAAGTCATTTTTTAAGTTATATTTTGCAAGATTTGCAATCACTTTCTATTCATTTATCATTCGTTGTACATGGTTTTAAGGTTTTCCAGAATATTGAGCTAGGAGGTCTAAGATTGCAAAGGTAATCTTTCACACGATGGATAAGAGTTGGATGCAAAAGTCTAGGTATATCATTCTTTCAAAATTAAATTATAGTGTCAATAGTGTTATTATTGTGTGGATTTGATAAGCAAATCACTGTTTATATGTATGAAATAGGCTCCCTCTCTCGAGTATAATGAAGGCGTGAAAGAGTTTATCAATCTAGCCATAGCCCGTGGAGCATCTGTTGATGGGAGGTTAAAGTGTCTGTGCATTAACTGCAACAATATAGAGTATCATGATGAAAATATAGTTGAAGATCATTTGATATGTGAGGGGATTGTTCAGAACTATACCAGATAGTTTTATTATGGGGAGGGAATAGCTCAGGCAAATTCTATAAGGGATAATACTCCCGATAGAGGAGTCGATGAGCATTATACAGGTGATGACATAAGTCAAATGTTGCATGATGCATTTGGAGTCCGTATCCCAGAAGTAGCTTCGGATGGTGTGGAAAATGAAACTGATGATCTACCAAATCACAATGCTGCTACATTCTATAGATTAGTCCATACAATCGAGCAAGCTCTCTATCCGGGATGTAAATCACACACAATATTATCTTTCCTTGTTAGGTTATAACATATTAAATGCATTGGAGGTTGGAGCAACAAGTCATTTACCATGTTACTGGACTTGTTAAGGGAGGTACTCCCTGAGGGATCAATGTTACCTAAAATTTTTTCACAAGGCAAGAAGATTATCTCGGACTTGAGACTCAATTACACTAAAATTGATGCTTGCCCTAATGATTGTATGTTGTATTGGAAAGAGTTCGCTGACAAACAATTATGCGATGTTTGTGGAACTTCACGTTGGAAGTCTCTAGAAGATCATTTAGAAGGCAAGAAGAAGAGTCCAATGAAGATTCTATGTTATTTCCCTTTAAAACCAAGATTACAAAGGTTGTACATGTCATCAAAAATTGCGTCAAACATGAGATGGCATGAAGAAGGTCGCACTAAAGATGGCATGTTACCACATCCTGCAGATTCTCCAGCTTGGAAACATTTTGATCTCATCAATCCAACATTTGCAGCAGACTCTCGAAGTATTAGACTTGGATTAGCGAGTGACGGATTCAATCCTTTCACGACAATGAGTATTTCACATAGCACATGGCCTGTGATACTTATTCCATATAACTTTCCACCATGGTTGTGCATGAAACAACCAAATATGATCTTATCGATGCTTATACCTGGTCCATCTGGTCCTGGCAATGACATCGATGTATACTTGAGCCGTTGATAGAAGAGTTGAAAGAATTATGGGAATTTGGGGTTGAGACATATGATTCTTCTCAGAGAGAGATATTTCAACTGCACGCAACCTTGTTATGGACCATTAGCGATTTCCCAGGGTATGCCATGTTGTCGGGTTGGAGCACCAAAGAAAAGTTGGCATGTCCTTTATGTAATAAGGATACATGTAGCCTATACCGACGTAATGGTAGGAAGCAATGTTATATGGGCCATCGCAGATTCTTACCTTCAGATCATAGATTTCGTAAACAAAAAAAATCTTTTGATGGTATTGTAGAAGATAGACTAGCTCCAATTCTAATGTCTGGCTCGAAGATTTTGATTGAATTGGAAAATGTCAAACACATTTTTGGGAAGCATTCCATGAGGAAAAGATTAAGAACCACATAGTCTGAAGATATGCCATATAACTGAAAGAAGAAGAGTATATTTTTTGAGTTGCAATATTGGGAGCACAATCTACTTAGACACAATTTGAATGTAATGCACATTGAAAAAAACATATGTGATAATTTACTTGGGACTCTATTGGATGTGGACGGAAAAACAAAGGATACTATAAAGTCACGTCTTGACTTGAGAGAAATGAATTTAAGACATGGTCTTCACCCACGAATAGAGACATGTAAGAATCGAGCTTATCTACCAGCTGCATGCTATTCTATGGATAAAAATGAAAAAGAGAGGTTTTGCAAAATTTTGAAAAGTTTGAAAATTTCAGATGGTTACTCATCTAATATTGCAAGGTGCGTCAATATTAAGGAGCGCAAACTATCTGGACTAAAAAGTCATGATTCACATGTCATAATGCAACAATTTTTGCCCTTGGCCATTCGAAAGACGTTTCCAAAGAATGTAACTTCTACAATTTTAGAGTTGAGCACATTCTTCCGCGAATTATGCTCAAAAGTTTGTCGACCTGAGGATTTGCAACGTCTCGAAGAGCACATCGCTATGGTCCTTTGTCAATTAGAACGAATTTTTCCTCCTTTATTTTTTGACATTATGGTCCATTTGCCCATACATTTAGCTTCAGAGGCACTACTAGGTGGACCTGCCTATTATCGTTGGATGTATCCCTTTGAAAGGTATGTCTTGTAGTATATATACAATAGTTATTTATTCTACACTTATCTATAAATTCACTCACATAGATTAATTTTATTATGATCTAGATACTTGTTGACATTAAAGTCATATGTGCGTAATCGAGCTCAACCTGAGGGATCCATTACCGAAGGGTACCTCGCAGAAGAATGTCTAACATTTTGTTCCCGGTACTTCAACAATGTTGAAACGAGGTTAAACCGACCCTTGAGGAATCCTGAAGTTATTGTGAATAACAGTGCCACATTATTCATGCTCAGCAATGTAGAATGGATACAAGCACACCGCTATTTGGTGTTTAACCACGAGAAGGTCACAAGTTATTTAAAGTAAGATCTCCACTTTCGTAAAATTATTTTCCATATGTATTCAATGCCTGATATTCACATAGCATTCATTTCACATAGGCTTCATGATAATGCATTGCGTATGATGTATCCAAGCGCAAGTCCCCATGAAAGACAAAAATTGCAGAGCGAACAATTTGTTGATTGGTTTAAGAATCATGTAAGCTAGTGTTGTTGTATCTATCAACATAGTTGTTTTTATAGGAAATCTAGAAAGTATTTAAACCTTTTTTTGCACTTAAAATAGGTACGAAGGGTACGAAAAAATTTGAAAAGTTCATTGTCAGAAGAAATTATTTTGTTAGTTGAAGGTCCACATTCACAAGCAAGAAGGCTCACCACTTATATTATTAATGACTATAAATTTCGAACAATTGATAAAGAGAAGAAGGCTAAAACTCATAATAGCGGTGTTGCCGTTTCGACAACTATTACAAGCTATGCAAGTACAAAGGACAAAAGGCCCATTGTAGGAGAGATAACATATTATGGTCGTCTAATAGATATAATCGAGTTAACATATTCTGAGCGTCTCAAATTTATACTGTTCAAGTGTGATTGGGTTGATGTGACAACACAAGGTAGAGGAATTAAAACTGATGAGTTAGGATTCACGCTTATGAATTTTACTAAATTATTGTTCCCCACTCAGCAAGTGTCAGATGAACCATACGTTTTGGCCTCTCAAGCTACTCAAGTTTTTTATGTTCAAGATCAAATTGATCCGAATTGGCATGTTGTTGTGAAGACTAAGCCTAGGGACTTGTTTGATATGAGATGGGATGATAATGCTTTATTGGATAGTGGTACTTATGCCAACCAACAAACCTTCGAGGATGATAATGATGACAATTGGGTAAGGGAAGATGTAGTTGGAACAACTGTTGATGCTCCTCCCCAGATGCGTGTTGCTCAACAAGCTCCTTCAACCGATTTCATTGGCGATGAAGATGAATCAGCTTTTGAATCTCAAGAGGATGCAAGTGTTTAATTTTTGTAAATCAATATTCTTTTTAAAACATTGTCCATCACCTTTATATGAATTTGTATTTATCAAGTGTGTTATGGGCTGTTTTTTTATCAAGTGAACATTATTTAGTCAAAATAGAAAATCATTTAGTGCCACAATGTGATAGATTTCAATATATGGGCGCAAGCCATCTCCCATAACTGTAGGGGCTGGTCTCCTCAAGACATTATCATGTGTTTTTTCTTGGGCTGTTATGTTTAAGATTTTTAGAGGATGGTCTCCTCAGGACATTGTGGACCCTTGGCATTTTTTAATTTCTATAGTATGATTTCTTTCTAACCCGTTGTTGGGTAGTTGGGTGCCCTCTTTCTTTTGTTTTTTTTCTATTAAGGGTACTGCGGACCCACCTTTTTTTTACGACATAGGATGTCCCAACCCTTTTGAGGGAAGGACTAATCCCTGTGGGTACAACATGTTTACCATTTGTAGGTGACCTGGTAATTCTCGGAAGGGAATTTAATAGGTGCTTGCTCAAATTTGCAGGTGACCAAGTAATTCGCCTTCATAGGTGCTTACATCTCTTCTATGATTCTTTTTTCTTTGTTTGGTGTGGTCATGCTAAATGAAAAATCATGATTTTTTTTTATTTTTTTTTTGTGGTCATGCTAAATGAAAAAAGCCATATATTCAAGTTCCCTTAATTTTATTTGTCACTGATATAATATGTTGCTTGTGCATATGTTTATTTTTCAATGCTGTCATAAAGCCATAGATCACATAGTCTTTCTTGGGTTTCATATATATTGGAGTCAACTAGTATAATATTACTCTCCTATTTCTTTGGGCTCCATATATGGACTCCTATTCTATATGTTCTATGTTGACATGAGGGTTTTTTGCTCCATATAACGTGTCATGTATGATTAATTTTAATTTAAAGCAGAATGTTGGATACTAAGATCCCAAAAGAAATAGGAGAGTGCTCAGGCCGACCTTCTTAAGCTTAAACGGTCATGGTTTGAAGGTCCATGATATTATGAGCATGCGAATCAGTAGAAAACATTTTTAGCCTTTCACTAATTTTGAGGACCCGTCCAAACTCAACCAGGACTCAATCAGATTTTGCCCAATCTGACTTTGATTCATCCCCAAAATCTGACCCAACTTGATCTAAAAATTGTCCATTCCAGCTCCCCCACCCACCTTGTTGCAAAAAGACCAATACATATCAGTATCGACCGATACTTGATACCTTGTCAATAAAAATTAAATAAATAAAATTTTGAATTTAATTAGGATCATCAATTACTACCAAAGGAGTAAAAATAACAAAGAGAGAGCAGGAACATGCCAACAGCTGGTCAATTAGCTGCGAAAACAGTCCACCTGTTGGAGGTCCATATCTATTTATGAGCACAAAAGTCAGTGAAAGTGTGCCTTTGACTGTTCACTAATTTGATGCTGAAAAATTTAACAAAAAATAACAATTTGTATGCTTATATTTCTGAGCACAAAAATGGAGTTCATGAATAAATGCATATCTATTATATGAGCACAAAAGTAGTTTTTATCGTGAAAGAATTAAAGAACATGTTTTTACCCTTTCCAAACCCTAGCCTTTTGATTTCTTCTATTGTTTTAAAGAACATGTTTTACCCTCTCAAAGACAATTAATTAAGGGGCGTGGCATATTTTACTTGAGGATTTTTCAGAATATTCAACAAGGAGTTTTGGCATTGTGAATCCAGTCTTTCACATGATAGATAAGAGTTGGATTTGAAAGTATAGGTATATCATTCTTTTACGGCAATATGAGCAGTTCCTATGTTCATTGCTATGATTAGCTAAGCAAATTTTTTTCATATTTCGTATTTGTTTCTTCATATGCTGATCTTATATCGATGATTCAGAAAAACTACTGTCATTTCTATAAATGATCCAATCTTCTGCAAAAAACTTGTTGGAGTCTGAATCGAGAAAACCAAATCATGCTTGCATCTACCTCCACTGTATGATGAGATATGTGACTTGTGAATGGGTGAACAGATCTGGTTAGAAATTATTATACACTAGATTGTTTACTGTTTTATATGTTGTAATGTGTGCACCGTTGATCTGGAGGTATTTTGACCTTTTATATGATCATGAAACTATTCGAAGCACATGTTTTCGGCATCATCCTTTTTCTGATACTCATTGAGAAAAATAGTAGACGCCCCTAACTGCAAACTATAGATTGCTTGTAGCTCCAAACAATGACTATAGATGCAGGGTCTTGACATTTATGATCTAAATTTCGCTGTGGAAACAACTTTTTGGTCATTGTGAGTAGGGTATCAGACCAATATTGGTGCTTCGCATAAGGGTGAGTGTCTCCTTAGTATGGTAACTTATGTGTTTTATTCACCATGTGCAATTTGCTTAACCAATGTTATCTGATTCACTGGTTCCCTCAGTTTGAATTACGGTTCATAATTTGCAAGTCGCTACATTCAAGTGAACCCAGTTCGCAAGTCGCTACATTTGAGTAAACCAATGTTATCTGTTTTATTAACCGTGCATGATACAAGTTTCATAGCAGATTCGAACAAATTTATATAATTATATTATTTATATACGCTGGTTTGAGAATCATTCACATCTTCAAATAATAAGTTTCAAAAGACAATGTTCTTTTGCACTTCTAGCATGAGCATATGATGAGATGAACTGTTCGCATGTGAAATGCTGGTTTATAAAGGTCAAGAAATTGCTGCATGATTCTTGCATATTTTTTATTTGTTTTCATTTATTGTGTCTTCCAACAGGTTGGTACCCTGTCTTTTCATAAAAACGAGTGAAGGTCAACCCTTTTGAAAAATATAAAATGAAGACCAGCTGAGGGAAACACTGTTGTTTTCCACTATTCAGCTAATTCACATCTTCTTTTGGCCAATTATTCATCAGGGCCATGCCCATTTAATTTTTATTTTCGGTTTCAAGCTATGTAGCATGCAGTCTACATAATTGCTATATAGACAAAGCTGCTTATATTTATAATGGTTGTTTAAATATATATATTTCTATTTAGACCAGCTGTTGCTATTAATATAGATGTATAACACCAACCAATAGTATTTATTTTATTGCAGGCAAGGTCGATTAGCAGTGGTGTTGTCTTCTAATTACGTATCTCTATCGACAATATTGACCATCTCTTATCGGGTTTTTATCTATGTCAATATTTACTTTGTTCTATTTTGGCCAGATGAATCCTATTGTAGACACAGCTGGTGAAGGTACTTCAGAATCTGCGGCCTCCCAATCTAAGAAAAGGAAAGGAAGAGGTCGCAGCAAATGTAACTTCATGAAGCAAGTGGGAGAAGGAGAGAAGTTTCAAGTTCCAGTTGATGGTAATCAATTAGTGGAAAAAAGTGGCCTTCAATTTTCAACTTGGGTAGGCACGCTAGCAAGAGATCCCCAATTATTGCCCATCAATCGTCCATCATGGAAAGTTGTTGAAAAGGAGGCAAAGGAGCGAGCGTGGGAATATATCCAAGTAAATTTTCGAATTATTTTTTATTCCTTTATATGTTTCTCAATTTGTAGCAAATTTTGATGATTATAATTTATATTTTTCGCTTGAAATGTGGTTTAGGATAAAGTTGACATCGGCGATAAGATGCAACACTACGTAATACAGTTACTATGTAAAAAATGGCGGGATTATAAATATGAGCTGAAAAAGAAGTATTATGATAATTGCCCAGCCAATGTAGATCATTATGATCATCACCCAGAAAATGTAAAGTCCGATGATTGGCAAGTTCTCGTCAATTTCTGGGATTCTCATGAAGGCAAGGTATATGTTTAATTTTTTGAGGCAGTTAATTGCTTTGCCTAATAAACTCGTTATCGTCATCTAATTTTTGTGGTACAGGAAAGAAGCGAAAGAAATAAAAGGAATAGGTCTTGTCAGAAGCTAGTCCACACTGCTGGGACTAAAAGCTTCGCAAGAATACGTCACGAGGAGGTATGCATTTTAGTTTAATGTCTATTTATTTATTATGACCACCGGTATTAGTCAATTTTCACTATTTACAAATAATTTATTTTGGTTGACATAGCACCTCAAGAGGCCAACGGAGAAGCCACCTACTCGATCGGAAATTTTTTTGCTTACCCATTCCCATAAGGACGGCACACCAGTTAATGAAGAGGCCGCAAAGAAAATAGTAAGTTTATATATTAATCCTATATAGTTACGGCATTCAATTATATAATAATCATATATAATTAGTAAATGAACACATATGTAATTAATTACAGCATGAGATGAAAGACCGCCTTTCTCAAGAAGGTTTAGAGGACACAACCTCTCGAGATGATGTGTATTCTAAGGTTATAGGAAAGGAAAAATCTGGGTGTGTTCGTGGTGTGGGATTCGGTCTGACTCCTACTAGTCTTTGGGGATCTTCTTCTAGTCGTTGCGTGCCACCCTCTAGTGTGATCATATCAATGAATGATAAAATACACTACCTGGAAGAGCTCTTGAAACAAAGAGATGTTGAGATGGCAGAGCAACAGAAGCAGAATGATCAACAACAAATGCAAAGGGATGAGCAACAAAAGCAGAAGGACGCTGAGATAGCAGCACAATTAAAGCATGCAGAGGCCGAGATGACATAAATGAGGAAGATAGTCTTGGTATTGTCGCGACAGGTATATATAATTATTTTTATACGAATTGTGTATATAATCTTAAAATGTTTGATAATCTAAAGGTATTTTTTTTCTTTTGTATTGTGCAGCTTGGCGTCTAATCATGCTCAAGGACCATGAACGTAAATACCCATTACTTAAAAAATTAGCTTTTTGGGTTGTACTTTACTCATTTTTGGCCATATTTTTTATTATCTTTTGATAGTTGAAGGTGGCTATGAATACTTGTATTAACTTCATAAAGGACAATAGCTTTTTGAATTTTTTGCCATACTAGCTTTTTGGATTCATACTTGAAATTTACTCAAGGGATTCCCTGTTTTGGTTAAATGCAATGCTTGGATTACCTTTGGAATGGATGGGATCATTTTTTTTACATTTTTTCACTAATGCTATTTTAAAAAAAAAGGGAGCACTTTTTGTTAATACCGAATTACTAATGGCACATGTGAAGAGGGACCAGATGAATGGATCTTGTTTTCATCCCAATCTTCCACAATCGATTGTGATATCCAGCTGTCACATCCAACGGTTAGTTTTTTATTTTATATGGCACACATCACAAAAAATGACATGAAAGTCACATAACAATAAAGTTACTTAATTTTGGGATGCCTGCCATATAAAAAAAAGACCGTATGATTGTGCGTTGATGGTCCTGCAATCAATTGTATTGAAGATTTAATGAATAATGGTCCACCTGATTCCTTTTAGCTGCGACCTATGAAATTTGGTAAGTGCGAAAAAAGCTACCCAAAAAATAAATAAAATAATCTTACCGGTGGTTTTCATCAGCCAGAAAAAACTTATAACATTATTAACTACGAGGGTCACCGCCACTACAATTAGCGATTTTTTTTGCCAATAAAATTGGTTATAATATTACTAGTGGCGGTTTTTAACCGCCAGAATTATCAATTTTATTGGCAAAAAAATTGGTTATAATATTATTAGTGGGGGTTTTTAAATGCCCCAATTATTGTACAAAATCGCCACTAATGCGTTATTACCGGCGGCAACAAGTGCCACTAATACTTTATTAGTGGGGGATTTTAACTACCACAATTACCCTAAACGACTGCCACTAATACTTTATTAGTGGGGGTTTAACCGCCACAATTACTCTAAACAACCGTCACTAATACTTTATTAGTGGGGGTTTTTAACCGTCACAAATACTATAAAACACTACCACTAATATTGTATAGTGGGGGTTTCTAACCGTCACAAATGTCATACAAAAACCGCCACCAATACTATATTACCGGCGGCCACAACCGCCACTAATAATATTGCACCGCCCCCATTAAGTGTAAATTTGACGGAATGGAAGTGTCACTGTGGCGGTCCAAAACTGCCACAAGTACCCTAAAAAACCGCCACTATTAGTTTATAGCGACAGGTGTATTAGGGGAGGTTTTTTGGCCGCCGGTACCACTATTAGTGGCGGTTTCGAGAGTACTTTTGGCGGTTTTTGGCCGCCGGAAAAAGCCATATTTTTTGTAGTGCAACTATAATAATATATATCACTTTTATCACTTCAACGTGACCTCTTCGATAACACGAAAGGTTAGAAATTTAATACCTCGTGAAAATCAAACTTGGACCTTCACGTTTTCAAAATCACAATATTAATTACCCGATTCTATATTTGTATTGATGTGAATGTAAATAAATATATGTATAAATATAACTGAATTTAAATATAAATTTATATTGTATGTATGATAATTTTATACTTTCATTTTGATCATGTTATATGAGTTATGAACATGTTAGGCTATAGATACGCGAATGTATGAGATCATCCCTACGCTTGGGCGTGGTGTTTCGCTGAGATGATATCGAAGTGAGAAATATACCGTATTCACATGCCTTAGAACTCATGGTGAAATGAGACATCATGATGAGTCGGGTGAGTGTGAATTCATTATAACCTTGTATACAGTGGCATATACAGTGACCCTATCACCCCAATTTTTAATACGAGAGGATAAGATATGAGTTATGATATGAGATCCGGGCCTTTGGCCTTAGCTATGGTGAGGTTATCTCACTATAGTTCGTCTTAGAATTAAGTATAAGAGTATGATAAGATATAAGTATGAGATAAGATAAGTTATGATATGAGTACAATAATAAGACACCGCTATGTAGGCCAACATAAAATTAAAAATATAAGTCTTTGTATGTGCGTAGCCACCGTAAGGGCAACAACGTCTTTCAGCCAAGACGGATCTCTGGGAGAGATTATGAGTATGTTATGAGTGACTTGGCCATTATGTCTTTTCATTTGCTGAATGGTAGAGTATGAGTATGACATGAGGGCGTTATGATATGGTGGCATGATACTATATTGACCCTCCCATGATAGCTCGAGCAGTGACTCTGGCATAAGTCGTTTAAAATTTTATGAGTATGTTAGTTAATCTCATATAATATACAGACGTATGTGCAAGAATAATAATAAGACATTATATGATATGTTATAAAATATGATAACATATGTTAGGATATGAGTGTCTAGATCATCGTCTTGTATTTATGATATGATATGAGTTTTATGATATACAAATGATTATATTTTTCTCTTGCTATTTGCTTTGAGATATTAAACTTATCACTCTAAAGATGTACTCACAATACACCTGAGTAGTATGGGGTGGATCGGTGGTGTATCCTACTGAGTTTACGTGACTGAATAAACTCATCCCACGATAATCTAATAGCTGCAGGTGATTACGCTGGTAGAGTAGACGCCGGCAATCCAGATCCCACCGGCATTGATTTCATTTATCCTGCGGGCGTTGAGTACCAGGAACCTTGGGAGGGCGACGCAGCTGAGTTCCAGTAGGACCTCGGTGCCGATCTTGATCCGAGCACTGATTACTGATAGTTTTAGATTCGATATTGTGTTTCATTTGATTCTTTTGTTTTGATCCTATGATTTCATTTTTATCGGATTTATCTCCGATTTGCACTATAGTTATAATTGTAGATTTATTAGATTTTATCACATTTATTCAGTATTTATGATTGCTTTTATTTTCACCTTTATGTGTTGGCTTTCACGAATTTCATGGAGCTAAATTTGCGCGATAACTCTGATTTTATGTATGTCCGCTTAGCATATCCGAGATATATGAGGGTCATAACTTGGAATTCTAGGCCCTCGGGATGGGGTAGAATTTCGGGTCGTGACAGAGTGGTATCAGAGCTCAGACTTTACTTCCTCGAGGACTGTATGGATTATATAAGTACAATATGTTGATTGAGATTATAATGATTCAGATAGACCCGAGACTTTAGATCTTTTGAGGACTTATTAGTTTCAAGGAAGTTCGATCATTGATGATAGAAGACTCTAAGGTTCAATTTTGTATTTAAAGATTTATTTAAGAATAACTTATATAGTTAAGAACTTGTAAGAAACATTAGAAATTATCAGTTGATCTATACGGATTGGAAAATAATGGATGAAACATTTCTAAATTGAGGGGCAATTAGATAAATAAATCCTTGAAGATTTAACTCTTTAAGATTCTAGGTGATCTGAGATGCTTACTATAGGAATAGTTGATTCTAGGTTTTATTAGAAATGACTGCAATAATTGGATCAAGTGAATATCTGACTAAAATTTGACATACCACATACTCGGAGAAATTTGTGACGTTAAATCAGATTATTCTAGAAATTGATGAATTAGAGTCAACCACCATTATAAAGAGAGGGGGACCCTACCTTGATAATATCAAATATTAGGTGTTACAAATATGGATTTCGAGGACGAAATTTTTTGAGGGGAGAATGTCATGACCCTGATTTTTGTTAATAATGAATCGTTGACTTTTAATGAGAAGCTGAGATTATGAAGAAGTACAAGTACGTAATTTTTAAGGACAAAAATATTATAAGGGAGAGAGAATGTAACAACTCAAATTTTTAGAATTTATTTTAACAGTGTTAGATAATGTATTACACTGTGCACTGTGCTAACGCTCCACACTAATATCGGAACTCACCCTCTTGTTAGAAAAATTCTAATTTTTCCTATACCAATATTATACTTATTGTGAAGTGCTCGTCGATACGATTCCAACGATATATAATTTATTAATTTTTGACAAGAATATAAAAAGTTATGCTCATTTTAAGTGATCAAGCAAGTTGAAGGGTATAACTGTGATTTCGGGAGAGAAACATCATTTGCTTTGGCGCTTACACAAAGTGCTGGAACGAAACCTTTTCTCAAACTATTCAAGTCACGTATGAATTCTTATTTGCATGTGAAAAACTCTTATTTTATTAAATCGTCTACGAAAAGTGTTAATTAGGGTTGCTCTAAAACTTTTTACCATTATAAATAAAACTTTAAAAGCTCTCTGCTTTCTATAATAAAAAATTATTCTCTCCCAAGACTTAGATGAACCGATGCCTTGGGCATCGACCTTTTCAACTCGAATCGCCATTGATCTACCGTTCATGCTTCAAGAGGTGGGTACCCATCAATCCATCATATTCTTCTCAGATCCCGTCGCGTAGAATGCGTTCGATCACACTTCGACGGGTTTAAAAATCTTATTTAAACCAAAATATCTCATAAATTAATAAACATATATATTTAATATTATATTTTTTCTTGAAAGTTGTATCTTTTATAAATCAGGTTTATATGTTGTTTCTCTTTTCTTTTCAAGAACCCCTTTATATTTGGGCTATTAATATTTTACCTTCTATTAGGTTTGCATATTTAATATGTCTATTTTCTCTTAAATTTACATACTAATTAAATATGAATATCTTTAAGTATGATAAATCTGCATGTTTAGTATTTTATTTTTCTATTAAAGTTGCATAATTTGTAAGCCAGTTTTATATTTTGTTTCTCTTTTCAAATAATCTCTTTGTTTGACTATTCAATATTGTATTTTTCTATTAGGTCTTCATATTTAATATTTTATCCTCTTTTAAATCTGTAAATTACTTAAACTCTAATATTTATAAATCTGATAGATTGACTTAATTGGAATAATATCATATTGATATTATTTATTTCTAAATCTATATAATTAGTAATTTACCCTTTTTACTAAAAACTATAATGACATATTATTGTTGTAAGTCTATATTATTATTTATTTAAAACTAATTAAGTCTAAAAATTAAATTATTTTATTATCTTATTTAAAAGAATAATAGATTACACCATCTTGAAGTTACAGGTCCGAACTCGCGGCTACGAACCCAAATTCGGAACCACGAACCTGAGCTCGCAACCATTGATGTACTGGTCTCAGTATGTTTGTCATAACTTTTTATTCTAATATCAGATTGATATGATTCTTGTGTCATTGGAAAGAAGACAACGAGCTTTATAACTTTGTGTGAAATAGTCATTTTACGAATATGACGTTTTAGAGGTCAAAATTGAGTAACAAGTCGAATTTAGTTTTGAATGATCCAAGGCTACACGAATTTAGTGTTATTTTCTAATTTTTATGACCAAAATTCCTGTATATATTATATCTTAGGGTCTTTCGATCGATGGTCATGATTAATCACAACTTAGTATTTATAAATATACTTTAATTTAATTATTTAATTATAATAATATATATATCATTTTTATCGCTTCAACGCGACCTCTTCGATAACATGAAAAGTGAAAAATTCAATACCTCATGAAAATCGAACTTTGACCTTTATGTTTTCAAAATCACAATAATAATTTCCTTATTCTATATTTATATTGATGTGAATATAAATAAATATATGTATAAACATAACTAAATCTAAATATAAATCTATGTTATGTGGATGATAATTTTGTGCTTCCATTTTGATCTTGTTATATGAGTTATGAATATGTTAGGCTATATGTACATGAGTGTATGATATCATGCGTACACTTGAGCATGGTGTTTCGCTAAGATGGTATCGAAGCGATAAATACACCGTATTCACATGCCTTACAACTCATGGTAGAATGAGGCATCATGACGAGTCAGGTAAGTGCGAATTCAGTATAACTTTATATACGGTGACATATACGGTGACCCTCTCACCTCGAGTTTTAATATAAGAGGATAAGATATGAGATATGATATGAGATTTGGGCCTTTGTCCTTAACTGTGGTGAGGTTATCTCACTATAGCTGGTCTTGCAATGAAGCGTAAGAGTATAATAAGATATGAGTATGAGATAAGATAAGTAATGATATAAGTACGATAATAAGACACCACTGTGTAGGCCAGCATAACATTAAATATATAAGTCTCTGTACGTGCGTAGCCACCGTAAAGCCAAGACTGATATCTGGGAGAGATTATAAGTATGAGTATGTTATGAGTGACTTGGCCATTATGTCTTTCCATTTGCTGCATGGTGGATTATGAGTATGACACGAGGACATTATGATATGGTGGTATGATACTATGTTGACCCTCTCATGGTAGCTCGAGCCGCGACTCTGGCACAAGTTGTTTAGGATTTTATGAGTACGTTAGTTATGCTCATGCGATATACTGACATATGTGAGAGAATAATAATAAGACATGGTATGATATGTTATGAGCTATGGTAATGTATGTTAAGATATGAACGTTTAGATCATGGTATTGCATTTATGATATGATATGAGTTTTACGATATATAAATGATTTTATCTTTCTCTGACTATCTGCTTTGAGGTATTATATTTATTACTCACAAGATGCACCCACAATACACCTAAGTACTATGGGGTGGATTGGTAGTGTATCCCACTGAGTTTACGTGACTGATTAAACTCATCCCACGCTAATCTAACAACTGCAGGTGATTACGCTGGTGGAGTAGATTTCGGCAATCCAGATCCCACTGATGCCGATTTCGTTTATCCTGCGAGCGTTGAGTACCAGGACCCTTGGGAGGGCGACACAGCTGAGTACCAGGAGGACCTTGATGCTGACTTTGATCTGAGCACCGGTTACTGATAGTTCTAGATTCGGTATTGTGTTTCATTTGATACTTTTATTTTGACCCTATGATTTCATTTTTATCGGATTTGTCTTCGACTTGCACTACAGCTATAATTGTGGATTTATTAAATTTTATCGCATTTATTCAGTATTCATGATTGCTTTTATTTCCTCCTTTATGTGTTGGCTTTCACGGATTTCGTGGAGCTAGATTTACAGGATAACTCTGATTAGGTGTATGTCCGCTTAGCATATTCGGGATATGTGCGGGACATAACTCAAAATTCTAGGCCCTCAGGATGGGGTAGAATTTCAAGTCGTGACACTTAGGCTGCGTATGGCATAGCTCTCTGCTTGCCCTTGCCATAGCAGAGCTCATCTACTTTAATTAGCAGGTTCCCATCCTCTTTACTAACATCCTGTTACCTGCTTTAGCAAGTATCCTTCTCCTTGCTAACTCCTTGCATAGCAAGATTTTATGCAGGATTTACCTGTTCAACAATGCTACCATCCTCTCTGCTCATTCCTTGCCAGAGCATATTTTATTTGCTCTAGTAGAGAGTTAGTAGAGAGTAGGGAGGCTGGTGCTAAAACAGATAAATCCTCATTTGCAAAGAGTTAAACAGGAAAATGAGAACCAATTAAAGTAGGTGAACTCTACTATAGTAGAGGTTAGCACAAAGCTAAGCCATAATCAGCCTTATAAAGCATCGTGTAGTGCCTTACAGAGGTCACTTGTAGAAGTTTGTGAAGGAAAAAAAGTTACACCCATCGACACTTTGTCTAAGGAGAATTTTCAAAAATAAAACACAAGTGAAGCAAAGTCTTCTACATTTCAAGCAACTTTGCATGATCCTCAATGCGGACCCTCTAAAGGTAAAAGATTGAAGAGTAGTTTAGAGATCACTCAAAAGAAAATTAAGAAAAATAATACTAAGAAATCTGCATTAGATGGTCCTTTCATGGAACATCTTACTTCTCAGTCTCACGCAGATGATCTCCTCACACTTTCAGAGCAAGACTTGGAATTCTAAAATATGTGACCTTTTTTATTTTAATATTTTCATAACTTCAAACTAATACATATTCCTTCAATTGTGTTAGGAGTGCACAAAACCATAAGATTGCCTGTTGCGACCTAAAATTCTACCTCATCCCGAGGGCCTAGAATTTTGAGTTATGACCCGCACGCATCTCAGATACGCTAAGCGGACATACACATGATTAGAGTTCTCGCGCATAATTTGCTCCACGAAATCCGTAAAAGCCCACAACATAAGGGTGAGATATAAACAATCATAAATGCAGAATAATGCGATAAAATACTATAAATCCACAAATAAAATGTAAGTCGAGTCGGAGGCAAATCCAATAAAATAAAATCATAGAGTCAATGATAATAACATAAGGTAAAATCCAATACCGGATCTATAAAATTAATATTTGGTGCTCAGATCAAAATCAACACCGTAGTCCTTCTGATAACCGGCAACGTCGCCCTCCAAAGGCTCTTGGTAATCAACGTCCACCTGGTCGATGTACTCAACACCAATCAGATAAGAGAAACCAACTATCACTCTGTCAATATAGTCACCTACAGTTGTTAGATTATCATGGGATGAGTTCATTTAGTCACGTAAACTCAGTGGATACACCACAAATCCACCCCATTCTACTCAGATGCATTGTGTGTGTATCAAGTGAGTGATAAATAAAATATCTCATGAAATCAGAAGAGAATAACAAAATCAAATGCATATCATAAACTTATATCATAGTTGTGAATGCAAGATCATGATCTAGATGCTCATATCCTAACGTACCTTACCATATCTTATATCATATCATATAATTTTTTTTAATTATTATCGCACATATGTCTATACATCGCATGAGTGTAACTAACATAGTCATAAAACTCTAAACAACTGTATCAGAGTCGTTACTCGAGCTATCATGTGAGGGTCACCATAGTATCATATCACCATATCAAAACGTCATCCATATCATACACCTCATCCAATCACAGTGACGACCTGCGATTGATAACTCATAATGTCTCCCAGAGACTCGTCTTAGGTAAAAGACATTGTTGCCCTTGCGATAGATTTAAGTTCTTAATCTTTTACTGACGTACATAGTGATATCTTATTATCATACTCATAACTTATCTTATCTTATCATACTCATATTATAACATACCTCTAAGACCTAAATCCACAATGAACACGGTGTGATAAGCTTCACAAACGAAGGTTTTCAAGGGACGGATTTCGTAGTAACTTGGATGTACTTCGTGTGATTGCCCATACTATCATAGAGGTATTGCATCAATACATGGATACCTATATTTCGAGTTTCACATAATCGTAAAAAGAACCCCACCATGACTATGGCCGAAAGGTCCAAACCTCGTAATTTAACTCATATCTTATCCTATAATATTAGAACTCGGGGTGATCAAGTCATCATATATGTCACCGATACAAGGTTATACTAAATTCACACTCACTCTACTCGTCATGATCTCTCATATCACCATGAGTTGTAAGGCATGTGAATACGATATATTCCTCATTTTAATACAATCTCGGTAAATTATTACGCCCAAGCGTAGGCATGATCTCATACACTCGCGTATATGACCTAACATGTTCCCAACTCATACCATGATCAAAATGAAAGTATATAATTATCACACATACAAAGAGGATTACATCAGGTTTTTATTATATTTATACATATATTTATTTACATAACATACGTAGGGGAGTTATTAGTGTGTTTTCTATAACTAGAAGGTCAAAATTCGATTTCATAAAACATCGAAGTTCTAACACTTCGTGTTATCGAAGTGGTCGCATTGAAGCGAGGGGAGTGATACATACATACATATATATATATATATATATATATATATATATATATATATATATTATTAAATGCTCAAAATAGAAAATGTTATCATTTTAAAGGTTAAGTGATTCACGGCCATCGATTGAAAGGTGTGTTAGAGTTTTAGTCGTGAGTAATGTGAAATAAGAAGGTAAGTGTAGTCGTCTATTCGGACGAGAATCGATTTATCGGTTTTAGAATCGATCGATGGAGAAAACAAATTAGGAGCAGAGCTTGTATGCCCAACCATTAAAGCAACCAATTTATATAGTTAAAATATTAAGGTACTTGAGTACCAATGCTTTGTATATGAATATAATACTTATATATATAATAGTTAAGAGAAATCTATACCTTAAATATTATATAATAATAATATAGTGTTTACAATAGTATAAAGTACAAATGAAATTATTACACGGGTATTCACAATGCAGTGAACAACGCATTGAATGGGTCGCTCGATTGAAGTTTAAAGCAATTTAAGATGCATAGTTAAGTAATTTATATTATAGAAATAGGGTACTTGAGTATCTTATTTTATGTAATGATATAATACTTATATTATATATAATATTTAAAAGGTTTTTAGCACAGGTTAAAAGAAATAAGTATCTTAAATATAATATAATATAACCAACACTACAAAAAATAAGACTATTAGCGGCAGTTTTTTTTAATAAAAAACTGGCGCTAATAGTCTTGTCACTACAAAAAACTGCCGCTAGCATTTTTGTAGCGGTAGTTTTTTGATGTGTAGCGGCAGTTTTTTATAGCGACAGTACTAATAGCGACAATTTTTTATTAAAAAAAACTGCCGCTAATAGTCTTATTTTTTGTAGTGCAAGTGTACCTTGGATTTTATAATAGCATTAAAATACCATGTAATCATTATTATAATAGCATTAAAATATAAGGTAATCATTATACCTATGAGTAAGTTGCACTAAATAGGGTCTTGGTTCAATATTATATGGGTCAAGGTCCAACATCAGATGGGTCATAGTCCACATCAAATAGGTCACGATGCAACACCAGATTGGTCACAGTCCAACATCGGATAAGTCATGGTCCACATAAAATGGGTCACGATCCAACATCAGATGGGTCAAAGTTCAACATCAGATGAGTCGAGGTCCAATATCAGATGGATCACAGTCCAACATCAGATGGGTCATAGTCCAGCATTAGATGGATTATGGTTCGACATCAGATGGGCCATAGTCCACGTCAAATGGGTCACGATCCAACATCAGATTGGTCAAAGTCAGTCACGGTCCAACATCAGATGGGTCACAATCCAACATTAGATGAGTCGCGGTCCGACATCAGATGGGTCACGATTCGACATCAGATGGGTCAAGGTCAAACATCAGATGGTTAGAGGTTCAACATCAAATGAGTCACGATCCAACATCAGATGGTCGAAGTCCAACATCAAATGGGTCACGATCCAACATCAGATGGGTCGGGGTCCAACATTAGATGGGTCACGATCTAAAATCAGATGGGTCGAGGTCCGACATCAGATGGGTCACAGTCCAACATTGGATTAGTCAATGTTCAACATCAGATGGCTCAAATCAACGATAAAAAACAATAGAGATTTATGGCAATCAACGATTTTTATTGTGGAAACGAGTGTATTCTGCATGACTCTAACGAGTGCAAATAATGCTACCGTTTTTGAGACACTGAGTCAATGGAAGGTCAAATCCTTTCTTTTACAAATTTTTGTGCCTATAAATAGTTGTATATTTGTAATATCCCAAAAATTTGCGTTAAACGATGACCTCGAGATCCGTGCCCAATTGGTCATAAGTTTGACCATGTAGGAGTTCACTAGTTGACTCGAGGAGTGATGAACGGATGCGATGTGAAATTAAATCAAGCGTGTGTGGTGTGAGGTGAAATCTAGAGCCACATACACCCATCTGGGGTGTATGTGCTCAACACATGGGAAATGAGTATAAAAGGGTTAAAGAACCCTAAATTACTCTTGTTTGGTTGTTGAAGAGAGTTAAGAAGAGAGAGAGAGGAAGAGAAGTAAAGAGGGGTTGTTGTGCAAGGAGTGAATGCAAGCCAAGAAGGGATTCGAGCATTTAAGGCCGGATTCGACGTGAGGGATCCGCTAGAGACAAAGCTGGAACCCTAGCCATTCCAACCTTGAGATCCAAGCAAATGAGATTTGATTGAGGTAAAATTTATGTGAATTAAATGCATAGATCATAGAGGTTTAATTGCAGTCAAAATTTACTTAAAATCATAGGATAAAGGCCCTGAAAAAGAAAGAAGATTGTTTGAGAAGGATTTGGTAGAACAACGCGAAAAGGGGGCTGAGTATGGCAAAATCGATTAATCAATTTGGGATTTCGATTAATCGATTTGATCTGAGAAGTTGAAAAGTCATGAAGGCCCGATTTCGATTAGTCAATTTGGAAATCGACTAATCGACTGAGAAGCTCCAGCCACTGGAGGAAAGTAACCTGGTGAAATCGACTAATCGAATTGAAATTTTGATTAATCAATTTCAGATTTCGATTAATCGATTTGGGATCGATTAATCAATTTTGTGATTTCGATTACTCAATTTGAGAATCGACTCCATTATATTAGAGACTTCGATTAATCGATTTGGGATCGACTAATCAAATTTGAATTTCGATTAATCGATTTTGAGAATCGATTAATCGATTTGGATTTTGATTAATCGATTTTGGGAATCGATTAATCGAATTGCATTTCGATTAATCGATTTTGGGAATCGATTAATCGACTTTGACAGTTTTGCTTAAACTTTATAGTTGACTTTGAGATTCAGGGAGGGTCTTGGACCTTCTTTGTTACATCTTTAGTGATGAGTTACATGTGTTATGTTGTACCATAGGTGGTACGTATGATCATGAGCACAAGGAGCCGCATGGGACCTTGATGCTAGAAATTTCAAAGACTTGAGGTAGGGAACACCTTGAACATGTACTTTAATTTCAAGAGCATGTATATAGTGATATAATTATTAAATTAAAGTTGTTTTAAATCATGAAAAGCTTTGTGAAAATGGGTGTGTGTGTGTGACACCATGAATATGATAAGAGCATCTGTGTGATGCAAGTGATTAAGAACCAGTAATCTAATGAGATTGAGACATCCCCAGGAGATGAGAAGGTAATAATGGCATCAGGTGTGATGCGAGTATGTATACATCCCAGGGATGTATACATGTGATTGAATAATTACTGTTGAGGCCTAACTGATATAAGATAGCACACTTACACGGTGAACAACTATATGTAAAGCACATGCTATTTTTGTTATTTGAGGTTTAGAGGATACCCACGACTGACGCGGCAGGATATCCGTGACCGGTACGGCGGCAAATCCGTACACCAGCACGGAGGTTTATCCGTGACCGTAAGTACATCTCAGGGATGTTGTGTGATATTTAACCCCGCCGCCTAGTGAGAAAGGAGCTTGGGTCGTATTCCCAGGGAATACACTTTTTACAACTGTCTAATTAGATGACGATGAAGGATATCTCATCGGGGCTCGATGCTATATTGCTCGGGGATTACTTAAGTTGAAGATTTAAGTGTTGCTTTAGGCCTGTTCAGTGTCATTCATGATTAAATAAATAGTAATATAATACATGCAACTTACCAGTAAATTGAGTGTAAATCATCTATTTTTAATTGGTTTTCTAGCAAATGCATAGATTCATCATGCTTTGAATATCATGAAATATATGTGAGTTTTGATTTATATGTTTATTGTGTTGTTCCTTATTGAGCTAGGACGTAGCTCACCCTTTAGACTATACGTCGTAGGTCCACTGATAGCAGCAGCGGAGGCTTCAGGGGACGTGGATCCGGGTAGTTCGGATTACGTACCTGGAGACGAGTTGGAGCCTCCTCCCGATGACTTCTTCTAGGTGACTCTGTTGTGCACTTTGATAGAGAGTCAGTTTTGTGAGCAGATTAGTGCGGCTTGGTATGTCAAGCCTCTATTTTTGAAACAATGTAATTAAACTAGATTATTCTTTTGGCGAACCATCTGGGGTGATCAGATTATCGCCGATGGTTCGGGTCGGTTCTCTATTCATGCAGTGGCATGAAAGTAGAACTGTCTTTTGCATATGTCAGTTGGGCATATTAACGTTTTTCCGTTTTAATGAAATTAATTGTTTTATTTGTTAAATTGTGCTTGTTATACCAATGTTCCGTGCTAAGTTTTGGGGCACGGTCTGAAGGATCGTGCTGATGGCACGGATTTCGGGGTGTCGAAATCTGGGCTGTCACAATATTACCCAAAGTTTTGGAGTTAGATTGAACCAATTTTTGTCAGTGATGTACATATGGACCAATTTTTGGCGGTGAAGGAGTGATTAATACAAACCCATGGTGGTCCACAACACCATAATATCATTCCCCTAACACACCAACATATTATATGCAAAATTATGAAATAGAATGCTAAAAAAAGGGTCAGCCAATTACTACTAGGCAGTGGTCAGTTCCAACTAATCAAACTGAATTGTTGGTTCAGCCAGATTTGTAGCCCTTAGTTATAGGAGAATCTTGACTGCACCCCTTAAATGACGAAAATACCATTGATCTCAATTACGCACACAAACCTTGAGATGCTTTTGTGCCAAATACTATATATTATTTATGTATACATGTATAATAATATATATTAGGCACGCTTGCCACCCCAAAATAGACACTACAAAAATAAGGTGTTTTAGGGGCACTTGCTGTTAAGGCAATTTTTGGTAGCGGCAAGACTAATAGCGGCAGTTTTTGGTAGCGATCAGACTGATAGCAGCAGTTTTTTGTTAAAAAAATTGCCACTAATTGTCTTCTTTTTTGTAATGATATCTAAAAGAAAAAGGAAATAAATAAATAAAACATACCCAAGAGTGAAGTAGATCTAAATGAAAAATAATAAAATAAATAAAACATTCTCAAGAGCGAAATAGATCTAAACGAAAAACAATTAAGTAAAATATATACAAGAGCATAATAGATCTAAGCGAAAAGACAATTAAATAAATTAAATATACATAAGAGCGAAGAAAACAATGCAATACAATCTATGGCTAAGGGTTAGCCATTTCATTATTTTTAATAACGATATTTATAGATAAAAGCATACACAGGTAAGATTTATTTATCCCGTCGATATGCGATCGAACGTACCTTACGCGACGAGATCTGAGAAGGACAAGATGGATGGATGGCTACCCACCTCTTGAAGTGTGACGAAAAATCAATGACGATTAGATTTGAGAAGATCGGAGTCCAATAGCAATGGCCTGTTCACGATTATCCTTCTTCCACCAAGATCTTAACGGCGGAACAATCACGGTGTCAAGATAGATGGATGGGTACTCACCTCTTGAAGTGTAACGACAAATCAATAGCGATTAGATTTGATAAGATTGACATTCAATCGCAACAGTCTGTCCACGATCCTCCTTCTTCTACCACGATCTTAACGACATAACAATCACGGTGTTCTTTGGGGAAGAACACACAAGGATTTAAAGAAAAGATTAAGGTGTTTTTAGAAAAGAGTAACTAGAAAAGAAGATGTTTAACGGCTAGGATTTTTAAGAAAAGAAAAACATAGGGAGCGCAGAGGCTTTTAAGAAGAATTCGTTAAGCTGTCACACCAAATAAAGGTGTATAGGCTTTTACTTCAAGGTCCAAAATAAAGGTTTCAAACATTTATACCAAATTTCGACCCGTATCAAATAAAGACAACTTTAAATATAAAAACTTTTGAAAAATCATAACGTGTACTTTCTCAACTACGGTAGGTTTTGGTGTGAAGCACTACCACCAAGGATTATGCAAAACACATCTAACACCACAAAGTTAAGATTTAAAACTCAAGGTGGTTACGTTGCCACTGCTAGAAACATTTTTAATCAGGAGTGATTCATATTCCAAATCATCGTATCTCAATTGAATTATGTATAATAAAATCATCATATCCCCATCAATTGTATTAACATGTTTTCATCAAATTTTGTTCTTCAGGGTGACAAAGATTGTGTGGATTTACGCCGATAACATCAAAGGTTGACTCTCAATATTAGAAAATAACCAATGCCGGATCTGACTCGAGAGGTCAAGTTTACATATCCGACCCGATAAAATATCAGGTTCAGTATGGGGCTGACAGGGCCCGTTGACACCCTTATATCTATTTTATCAACTCTTCCCGGTCCCTTTTATGAATTTGGATGATCTAGGTCTTCTGATGAATTTAGATGATCTAGGTCCCTTTCATACATATAGGCATGTTTGTACAAATCTAATTCTTGTGCGACTAGATGAATTCAAACCGTCCAACTTAATAGACCCTTTCAGAACCGTCACTACAAAAAATAAGACTATTAGCAGCAGCCGTAAACTACTGCTATTAACAAAAAAGCTACCGCTAATAGTCTTAATAGTTTTTTTGTTAATAACGACACTTTTTGGCTACAAAAAATTGCCACTAATAGTCTTATCTTTTGTAGTGTGTCCCCAAATCTTATGGTGCACCCTGACCGACTGATCCAAGTCATTGAATCTTCATAACATACCATGGCGCACTGTGATCACATATGTGCACTAGGCATAGTCAACATATAATCGTTTGATATGTGGGCTATGATCTCAAGATCTAATGGGAGAAATATCGGAACAAAAAATGACCCTTATCATCTAATTCAATACAACCAACAGTGTGAAAGGTGGAGCCATTAGTAGCACGGAAAGAATTTTGACTGCAAAACCTAGGAACAAGATAAACTTCAATTAATCATTTTATAATAATTAAATGGGAGCCATTACTTGCACGCTTTTCATGTAGTTCCTCCAAATTAGAAAAAAATTGATGTTTTCTTGTTATTTTTAGTGACTAAGTTATCATAGTGTAGTGGTTGCACCTTAAATCACTACAACAAAGAAGACTATTAGCGGCAGTTTTTTTAGCAAAAAACTGTTGCTATTAGTACTGTCGCTACCAAAAACTGCCGCTGTTAGTTTTGCTGCTACCAAAAAATGCTTTAATAGCAAGTGCCCCTGAAACCCCTTATTTTTGTAGTGAATATAAAAGATTAAATTTGAGGGAAAGTCACTATTCTCTTTATCGAGAACCGAGAGAAGGGTATGGAGAGAGAAAGATGGGAGAGAGAGAGAGAGAAAAAAAGAGACCGGTCTAGAGAGAGAACAAGGTGGAGACGGAGAGAAGCAAGTAGAGAGAGAACAAGGTAGGGAGAGGGAGGGAGACAGACAAAGAGAGAACAAGGTGGAGAGGGAGAGAGAGAGAGAGAGAGAGAGAGAGAGTGAGAGAGGGAGAGGCAGAGTGAACGGTAGAGAGTCAATACTCACAAATTGGATGAGATCATCACGCCAATGAGGGGTTGGGCGAGAACATCACCTTAGAGAGGGATTGGACGATCATTATCTAGCCCTGCCCACCCAATAAATCATGCATTGGGTGAGATCATCATGTTAGCGAGCGATTGGATGATTATCTAGCCCTGCCCAACCGATAAATCAGCTATAGAAACCCATTGATCAGATTTTGATTAATCTATTAGTAGTATGTGTAATCTGTATATTGGGTTTCCTTATTATTCTATCACCTCTTGTAAACTATTTTATATTTTAGGAGGTTTCTCTCCTAGTAAGTGATGTGTAAGAGGAGTCCATAGACTGAAAACGATGGAGAGAGAGAAAGAAACGATGGAGAGAGACGAATGGGAAGAGAATGATAGAGAGAGAACGGTGGGGAGAGGAAACGTTGGCCAAAATAATATTTTAAAGTATAAGTTTTGGGAGCCATTACTTGCACTCGTTTTTTAAGTGATTGCACCGAGGTTAAAAAAAGACTTTGTATTTTAGGGACATGTGGCATGTGAAAACGCAATCTGGGCCATTTGATTTAAAGTTCATGATCTATAGATCCTTAGTGGATATAGTTGACATGAAATATAATCTTCATCATGTGAGTAAATATAGTCAAAGGCTATTATTTGATTCAACGATTGACAATAATAGATCATATGGTAAATATCGTGTTTTGCTCCAATCTTATCCACTAAAAATCTATAGATCATGAACTTTAAATTAGACGGCCTAGATTGCATGTGCAAGTAATGGCTCCTATAATTGTTTTTAGTTATAGGTGCAATCACATAAAACAGGTGCAAGGACTAATTTTGGTTAATTTGGTGAAATCACTTTATAAAGCTATAAAATAAGATACAGTGATACATTAAATGTGTAACATTAAAAGATCATATAAGGGCAATGGTTAGGTCCTAATAGGTAGAATTGGATTTTTGGTTCTATCCTATCTGCTACCTGTGGAAATAGGAGAATCTTGACTGCATGCCATACTATAAAAAGTGAAAATCCAGAAAGTCAAGGTTCTCTGATTTCAAGGGCAGCAGATTGGGTAGGACTAGAAATCTGATTATGCCTGATAGGACCCGACCATTCCCGTATAATATAAGGGTAACATCATATAAAGGGATATTTACGTGATCGACCCTATCAGATACACCTTTCCTGCCAGAGACCCTATATTTTCACCTTTACCCAAACCGACAAGCTTGTAGTCGAGTCGATCCTAAGGAGAATAAAAAGTCCAAAATACCCCATTCTCTGACTTTCTTTAACCCACGAATTCATCCCCTTCTTCCTCATTTTAATATGCTAGAGTTAGTAAGAAGTTAGAGGTGGTGAAGGCGACGACATCTTCTGCCTCAGATCTGCTACTTGAAAGAAAAAAACAGAGCCTTGGGAGAAGAAGCCCCTGCATTTTGCCATTGGGAGTTGAAGATTCTGCAATTTGCCATTGTGACACGAGGTATGTTTAGATCCAGCGTAAACCCCATCGAAAGTTTCCTAGAAATACGATAGTGAAGTATAAAAAATATAATTTTATTTTAGAAACTTAATTTTACTGAGTAAATATTTTGAAACAGTCGATAAAGTCTTTATACACAGTCGTTATCGATTGTATAAACAGTCGATATCGATTGTGTATACAATCGATAACAGCTATTTATACAATCGATATCGATTGCGTATCAATCGTTTTGCTAACAATTTGTCATTCCTCTTTTTTGTCATCAGTCTTATGACCCCTTCCTTCTCCTTCTTAAATAGACGATGTCTGATGTGGAATTCCTTCTTCTCTGTCACTTTGATGGTCATATTATAAACGATGATGATTTTTATGAAAGTGGCCGTCGGAGGGTTATTATAATTTCAACGGGTATTTCTTATGAACGATTCATAAGGTGAATTTCTGCTGTTAGTTTTGTGAGGGCAGATGAAATAATTTTCATAAAGTTCTCTATGAAGATAGTGAATACTCTTGTGCTTGCCAACGTATTGGATTCGAATGATTTGGCCACCCTATTTTCATTTTATAAATTTGGGTTGGACATTATAAAGGTATTCATCATTAAAGAACCGTCCTCCTTCCGAGTCAAAGCTGAAGAAGTACCTCTTGGTGGGACTAATTTTGTGAGTAATCATTTATTCTGGCCATGTAAGTTTGAGGAGGATGGACCTACATATGATACCGTTCGGTTAGGCGATGATGGTGATTTTGCAGCGAACATATTGACCATGAAAGCAACTATTGATTTAAACGATTCTCCTGTTGAATCATATGATGGCCCACTACAATATATGCATGGGTCACAACATTGTAGTCAAGTGTTAGACTACACATTTCTAAGAGTGAGGGATGAAGACGATTTTTATCATATCTTTTTCGGTAGATTTACAACTTGGCTGACTCACGAATTATGTTCTATCATGCCATCGATGGGGATTACTAAAGGAGTTCAACCCTATGTCCATACACATGAGCACCCCTTCGATGAAGGACCTAGTCAACCATGTCAAAACCCGTTCGGTGAAGAGCCTAGTTAACCATGTCATGACCCGTTCCATGAAGGGCCTAGTCAACCATGTCATGACCCATTCAGTGAAGGGCCTAGTCAACCATATCAGAACTCCTTCGGTGAAGAAGGATTTAGTCAACCACCTCAAAATACCGCTAGTGAAGAGAACGTCGAAGATTGTGATGATGAATCGGATGGGTTTATAAAAGACGATCCAAAAAATTTTGTGAGAGGCATGGATAATCCCTTAGTAGATGGAACTTACGAAGTGTCAGAGATATCGGACGAGTCTTCCGATCAAGAGGTAGAAACTGAATACCGAAATTGGACATTTAAAGTTGGAGAGATCTTCAGAGATAAACATACATTCCAAAGAGCATTAAAAGAACACACGGTGGAAAAAAAATTTTCAAATTCGACCCTTGAAAACTATTAGTTATCGAGTGACAGTCGGATGCTACGAACCCGATTGTTCATGACGAATGCATGCGTATAAATTGACTGGGCTCGACTCTTTCAAAATCAAGACATTTAATAGTACTCACACATGCGGGGCTGCTAAGATCAGACCACACGGTAACCGTAATGCAATAATCTCCTTCGTGGCCAACTATGTACGGGATAGCTTATGGAAGGATTCGACTACACACCTGCGTCGATAATGCTTGATATTGTAAAAACTTATAACGTGCAAATCTCATATGCTAAGGCTTAGAGGGAAAAAAAACTCGTCCTGAATGATATTAGAGGCAGTTGGGAAGGATAATTTATGAAACTATCGGCCTACGTGAAGGAGATGGAGAGGATAGATCCTAATGTACGAACATTCTTTCAACTTATGTTTGACGATAAGTTTCAAAGATTTTTTTAGAGTTTTGGCCCGTACATCGAAAGCTACCGCAATACACTCAATTACATAAATATTAGGATCATAGGGGTTACGTTTCGCTCTCCTCACTCAAAATGCGCCATTACATGAAGAGCTGGTCGCAGCTCATAGCCTAGGCTTCGGACTTCTCTCTATTCGATTTAGGATATTATATTGATTGTCATAGATTTTAATTGTTGAAAGTTGCTTAACTGAACTATAACTTGTCCCGAGATTCAATAACTCATTTGAAAACATCCATGCCAAGTTATCTGTTGTGGCCAAATCAGTAGATTCTCTTGAAAACGATTTAATAGAGAATGGCCGGAACGCTCAAATTGATAAATAATGTAAAAAACCTAAAAGTGTCTATCATAAGCACCCCTACCCATCGGTAGATACAAATGCAGAACATTGTGCCACGTGAAACACAATTTAAGCCATTTGATTTGAATACGATAACAAAAATATCTTTAAGGCCAAAGATTGTTACGAAAAATAATCTCTATCATCTAATTGAATATAGTCAAAAGTCCATCATCTGATTGAATGGTTGACTCTGAAAATTTCAATGATAAAAAGTATGTTTGGGCCCAATTTTTTGCCTCAAAAGATCTTTGCAAGAAGGTATTCCAATCAGATGGCTAGATGGCTCATGGCACAAATTCCAAAAATAGCAAAGTCTTTCTTTTTAACCATGTGCCACGATATAAATATCTGTGTGCAAGGATTAACTTCCAATTTAAATCCTGGTACCTCTAAACGCGCCCACATGTTTACTGAAAAGCGCCAATACCCCAGGCCCCTTGAAAACCATTGATTCCTTCGAGGGATTGGTTTTCACCCCGATCTTTCACATAATAGATCTTGAAATCATGGTGTACCTATCATACAATTAGTTTGTGATTCTATGGGTCATGGATCCCAAAAAAATGGCCCTAAAATCATATGACACACATTACGCTCAAATGTGAGTTTAGCCTATTTTTTAGGGAATATGTAACATGTGGAATCACAAAATGACCGTTTGATAGGTGCACTATGATCTCAAGATCTATTGTGTGGAAGATCAAGGTGAAACCGATCTTCATCATCTGATTCGAAGGAATCATTTCAAGGGGTCTGGGATGTTGGCGCTTTCGATAAACGGGTAGGTACCCTTTTAAAACCATCCATTCTCAATAATATTTAAATTAAAAAAAAATAACATCCGTTCGATTACTGTATACCTTTAAACGATAGGAAATTAGCCACATCCTGATTTTCCTAGCATGCATCATCGTCCGATTTGATGTTTATAGTGATGGATTCATATATAAATATGAACCCATCCATCTCAACATCATTTGTGTAAAATTTTCAATAAATTAGTGACCTCAAGGTATTTTAGCATCTATTTCCATTGGTGCTAATGGTAGACGGTGATAGATTCACTTATATATTCCATAGATATAAAGTAATTTTACTCATTCTCAGTCTCTTTTTTACTGAGGTTGAGGGAAATCAGCTGTTTTTTCGGATCAACTTTAATTAGTAGTTTTTTTTTTCAATATATATGAGAAGTAGCTTTTTATAGGAAACAAAAGTACAACTTTAATTGAAAGTAGGTGTTCCATGCTTTTTATACATGGAAACAAGAGTATAACTTTAATTAAAAGTAGAATTTCGATGCATTTTATATATAAACTCAAACATAACTGTTGCATAACTTGCGGCTATAACTTACCGAGATTTTCAAGACTTGCGGCTAAGATATATGACTGACTTAGGGGTATTTTAGATATAGAAAAGTCACATAAAATATTTTCACTTTTATATAGAAGTAAGGATTTATATACTTGTAAATCTGCCGTAAGAGTCGCATCAAATTTATTGAATATTTTGTATATCTATCTGAATCGAATACTTTATAATATATAATATTTTATATATTATATATATTATACACTTCACTTATCTTTGACCTTATTTTATCCATGACCAAACGTCATTACACCGTTCGATCAATGGTCGTGATTCACTTAGTCTTTAAACTAATAATATTTTTAATTAAATATTTAATAATAATAATTGTATATATATATATATATATATATATATATATATATATATATATATATATATATATATATACATACATATATAGATGTCACTTGTATCGCTTCAATGCGACTATCTTGATTAACACGAAGTGTTAGAAATTTAATACAAACTCTGACCTTCACGTTATCGAAATCACACTATTAATTACACTATTATATATTGTATTGAGATGATGTGTAAATAAACTATAAGTATGAACATAATAAATTTGATGTAAATATTTCTGTGTGTATGGTGTTTCGGTGTTTCTATCTTGATAACACTGTATGAGTTATGAGTAAGCTAGGATATATGTACGAGAGTGTATGAGATCATGTCTTCGTTTGGGCGTGGTGACTCACTGAGATGGTATCAAAGCGAGGAATGCACCGTATTCGCATGCCTTACAACTCATAGTGAAATGAGACTCATGACTAGTCGGGTGAGTGCGAATTTAGTGTAACCTCGTATACGGTGATCCTATCACACCGAGTCTTAATACGGAAGGATAAAATATGAGATATGATACGAGATTCGGGCCTTAGACCTTCGTTGTAGTGATATCTCTTTACGATCACGTAAAACTCGAAATGTAAGCATCCATGTACGGATGTAACCTCTCTATGGTGATTTAGAATCTCACCGATAGTGAAATCTCTTTCCCGCTATACGAAGTACATCCAGATTACTACGAAATTATTGGAAAACGTGATTTAGTGAAGTTATCGCACTATAGCTTGTATTATAATTAAATTTAAGTGTACAATAAGATATGAGATAAGAAAAGTTACAAGTACGATAATAATACATCATTGTATAATCTAGCATAAAATTAAGAACTTAAGTCTTTGTACATGTCGCACCTTGCGTAGCCATCGCAAAGGCAACAACGCCTTTCAGCCAAGGCTGATCTCTGGGAGACATTATGAGTATGAGTATATTTGTGAGTTATGTTTGACCATTATGTCTTTTCATTGGCTGGATGGAGGAGTATGAGTATAACACGAGGGCGTGATGATGTAGTGGTATGATACTGTAGTGACCCTCACATGATAGCTCGAGCAGCGACTCTGACACAGATCGTTTAGGATTTTATGAGTTTATTAGTTATACTCATGCATATATATTTATGAAAATGATAATAAGATATGATATGTTATGAGGTATAATATGTTATGAAATATGGTGAGGTATATACATTAGGATATGAGTGTATATCTAGATCATGGTCTTGCATTGATGATACGATATGAGTCTTACGAGATGTAAATAATTTTATCTTTCTCTTGCTATTTGTTTTGAGATATTATGTTTATCACTCACTTGATACACCCACACTGCACCTAAGTAGTATGAGGTAAATTGATGGTTTATCCCACTGAGTTTACATGACTGAGTAAACTCATCCCACAATAATTTAACAGCTGCAAGTGATTATACTGGTGGAGTAGACGTCGACTATTCAGACCCTATTGACATAGATTTCGTCGATCCTAAGGACGTCAAATACCAAGAGCCTTGGGTGGGCGACACTGCTGAGTATCAGGAGAACTACCGTGCTGATTTCGATCCGAGTGCCGGATATTAACCATTACAGACTTGATAGTGGATTTTGTCCTTATTATTATCGTTGACTTTATGATTTCTTTTATCGGATTTGTCTCCGACTTCGATTTACGTTTTATTGGTGAATTTGAAAATTTTATTACATTTATTCAATATTGATGATTGCCTTTATATTTCATCTTATTTGTTGGCTCTCACGAATTTCATGGAATCAGATTTATGCAAGAACTCTAATTAGGTGTATGTCTGCTTAGTATATTCAGAATATATGCGGATCATAACTCAAAATTCTAAATTCTCAGAATGAGATAAAATTTTGAGTCATGACAGATAAACTTTGACTTTTTTGATGCCAATCTTTGACACCAAAGATCTGTATTCAAATCATGCAGTTTCATGTGACAGTGGTACAAAATACCAAAGTCTATTCTTTTTCCTTGTTCCCTAGTCTCGTGTGCAAGTTTCAACTCCCCTTTTCAAAATGGCGAAAAATAGGTCAAATTTGAATAAATGAAAGAATTAAATAAAAATAAAATATACTCTTCACTAATATATGTTGAACAGTATGCATGGACATCCATGCAGATGTCAAAGTCTGTGCACCATACGGCTGGCACATCTTGTGCCGGTGACTGGAGCAGTGGACTTAACGAACATAGACAAGGGTCGGGCTTCAAACTCAGAGGCCTATTTGCACTTGGGTACCTCAATCCGTGCCTACCAGTCGCATACACAGAAAATCATTGGTTGCATTGAATCAGATGACGGTGATTATTTTCACTCCCGTCTTCTCCACAATAGATCTTGAGACCATGAGCGTGCCATGACGGTTAAGTTTTTAATTCTACGTGAGATAGATTTCAAAATGTGACCATTAAATCATATTAGTGCCTGATGTGTGCCTTGTGACTTTTGGGTCATGTTTTAGGATTTATGTCAAATGTGATGGCACGCTCATAATCTCAAGATTTATTGTGTGGGAGTGAAAAACAATCACTATCATCTGATTCAACACGATCAATGATTTTCCCTGTAGATGCCCACTAGTAATTCCATATCGGGAAGAGGTACCTTTGTACTATGAGAGAGGTGTAATGTAACATCGTTAATGCATGTGCATAAGGTGTATAAGCAAGACTAATTAGAGATTTTTGCGGTATAAAAAATAAAAAACGTTAGAGATTTTTGAAGTTGGCTTTATAGTTAGAGCTAAGCCAAAGCTATCTTAAAGCAGCAATTACCCACTAATTAAAATGGTGGTATTACCCCAATGTGCATGATCTTACCATGTTTTAATGCCCCTGCTCAATGCGATTGAGACCTTAATCTGACCATTGACTCCCAATCAAGGATCAAAATAGTTGTTTCGTTTTTAATTTCGGACATGATTAAAATCGAAAATTTAAACTGAAATTTTGACCAAAAATTTCCCCTCCATATATTTGTATTGAAATTTCAGTTTCAAGTTTTATGAAATTTTGAACCATGCTCCCAATTGAATGGTCGTTGAATTGGTGGACATCATAGTTCATACTCTCGTTGACTTTTAAATCGACCCTTGATGTAAACAAGAGTTGATATTGGGTGGATAGGATGTGTACCTTATAGGTTTGATCGGGTCAATCATTTTGCCAAACTAGTTACCTATTGGAGGCGCAGGGAGATTTTGGAATTCCTCTTTGGAGGCAAAGAGCAGTTCTCTGCGCTGGCCCAAAGCATTTTTGTATGGGACTGTGCTTGATTGTAATTCGGAAGTGCTCTTAACTCTTTCGGAAGGTGAAAGAGCTGAATTTTGGTCTCTTTTAAAGAGTAATTTAAACAAACTCCTTTTAGTGGGCTGCTCTTTCTCTCCAAAGAGCAATCCCAAACGCTACCTTAGAGCCTCTGAAATGATCCAACCAGGCTAGGTACCTCGACAAAGTGCCATCTACAAAATCCTCCAAATAAAACCAAAAAATCACTTTTAGGGGGTGTTTGACATAGCTCCCTCAAACTCAACTTCGCTTCAGTTCCCTACTAGTTCTCACCAAGCAAGTTTTACCACCTTTTGTGGGGAGCTTGTTTTTCACTTAAAACAACTCCTTGAAAAAGTGATTGAGGCGTGGAGATGGTTTGCTAAATATAGTGTAGCTCTTAGGCCCTTCGGGAGTAATGCCAAACACACCCTTAGTTTTGTTACCACGAAACCAGCTCAAACATTTAGAATTGGTCCATAATAAGCTGGTAGCTAATATTGTATATGCATCAGATCATGGCAAATCTCTCTATTAGTGTCACGACTCGAAATTCCACCCATTCCGAGGACCTTAGAATTTTGTGTTATGATCCGCACGTATCTCATATACGCTAAGCGAACATACACATAATCAGAGTTCTCACACAAATATGATTCCACCAAATCCGTGAATCCAATAAATGAATGTGAAGTAAAAGGGCAGTCGTAAATATAAATAAATACGATAAAATCCAGTTAAACCACTAATAAAAGGAAATAAAAGTCAGACAAATTCGAGAAATAATAATATCTACAATAAAAGGATAAAAGACTGAAATAAAAATAAAGTTGTTTATACAAGATAGCTAATCTCATAACCAAATCTAACGCTATCAATAATCGGCGCTCGGATCAAAGTCAATACCAAGCTCCTCCTGGAAACCTGCAGCGTCGCTCTCCCAAGGCTCTTGGTAGTCGGCGTCTACGGGATCAACGAAGTCAACACCAATAGGATCGGAGTAGCCGATATCCACTCCGTCAATATAGTCACCCGAAATAAATAAATGTCATGAGGACTGAGTTGCTAAATAACATATAACTCAGTGGATACACCAATAATCTATCATATTCTTCTCAGGTGTATTATGGGTGCATTACGTGATTAATAATAGTATATTCAAGTAACTGAAAGAAGAAAATAATAAAATTATACGTATCGTAGAGTTCATATCATAATGTAAAGCCATGATTTAGACACACTCATATGCTAACGTACCTCACCATTTCTCATAAATATAACATATTTTATTATTCTCATACATACGTCTGTACATCGCATAAACGTACCTAACATACTCATAAATCCTATACGATCTATGTTAGAATCGCTGCTCAAGTCTACCATGTGAGGGTCACCATAGTAGTTTACCACCATATCATATTTGTATTATATATTTGATCCAGTCATAGGGGCGGTCGACAAACGTAACTCATATCATACTGTCTCCCAGAGACCCATCTTGATTGAAGATGTGACTCTTACGGTGACTACATAAGGAATGACCCATACAGACTTAAGTTCTTAATTTTATGTTGGCCTACGCAGTGTGTCTTATTATCATACTCGTAATATATCTTATCATACAGACTCATATTTTATCGTACTTTTATAGCATACATCTAGGATGAGCTATAGTGCGGTAACTTCACTAAATCACGCTTCCTAAGGAATATGTTCAGTAGTAATTTAAATATACTTCGTGTGATAACCCATACTATCATAGAAGGATTGAATTCGTACATGGACGCCTACATTCCGAGTTTCATGTGACTGTAAAGAAATCTTACTATAACTAAAGCCTAAGGGTCAAATCTGATATCTTAACTCTATCATATTAAAATTCGAGGGTGATAGGGTCACCGCATATGTCACCGTATACGAGGTTACACTGAATCTGCACTTGTCGTGATGCCCTATACCACTATAAGTTGTGAGACATATTAATATTATATATTTCTCGCTTCGATATCATCTCAGTGAATCATCACACTTAAACATAGGCATGATTTATATACTCTCGTACATATGACCTAACATATTCATAACTCGTATAACATGATCAAGATAGAAACATAAAACTATCTTATTTATATAATAGATTTATATTTAGATTTTATTATGATTATACGTATATATATTGACATAACACACTAATGAAAATATAGAATAGGGTAATTGTTAGTGTGTGATTTTGAGAACGTGAAAGTCAAAGTTTAATTTTTACGAGGACATCGAATTTTTAACTCTTCGTGTTATTGAAGAGATTACATTGAAACGATAAAATTGATATATATATATATATATATATATATATATATATATATATATATATATATATATATTACTATAATAGAATACATAAATAGAAAGATATTACAATTTAAAGTGAGGTAAATCATGACCATCGATTAAAACATATTTTAGTTGTAATAAATCATGATAGAGTATTTAAAACTTCGTCAAAAGATATCGATATTTCGTAACCTTAGACTTCAAGTTGGATATGAAGTCCGAGTCCAACATATTGCGGGTCAAGTCTTAAATCAAGTATATACAATAGTATAAAAGAGGTATACACCGGATTATAGTCATAAGGGGTATTACCATCAAGGATCAAAATTTCGGCCGAAATGACCGAAATTTCGGTCGAAATTATTGATTTTGGTCCCCACCGAAACGATAATTTGGGACCGAAATTTCAGTCAAATTTTGTATGGGGTTGAAATTTTCGGCCGAATTTCGGTCCAAAACTTGGGTTTCGATCCTCTCCGAAACCGAAATGATACCATAAATTTTGATCCTTGATTACCATGCTGAAGGGTCGATCGATCAATTTTGGGATTGATCAATCAAAATCATGAGGTGAATTTCAATGTTTGTTTAGACGAGAATTGATTTATCGATTTTGAAATTCGATCGATCGATGTTTAGACGAGAATTGATTTATCGATTTTGAAATTCGATCGATCGAAATTATAATAAATATATTATTCAATTCGGGTCATAATCGATCGATCAAAATTAAAGTAAACAGGTAAATTGGTTCTGTCCAGAGTTGATCGATCGGACATAAATAATCGATTGATTGATACAAAAGTGAATGAGGACATCGACTCTGTCTAGACTCGATTGATTAGACATAAAAATCGATCGATTGAAAATGTAATGCAAAGAAGACATTTGTTCGGTTCAAAATCGATCGATCAATATAAGAATATCATTACACAGATGGATCTCGGTCAATAATCGATCGATTGATCATGTAAGGTAATATGAAATTTTCATTTAGGTTCAAAATCGGTCAATTGGTTTAATAAATCGATCGATCGGTTCTAAATTTTTTGAAACAGTTAGAGTTTCGAAATTTAGATCCAAAAGATAAAAAAATATATTTAAAATAAAAAAAAATAAAAATATGGCTAGGGGTATGCCATCTCATTCTTTTTAAAAGTAATTTTTATAACAAAAACATATACGGGTAATATTTATTTATCCCGTCGATACGCGATCGAACGTACCCTATGAGACGGGATTTGGGTAGAACAGAATAAATTTATGGGTACCCACCTCTTTATGCGTGAACGGTAGATCTATGACGATTAGGGTTGAGGAGATTGACATTTAACACGATAGCTCGTCCAAGTTTTTTTTTCCTTTTTCTCTTTGATCTTGATCGTAGGAATAAATCACAGTAATTATTGTAAAAGAACATACGAAAGTTTTTAGGGAAGAGATTATATAGGGAGTTTTAGAAACGATGAGTTGATAAGAAGTCGTAAAGGCTGGTGTTTCTTAAGAGAAGAAAATAATAAGAGGCGGCTAGGATTTTTTTAATGAGTAGAATAATAAAAAAAAAGAAAAGAATTACGTAACTTAAATAAAGTTTTCTAAAATATGATAGATTCTGATGTGGAGTGCTAATATTATGCATAGCGTAAAATACATTTAACATCATTAAATGATGTTTAAGAAAATCCGAGTCGTTACAATTGGTTAACTCTGATTTATGGATCTAGTGTGACAAGTGAGGCGTTGGATAAAGCTTACAAAATTTTTATCCTTAAGCCTTTCTATGGTTAAGCCGAATTTGTGCCATGGTTAGCACTTTATATATTTTGCACTAAATTGGTCTTCCACAATAGTTAAGGGATGGCCTTACCCTTTCATATAATTATCCAAAAAAGTTCACGTTAACTATGCTTGTCAATAAATATGGTATGATTATAGGGATTTTTTAAAGAAAAACTACTACATAAGTAACTTTTTTATCAATAAGCAAGGTTGAGGAATTTTTTGAAAATATTAATTTTGGAAGACAGTATTTACGAAAAAAAAATTTAATTCTTTTTTTAATTTAATATAAGATGGCATTGTTTTTCGACAAATCGATACATATTGGTTATTAACTCAGATTTAGTTATCGGTCGCGGCCGATACCTCCCAATTTTTTTGTTTTTTTTTTCTTTTTTAAAGAAATTCACCTAGTCAACTCGGTATCTACTGATTCGTATCTGTCCTCCCATAACTGATACCCGATACTGGTACCTAAGTTGACACCTTGGTCCCAATATTCTTTAAAATAGATCTTGAGATCATCAAGCACCTATTAGACAATCAGATCTTAATTTTACGTAAAAAAAAAAAAAAAGTGGCTTGAAAATCTTTTTTCTCTTGCATGCCTATGATACAATCAATTTGGGGGGATGTGTGCCATTTGTAATCAATATGTGACCGTCTAATAGGTTTACCATGATCTCAAAATGATCTCCATCTTCTGATTGAGGACGGTCAACAAATTTTCATGGTGAGAAAACGTGTGTTATTCACATGCTTAATGGGTACAAATAACGCCACCCGTTGATAATACATAGATGTGCGAGTGCATTCGTTTTCTAATATAAAGAGAAAAAGGCTCGAAAAGGAGACCTTGCTCTCAGAAGAAAATGTAACAATCCGATTTTTAGTGCAATTAATCTCATGGTATTAGCTTGTTTCGCACTATATACGGTGTTTGCGCCTCACACCGGATTTTCTTATTCTATTTTAAAGGTGTTACATGTGTGGTTGCACTAAACTTGGTGGTAGCGCTCCACACTAGGACCTACCCCATTTGAGAAAATTTTATTTAAGAATAAGATACATACAATCCTTTTCATGTCACAACTCTTCCACCCACCCATTTTCTAAAAACCTTTTAATCTCTTTCATAAGTCTTTGGTGTTTTCTTTCACAAAAAATATCGTGAGTTATTTCCGTCATTAAGATCGAGGAAGAAAAAAAAGGCGAAATCGTGGACGCCGATCTCTATTGCCCTAAGCTCTGTTATTCTGCCTATTATGCTTCAAGAGGTGGTATCCGTCCATTTATCTCGATCTTCTCAAAGCCCATCGCATAGGATACGATTCGATCGTATATCGATAGACTATAAAATAAATTTTAAATTTATTTATAGATAAAATTATTTTAGGATGAAATAAATGACTAAATCCAATTATAATTTGATTTTGATTATATTGTTGTTATTATTATTTTATGTTAAATATTTTATTTCTAGGATTCCTACCTGTTTTGTTTTGACCTTTATTATTTTAAGTAGAGTAAATCTGAGAACTCAAATAATATTAAAATTTTGCGCCACTCGCTCGGTCCAAATATACCGTCATTATGTACTGTAAGCCCGTTGCCGCTCGGTTCATTGTTATAGCTTCACCACTGACGCTTTATATATATTATTTATATTTCTGATTCTGTGGGTGGGAGAATATTATACTGTAATTGTTGTAGCTTCACCAGACTTTATAAGATGTTTTATTACGTTTATTTTTATTTTATTTGCATCTCTGTTTCATTTTGGATTGGGGTTATATTATATGCATCTCTTACTATTTGGATTTATAGCTATTTATATATTATATTATATATAATACAATATAATATATAAATATTATATATGTATATGGGTTGTTTTGGATTTAACTTATAATAATGTATTATATTATATAAAACATTGTCAGATAATAGCGTGCCTACTTGTTGTACGATGTGATTGAAACTCTTTATCAATTTTCATTGAAAATTATATATTATATTGAGATATAATAGTATATTGCCCCTTTAAACTTATAAATAAGGTACACTATGATAATTTCATTGAAACAAGATCTAATTGAAAATAAAATTAGCCCCTAAATTAAAGTGTTACACGCATAAGTTTTGACAGATTATTATTCCACCACTAAATATAGACTGATGCCTAACACTATAAGATATCAAAATAATAAGGTGATATTATATAGCACACAATCTTTTCTTAAATATTAACTTTTTAGATGGGATCAGAAAACGTGGAGCTATTATCTTTACATGGTGTTATGATCAAACCAATTGGGTCTCGAGGCTCTTTAAATTATATTATATGAATAATAGTATCCTATATTATATAATTTAAGTAGTATATTAACATATGCTTAGTATTCAGGTACCTCTAATGTAAATCGCCTCACAATATAATTATATAGTATTATTATTCTAGATAAGTTATATTCAAGCAATCGGTTTAACTCTCTAACCTTATTCGTTTGTATTTTTATTATTTCGATGGACCGATGCTTCTGTTCAATCAATCGACCTGCACCTCAACTACAACCGACCTTAAAGGCTTAAAGGCTTATGGTATATAAGTATATATATAATACTATATTATAGTAAAAACTTACATTACGTAATAATATATTATAGTAAAATATTATATTATATAATACTATATTAATGTAAAAGTTTATATTATATAATATCATATTAAAATGCAGGCTTATATTATGTAAGTAGATAATATTATATTATACTAAAGGCTAATGATTATATAATATTATATATTAAAGTGAGATATAATATTATATTTAAAATACAGTGTTCTTAATTCTTTTAACCTATGCCTTGTATTTAATGATATGTTATATAACTTTTATTATATAATTATTACACTCTTATATTAGGATATTTTATTAATATAAAATTACATTATCATACACAGGTATGGTGGAACTCAACTTCAGACTCGATCCATCGACTCTAAGACCGATTGATCGACTCTGAACATAACTGAACCACTACTCAGTTAAATTACTTTAAAACCGACCGATCGATTTCAAGAACCGATCGAACGATCCAGACCCGAATTGTGTATCTTATATACTATACCCAATTGATCAATTCTAATACCAAATTGATTGATCCGCGTCCGAACCAACAAACTTATTTACACTTATGCATGACCCAAACTTAGTGTACATTAATTACTTACACTTTGTGATCAATGGTCGTGATTCACTTAATCTTTAAAATAATAATATTTTAATTAAACATTTAATAATAATAATATATATATAAACATCACTTTGATCGCTTCAATGCGATCACTTCGATAATACTAAGTGTTAGAACCTCGATGTTTTTATGAAATAGAATTTTGACATTTAAGTTATCAAAAATACACTAATAATACACTAATAACTCTCATACTCTATATTTATTGGTTTGTTATATAAATAAATATATGTATAAATATAACGATAATCTGAAAGAAAACCTTTTTATACATGTGATGATTCTGTATTTTTATTTTAATCATGATACAAGTTAATGACATGTTAGGTCATATGACACGAGTGTATGAGATCATGTCTATATTTAGGCGTGGTGATTTACTGAGATGGTATCGAAGTGAGGAATACGTCATATTCACATGCCCTACAACTCATGGTGGTATGGGATATCATGACTAGTAAAGTGAGTGTGAATTCAGTATAACCTCGTATATAGTGGCATATATGGTGACCCGATCACCCCGAGTTCTAATATGGTAGGAAAAGATATGAGTTAAGCTACGAGGTTTGGACCTTTAGGTTATAGTCATGGTGGGATTAATTTTACGATCATGTGAAACTCGAAATATAGGTATCCATATAAGGATGTAACACTTGTATGGTAGTATGGGCTGCCACACGAAGTACATTCAGGTGATAGGGCGTTATGATATGATGGTATGATACTATAGTAACCCTCACATGATAGCTCAAGCAGCGACTCTGACACATATCGTCTAGGATTTTATGAGTATGCTACTTACACTCATGCAATGTACAGACGCATGTGCGAGAACAATAAAAAAGATACGATATGATATGATATGAGATATGGTAAGGTACGTTATGATATGAATGTCTAGATAATGGTCTTGCATTTACGATTATGATATAAGTTTACGATATGCACTCGATTATATTATTATCATCTGATTTCTTGAGATATTATATTTATCATTCACTTGATGCACCCATAATGCACCTGAGTAGAATGGGATGGATTGGTGGTGTATCCACTAAATTTACATGACTGAGTAAACTCATCACACAATAATCTAACAACTGCAAGTGACTATATTGACGGAGTGGACATTGATTTCTCTGATCTGATTGGTGCTGAGTGCGTCGACCCGATGAATGTTGATTACCAAGAGCCTTGGGAGGACGACGTTATCGGTTATCAGGAGGACCACGATGCTGATTTTGATCCGGGCGTCGATTATTAATATCTGTGGATTTGATATTAAGTTGGTTTTATATTTTATTGTTGACACTAAGGTTTTCCTTTATCGGATTTGTTTCCGACTTCTATTATTGTTTTAGTTGTGGGTTACTTGGATTCTTTTTATCGCATTTATTTAGTATTTATAATTGCTTTTATATTCCACCTTTATGTGTTGGCTTTTACAGATTTCGTGAAACCAGATATGAGGGAGAAATCTGATTAAATGTATATCCGCTTAGCATATCCGAGATATGTGCGAATCATAACTTGGAATTCTATGCCTTCGGGATGAGGTAGAATTTCGAGTCGTGGCAGAAAAGCTATAAATCCCAACCAATATATTTCACTACATGCACACACAATATTTATGACCTTAATCCAATGGCATGCATGGTGACAAATTTCATTTTCGGTAATTTTTCGGTGGGAGTCCTTTTAGTACATTTCGGATTAATTTGGATTCTTTTCAGAAAAAGTTCAGGAAAGCTTCGAGGATAGAAAATATACAAAAATATATTTAATATTTTTTAAAAAAATTACTAAAATATATACTAAATTACTAACTTATTTCAAATAAAATATAAAAAATAATTTAAATATAAAAAATATTTACCAAAATTTATTGAAATTTCGCTGAAAATACCGAAATTACCAAAATTTTCGTTTGACCCCCTTTTCGGCGAATTTTATAAAATTTCACCGAATTTTGGCGATATAAGTTTTCATTGGTACCAAAGCAATGAGTACCATTTTGTGCCTAAAGTTGACTTTCGTGAATTTTTTGAGGTTGATAACTGTGGGAAGTCAACTTCAATAGGATCAATGAGAGATTAAAAAAAAATATTCATAACTCATAAGTTTAGTAAGCGTATGATGTTGGTCGCCGAGATTAATCCTCTCCTAAAAAATGTTTAACAAGGTTAACAGGTAATTAATGGGATTACACTCACTTGATTAATATTATCCACCAAGGGGTTTTCGCAGCAGCCAACAGCTTGGGTATGCTTCCAAGGTTGTGAGTTTTAGTCGACGATAGTAATTCGCTCGTAGCATGATGGGGACGAGGGCATCCTTAGGGATTAGTCCAAACGGAATAGGGATTAGTCCAAACGGAATTGTGATACCCTAAGTCATAAAAAAATACATATAAAGAGATGATTGAACGGTTAATAAGTTTTAGAATTTTGATTAATGTGCTAAAGAAACACACATAAGCTCCACGGGAGAGAAAAAATCGAAAAGAAGAGAAGAGTTTGACTAATTTGGTGTTGAGAACATTCGATCATACGGTTAAGTTATACCAGAGATCGGATTACATTGACTTAGGTTTTGGCTTCATCCAATCCAATATACCAGAGTTCGGATTACATTGACTTAGGTTTTGGCCTCATCCAATCCAATGACAGACCCTTCTTCAAAAATGAAATAACTCCCATAATTCCAATGGATTGACTATTTTGTAGTCAATTGAAATGGAATATCTACCAAAGAGGCATTAGCTTAGTTGGTACGCTTGATCCAATGTGAGAGAGTAGGCCGTAGGTCGTAGGTTCGACTCTTGTCCTTTATGCCCACCCTTGCCTTTACAAGGTGTGAGTTAGGTTCTGTTAATTAACTCTCAACACTATTGTTGGTGTTCCCTCACACTGCTCCACAACCGTCATATGTGTATGAGTACTTGCTCTTCGGTTTTCGGGGTTGTCTCGGCTGAATGGGGGCCAATGGATGGTGATTAGGAACTTTAAAATGGACAATGGTTAGGTCCAACTAGATTGACTGCAGGTCTTGGAAATAGGAGAATCTTGACTGCACGTCACCCTATAAAAAAATAAAAAAAAAGCCATGAAAGTCAAAATTCTCTTATATCCAAGGGTTGTAGATGTGGTTGAACTCGAATTCCGAATCAACTTGGTTGGACATGACCATTGCCCCACTTATAATATTAGTATTTAGGGAATTTCTAAAATTTCCCCCTTTTTAAGTTACTTTTCTAAATCCTCCCCATATTTTTTTAAATATCTAATAAGCTCATATATTTAAAACTTAGTTATCTAAATGTCCGCTCAACTATAAATATCCACCTTAATATTTCTATTTTAAATGTAGTTTTTACTAATTTTTCTTGAGATTGATTTTTTTATTATTATTTTTTGCAACATTTTTTCAATTTTTTGGATTTTTACTGAAATTTTAAATTTTTTTTCATTTTTTTGTGTGAAAAAAATACGATTTTTTATTTTCTTTCATGCAATCTGGCGTATGGGCCCAGCCGACCAACCTATTTTTTAAAATCTTCCACCTTTAAGGGTGGGGAGATTTTAGAAATTTTCCCTAGTATATATTGCTCATCAATCCTATTAACGTATCGCTTTTCTTATTTTTTTTTATACGGTCATACGGCCGAGACAGCGTCGACAGTAGAGCAGTGCACCCAATGTGGCAGTTGCAGAGTTGCACCAATGAGAGTGGTGACGACAAACCACACACCTTGTAACCCGATTTCGAATATGTATTGCTGAAATAACCTGATACGCCCCGATAATATTCGATATCACCTGATATTTGACGTATTTGACTTATAATATATATACCCTTATATTTGAATGGGGGAAAATATCATGTCGGATGGGGCCATCCCAATGCATGTAGGCCCATATGTGTCGATATGGTGTATATATGTTTAAAATCATGCTTGATTGCCTCCATAGTTAATTAGCAGTAGTTAAGGCCAGTGTTACTATCACACCACTTTATGTTACAATCACCTCACTTAAATAAAGGAAAAACATGTTGATTGTTTTTTATCATATAATGGAGATCGTATTTTCGTCCCAATCTTTCACACAATAGATCCTGAGATCATATGCCTATTATCAGACTGTCAGATGTTGATTTCATGTGGCACACATCCCAAAAAGTGAACTTGATTTAACGTACCACCAGACAGGGATCACATTAACTTTTTGGGTTGTGTGCCACATCGAATCGACATCTAACCATCTGATAGTAGGCCCATAATCTCAAGATCTATTTTATGAAAGATTGGGATGAAAAATGAGTTCCATTGTCTAATTAAAAGTGGTGTGGTAGTAACACCAGCTATAATTAAAGGTAAGCGAGCCTTTGGTATCATATTTTGTATTAATTAAAGGACAGTGTTATATGACATGCAAGCTTTTGCAGCGGCTCACGTTGAATGATGCAATTGGCTACAAGTGAGGTGGGGCCCAAGCCTAGCAGCTAGTCACATCGCACCCAGTACCGGCCCTTGACCAAGGCCCAAGAGGCGGCTGCCTCAGGCCCCCAAAATATTCGGGGCCCCCAAATCCGGAATAACATATTTTCAATAGTAATATGCATTTAAAATTCTTTTTAGAGGGGCCCCAGCTCAGTTGACATGGGCACTCACAAGGCCCACAAAAAATAATAAAAACTAAAAAACCCTACCCTTTTTATCAATCGCTCCCTGCCCTATTCTTCTCTCTCTCTCTCTCTCTCGGCTCCATACCACCACCGCGGCCCCACCCTCTATCGGCCAGCCGGCCCAACCCCACCACCCCCACGGGCATATCGGCGATTCGCATCCAGCATCCCCAGGCCCCACCCTATTTGGCTCTTTCACCGACCAATCCCAAATTAGGATTTTTATTATTTTGAGGTATTCTCTCTCTCTTTCTCTTAGTCTTAGTTTCTTTCTTAATATTTTTAATTGATAATAAAAAATTAGAAAAGCTCCACAATCACAATGATTGAATTTATTTAATTAAATATTGATTTAATTTTATCTTATTATTTAGTAAATAGTAATTAGTGTTTTTTAAGAGGGTGTGGCAGTGGAACATCTTTGATCTGAGCAATTTATGCATATAGTGAATTAGTGATGCAAATGCATGCGTAGAAAGTAGAAAGCTATATCTGTAATAATTATTATAATTTCTTATTGGATTCTATTGAGTAATGATTGTTGATTAAGCATGATGAGAGTTTATTGATATATTTTTTTGTTTCATTAAGAATTAATGGTTCATAATAGAACGTCTTGGACTATTTTAAGGTTGAGATTGCATCCAGATTTTTATTGTTTAAAGAGAGAAAAAAAAAATGCACAAAGTACACTCCTTTTACAATCAAAAAATTATCCTGAGGTTTAGTGAGAATAAATGTCATTAACTTGTTTTTGTTGTTGGTATCTTTGTCCTCAATTGAATTTTAAATTACACTGATTCCTCCTAGTTCCACTTGCAAGAAAACTTGGGTTTTGCATAAAATAAACTTGTAAGAAAACTTGAGTTTTGCATTAGAGAATTGACTAGAGGACCATGGTAGCAGCCCAAGGTTAGAAATTTCTTAAGGGGATTCCTCCTTCATATGCCACACTTTAGCTGTGCATGTGGAAAGAGAGGAGATCTAGAATATATTTGAATAAGGTTGCACTAGTAAAAAAAATGATCATTGTGAGGGAGGGTATTGCCCTATAAGGGGAGGAATCTTCTTCTTTTACATTTAATTTTTCTTTAATATAATTTATAATTTATCAAAAAGTAAATAAAGCTCAAGACTTTTGTAGTTATATATTTTCATAGTAGCTTAGTTTGTCTTTGTTGATTCTTTTCTCATTTATATTTTTCTAGAAAATAAAACTTTTTTTATTTTCTTTTTGAATGCAGACGAACAAGTTTAGAGATGCCAAAAAGTTATTGCTCGAGTTACTTGATCCATTGGGTACGTTCTATTATTTAGTTTTATTTTTTTTGTATTATATTTTATTTTAATATATACTTTCATTATATTGTAAGTTGCATTTTCAAATTATATGTAATTGAATGGGATATGCAGATATATGTAATTTAGGAATATTAGTATTATATTATTTGTCAAAAAATAATTATTACGATTTCTTTTTTTTCAAAATAATATGAAAAAGGGGCTCCATTTTAAGAACTCACTTTGGGCTCCTAAAATCTCAGTGCCGACCCTAATCGCACCACATCAGCCGCCTGCACTTTACCTATCCAAAACCTGACTGACGGTTTGCAAGTCTCTTTAATTAAACTCTCCGTAAACAAACAAGCGTGGAGCATCAGGTGGTCGTGTTGGTCCCTGGTGCCGCCGGTGCACCTAATACCAACTCTTGACTAATTAAACGTTTAGCTGTGCAGTTGTGCACACAATCAGATATGGCGTGTAAAGTGGTACTTCAAATCATACTAATAAGTCGGGTTCGCAATGACAAGTAATGTGTGAAGTGTAGTGTTACATGTGATTTTAGGGACACTAAAAAATAGGGTACCTCTATTTGCACTAATAGTTTTTTTAAAGCGCTGACGGCTGAAACTCTTTGAAACACATTGACTGTTTAAAATCAAATGATGGATTTTGAGATCAAGATCTTACCATCAAACTATTAGTTTTTGATTCCATGTGTCACAAATCTCAAAAGAATGACCTTAAAATCACGTTTGAATGTTATGCGTGCCATACACTTTTTGGGTATTCATGCCACGTGGAATCAAAAATCGATGGTCTGATGGTATGCCCATGGCCTCAAGATCCATTTTGTGGAAGAATGGGAAAAAAGGTCTCATCATCTTATTTCAAGCAGTCAGTGGGTTTCAAGGCATTGTGGACTATGGCGCTAGGGGTGTATTTGGTTCGGTTTGGTCAATTTTGGACTAAAACCATAAACCAAACTGGTCCTAATCGATTTTTAGATTTTCAAACCAAGCCTAACCGTTCAACTTTTAAACCAAACCAGCCCGATTCAATTCGGTTCGATTTTGTTTGATCGGTTTCGATTTTCCTATATATATATATATATATATATATATATATATAATGGAGGCTTGGAACCAAAACCAAATTATACATTTCAGTTTTCCTTTTTTTCCAACCCAAATCCAAACCGGTACCCTATCCAAACCGGACCAAACTCGGAGGTTCGGTTCGGTTTTGTCGGTTCAGTCCAAAAATTGCACAACCCTAGTTGGTGCTTTCAAAAAAGGCATTTGCAAGAATGGAGGTACCCTAAAATATATCAAGTCTTTACTTCTTAATTATGTGCAGTGACACAAATCGTGTGTGCAAGTAGTCACTCTCTTAAAAAATAGGGTACCACTATTCGCGCCCACTCAATCTCTGAAAGCGCCCACAAAGAGAACGGTCTTTCTCTGAGGACGCTCACTTAATGAAATGCAATTTTTTATTTTTATTTTTTTGAGGAGGGGGGGGGGGGGTCCCACTTAATGAAATGTGCACCCACCTAATTTCTCCTTCGGGGATACCCACCTATTTGAAGCATTCACTTTCTTCTTCATCTTCTCCAACCACCTTCTTCCCCGGTCATTACTCGTCGGGCTCACCTAATCACCATCTTCTTCTTGTTTTTTTCTCTTTTTCAATTTCTTCTTCCTCCGGTGACTCTTCTTATTCTGCAGCAATCGCAACATCACCGAACTACCAACTACAATAAAAAAACACCTATAAAGTAAAAACCCTAAACCTAAGAAACCTTAAAATTTCTGAAAACCTAGGAAAATTATCGCTAAACTTGCGGTGATGAGTACCCACTGCCAGTGAGCACCCATTGCCAGCCTTTTACATCTAACAGTGGGTTCTACCGTCAGATTATTACATCTGATTGTGGGGTCGTCATCGTGCCAGAGTTGAGGAAGAAGAAGATAATGCTTTGATCATGCTGGGGTCGTCATCGTGCCAGAGTTGAGGAAGAAGATGAAGAAATGGATGAAAAGGAAGATTTCTCGGTGATGTCGACATCGTTGTTGCGAAGGTTGGAGTTGAGGAAGAAGATGAGGGGGGCTCAATTTTGCCGACGACACCGTTGCGACTATCAGAGTTGACGGCGATGAAGAAGAAGAGAAGGAAGAAGAAAAAAAAGTGAAAAAACAAGAAAAAAAAAAGGTTTATATACGTGGGCGCCCACGAAGTAAAATAGGCAGGTGCCCACGAAAAAAAAAATAGACACTTCTTTTGTTTACACGTGAGAACGTGGGCGCTTTAAGAGAAGTGGTGGGCGCAAATAGAGGTACCCTAAAAAATATGCCTAACCAAATAAGAAACTGTATTTAGTATACAAATTAAATCTCTAATGAGTTTTGAGTTTTTGGCCGAATCTTTGAGTTCCCACACACTGAAACCAGTGATTGCTTTGAATCAAATAGAAATCGTTTTTTGTCCCAATCTTTCAGATGATGGATTAGTAGAATTCCATCAGCTTAACTGAACCTCACAAAACCAACTTGTAAGGTGAGGAGTGACCAGATTATATATAGCCCAAGGCTTCCAGCCCACAAGCGATGTGGGACTATCACTCACGCCCCTCATGTGTAATGTGTCTCTTTACATCCCTGTGGTACCTGCTCTGATACCATGTAAAATTCCATGGGCCTAACTCGACCTCACAAAGCCGGCTTGAAAGGAGAGAATTGCCCCAGGTTTATATATAGCCCAAGGCCCTGATACCCAGGCGATGTGGGACTATCGCTCATGATCCCTCACATGTAATGTGTCTCTTTACATCCCTATGGTTACTTGCTCTGATACTATGTAGAATTCCATGGGCCTAACTCAACCTCACAAAACCAACTTGTAAGGTGATGATTTCCCTGATCTTGAGGTCATGGATAGGGCTATCAATGAGGCGGGTTTCAAACCGGGCCCAAGCCGGGTTCGAACTTATAAGTCTTTTCGTAAACGGGTTGGGTCGAGCTAAGCCCGAATATAAATGGTTTCGGGTTCGAGCTTTGATGTGTAAAATAAACGAGCCATCATATGTGTTGAAATTATTGGGCCAATAAGCTTGACCCGTTCACAGTTATAATTTTAGCCCCCCTTATTACCGTTCAACAGATTAATAAGGGGGGTAAATTCATAATTTCCCCTCTCTCTTTACTATACTCTGTATAAGAGAAAACCTAGGGATTCTTTCTTATCACTATCTTTACTCTCATCGTATCCCCTCCAAAACAGCATCCCTAGGGTTTCAGGGCTCAGCCTTTCAGATTTTCTCTCGTCTCCCCTTCGAAACGGCACCCTTAGGATTTCAAAGTTCAACCTTTCAGATTTTCTCATTGTCTCCCCTTCAAAACGACACCCCTAGGGTTTCAGAGTTCAACCTTTTAGATTTTCTCATCGTCTCCCCTCTGAAACGGCGCCCCAAGATTTAAGATTCTCCCTGCAGATAGCCCTACTTGCAGGCTTCCAACCCCAACCCTAGATACCAACTTCTCTCTCTCTCTCTCTCTCTCTCTCTCCCCCAGTCTCAGACTCCCCGCGGCGTAGCCCCAACTCCCAAGCGGTCAAGTGCTGCGCAACCCTCTCTCCCCCCTCTTCTCTCTCTCTCTCTCTCTCTCTCTCTCTCTCTCTCTCCTAGGCTCCCAAATCGCATTCCCAATGCAGCCCTCTCTCCCAGACTCCGTTAGTCCCTCTATGGCTCTACTTGCTTTTCTCTCCCAGTACAACCCTCTCTCTCTCTCCTAGGCCCCAACTTCTCTCTCTCTCTCTCACAGGCTCCCAATCCCAGCCCAACCTTCTCTCTGCCTTCTTTCCTCTCCTAGCGCAACCCTCTCTCTCTCTCTCCCAGCTTCTCTCCCAAGCCCCAACTTCTCTCTCTCTCTCCCAAGCTCCCATGCCCAGCCCTCTCTGGCTCACTCGGTCTCTGCTAGCTTTTCTCCTCTCTCTCTCTCTCTCTCTCCCAGCTCCTCTTTCTCTCTCTCCCAACTTTTCTCTCGCTCTCTCTCTGCCATTTACAAATTTAATAATTACTTGTTGGTTTGCCTCCTTGCCATCGATTTGATTAGGGTGTCTTCGTGAACGATCTGATTAGGTTGTGCACCACCACGACACCACCACTAGGCTGTGCACTACCACCGACACCACTAGTCCACCACTGTGGCACAGTCACTTTCCCAATAAGTTTTATTTTTATTTTATTATTTTTAACTCTGATATTGATACTTGATAGTGATTAAATTTTGTTTTTAAAAAATCAGTAATTAGTTTAAAAATCATAATATCTTATATCTATTATTAATTTTTTATTTAAAATTCTGCAAAATCTTTAATATTAAACAAATTAGTTTAATATCTGCAAAATAAAAGTCAGTGATTGGTTTTTTCTTAAATCTGTAAAATTAGTTCTACTTGAGGATAATATATTCAAATATGTCATATCTTCAAAATTTATTATGATTGTATTTGATATGTCAAATCCCTTTGATCTATTTGAGGTTCGTGACATCGAGGAGATAGATGTAGTGGAAGATGATATTGATATCATTATCAGTCTTCCTCTTGAAGGAAATCCATCGCCGACAGGTGGTGTGAGTCTCTCTACCTCCACAATGCCCATTAATCCAGCGATTTCCACCCCCTCTACTGTAAACCCCAACGATCGACCTAATTGTAAAAAAAGGAAAATGACATTTAGTGCCTGAAATTATTTTAACGAAGTGACGCTTGAGGGAGTCTTCAAATCGGAATGTAAGCTTTGTAGGGCACAATTAGGCGTTGATAGTGGGGCTAATGGAACTAGCCATTTAAAAAGACACGGTGAAATTACTTGTCCAAAAATAAAAGAAGTTAACAATGATAATAAATAACAATAGTTGTGTGTAGATGGAAAAGGAGGAGTTGGTAGCTATACATTTGACCCAAGTAAATGGTGTGAGCTAGTTGCTTGGATGATAATTTTGCATGAATTACCATTTAAATTTGTTAGTCACATAAGGTTTATTGAGTTAGGTAAAGCTCTACATTCCAAACATAAAATGGTTTCTCGTAACACGATTAAAAATTATTGTTTTGATGTCTACAAGAAAGATAGAGTAAAATTATGACTTATTTCAAAAAATATCAGGAAGGATTAGTTTTACTTCGGATATTTAAACTTCTAATCAACAACTTGGATATATGTGTCTAATTGCCCATTTCATTGATGAGAGTTGGAACTTGCAAAACTATGTGATTAACTTCCCTTTGATCCCTTGATCTCACACGGGTCAAGTTCCTTTTTTATCATACAATTTATCATGTATCATTGAATGAAAATTAGAGCATAAATTTTTTTCTATAACATTAGATAATGCAGCAAATAATTTTGTTATGGCTACGTCTTTAAGAGAACATCTTATTAGAAGGAACCTGCTTCCAATTGGTGGTATGTTATTTCACGTTCAAGGTTTCGCCAAATTCTCAATTTTATTGTGTAAGATGAGTTGAAAGCCATTAAAGAAACCATTTCAAATATTAAGGAGATCATCAAGTATATTAAATCATCACAATCCCGCCAACAAAATTTTAATATTTGGGTAATGACAAATGCTAGGCACATTGCTGGAGGATTATCTCTAGATGTCCCAACTCGACGAAATCTCACATTTTTAATGGTACGATGTGCATTTATATTTAGAGATGAGTTCTCTCGATTAAAAGACCGCGATTCAAACTATCATTTGGCACGATTGGTTGAACATTCGGTTAATGCCGAAGCCCTTTTTGGGTATTTGGAAAAAAAAAAATTGAAGCTACAAATATTTTTTTCGGTACAAAATATCCAACTGTTCATTTACTTTTTAATCAAGTGATCAAGATTTATATACAACTTAAAAAACAAATGACGGATGAAGAAGTTGTGTGGGCTCATAATATGACTAAGGTAATGTTAGATAAATTTGAGAAAAACTGAAAAAAAATATTCTTTAATCCACTCAATTGTTGTAGTATTAGATCTTCAATATAAAATGGAGTATTTGGCCTTTGTTTTTGGTATTTTATATGAAGAGGATGGTGAAAAATATTATAAGGATATACTCGATAATTTGATGATCATGTTTGATGAGTATAATAGTAAATTGTATTTCAACCAAAGAGGGTGGTCTTCAACTTTTTTCATTGTGACAACAATTTAAAACTAAGGGTAAGCCTAAAGGCCCGACCACTTTAGGGATAAGCCAGTCGGAACATGGATGGATCGACCCCTATCTTAGTCGTAGTCCTTAAAGGGCACATATTTAATACTAATCTGTTGTCTACCAACACCAGTGATATCACCAAATTTCCTGTGTCTACCATGATGTTGAGGGATCTAGAATGGTTACCCCCTTCAATTGGAAGATCGGCGTCGGAGAACGAGATAACGTTGGTAGCCAACACTTGCCCAATCATTTGTCACACCTCATATGGGGGCACTTTATCGGAGACATGAGCATCTTTCAGGGATACCATTAGAGGTTTGAAGTGTGGCGAAAATGTCATTAGTAAGTCCCAGATGGTGATGTGAGTCGGCGGTCTCCTGAGTTCTGTTTCTAACACATATTCCTGACTCCTTCATTCCATGGGGTGTACTGTTGCGAGTTCTGTCCTTTCCTCAGGTTGGACTGGTACCGACACCTCTGACTACTTGGAGATTCTCCCTGATCACGTTATAAACTCAACTGCCCCCTTATTATTGCTGTCAGTATTAATATATGTTTGATTGTAGTTGAGCGGGACCTGGTGGGGATCATAGGTTAGCCCAGGGATCTGGAAAGGAGTGGATGAGGGTATTGGCGGTGCCTGGATTGGTGGTGTGGCAATATTGGACCAAATATGGTTGACTGGTGCTAGAGTTGTACAGACTTGTGGGGGTGTGGCAAAGTTGGGCCAACTGTAGTGTATTGGTGCTAGGGATGGATTGGGTAACATATAGTGGTTAGCTTTGGTGTCAGAAATGGCTGGTACATCTGTGGTGAGGCGAAACTGGGCTACACATCGCTGATGGGGGCTGGTCCCGAGAAGTAAAGTCTCAAAACTAGAGGTGTTGCTTTGGGCCTAGGGTTGGGAAAGTAGTCAGCTAATTTCAAGGGCTCGACTACCCCTATGATCTCATTCTCTTGACTCCGTTGTCTGGGTATCACAAAACTTTTTCCTATAGTGATGTACTCTGAGGGGTCGAATTCTTCCACATCATCCTCTACTAAGTTAATGTTGGGCCTTAGGCCCATCCCCCTTTGTGGGTGTGGTGGTAATGGTGCTTTAAGGATATTGGTGTGCAGACTTGTTTGAGTAGGCACTGGAGGGATGATTTTTCCCGCTTCAATTAGGTCTTGTATCGCATGCTTTAAAGGAAAGCAATAATCAACCAGATGCCTTGGACCCTAGTGGAAATTACAGTGTGTGTTGGGATTATAATTTCTCGGGATTGGGTTTGACAAAGGTCACGACTAAAATGGGTAACCAAACCCTTCTCGACCAACAAGGGCAACAGGATATTGAGGGATTGCCCCAAGGTTGTGAATACTCGGTTAAATCGGGCCCTTCTCTGCTCGAGGATCATTTGTGCTCCTGGGACATTACCGGGCCTCTGTGCTGGTTTTGCCTGTATTGGGGCTTGTTGCACTACCACAAACTGGAATGGTGTTATGCTTGTGGTGGGTTGTAAGGTCATTATTGCTAGGACCTCTGCCCTTGTTCTTCTCTCATCCCTCTGCTCTGTATTGCGCTGGCCACTATTTTATTTAATCGACCCTCTCTTACCGCGTCTTCACAACGGTTAGCATTTCTGACCAGGTCAGCAAAATTGGCCTACTGCTGGTATACAAGAAAATCGGACACAATCAGGAGTACAGTTTTTGTAATTATTTCTATCTGCTCCTCATCTGGTATTCGGTTCCTCTCTTTGGCTGCTAGGGCCCTCCATCTTTTGAGATACTCGTTGAAAGTCTCATCAAATTTCTATTTCAAGTGAGTCAAATCAGATTTGTGAGGCTCGATGTCGATGTTGTACATGTACTGTTCTTGAAACATGTGAGTGTGGTCTCTCCATATTTTTATCATGGATGGTTCAATAGAAGTGAACCATCTTAACGTTGGGCCGAACCATCTTAACGTTGGGCCTGTGAGACTTTTCTGGAACACTTTAACGAGGAGTCGCGAATCTCCGCCATACTGACACAAGTCCCCATAATATGACCTCAAGTGGGCAATGGGGTTGTCGGTGCCATTATATTTGTCAAATGAAGGCACTTTCAACTTAGGTGGCAAAGGCACCTCGGCAAACAAACAGAGATCAAAGAAATCTGAATCGTGGATTTCAGCTCCACCCATTTTCATTAACTATTTTTAAATCTTGTCCATTTATTCTCTCAATAATTTGGACACCCTAGATGGTGGCGCTGCTCCCCCACTAGGCTGTCCCCATTCATTCTCAAGTGTCTATAGATTGGTGAGTGTGGGTGGTGGGGGATTGAAGCTAGCAAATGCCCCCATGTAGGCCTCACTATTCCTAGCCTCATCCTCCTCATATTGATGACCCGCATCGATGAATGGTGGGGGTGGGGTGAGATTTGTTGTTGAATTTTGTAGGGTTTGAGCGGGTACCTGATGAGGCCACTGTACTTGGTGATTGAGTTGTCAAGTAAGGGGATGGGTAAATTGTGGATTTTGCACGGGTGCCTGGTGAGGCCATTGCAATTGGTGGGCATTTTGAGGATTCGGTTGGGTGGTGAGAGGTTGTGTGAATTGGGGATGGTTGATGGTTTGAGATGGGTTCTCATATTGGGATGGGTATGAAAGATATGGATGGGTAGGATTCATGCCGGATTGGTGGGATTGGTTTGCTATTTGGGAAGAAATGGGATATGTCTGTTGGGTATGATTGTAGGTGGGAAGTTGGGGAAATTGTGGGGGGTTTGAAAATATGGCCCTTGGGTTTGGGTTGACATGGGCTTGGGATTGGACATGGGGCCTTTGAGGTTCAATGGGATGGTCCCAAGGTTGATGATGTGAGCTTTGAATGGTAGGGATTATGGGTGGTTGGTATTTTGGGTGAATGGGGTGTGGAGATTTTGGAGGGTTTGTTGTGGGTTTGATGGTGCTTGTTATGAATTGGAACGGCTTTGGAAAGCCTTCCACACCATGAATGTGCTCATCATCTCTTCCATGATAGCCATTGGGTCGTTTATGGGGTTAGATGTGGATGATTCATTTGATGTAGGGGGTGGTGGAAATACTTTGGTCAATGTGGAAGGGAAAGTGAGTGTATTTTGGGTGGAGGGAAAAGAGGGTGTATTTTGAGTGTAAGGAAAAATGGGTGTACTTTGGGTGGATGTGGAGGGGAAAGTGAGTGTATTTTGGGTGGATGTGGAGGAAAAAGTGAGTGTATTTTGTGTAGAGGGAAAAGAGGGTGTCAATGGAAATATGAGTGCACCAAATGGACCAATGACATTAAATGAGGGTTGGGTGGAGGAATTGGAGATGAGAATCTCCTTTGTAGGAATGTGGTGGGGATGAATTTGGGTAAAAAACGGTTGGATCGACCGCCCAAAATATCGTTTGATAGCGGGTGGGTTATGAGTTTTTGGGATGCGGACCAAAAGATTTCTTTTTCCTTCTCCTATGGGATGATGGCAGGTGTGGCAATGTCATGGGTACGATACCATGAGCTCTCTTTTTGGGTTTTTGATTTTTTGAAGATATATATATATTTTTTGGATGTATATATTTTCTTTATCTTTGTAAAATGAATATTTTGTGGAATTTCTTTCTTTTTCTAACTTCCCTTTTGATGCTTTTCGGGGCCTTAGAACTCTCTTTTCGGATGATGTTTAACACCCCCAAAGCTTCCTACGGTGGGACCCGAATGCCCTTTTAAAAATCAAAGAGAAAATCTCTTGATCTTTAAAGGCACGGATTTTCAAGCGATATCCCAATCTCTCGAAATAGCTAATAAGAGAGTGACCTCTCTTGACCGGCGAAAGTATTTAGATATTTGGGATGTAGGAAGTATTGAGAATTTTTAAACTAACATATGCAAGGGGATGGGAACCAAATCTGATTTCACAGTAAATAAGCTATGTGTGCATACTATGTACGCATGTGCAAATTTTTGAAATTTTTTACTATGCGTGCATAGTATGCAAGCAAGGTTTATATATATATATATATAGCCGTTGATCCGAGTTGGACTTTAATTCAGGTTTTTGAGGCAATGCCTCCTGGGCCCTCTCTTTAACCTTTATCGAATCCCTCTTTTCCGTGCCTAAGGGATACAAGGTTGTTTTGATTTTACTAACACTCTCCCCGAGGTTTTAGGCTTTGTAACAAGTTCGATTACCTACCTGATATACCTCTGGTGCAAGCACCTTCTCAGATATTGGATGGGGTGCTCCTTTTCGAGATCAACGCCACTGGGGCTGTCGCTCTACTTGGGACAGGTTGGGTGTATCGTTGTCTAATTTTCCCTCCTTTTAAACAAAAAGTTACCCGCGATAAAATCCAATTATTATGTCCCTTGATTCATTTTTAAATTTCAGTTTTAGAAAATTTTGCTTAAGTTCAAAATGGGGCCTTTGCCATCATCCAAATCGAGCTATGAGAGTCTCATGCTGCCACTACGGGCCGACGTCTAATGGTGAAATATGACAAGTAATAAGAAAAATGATGATGTCAGTCAAGCGACTAGGCGAAAATATAAATAAATGTAAATGACGAAAATTTAACTCTAATTTATCAAGTAGGCTCGCCAAACGGCTTAGGCGGTAAATAACGAAAAATTAAATCTAATTTATCAAGTAAGCCCGCCAAACGGCTTAGGCGGATAAAAGTTGGCCAGTCAAATGACTAGGAAAAAGGTGCGGAATCGTAGGGTAAGTAGCAGGAAACAAATATGGTGCCAATTAACTAACTAGGCCAAAAAAAAAAAAAAGCAAAAAGAGAATAACACATACAATGGGGCCAAAACTTAAAGTAGAAGTTTTAAAAACAAATCCCCAATGGAGTCGTCATCAGTACAACCGTAGACTTTGCGAGCCCGTCGTGAAATACGCTCAAAAATGGAATCTTCACCCGTAGCTTTTGGTATCCCGGGATACCCAAAATCATTACCATAAGCACTGAAGTGCAAAATATGACTCTGAATCACCGGTCAAAGCTAAAGCCTCTAGGGTTGACTTCGATTATTAATCGGGAAGGTGTTAGGCACCTAATCGACCCAACAGCAAGCGGTCTCTATTATATATATTTATTTATATATATATATATATATATATATATATATATATATATATATATATATAAAAAGAGAGAAACAAAAAAGAGCAGCACTTCCTCTTGCTCGAAGGCACTTGGATCCTATTGGACTCTCCGCAAACACTAAAATTTCGGAGGCGTAATGGCCCAAATCCTAAGTAAAAGAAAAGCAAAAAAAGAAGGTAGAGGAAAAGAGGAGAGAGCCGAAGCTCTTGATTCCTTGTAGCATTATTGTCGGATCTTCGCGTGGATGCTAATTTCGATGAACTTCTAAAAGCAAGTGGGTTAGATGATGGTTCTCACTTATTAAGGCTTGGAGATATGAGCTTGTGAATGATGGATTTAGGAGTGTAAGGGTATGAGAGTGATAGGAGCTAAGGGTTTAAGGCTTAGGCAAAGTGAGAGAAGGAAGGTGAAAGGATATTTGTGTAGAGTTTCTTCTCCTGATTTTTCAAAAAGGTGTCCTAAACAAGGAGCAGTGGGTCTCTATTTATAAAGTTTGTGGTGATTAGTGAGTCCTTAACTCACTAATGAGTTTAGAAATTAGGTAATAGGAAATCTAAAGTTTTTTTGAATTTTTGAGAGTTTGAAGGAGTGTAGATTGGGTTTAATGGTGGATGATAAGGTGATGGTTTGAATGGCATAAGGGTGACAACTAAAGCTCAAAAGGGCATAAGGGTCGTAAAGAAACACACCCCAAACTTTGGGATGGTTGACAAGTCAAACCCACAATGTCAAAATCGGTCATTTTCTATGAAAAACTGATTTTTAAGGCAAGTGTGCATACTATGCACGCCTGCTTTAAGAATCAGGTTTCAGAAGCTGAGAAGTTAGGACCTGTGGGGGGCCCAATTCTTAAAAAACCAAATTGGGCCAGAATTTGCCTAGGCGTGCATACTATGCACACCTAGCCAATTTTTGGCAGCAAAATTGAGGGGCTGATTTCTAAGAGTCCAGGAAAGGTTCTAAGGTTCGGGAAGTGCTTTTGGAAGCTTAAAAATACGTCATCCTCGAAGTATGGGTCAATCGAGCCTTGGGCTAATTTTGGGTGTCTACATATTTTAAAAAAAAGGAAAATTATACTTATTACTTAGGTAAACCCTATTGCTTTTTTTAAAAAAAAGGAAAACCTATTTTTGTATGCACCTAAGTAATATCTTATTATCAGTTTCTTATCGGTTCTTTTTCGGATTTTTTACGTCAAAACCGAAACCGAACCACTAGCGTAATAAACCACTTTTCCAAAACTGAAATCGAACCGATATGCCTTAAAATCGAAACCGAACCGAAATTTCGGTCGGTCAGGCCGGTTCGATCGGTTTTCTGCGCTGTCCTAGGACTGATGAGAGATGTATAAGAAGATGGACATAGAAAATGGTCAAAGAGGACTCGAGGATTTGAAAGATGCATCATGTATAGCATAGTTAATTTTTTTTAATTTATAAAACTTTTTTATTATATAATTTTTAAAACATGGTTTACTGGTTGGCTCTTGTATGAAACAGGTTGAGGTTGAGTCTTCTACTCTTGTATGAAACAGGTTGAGGTTGAGTCTTCTACTGTTTTATGACATAGGTTTTGGACCTCTGATTGGGTATGAATATAAAACTATGAAACAGTTTTCGGACCTCTGATTGGGACTTGTATGAATATAAAACAGGTTCAGCTTGGGTCTTATGCTCTTATATGAAACAGGTTATGGACCTTTGGTTGGGTCTTTTACATGAGATTTTAATGATTTTGGGTCTTATGCTCTTATATGAAACATATTATGAACCTCTGATTGGGGTTCAAATGAAATTTCAATGATTTTGTATAAGTTTCTACAGGTTTTTATTGATTTTATAAAACAGGTTGAAATTGGGTAGGGTAACTGGCCCGAACATGGTTCGGAAACAAAAAAGATTTTAGCAAATATTTTGTTAAATTTCATGTAAATGATCACTGGCCCGAATGCAAAAACTGTTGGGCAAAAATCACAAAATGCCCGCCTGGCCAAGTTCTGACCCTATTACTACCGGGCCGGGTTTATCACTGGCCCAAATGGAAAAAGTTGTAAAGCAAAAATCACAAAAGGACCGCCCCGCCCGAGTTCTGGCCCGATTAGTACTGGGCCGGGTTTATTTGGATTAGCTCAGGGGTCAAACATCCCACAATCGGTTGAGCCCGGATAGGATATCGGGTCGGGCTCGGGCCTTACTTTTTATTCTCAAAAATATCCAGGCCTATCAAATATTTGGGTCGAACCGACCCGCTTACAGCCCTAGTCATGGACATACCATCAGACGAACAATTTTTATTTCACATGGTACACATCCCCAAAAATTACCTTAAAATCAGGTTTGATCATGCTGAGTTCCATGTGATCACTTTTCTGGGAAGTTTCCCATGTGAAATAAAAAATTGATCAGGACGAAAAATGATGACCATCGTCTGATACAAAGCAATCAATTGGATTTCAACGTCGGTGAACTCAACGATTGGATAAGTGAATTTAAAGATACTCTTCAATTATTATATGAGCTTCTTTTTTTTTTGAGGATGTCATACGGAATAAACATGCCAAATATAGTGCCTGTGCAAACTACACACAGAGAGGAATTGATTCAAAGCAACACACTTGAAGGAGACCCACACAAAGGGCAAGAGCAGGCGTGGAGATTAGAATGCATGACTTATTGCTTCCACTTTGATGATTTGAATTACTCGCTTCACATGGCTTAAAAGGGGCACTTTCGTGACTCTATTTATAAAAGGGCAGTCATGCCTCATTTATCATATTAGCATTCAATGCTATCGCTCAACCGGTACGAGCTGCTACTTTGATGATTTGAATTGCACGCTTCACATGGCTTACAAAGGGACACTTTCCCGGCTCTATTTGTAAAAGGGTAGTCATGCCCCATATATCCTATTAGCATTCATTGCTCATGAATCCTATTTAAGTGTCTTAAGCTTAAGCAATAGGAATATAAATATCACATGTCATTAATTATAATTCTAAACCACATTAGTATAATAAAAATAAGAGATTAGAAAAAGATAATAAAAAATGGTTGCAAAATACAACTGATTGCCGATTAAATTTAACCCTTAATTTGTTTTTACCGCCGCGATGCAAGCACATCGATTGTCTTGTCAAAGCTCAGTAACATATATCTTCCCTTCACTTAAGTAAGTATTAGAAAAATTTTCAAGCCTAACAAACATATCACCTCTTACTTTTGTTAATGGAATAATATGAAGGGTTCTACACTACACATTTGCTTTCTCCTTTATATTAATAAGGTGAGGATTATTGGGTGAGATTTATTCCCCTAAGTTGTGACTCAATGTGAGTGTTTTATTATATGAGATTTATTTCCCAAGTGTTGTTCCTAAATTGTTATATTCTCTACGGTATGTAAGACTTATTTAAGTTGTCTATGCCGTATGGCATCATCAAAAAAAGAACAAGTTACATTGTTTTGTAAAGAGCCCTAAATTTAGCTCTTTCACTCTTAAAGTTATCAATAGAGGATATACACTGGATCATAACTGTCTTTCAAATTGAAATCAGTATTTGAATTTGAATAAGCAGTGTGTGAAGTCTGCAGGCGTTAGGATTAGGAGAATAATCTATTTTATTATTTTTGTAAACATTTTAAACTAAATCCCCAAGAATCAAGGGATTATCTTATCTTTGTATTACTATTTATATACACTTGGATGCATGAAAAATAAGGAAAATATTCTCAAAAATATTATTCTGTAAATATCTTTTATGGTATCAGAGCGATTTGTCTAACGACGTGATTTATCTTCTTCTTTCGATTTTTTTTCTCCATGGCTGCTCAAGGTCCTCTCATCAACATCTCCAACCTTGTTTCGATGATTATGATGATGATTTCATAACTCTCATTAGTAACGATATTAGTCCGTTATATGAGTCAGTTGTTAACTCTGCTCAAGCTCAAGAGAAACCTATTACTCTCGATGATCTTGCCGATCTTTTGCTTAGTGCTGAAATGCATCTTGAAGAGCAAAATGTTGTGTCTTTTTATTCTCTGCCTACTACCTTGTTTATTTTTGAAAACAAGTCCTACCGCCTCGGGGAAGGTGATGTATCTTATAAAATTAGGTCTCTTCTCTTCTGAAAGAGACATCATCTGTCACGGGTTCGAACAACGCGTCTTTAACCAAACAGATTTATCAGATATGGGCTCGCTAGGGCTATTCGGCGATTAATTGTTATCATCAAACGGATCATGCATATGAAGGTCGTGTTCCTACAAAGAAATTTACAGTCATGGTTGTTACATCTCTTCTTTCTTCAAGTGATCAAACATAGATCACAGACACGGGTCCCTCCACTAATGTGACTTCTAATCTCGCAAACCTCTCCATTCACAATCGATATAATTAGGGGTGTATTCGGTTGGTCGGCTTTGTACCAAAACCACAAACCAAACCGGTCTTAGTCAGTTTCTAGATTTTCAAACCAGACCAAACCAAATGGTCCAACTCTTAAACCAAATCAACCCGATTCGATTCAGTTCGGTTTGGTTCGGTCGGTTTCGGTTTTCCTATAAGTTCTACTTGCACATTAAAATTTTCTCAACTTCTCAACCTGTTTTACAACTTTATTATTTTCATATTTTTCGTAGTTGTTTTATTTTTATAATCTATTTACCCTTCTCAAAATAGATAATAAAAATAAATGCATCACATTAACTCTAATTAATCAGAGTTTGGATAAAGAAGAAAACCGAAAGATATGAATAGATAATGGTCCCTTTAAAATTAATAAAAACCCTCGCCTATATATATATATATATACACACACTTACAAACTACATTCGCTGCTCCGAATAACCTGCAAAAGATAAAGAAGCAATTAAAGAAAAATAAAAATAGAAAAGAAAAGAGGTTTGAAAGACAAATAATGACTTTCAAACTTTACTGCTTCCCTGGCAGTGGCGCTAAAAACTTTGACAGTTCTGTAAATTATGTTTTGTCTTAACCTATTGAAAGCGCACAATGAAAATCGTAACACTATCGATAGGATCGTTTTCACGAGGAAGGTTGAGAATCTGAATGCTTTTATTTGTCTTTAAAGAATAAAAAATTATTGTTTTAATTAAACTACGATGTAAAAAAATAAATCTAAATCCTCTTATTTCTAGATTATGGTCGTCAATCACAATTCTTCAGTTATCAGATGTTACAAAATTAAAATACCGTTACACTATATCTCGGTCCTCTAGAATTTGGGCGTCAATCAAAAACTAGAATCCTTCAATATAGATTTATACTAATCAGCAATCTTTCAGAAATTTGGGCGGCAATCAAATACTAGAAAATTGAAGATGGAAAATAAAAAATCGTTAGACTAATCTGCAAATTCTCAATCTTAATTAGTCGCAAATTAAAATAAAAAACTTTTAGATGTTTACAAAGCAGTAAAAGAAAATAATAAATCTAAACTAGAAAGCAAATAAAAAGATCTCTTATCTCTCAGTCACAGGCGTCAATTGCTCCTGAGAAATTACGGTTACTCTACTCGAATCTTCCAGTCTCTGATCACAGTTGTCAATTGCTCTTGAAAAACTTTGGATATCTAAACTACACTAAACTAAATTGATCTTCATGAAATCCAATCTCAGTCGTCAATTGATGCTGAGAATTCTTTTGATAAATTTTTCTCTATATCGAGCCCTCTTATTTATAGATTATAAGGGGCATGTTTATATTATTCGAATTCTAATAAAAGTAACTATTAAAAATAATTTTTTTTTAAAATAACAAAACTTCTAATCCTAATCTTTCTTGCTTTAGATGGTAGATGCGCGCATAACTTTTCTCTTTAAGTTTAGTAGCAGAGATCTTCATGATTATTTCACCAACCTTTTTAGATCCGTGGAATAGCAGACTTCTAATTTAAAAAATCTTTCTATTTCTGCGTGGCTTTCACGTGATCAGCAGCAGTGGGTGTTTCAATCCTACACAATCATAAATACGATTATATTTTCATCTTAGTACGATTTCTCAATCTTTTGTTCAATCGTATCTTAGTACGTTCCTCCAGTCTTTAAGCTTCTTCTAAGGAATCGTGAATACGATTTGTCTTCTTTTCTTTTTCAGCTTCGTCTAATCGAGAATACAATTTCACTTATGACTGGTCTTCAGATAAGATTGAAAGTCGTGTTTACGAACGATCATTTTTCTTACTGTATTTTGAGTTTATTTTAGCAAAGATTAATACTTTGGCTCTATTCTGCTATATGTTCTAAATATCTGTATATTGCATCTCATTAGTAGCAAACTGGAGTCTAGCGTCACTAAGTTAAGAGTGGTAAAATGATAAATTATGTGACTGATCACACCTTCAAACTTACGTTTTGCTAGTCCCTAGCAAACAAGGAAAGATAAATCAATTTTAAATTTTAAATGTCACTTTCGTAGGGAGCACGATTGCATTTAGCATATGCAAGAAGCCTTTAAGCCCCTAGGTGATCCCTAGTGGAGGAGTTATAGTCTCATGAAGGTTTTCAGTGAAGTAACCTACAAATTTTTAATATTTTTTAATTTTTTAAAATATTTTATCTTTTTCAAAATTAAAACAACTACGAACTTTAAACTACTATTATATACTAACTAAAAATATAAGCTAATCATTACATAATTGTTGCGATTTTTTAAAATATGATTCCATTCGCCATGACTTCCCATCCTAACAGTTATCCTTGATCAGATACTCAATAATTCTATTCAGGTAAAGTGTAGAGAGTGTGCGTACCAATGAAATAATCAATTCATTATAGATTTTTTTAAACTGTAGATTTAGAAAATATTTTCATCCAAATTCTCAATGTTGGCATACTCTCAAAAAGATATTGAAATTATTGGGTTCTCACAATATGATATATCAGAAATAATTTCAAGGATATATGATAAAATAAATCTCATGGAAAAAGATAATCAATTCTATTTATATGCTTCTTGTTTCTCCATAATATTTATTACGCGCATCTCTACTAGGTTCATGCTTTTGTAATCATAAATTAAAAATGTCTTTATTCGGCTTGTAATGGAGTTTTGGGTTAAAAAAGTTCCAAAGAAAGGTAGAAAAGATTTAAAAGTTTTGAGAATTCAAATAATCTCTCGCCTAATCTTTTTCTTCTCTTTTTTTTTTTTTTTGCTTCAACAAGTATCTAAAAAGTTAGATAACTTCTTCCCATATACATATTTCTTTTGTAGTAAATCATTTTTTCTTTCTTTTGATTCTTTTTCAGACACCTCTTGATTTTTCTCAATTTTTAAAGCTTTTTTTTTTTCCTTTCTCTTTTATTTCATTTATTTCTCTCATATAATTTTTTTCAGCTTTTTATTTCTTTTTCAGATGTACCCTTTTTAGCACTCCCCATATATGTTATTGTATATACCTTTCACTCTCCTATTTTTCCCTTTTGTTCTGAATTCTCATAAATACAAGGGTTAAAGACTGAAAACATTGGGCAATATATATGATTAAGAGTTTATAAAATCTTGGTATAAAGAAATTCAGTTTAGGTTCTAATATGGGTTCAAGAGATAAATTATTTCGGGATTTTAATTTTTTGGCTCAAACGAATTAAAGGATGACCTTTAATCATTTCCACAATTTACTAGCAAGATTGTCTTATTGTTTTGATGCATATAACAAACAGTTCTAGAAAAACATTTGACAGAATCATAGAATAATTTATTCAAATAAACAACAATATGAGATTTCATTAATGATAGTTAAGACGTTCAAAATTTTTTTAATTCGGATAGGCAACAGTCTCTTTCAAAGGAAAGAAAATAAGTTCAAATGCTCACTGGTCGATACCTGATACGTATCGGCCGATACTGGCCCATATCGGCCAATATAATACCGATACCGATACCTAGTTGGATACTCGATACGTATCAGCACCGATACGTATTGGTTTGTGAAAAAACTGATACGTATCAATATCGGCCGATATTTGATATCTTGATTCACAACCTTGATCAAATTGCCGATATTTTCACTAAGGGTCTTTCATCGGCACACTTCAAATTGCTACGGGACAAGCTCCTGATTCGGCCCCGACCCATTCGCTTGCAGGAGTGTATTAGGTGACACGTAATAACATGTGGCAAGTGCTAGTCAAACTAAGTCCAAAGTTATCAATATGCAGTAACTGAAGTTTGGAGGAGTTAGCATTAGCAGCGCAATTTGTTTTATTGTTTTTGTAAATTCTTTAACCTAAATCCTCAAGAATCAATGGATTATCTTAAATTTATATTGCTATTTATACACACTCGGATGCATGAAAAATATTTTAAAAAATATTATTAAAAACCAAATTAGTATCTTTTAAGAGCAATCCCAAACAAGATTCTAAACCAAATTAGTATAATAAAAATAAGAGATTAGCAAAAAGATAATAACAAATGGTTGCAAAATGCGACCGATTGCCGATTAAATTTAACTAAAAGGTGGCAACAAGTGCCGCATCCTCGGCATGGTCTTGTGTCACCACCCACGACGCAAGCATATCGTTTGTCTAATATAAGCTTAGTAACAAATATCTTCCCTTCAATTAATTAAGCACGAATCAAGAAAATTATTCAAGCTTAGTACGCAAAACACCTTTAACTCTTCTTTTATTAATGCAATAATATTAAACCATCATTAGAATAGCACAAATATGACTTGATTACAAGGTTTTAAAACTGATATGAATCGGACAAATCTGCTGGGCCCCAGATAGATATCGGCTAGTTGGCCGAAATACAAATTCTATACTAAAAACTATTTAGAAAGAAAAGGAAAAAAAACATTACAAAAGAGTATACTGTGTGCAATATCAGATACGTACCCGCGGCTATGATGTTATAAACTGATATGCCTCAATAGTATGGAATATGAGCTGATATTTGACCTATTTGATCCAATATATGCCCAATACGTGGGAGGATACCTTTGTTTGCGAAAATGCATTCTTTGAAAGTGCCCACGTCTCAGACCCAGTGAAAACCATTATTTACTTCAGATCAGATGATGAAGATTTTTTTTACCTCGATATTTTATACAATAGATCTTGAGACCATGGTGCACCTATCATACGATTTGTTTTTTGTTCCATCTGTCATAGATCCCGTAAAAAATGCCTCTAAATTCACATTTGAGCATGATGTGTGTCATATGATTCAAAGGCCATTATTTGGGGATATGTGACATAAGAATAAAAAATTGATCGCCTGTTACGTGTGCCATGATATGAAGATCTATTGTGTGGAATATCGAGGTGAAGCACTATCTTCATCATCTGATCTGAAGCAATCAATAATTTTCAAAAACATGAGCGCTTTCAGAGGAGAGGTGGGCACAAACAATGAATACGGCCAACACTTAAAACCATGGTTGGTTCGAAAACCCGAAAACTCGACTCGAAATTCAACCTAATCGAGTATACTCGAACTCGGCTTAGTCTCACTCAACAATATATATATATATATATATATATATATATATATATATATATATATATATATATATATATATATATATTAAATTTAACAAATGCAAGAGTGAGTGTGGGAATTTGTATGTTTTATCTGTTCAAAAATTTGGTCCGTGATCAAATTTTTAGAGGAGAGAAGCAAAGGCACCAATTTATGGATGGACCATCAAATCACTAATAGATTCACTAAAAGAAAAATAGTTACTATCAGACTGTCACGACTCGAAATTCTATCCCATCCCGAGGGCCTATAATTTCGAGTTATGACCTACATCCATCCTAGATACGCTAAGCGGACATAAACATAATCAGAGCTCTCACGCTTATATGGTTTCATAAAATTCGTGAATCTAACAATAAAAGAATGAAATATTAGGGTAGTCATAAATGAATAATAAATGCAATAACATTCATGAAATAATTACTAATCACAGAAAGTAAGAGTCAAAAATATATCCGATGTATAAGTCTATAGATAACCAATAAATGAGCGAAACGACAAAATGATCTATTGAACTAAAAATCATAATCTCAGTACCGAAACTACACTATTAGTAATCGACACTAGGATCAAAGTCAGCACTAAGGTCCTCTTGATAACCTATAGCGTCGCCCCCCCCCCCCCCCCAAGACTCCTGGTTCTTTACGCCCGCCGGGTCAATGAAGTTAGCGCCAATATGATCAGAATAGTCAGCGTCCACTCTATTGATATAATCACATGAAATAATAAATATCACAAGGGTTGAGTTGTTAAGCAACGCACAACTCAGTGGATACACCACCAATCCACCCTACTCTTCTCAAGTGCATTGTTGGTGCATCTCGTGAGTAATGAAAATAGTATAACAATATAATTGAAAGAATGAAATAATGAATTCCTATGGATTGTAAAGGTCATATCATACCATAAATGAAAGACCATCCACTATATACACTCTAGTCTTAACATACCTCACCATACCTCATAAACATAACATATTATATTACAATGACACATCCGTTTGTGCATCACATGGGCATACTTATACACTCATAATCCTAATACAGCATGTGCTAGAATCGCTACTCGAGCCTACCACGTGAGAGTCACTATAGTAGCATACCACCATAACATAATACTCTTCATAACATATCATACCCATACACTTCATTCAGTTTATGGGGCAACTGACCATAAACGTACGGTCTCTAAAAGCGAGAACACGTACTTCATAATATACTTATATTTTCTTCTTAAAGACCCGTCTTAACTGTAGACATTGGAATCCTTACAGTGACTATATAAGGTACGACACGTACAAACTTAAAATTTTAATCTTATGCTGGTCTACATCGTAGTGTCTTATTATCATATTCATATCTTAATACTTAAATTAACCTGAATTTAACCTTAAATAAGTCCTACTCTTAATCTATTATATTTAAGGCTTAGGGGAGATAGAACCACAGTATATGACACCGTGTACGAGGTTACACTGGATCTGCACTCACCATACTAGTCATAATGTCTCATACCATCATGAGTTATGAGACATGCAAATACGGTGTGATCTCCACTTCGATATCATCTTAGCGAATCACCACGCCGAAACGTATACATAATCTTACACACTCGCGTATATAACCTAGCATATTCATAATTCGTACAACATAACCAAGATGAAAGTATAAAACTATCTTACTAGTGAATATATTTAAATTCAAGGTTACGTATATATCTATATAGTACACCCATATAAATATAGAATAAGATAGTCATTAGTATGCGTAAAATCGAGAACATGAGAGTTAGAGTTCGATTTCACGAGGGCATCAAATTTCTAAATCTTTATGTTATAGTAGAGATCGCGTTAGATGCGATAAAATTGATATATAAAATACTATAATCGAATAATGAAATGAAAAATTTTCGCAATTCAAAGTTAGATAAACCATGACAATCGATCAAAAACCTAATTTAAGATTAATATACATATGAATTTTGGTCATGATAATCAGGGATAGAGTATTCTGATATGTGTTGAAACGTGTTAATATTTGAACCTATAGATTATCGTCCGATGAAAGCTAATTAATATAATTTGTGTAGTTTTAGTGATTTATAGGTATGGAGATAAGCTAAGCATAAAATAGCCCAAGAGTTTATAAAATAACATTAAATTTGTGCAGCCTTAAATCATTTAGAACTGATCCCAACTTGCAGCTCTATTTTGACCTCTAAAACGTCGGATTCGTGAAATTGGTATTTCACACAAAGTTGTAAAACTTGTTGTCTTTTTTTCTAATTTTACAAAAATCACGTCATTCCGATATCACAGTAAAACGTTATGCCCAAAATACCGAGTCCAATACATCGAGTGTCGCTAGAGCGAAAACCAAAGTTGCTCGGGAGACTTAAACCCGAGAATTTGACCTAACAATGGTGCACTAGTCCCTCGAACGATAACTAGAGTCCGCTCGAACGACTTAAACCCGAAAAACCACCCTTAGGGTTGTGCACAGGTCGCTCAAGCGATAATCAAAGTCCATTCGGGGAACTTAAACCCAAGAGTTCGCTCACTTCTGTGTGATTCACCTTGCTCGAGTGACAATCAAGGTCGCTTGAGCGAGCCAAACTACGACGACAATCAAGGTCGATCTGAAGCTTAAGGACGTTTGTTCTGCACGGATCCCAATCGATTAAAGTCATATATTACCGATTTGGGGTCGATTTCTCCACGGGAGTTGGGGCTTGAGTAGGGTTGGACCTCCCTATCAAATTTTCGGCACCGTCTGACCAGTGATTCGTCGGCGTTGGCCAAACAAAGGATATAATCAAAAGAAAAAAAAAAAAAAAAAAAATACAGATATATAAATATACAGAGTTAAAATAAAAACATAATATTAACTATGCAGGTCTAACAAATTTACGAGACATTAAAGTTTAAATAAATTTTTTAAACCCGTCGATGAACGATCGAACGAGATCTTAGAAGAACAGAGATAATTGATGGGTACTCACCTGTTGAAGCGTGAACGATAGATCTACAATGGTTAGGGTTGAAAAGGTCAAAGCCCAAGGCGTCGCTTTCAGTTCTTCCAAGGCTCCTTCTTCCTCCTTCAATCTTGTCGTTAGAAAGAGATTGTGGTGGTTGAACGAAAGAACATGCAAGAGTTCGAGGGAAGAAATTTGAGAGTTTTGGAAGAGAAGAGTTGAGAGATGTGACGGCTAGAGTTTCTTAAAAGATTAAAATAAGAAAAGTTAAAAGAGAGTTACGTAACTTAATTCTAAAAATAGGGTAAATTCTGGTGTGTAGCGCTAATATCGTGCACATTATGACAATACCTCTAACACCATTAAATAGAATTAAGAAAATTCAGGCTATTACACACACCCTCCGTAAAAAGGAGTTTTGTTCATCAACAAAAGCTTTTAAAATATTCCCATTCTCACAAAATTATTTTGTTAGTGACACGGATTTTTGGGCATATGCTATCAGATTTAACCAATCCAAATTGAGAATGGCATGAGACACATTTAAAAAAATATATTTTATTCTTTTTCTTGCTCAGTTTTTTTTAGAAAAAAAAGCCCCGCATGAGCTCAGCTAGTGGTGGCAGATTTGTTTGCTTCATTATCAATCTTCCGAATGTTGTAGCTGTGAGCTGATGACAGGGTAAAATATAGAGACGGAATGGTAAATAGGGGGCGGTGAGGGCAGACTCCCTTTCAGCTTTTTCTTTTTTCTTCATCGCAGTAAGGGATCTAATCGGTGAAGGGAGGAGCAGCTACGGTTTTTCTTAAGAGCACCTGTAAATCCACCCACCAATTCTTTGAATTCATCCACGCTTAAATACATTGACTGCATTCAATCAGACGATGGAGATCGCTTATCCTCCCAATCTTTTATAAGATAGATTTTGAGATCATGGATGTACCATCAGGTGGTCGGTTTTTTTATTTCATATGGCGCACAGCCAAAAAAGTGATCATAAAATCCATTTTGAGTTTGCATGTGATATTGAAGGTCACTTTTTTGAGATGTGTGCCACCTGAAATAATCATTAACGGACTGATGGTACGCCCATGATCTCAATACCCATCATGTGAAAGATTGGGAGGAAAAATGATCTCCATTATCTCATCTAATTCATTGGAGTCAATGTATTTCACTATGGGTGAACTCAAAGATTTTGTGGATAGATTTAAAAGTAATCTGCCATATATACTAACTTTTTACTGAAAGGACAAGTATGCCTTTTAAACAATATTAATTGACCTGCCTATTAATTACATGTGGCTTTTTTGTACAACGAGTTTTACCCAATTAACTCACTAGAGTCATTAGAAACTCGACTAACTCGAATTTTCGAGCCTTCAAGCATGTTCATCAGAAGTTCAGTTGAGTCGAGTTGACGTGGCCGAGTTTAGAGTGACTAGACCGAGTTTTTAAACAACGCTTAAAACCCACCTTGATCCCCACCATTGATTATTATGAATAACTAAAGCAGGGGGAGCCCTTAATAGTATTCATTAAACACTCAATAAATGAATAAATGTAAGGTGTCAGCTGTCACAATTGAGGAAGGCCAATGCACCTAATACCAACTTTTGGTCCAACAAATTTGTCAAGGACAAAGTGTATGGGACTGACTGCACTTTGTCCTTAATTGACTACACTGACTTGCATTAATTGAATTCATCACACTTGCAGTCAATTGCTTCACGCTACATCAGCTACTTCACTTTATTTTCACTTTATTTATAAACTCTGTCCTCCATATAACACTGTCCATTGATCGTTTAGTTGTGCACTTGTGCATGTGCAAATTGGTGGATATTAGTTAGGCTCAACTGAATTAACTCTAAATGTTGTTTATCTGATTTCTAGACCATTGGATGCAAGGGACGATTAGACTTTACGGTTTTTTAGATGGACATTTACTTTTGTTCCTCTAAATCCAACGGTTTTAAAATCATTTGAAGTTTTTGAACCCACTTAGAATTTGGACGAAACAAAAATTGGTACTTGTCATGCTACTTCCCTCTCTTTTGTCGCACGGCTTTCGGCGTGGCAAGAAAGTTCAACGTTCAAATGGTCCGTGCCATGTGACAAGTGGCTGCTCTGCGTTTATCTATAGAGCTGTCCCCCCTCCCCAAGCAACCTGCCGCACAATTTTTGACTTTCGAGATAAGGGCGCGTGCAAAAGTGAGCCATGGGTCCATTTTAAGATCAGGCGCCTCGCGTTTTCAACCATTCGCTTTTGCTTGCTAGCAGGGAAACTATGGGGTTCATAAAAAATATATATATTATTAAAATTTGAAATTTAATAAACTAATAAAAAAAAGTGCGACTTCTAAAGCAAGATCCAACAAAATAGCCTTCAAAATTACTTTTTGCGCCTACCACTTTTCTGAAAATGCCCACAACGTATAACCAAAGAAAAATATTTATGTTTTTTTCTTGTGGGCACCCGCCTATATTTAATTCTTGAGCACCTATGTATACAAATCCTTTTATTTTTCTTTTTTCCTTTTTCATTTTTTCACTTTTTTTCTTTCTTCTCTTTTTCTTTTCCGTCAACTCCGGCAGCCGCGACGGTGTTGTCAGGAAGATTGAATTACCCTCTTTTTTTTCTTTTTCTTTCTTCTTCTCAATTCTAATCTTCGCAACAGGGATGTTGGCATCACCGAAAAACCCTCTTTTTCTTCATCTTTTTACTCAACTTCGACGCAACAACGACAATGGCGTGATCAAAGCATCACCTTCTTCTTCTTTTCATTCTCCTTCCTCATCTATAACGAAAACCCTAGAAAAAATCATAAAACCTTCCTCATCTCCTTCTTCCACCTAAGAAACCCTAAATATAATCCTAAAACCTTAAAAAAAAAAAATCATGAACTCATGACAGTAGGCACCCACCATCACATGTAATAATTTGACGGTGTGAACCCACTATTAGATGTAAAAGGCTAGCTGTGGATGCTCACTGCCAGCCTCTTACAACTGATAGTGAGTACCTACAACCACGAGATTAGCAATAGTTTTCTTAGGTTTAAGAAATTTTTAGGGTTTTTTAGGTTTAGGTTTTTGTTTTATAGGTTTTTATTTTTTTTAATTGTATTGGATAGTTCAGTGATGCTGCAAGTTGTCAGAGAAGAAAAGAATCAGTGGAGAAGAAGAAGAGTCATTGAAGGAAGAAGAAAAAGAAGAAGAAAAAATAAGAAGAAAATGGTGACTCGGTGATGCCAACGAGCACCGGCCAGAATAGAGGTACCCCATCAAATATATTAGCAAAGAAAACAAAGAAAGTTAATTTATATATGTTTTTCGTTTGACAGCATTATAAGGAGATGGAAAAGAAATTAAATTACTCTCATACAGAAAACTCACTTTTCATAACCAATTCAACCATACATGTGGCTGAAATTGAGTTTCTAACCAAGACACAGGTTTTTTTGGTATCATTTCAACATGATTTTGATAAAAAGAATACTTTTACTCTTCAGACAAAAAAAGTATTTTTACTATTTAGACAAAAAGGTTATTTCCATATTCTTTTTCAGAGAGAATAATCAAATAAGAAAAATCAATTTCTAATGGAAATAATTTCTCAGAGAGCTTAATCAAACAATAATTATTTTTTTTCCACATAGAATCAACTAGGAAATTGATTCATTTCCTGTTAATTAGAGTTCCTCTGCTGTCAAGCAGACCTAAAATGAAATTGTAGAAATCAATGGCAATCAAACAAACACACCACAAGAAAAAACGCAAACACAAGACTTACGTGATTTGGCAATTTGCCTACGTCCACGGGTGATATGAGTCCTTTCACTAATATGTGCAAACTAGGGTTACAAATCTCTCAGATCTCTCCTCACTCAATAAAAAAAATAAAGAGTGTTCTTCTTTTCTCTAATCCTCCACCGCATCATATAAACCCTAATCACTAATTAAGCTTATATAATACAAGTATAAGCCATCAAATGCATATGACGCAAATACTCTTCAGTAACCCCAGCTGAAAAACAAACCTCGAAGTTCAAGCCAATTTCATGGCCAAGAACTCGGTCCTCGTGGCCACAAGATTGCACCCGAAACTTTTTTTAGTGCACTTGTGGCTATAAGATTCAATGCAAAATCCCAACAATCTCTATCTTGACTTAAATCCTTACAAGTCACTTCGAAGACGTCAACGTAGTGCTTTCTCACAGTTCTTTTCTTTCTTCTTTCATTCATTCTTTTCTTCTGCATTCTTTCACCTAAAATGCAAGGCTCCGCATTCTTCAAGAGTACAACATAATCTTCAACATTTAGTGAGATTATTTAATTCCAAGCAATATTTGAACTTTTTCCTCAAAACACTTTCTTTATCAATCTTGGCTACTAAGCAATATTTGCACTGATTCTTTTTCCGTTCTGATGATTCTTCTTTCTTTCTAAATACCTACTTGCATAAACGACTTTCTTTCCCTTAGGAAGTTTCACTGATCTCAAGTCTTATTTTCCTGAAGAAACTTCATCTATTTTATCATAGATGTCACACACACATCTCTTTCCTTCGATTTTATCGCCTCCTGAAAATAAGATGAATCTCCATTTCCAGTAAATAATACAAAAGAAATCATATCTTTAAAGTCATACCTAATTGGTGGCCTTTTATCTTTTTTGCTCATTTCCTTTGGAATGTCTCGTGACACTTGATGTTGTTGGTGGTGCTCTATGCTGAGTAATTCTTCATGTGAAGGTTGTAGCAAATTATCTGTTTCCTGAAATTCTGAATTATTAACCTCCACCGCAATTGTGCTAAGTCCCTTGAGAATGTTTTATCTGATTTCTCCTTCACCTTGTTCACTGACCATTTGAATGTAGGTTTCATCAAAGACACACCTCTACTGACTATCGTCTTCTTTACTGATGGATCCAATAGTTTGAATCCTTTCACTCATTTTTCATACCTGATAAATATACACCTTTTCGACTTTAGATCTAAATTAGATCTCTGCATGGCTTGTACATGGATGTATACTGAATACTTGAAAATTTTAAGAGTAGAACAATCTGTAACTTTTCCTGTCCAAACTTCTTTTGGTATTCTGAAATCGATCGCCGTAGAAGGTGACCAATTTATGATGAAACATGTCATGTTCATTGCCTCCGCCCAGAAAGCCTTTTCTAGGTCCGCATTTAATCTCATGTTCCTTGCTCCTTTTAGGAGGATTCTGTTCATTTGTTCTGCGACTCCGTTCCTGCTGTGGAGTCCCTGAATTATTGAAGTGGCAAACAATGCCCTCATCTTTGCAATATTTCAGAAATTTTGTAGACTTATATTCTAACCCGTTATCTAACCTCAAACACTTCAACTGCCTTCCAGTCTTTTTCTCAACTTTTGCTTTCCACTGTTTGAATTTTATGAACACTTCTTACTTGTGTTTCATGAACTAAATCCAAACCTTTCTTGAGTAGTTGCCAATGAATGTGACAAAATATTTTGCACCTCCCTTTGATGGTTCTACTGCAGGTCCCTAAACATCTGAATGTACGTTGTCTAACACTGCTTTGTTGTTATAGACTCCAGCGCCAAATCTGACCCTGCACTGCTTTCCATATAAATAATACTTACAAAACTCAAGCTTGCAGTTCTTATAGCCATTCAACAAATTCCGTTTGTGAAGTTCCATCATTCCTTTTTCACTCATATGCCCTAAGCGCATATGTCATAGATTAGTGTCATTCGTATTACAATCTTCTGTAGTAGATACATATGTTTCAACTATCACAATGTTCCCTACCAATCTGTATAGGTTTCCAACGATCTGACCTTTCATAACAATCATGACCCCTTTAACGGCTTTCAATACTCCACCTTCTACAGTATATTTACAATCATTGAAATCTAATGTACCTAAAGAAATTAGATTTTTCTTTAGATCTGGTACATGTCTTACATCATTAAGAGTTCGAACCACATCATCAAGCATCTTAATTTTTACAGTTTCAATTCCAATGGTTTTGTATGAAGCAGTATTTCCCATCAACACAGATCCATCATTGAACGGTTTGTATGTATCTACCAATTCTTTATTATGACACATATGCTAAGAACAACCCGAATCTAAAATCCATGCATCAGAAAATAAATTCGTACCTATGGTGATGGATAACATGTCACCACCATCTCTGTCTGCATTGTTTTCTGCATTGTTCGCCTGATCAAATGTGGAGACATTTCCTTTTCCCTTATTTTTTTCTTCCTATTCACGAATAAACAGCTTACAGTTCCACTTTATGTGTCACTTCTTGCAATGATAACAGAGAAAAAGTTCATGTGTTTCATGCCTTATTTTCGATCGAGATTTGTTTCCGTTGCTGAATCCTTTTCCCTTGATCTGCCTCTGTTATGATAATTTTCCCGCGCCACAAGTTCCTCCCTCTATGGTTCCTCAATACTCAGTTTCTTCCTCAACTCTTTTGACAGAAGCGCCGTTGTAACCTCTTCTATGTCGAGAGTATCCTTCCCGCAGAGCAACGTTGTAATAAGATGCTCATACAAATAAGGAAGAGATGCAAGAATAAGAAGAGCCTTATCCTCATCTTTCATCTTAACTTCAACGCTAAGTAACTAAGATATAATCATGTTGAAGGTATTGAAATGCTCCAACAGATTCAATCCTTCCTTCATCCGAAGCATGTAGAGTTGTTGTTCTAGAAATAACTTGTTCGCGAGAGATTTCGTCATGTACAGTCCTTCAAGTTTTGTCCAAAGTTTGGGCCGATTCTTTATCGATTATGTTGTACACGACTCCGTTCGTGAGACAAAGATGGATCGTGTTGATCGCCTTCAACTCTAATTCCTCCCAATCATCATCTTCCATGTTTGTCGGCTTCTTTGATTTTTCGTACAACATTATGTGGAGACCTTACTGCACGAGCAGATCTTTAACCCTTCTCTGCCACAATCCGAAGTTACCATTTCCGCCGAATTTATCGACTTCAAACCAGCTTGTAGATTTTGTTGTCATTGTGAAGAGAACAACGAAACCTCGCTTTGATACAAATTTATAGAAATCAATGGCAATCAAACAAACACACCACAAACAAAAACGCAAACACAAGATTTACGTCGTTCGATAATTTGCCTACATCCACGGGTGATCTGAGTCCTTTCACTAATCTGTGAAAAACTGAGATTACAAATCTCTCAGATCTCTCCTCACTCAATATAGAAGATAAAGAGTGTTCTTTTCTCTAATCCTTCACCTTATCATATAAACCGTAATCACTAATTAGGTTTATATAATACAAGTATAAGCCCTTAAATACATATGACGCAAATACCATTCAGTAACCCCAATAGAAAAATAAACCTTGAAGTTTGAGCCAATTCTCGTGGCCACGAACTCGGGCCTCACTGCCACAAACTCGAGCCTCGTGGCCATGAGATTGCACCCGAAACTTTTCTTGGTGTAGTCGTGGCCATGAGATTAAAGGGAAAGTCCCAACAGAAATTAAGCCAACACTTTTTAGGGTTTTCCCTTTCATCTTTTACAAATCCGGCGAGGGGAATATATTAGCGAGGCCAAAATCCTATTACTAGTGTTGGTCTTGTACTTACGGGAAGGGTTCTCAATGAGCAGGGCTGACCCGGATTTTGGCCTACCGGCTAGAAAAAAGTGGTACTTTCTATCAAACAAATCGGACCCGATATCTGAATCAGGTTAAACATGTTGCAACCCGGATCAATCTGTGTCGGGCTTGAGTTGAGTGTTCCAACACACGGCCCACACCCGACCCATATATATATATATATCTTTTTAAAATTATAAAAAAAAATTCTTTTAATTAAATATAATTTATTTAAATGCTCTGAGATTAATCGCTGCCCGTTATAATTATTGTGTAACCATTGTCCGTAAAACCATTGTGCAACAAACTAAAATGAAATATTTGAATAAAAGCATGTACTTGAGCCATAAAATATTTGAATAAAAGCATGTACCTGAGCGTCGATAATATTAATATAATTATTTAATATTCTTCAAACTTTTATTAGAAAAAAAATAACTAAAACCCAACAAAATTTTATTAGAAAAAATAGCCCCAAAAAACGTCCAACCAAACTTTATTAAAAAAAAAAAACAGCTCAAAAAAGTCCAAACCCGGCCCTAATCTGGCCCATTGAGAGCCCTACTTACCGGCTGCTGGGAGCGTGGACGAAATAGTGGGCACGCTTGATTGTCATACAAAATGTGTTTTCTTTGTTATAACGGATAGTTTGATCGTAAATAATTGTTTGATTGGCACAGATAAAACGCGTTTTCATGCTTTTTTGGCTTACGGATATGAAAATCGGATACGAGGGACACCCTCGTATGCTCTTGTCGCGATGTGTTTAGAAAACACGTTTTCAATCAAATGTGCCCAGAGTCTTTTTATGCACAAAGTTGCTGCTTTGTAGAGTCAAGCACGGCGTTGATGTATTTGTCATTATCCATTTATGGTTCGATCATCAAAAATCCAAAGTTTTTAACCTCCAGTCATTTCACACAATTATTTCTCAAATAAACACAGAAAGGTCAATTGATCATTGACATTTGATTAAAGTCGATCAATATGTAACGTGATCACAGTAAAGAAAGAAAATTTTCTATATGTAGCAATAAATTATTAAAAAAATAGATGATAGAGTGTAATTTCCTACATCCAAAAATTATATTTCATGGTTTCATCGGCCACTTAATTATGAGAAATCCTTATTCAGCTATGGATGATTCGCAAATAATTGATGCCAAAAAAGGAAAGAAACAGGTTACAATTGCTACACACAGAGGTTTATTTTATTTTTTTGATAATTTAGGATAATCTCAAGCTTACGCCTCGACTAATTCCTAAAAAATGCTCTCGCCCCACTATATAATGAATATTTCTACGAAGAAGGGAAGTCTCTATCTATAGACATAGGTTTAACGTCAATGACATTGAGGATCGAAGTCTTTGAAAGTCACATGCTGATCATGTGCACATTCTGGATCAAAGTTAGTAGCACAACAACTGTATCTTACCTAATAGCTAGACACTGTGAGTTGCCTTTTCAAGATTCGGTGTATAGAAGAAAGATATCAAAACATTATCTATAATTAATTAAGAAACTCTGTTGATAACAAAACATTATCTAAAATTAATTAAGAGGCTCTCTTGATAACTTTAACATCCATATCACACCACCAAGATTGCCCACTCATAGGCATCATATTGTGCATGCTTGACCTATCTAACTAGCATTAGATAATGTTTTCCATGCTGTTTATTATTCTTGTCTTTATAAAGCGTGGGTTGATTTTTGTTAGTTAATCCTCACCACTATAGTTGGTATTCTCTTACGCTGCTATGCAATTGTAACATGTGTATGACTGCCCGCTCCTTAGTTCTCTAGGCTATTTTGGTCAAATGACCATGTCAAAAATAAAATAAAATTATATATTTGATATATCATTAAAAAAAACAGGGATGACTATTCATATTATTAGAGTGGCATAACACAGTTCAAACTACAGAATTATTGTTTTTTGTTTTTGCTTAGAAAGTTAGAATAACTCTTATTATAAGTAGGGCTGTCAATTAGCTCGATCGACCCAAAAGCAAGCATTTTTAGTGATTAAACCCAGTTTGTATATATGGCCGGGCTTAGATAATAGAGGCCCGGAAAAATTGAGTCAAGTTAGGGCCCGATGATGTGAAGCCCGCTTAAGCTCAACTCGGGTACTCAATATATATATATATATATATATATATATATAGGAGCCGATTAGGTCCTCCAACGGAGGACGGTGACCGTCCTCCAAGATCCATGTGGAGCTCCACATGGCACCCAAAACACTTTTTGGGTGCCACGTGGAGCACAGGTGGATAGTTTAGATCAATATTAAAAAAAAAAAATCGATTTTTATTTTTTAAACCCACAGGTCAAAGTTTGACGGTTTCATTGATCCACATTTTACAGTTCAAAAAATATACGGTAAAGATGAGTTTTAATTTTTTTTTTCAAAGATGATCTAAGCAATGCACCCAAGGTCCACGTGTCATCGAATAAATATTTTGGGTGTCACATGGAAGGTTGGAGGATGGATCCCTTTTCCTATATATATAGGAAGCCGGTTAGGTCCTCCAATGGAGGACGGTGACCGTCCTCCAAGATCCACGTGGAGCTCCACGTGACATCCAAAACACTTTTTGGGTGTCATGTGGAGCACAGGTGGACAGCTTAGATCAATATTAAAAAAAAAAAAAATCGAAAAAAATTGAATAATTAAAGATAGGATTAGTAAAACACCATCACTACTTATATCAACAATAGATTCATAATTAACTTTTTTTCTTTAAAATAGTATTTAAAAAAATGAGTTTACAAATGAAATAAATACATATAAAAAAACTTTAAAGGAGAATAATAGTCCATTGGAGGCCTGCTCGGCCCATTACAACCTTAATTATAAGCTATTTTTTTTATGACTAAGATGTCTAAAACTCGTGCCACCCTATTTGTCAAAAAGGCTGTCATTCCATTAATATGTTAGTTAATTATAATTCCTCCTCAAGGTCTAATCCAACGACTCAATGATTTGTATCAGATAAAACCCACGAATTTTGAATAACAATCAATCCAATCTCTAATATCGAATTATAATTGTATTTAGATTTAAACAATATTTAGAAAGTAGCATTAGGCAACTATAATATTATAATTATATCCATTGAGAGGCTTTGTTTGAATACCTACATTAATCCTTAAAAGGGAAGATATAAAATAAAAATATTACATAAATATTTAATTTTATTTATAATATTATTATCTTTCTTAATTTTTTTTAAAATAAAATAATTAACATTTTACAAATATTTACAATTCTCATTTTGAAATTTACGTTAGGCATTGCAACAACCAAACTCAAAAAGCATTAATGTAGGCCCCACCTATATATGATTTGACAAAAGACAGGCAAAGCGGATGGATTCTTTTAGAGTTTTGGTGGTACAACCGTACAAGTAAAAGCTTCCTCCAATGTCCTGTTAGGTTTTTGCTACTTCGCATTCAAGCTAACCTAAGCTTAAAGATAATAAATAAATTGAGGGGACCTACAAGTTGCACACAGTATTTATATCGTTGCACATTGATAAAAAAGAAAGACTTAATATTTTTGTACCTTTATTTGAAAGTCATGATGAAGGATCTTTGACGCAAAAGATTAGTAGGAAACATACTCTCTATCATCTAATTTAAGAAATCAACTATTAAATCAGATGATAGACTTTGACCGTGTTGAATCAGATGATAGAGATCATGTTTCATGCCAATCTTCGGCATCAAGGATCTTTATATCATAACCTTCAAATCCAACGGCTTAGATGATAGCATAGATTCCAAAATACAAAGCCTTTCCTTTTAATCATTTGTCAAGGTACAAAGCTTTTAAGTGCAAGTTTTACCTTTTCTTTTAACCATGTGTCAAGGTACAAAGCTTTTATGTGCAAGTTTTAACTCCCTAAAACTTCGCATATCTTTACTATATGTAAAAGATAAAGGAATTGAGAACAAGAAAATATAAATTTTTCGTCCTTGTCTATAAAGCTGGTCATTTAACCTTTTTGTACAGCCTAAGATCCTACCCTCTTAACCTTGGATTCACATTCTTAAATGTCGACGTCTTTGAATCTGACGATGGAAATAAAATCTTGCCCCAATTATTAATAAAAAATATCTTTAGATCACGGGCTTACCATCAAATCGTTAGATTTTGATTCCGCATGATACACATCTCGATAAATAAATATGATCATAAGCATATATCAAATGAGATTCGTGGATCTCTTTTTAGGATGTGTGTAATGTAAAATCAAAATCTCACCTTCAAGTAGTATGACCATGATATCCAGATATAACTCAAGTTTTATTGTTGAGATGAAAAATGATCCCCATCTTCTAATTCCAACCAATCAACATTTAAGTACGAGAAAACTAAATGTGAGAAGAAAAAATCTTAACTAAAAATAAAGGTACCCAAAAATGTCTCTTATACATAGTAAGAAATTTTCCATACTTTCTCTGGAATTCAATAAAATAGGGCTAGACGAAACTTTCGGCGATTTCTCCAAAATTACTGAAATTTAATTAATTTCAAAGAAATTTATTATTATTTTTTAATCTCAACCATTTTAAAATAATAAATAAGACTTCTATGAATATTATATCATGAAAATAATAAATAAGAAATTTTCTTGAAACTTTTTCAAAATTTTCATAAAATTTATTCAAAATGAATCGAAATGACCCCTACTGAATTACTGTCGAAAACCAAATTTGTCACTATACTCCTATAAAGGTCATAAGAAAAAATCTGAATAGAAAGAAAACCAAATTTGTCACTCTGCTCCTATAAAGGTGATAAGAAAAAATCTTAATTGAAAATAAAGGTAGTAACAAATATTACTTATTTGTTTTCTCTTATAATTCCCGCCGCTCTTCCCACTTCGCATAATTTTTATTTAAACTAATTTTAAAAAAGAATAAATAAATACTATTTTTTAAATTTAAATTAATCTTATTTTCTTAATGAATTTGGTCCAACTAAATTGGACCCAATTCCACCAAACCAGTGTCTTTGATACTCACTGTGGTTTTCAACACATTTGTTATCATTAATTCAAAGGCCGACTATGCTGACCACTTTCAAACGGAAAAGGCCATAGGTGCGCCCACCCGTATGCCACATGGCATCACTATATTAATTCTTAATTAATCCATTAATTAATTGTTTTTCCTCATCCTCTAGGTCTCCGAGAGCTTCCTGTTACAACTATGGCATACAAACCACCTTTGACTCTTTGAGTTTATAGTTATAACTGTGTGGTTCAAAATCATATGCGCTTAACAAGTAAACCTTCACTTCAGTTCCTCTTTCTCTCTCTCTCTCATAATTTCTCTGAGAAAAAGAAAAACCCAGAAAACAATATAGATCTTAAGTTTCTTGAAGATTCATAAATAAAAAAGATTTTGTAATTTTTTTTTATTGGTCGAGTGACCAAATGGGTGGGGTAACCTCATCCATGGCTGCCAAATTGGCTTTCTTCCCACCAAATCCACCATCTTACAAGCTCACATTCGACCCCCCCACCTCCCTCTACACACTCAGCAACTTCCCACACAGAGAAAACGTCGAAATTACCAAATTGCCCACCCGTCGAGGCACCGAGATCGTGGCCGTCTATGTCCGAAATCCAATGGCTAGTTCCACAGTCCTCTACTCTCATGGTAATGCCGCCGACATCGGGCAGATGTACGAGCTCTTCGTGGAGTTGAGCATCCATTTGAGAGTCAATCTGATGGGGTAGGTGGTTTTTGGCTTCTGTTCAGATTTGGTTGGTTTGTTGGGTGTTTGGTATCTGGGTTTTGGGTGTTCATTGTTGTTATGTGTTTTGTTGGAGTAATGGTGAATTTTGGTAATGCCCAGTTTGGAGTTTTAGTTAAATTCTTTGATTTCTGTTTGGATGTGTTTCTTAGTATTTGGTATCTGGGTTTTGGGTTTTGATTCATGTTATGTGTTTTGTGAAAGTTATGGTGAGCTTTGGTAATGCCCATGTTGGAATTTTAGTTAAATTCAATCTTATGGGGTATGATGTTCTTTGATTTTTGTTTAGATTTGGTTGGTTTGTTAGTTTATGGTATCTGGGTTTTGGGTTTTGATTTTTGTTATCTGTTTTGTGGAAGGATTTTGGTAATGCCCATTTTGGAATTTTAGTTAAATTCTATCTTGTGGGGTTTGTGCTTTGATTTCTATTCAGATTTGGTTGGTTTGTGTAGTTCTGGCATCTGGGTTTTGATCCATATTATGTGTTTAGTTGCCCATTTTGTAATTGTTGTTAAATCCAATCTTATGGTTTCTGTTTTTGATTTCTTATTATGTGTTTTCTTAAAGTAATGGTGAATTTTGATGAGCCCATTTGGAAGTTTAGTTAGGTTCAATCTTAGGAGGTATGTTCTTTGATAATGTTCGAATTTGGTAGGTTTTTTAGTTTTTGGTATCTCAATTTTGGGTGTATTCTGTGTTTTGTTTGAAGTTAATGGTGAGTTTTGGTAATGCCCATTTTGGAATTTTAGGTAAATTCAATCTTGTCGGGTTTGTGCTTTGATCTCTGTTCAGATTATGTGTTTATTGAACTTAGGCTGAGTTTTGATTAGTGCACATTTGAGTTAAATTCAATCTTATGGATATGCTCTTTGGTTTCTATTCAGATTTGGTTGGTTTGTTAGGTTTTGGTATATGGGTTGTGGGTTTTGATTTTTTTTTTTTTGTTTTTTGTTGAAGTAACAGTGAATTTTGATAAGGCCCATTTTGGAATTTTAGTTAAATTCAACTTATGGGGCATGTTCTTTGATTTTTGTTTAGAGTTGGCTGGATATTTAGTTTTTGGTATCTTGTCATGTGTTTTGTTGAAGTTATGGTGAATTTTGATAAGTGGCCAGTTTAGTTAAATTTGATCCTATTGTTTATGTTCTCTGTTTTCTGTTTAGATTTGGTTGGGTTGTTTATTTTTGGTATCTAGGTTTTGGGTTTTGATTCTTGTTATGTGCTTTGTTGAAGTTATGGTTATTTTGGTTAGTGCCCTAATGGGGACATCAATCCATATAAGGTGTATAAGAAGCGCAAAAAGAAATTTAAAGCATTGGGGCATTTTAAAATATCTTGGAAGGGCCGTGAAGACATATGTGCACGTGTATCACGTGAGAAGACCCCATTACAGGATGGCGTGCATGTGGGAAAACAAGGGAGGATGAAGGAAAGAACAAAGCAATTTAAAGTGGACTTACTGTCCAAATTCGATCGCTTGAAATCCTACCTTAATCGATCGAATTCGATCCAAGAGCAGTTTGAAAAAAAATCTGCGTTGTCTCGATCGATCGAGACCGCGCGAAGTTGTTTTATTGGTATCCAACTTGTGGACGAATTTTGACTTTTCTTCTTTGTTTTATTTTAGGACTTTCAATTTTGGTTTCTTAAGCGTAGTTAGGGTTTCTTAGCCTATATAAAGGCATTGCAGACATAATAATAGTTAGTTGGTTGTTAATAAAATCTATGGGTTTTGCTTTGTGCGAATTCTAAAGAACTTGAGATGAGTTTTCACTGAAAGAATGATTCTTTCAAATGCTGATAAAAAAAAGAGTGATTCTTTCAAATCGAAGAGCGATTCTTCTTCCGTGTGCGGTTTAGTGTGAGGCCAACTATCTTCCTTGGAGTGATTTCTTGGATCTTCTATATTTTCTGTTTATCTTTTCTTATTCTCCGGTAATTTATCTAGTTTGTTTCTTTAATTGAAAACCCATAAATCCAAAATATCTTTTCCTTTTTATATTGTTGCTGGGATATTGTTTCTAAATTCTTAATCGTAATTTGTTGATTCCCTTTGAACGATTTAAACCCTTCGGGCCTTAAATTATTCAAATCCTAGCAAGGAGACAAGAGACATCATCGAAATTGTCGCTTGGTGGCCTAAACTAGATGGAAACTAGAGTCTATCTTTAGACCTATTTTCTAGATTGGGAAAATTCATATGCAAACGGACGCTAAATCGAATCAAGTAAATTTCCCTAATAACGTTAGTACATATTTTATGTGTTTTGGGATTAATTTCTATATCTCAGCTGTTCAATTAAATCTCAAATTGATTTCAAAATTGTATAAGTAGGGTTTTAGCGATTTTTTGTATCATGCCCATTTCGGAATTTTAATTAATGTTTAATCTCAAAAGGGAGAATTCCCATGCTTGTGTCATTCGGAAACTGATAGAAATAGGTTTTGTTTCTAGGTTTTCGTTTGTTATGGATGTTTAGATTAAAGGGATATTGAAGATCTGGTCAATTTTGCTCTGCCCAGTTAAAGTTTAGAACTGAATGGTGCAAATAAGAACATCGGATTGTAGTATATGGTGTCCTGCGTATATTAGGGCCTTCTTGTAATTTGTCTGATTTAAATATAGAGATTACAAATCCCTCTCTCTCTCTCTCTCTCTCTCTCTTCTCTTTCTTTTTCCTATCTTCTCCTTCTCAACCTGTAAACCCTATCAAAGTTAATTTGGTGTCATAGACAAAATGGTATGTCTTGAACCAGAATTTCACGCTGAGTTATATTGTAGTATCTATTTTTTTATTTATTTGAAGTCGATTCGATGGGTTTTCAAACACGTTTTTAAAGTTCAGAAATCTTGATAGTTTTTTGTTTTTCTTGGCCCTCGATCTGTGTGAGACTGTAAAGTGAGGTACATGGCATGTATTTGGATCATTTTTTCAGGGGCACTCCATTAGCTATGGTCTCATTTTGATCCTTGGTTTATTGATTGGGATATCTCATCTTTTTTGGAGGAGTTTGAGGTCTCTGTTTTTCCATTTTGGTGTGTTTTTGATGCGGGACAATGACCCTAAAATGCGTGAATGATGATTTTATGAGGATTTGCCGAAATTAAAAAGATTAAAACAAACTTAATCTCAAAATTAACTCGATACCTTAGGGTTCAGAGAATTCAGATAAGCAGATCACGCAAGATTTAGCTAGGGTCTAGTCCGATGCTCAAGTACCGTTAGATTTAAGGCGGGATCGGCCTAGAGATAGAACTCCAGCTTTTTTAGGCTTGGGCATTCGTCTTGGATCCGATGTAGATTCGCAGGCTCTAACTAGGGTTGTGAAATAGATTTATGATTTTGTAATAGGCTTATGGTTTGGTTTAGGTTTGTGGTTTAGAAAAGGGTTTTGACTCTGATGGATTTAGGGTTCAAAAGGGGTTTAGGGTTTTGGGATCAAATCAATAGATTGATATTTATAAAGCAAGCAGAGATTGATAGATAGCAAATATAACAACATATCAAAGAACATAGATACTAAAAGATAAAACGATAGTGACGTGGGACAACGACCCTAAATGCGTGAATATGATTTTAATGCAGATTTTGTCGAAATTAAATAAATTAACTCAAGTTTAATCGCAAAATTATCTTTGATACCTTTAGGGTTTGCAGAATTTTGATGGGTGGATCACACGAAATCCAGATAGAGTCCAGTCCGATGCGTAAGTACTTTTAGGGTTGAGGCGAGATCGGCCTAGAGATATGACTCTAGCTTTTCCAGGCTTAGGCGCTCGTCTTCAGTCCGATGTAGATTCACGGTTTCCAAATAGGATTGTGAAAGGGATTTACGGTTTGTAAAAGGCTTATGGTTTTTGAATTGGTTTAGGTTTTGGGATCGCAAGGAAACAATTAATCTAAGGTTTAGGGAAGCAAACACAGATCGAGAGATAGCAAATATAAGAGATCACGCAAATTGAAGACAAAGAATAGCAAGATATATGGGAATCACTCCCTTGGTCTCACACCAAACCCATCACGGGGAAGAAGACTCTCTCTTCACAAAGCAAAAGCTCTCATTCAATAATCAATCAACTAATCACATTGTTTAGCTTAAGGACCTTATATAGGAGGTCTTACAATAAAAGAAACCCTAAAACGAATATTAAATAAAAGACAAATAAACCCCTAAAACAAAAGTTCGAAACTAAACTTTTAAAACAACCCGGCATGATTTTGATCGATTGATTTTGAAAATCGATCGATCGAAATTGAAATTCGATGGATCAAAATTGAAAATCGATCGATCGAAATTCATATATATAAAATATCGCCGTCGACATTCGATCGATCGAAATTTCAGAATTTCTTCAGTTCTTTCAGTTCTTCATGTTTCTCCAGAATTTTCATCTTTCCTAGCTCTGACTTCCATTTCGCTTCTTCTTTCGACGCTGGTAGAAACGATGTGGTCCGAATCCAATGTCTATGTAAGTGGCGTCCCCGTCAGATAGCTTTTGGGAGTCGCTCCCTTGGCCTCACATCAAACCCATCTTAGGTAGAAAAATATTCAAGCATAAAAGCATTCAAAATATTCAATAACTAATTAAATTGTTTTTACAAGCCTCTATATATAGGCCACCAATAATTAAAATTCGAAATAAAAAGTTCTAATAAAAATAAAAGACTGAAAAAGGAAAATTTCACTCAAATTAGAAAACCCCGTCACGACGCCCACAGACGTCTATAGTGCCCCACGGACGTCCGTGACCTACGGACAGTAGGGGTCAAAATCACGGACGTCCGACACTGTTTATTAATTTTTTTTTTTTTTTCTCCCTTGAAGCTGAAAATTCTGTTGCAGCCCAACTCTAAGGCTCTCGATCTTAACGGTCCCCGTCAGTTTCAGTGGCTGCTCCCAAGATCTACTTTCGGATGTGTCTGATCCACTCTGATAGGCTGAATCGAAAGTATTTTTCGTCAAATTTAATGCAGATATTTTCATCATCTTTTATCTGATTCCATCTGTGGCTATTTGCTTGCATTGCTGCAATTTAACTGCCTTCTAATACTTCTACTTGTGCTGTCACTGCGTCACCTTCTCTTTGTTAAATCATTGATTCCATGCTACTCATCATATGACTAGCGAATCTCAGGGCTTCTATTTATATTCTCCTTCACCCACATCTGTGTAGGTTTTTTAGTTGATGGTTCCTTCATACCTATTCAAAGAGTAAGAAGCATTCCTGTACCCTCTTTTCTTTGTCTCATGTGCTTCATGTTCCCCATCTCTCTAATCTTCTTTCAGTTAGTAGTCTTACAAAAAAAATTAACTGTTGATATACTTTTTCCCATACATTGTATCGTTCAGGATCTATCTACTAAGAGAAGTGTTGGTAGGGGTCTTGAGAAAGGAGGCCTATATTATTTGGATGTGGATCATAAGTGCCCATTAGTTCTACTGTTGTTACTGATTTTTTTTAATGTTTCTCCTAGCTGCTTCTTTCCCATTATTACTAGTTGAGACTCTTTCTTTATGGCAGACGAAGCTGTGGCAAACTGGTTGGAGACCTTGTGTAGTTTGATTCCTTATTTTAAGAACATTTGCAGATCCGTTAAGTTTGTGAGATTTGTGCTCTTTCTCAGCAAACCAGAAATGTTTAACCTTCCCATATGCATAGGTTTATCTCTCCCTTTGAGTTGGTACATTCTGATGTCTGAGGTCCTTCCCTCATTTTATTATATTATGTTGTTTTCATTGATGATCACACTCGTGCGACTTGAATTCATCTCATTAAGTTAAAAAGATGAAGTAATCTCAAAATTCTATGGTTCATACTCAATATAGAGTTGCTATTAAAATCTTATGTTCTGATAATGGTGGCGAGTACACTTCTCATTCTTCTGCTCACTTTTACAAGAGTGTGATTGTCCATCAGCTTCCGTGTCCTTATACTCCTTAACAAAATGGGGTTGATAACGCATGCATAGATATTGTATGCATTGTCCTAGGACCTATTGGCCCATGGCTTTGCTTACTATGTGGTGGGTCATAGAGATAGTTGGGTGCCACTAGTGAGTAAATACATGTATAGGTGTGTTAGTGGTGTACATGGGATCCTATTGTGAGTAGTATATATAATATAATATCTCTTGACTTCTTCTTCTATCTAACCCTAACCTTAATCTTCTAATCGTAAACGCATCACCTCAATTCCATCTTGGTATCAGAGCGTACTGCTTGGGCCTACATTTTCTTTACTGATGTCACCCTTTCTTATTGACGTCAACTAGGTCACACTTTGACCTCAGATCGGCTCAAAACCTGTATGATTTGGATTGGGTTTCTCTTTAGATCATCTTTAATAAAGGCTACAACTGGTTTTGGCTGAGTTTCGAGAAAATCTTTGCAAAATTGGCCATTCATGGTTTTCTAAAATTTCGAGCACTATAGAATCAAAAAATGAGCGCAGCTAGTGTGGACCTAGACTAGACTCTTCAGGTGCATATACTGTATGGTTTATTTGGCCTTTTAAAACATGTATAGATAGATTCAAGTTTTTTTGGGTTCCTTTTTATCATGTCTTTCCCGGGTTTCTGGAGTTCAAAGATTTGTGCTGTCGATTGAGTCAGTTTCTGGGGCAGTTTTGAGAATCACCGATCTTCCATCTCAATTTTGTATCATATGATTACCGATTAAATTTTTTTTTTTTTTTAGCTACGATTTGGGTTGTTATCTAGGCTGCACTGACCGTCTTTGTGCTTACTTTAGATGTTGATATTTGGGGTTCTTATATCTAAAGTTGTATTTACCACAATAGTCCACACCCACCCACCCACCCAAAAAAAGAAAGAAGAGGAAAGAGAACACCACCAAAAAAAGATCGTTCAGTCTGCTTTATCTTTGTAATTTTAGGATGTGTAGACTTTTGTAATTTTGTAATTTAGTGTATTTGAGCAGGATGACTCAGAGTGCACTTCAGTAGGGTCTGCACTCTGCACAGAATTAACAGAACCGGCTTCCTAATAAAAATGGTTGTTCAAACTCTACTCTCTTTGCTTTTATGTTTATGCACCATCTGGGGCTTCTTTTGTTGAGAAGATTGCTCAAATCTATATTTTTATTATTTTGACCTTTGTAATGTGATGTTTAATGGAATAGATTTTCCAGGAATGCTGTATTTTCCTCAATCCAAGCTAATATGCAGTCTTTGACTAAAAGCAGTGTTTTCTTAAAATGAAGTATTCAGTATCCTAGGTGAAAACAGGGCATGATTTATCCTTTCTCAATGTTTTTACGATGACTTACTATTTTGACATGTCTTTGCAATTGATGCAGGTATGATTATTCCGGATATGGGCAATCATCTGGAAAGGTTAGTTTGCGGCTTCCCTTGAAATTAGTTTGATGAAAATGTTGTCATATACAAGGATCAAAATCTCGGCATTGATGCTGATACCGAGATGTATCATCTGTGTATAGCTGATACAAAATTGGTATCAGTGATACAAAAAAAAAACATATACTGCAAAAAATTGTCTCGGGCAATATCCGAGATGATAAATTTGTGTCCGGTGTCTCTGATACTGTGACATATCGTCTAACACATATCGATCTCTTCATCGTTTGAGAATTTGACCTTTGCCCATAAAAATTATGTGATGTAAATTAATGTTGTATAAAATCTAATCTCAACTTCGTACATCTTGTGTTTGCTAGCCAAGTGAGCAGAACACATATGCAGATATTGAGGCTGCTTATAAGTACCTTGCAGAGAACTATGGTACTAAGGAGGAAGACATCATCCTTTATGGTCAATCTGTTGGAAGTGGCCCAACTTTAGATCTAGCGACTCGCTTACCACAATTAAGAGCCGTTGTTCTTCATAGTCCTATACTTTCTGGATTACGTGTTATGTATCCTGTGAAGCGTACATACTGGTTTGACATATATAAGGTTAGATTATTTTCTTCCAGATATTTGATGGTGATCCCTATCTTAAATTGTGTATTCCTGAATTCTTTATGTATTAAGCAATTGTTTTTGCATTGGCTTTGTGCAGAATATTGACAAAATCCCGTTGGTTAAGTGTCCAATCCTGATCATTCATGTAAGTATTTCTGCTCTAACCTTGTGTTTATATTGTCAATGGAAGTCAGCTGGGTCAAGTTAACTTGAAGGCTCGAATAAAACTTGACTTGGTCCGACTCAGTAGTTTAGTAAATATTTAAAAATATATCTTTTATAGAAAGTATCAAAAGAAAAAATTTAACCAAAACACATATACAAAAAAAAAGTGTTTCTAAAACCTTATCCCATGAAAATATTTAATATATACGCATAGTTTACGAACCATGATTGCGTCATCCTAGCAGAATCTCGGGACTCAAAATCTATCGTCTTAACTAAAAATTTTGACGATATGAGACATGAATAACTTGACCAACTCGGTCGAGTTACTCGGCTTGCTGAGTTTTGAACTATGCTACAAATTTCCTCGTATGAGATTTATCCTATTTCATATATTGAAATTGCACTTGTTAGTAGATCTCCATATTAATGTTTTGCATAATTAAATTAAAATCTAATATTTCTTTGAGTTTTTCTACCTGTTATATATAACACGGAGTGATTACTTAGTTCACATAACATAACAGCTTCTTGTGGTTGTTTATACAGTGATATAAGCATAGGGCAACACCTGTCATGTGAACTTTCTTTAAATGCATTCGAGTAACATAAATTTCATTTTCTTCTATTAGAAGGGATACTGGAGCTCCTCTTGGCTAGTCTTCAGTTAGTTAGCAATATCCCTTAAACAAATGACCGTAAAACCTCATTTTGAATGCTTGGTACCAAAGGGCCCCCATATGTTTTTATAGGGCCCCTTCTTAAATGCATGAGCCTTTTATGGCCTCAAAACTAAAGTCACATTTTCTTAACTCTTCCGTTTTGGTGACCATTTATGCCCTCTTTTAAATATCTATTTCCATCAATCCTGGACAGGAGCAACAACTTGTGCATGCAACGAGGGGAAAAAGTTGACGTTAGGTGGATGGGACCATGCACCATAGGTGGTGCATCAGTCATCATATGTCATAGACATGACATACATATTCCTCAATCTGAGATGTCCAAGTGGCAAGCCATCTAGATGAGACTCAGCCCAAATAACATGATCATCTAGATATCCAAACCAAGGACAAAATATCGGTGGTTTTGGGCATGATCGAAACCGAAAATTTGAACTGAAATTTCAACCGAAAATTTGAATTTCGGGCGAAATTTGGGCCGAAAATTTCCCCTCAACACATTTTTGAGTCCGTAATTTCGGTTCAAATTTTTGTTTCGGTGGGGACCGAAACCGATACATTTCGGCCGATATTTTGAATTATCGGCTGAAATTTTGAACCATGATCCAAACCACATGATCAGAAACATGTGCATTTATTGTGGGTTCACTGGGTTGTTCGCCATATGGACTTTAACTGACCATTTTCTTCCTCTTGCATGCTCTTGATCAGATTATTCAAATTGTACAAAAGTGTGGTTTTTAAGTTTGAATCTGATCTTAAAATGGCAATGTGTATCCACCTAATAGTCTAATACCAGCTCTGTGGTGGAAATCAACTCGTCGTAGAGTTCATATTAGGTTGACAGGTCTGTGCAGTGTGCACCACTTATGGTGCACACATAATCTATGTTGTGCATTGTGATACAGTTAGTCATTGACTGGGATGGCCAGGTCACAGGTCAAAATGTAGATGGGACTCAGTTGCAAATCATTATTATAAGAGGGTCCTAACCATCCGATCAAAACACTTTTTGTTTGTTAGTGTATGCTATTGACCATATGCTATTTATCCATCCACTTGAAGGTTCTTTATTAAACAATCTACACCATGGTCTGCCACATGGACATCTTTGATGATGACCATGTGTGGCAGTGCATAACATAATGATCTCTACAGCACTATTTGTGTGTGCCGCAAGCAGAATATAATGATCCATTATTAAAATTAGGGGCCCCTTTGTAGGGGTGTAAATTAAAACCAAAAACCAAAAACTGATGCCACTGAACCAGACTGAAATTGACACCGAACCGAACCAGCTTGGCTTGGTTCAGTTTCGGTTTTGGTGGCTACAAACCAAAAACTGGCCAGGTCGGGTGAGAAAACCGACCCTAAAACTGAAAAACCGAGAATAAAAAAAACCTAAAATTTTTCTGTAAAAAAAGAAAAAATATGGAAAAAGCCGAAAACCAAACCGAAGAGACCGAATCCGAAATCAAATTGGTTCAGTTTCGGTTCAGGGGGGTGGGAAGTTCGGTTAACTGAAACAGAATCCAAAATTTTTCCGTTTGGGTTCGGGTTCGGGTTCGGTTTGAGGTAAACTGACACCAAAACTGAAATTTAGGTTTCCGTTTGGTTCGGTTAACTGAATCTGCACCCTACCCCGTTGGTACCAAGCATTGAAATGGTGTTCATTAATTAAAGGATTCCAATAAATTAATAACATTTAATGACTCAATTGGGCATTAGATAACACTTGTCGAGAAATGATCAGAAACTCAATACAAAATGACTAAGTTACCCCTAAGATCAAACCAAAATAAACATCATAAGATGTGGAATGACAACCAAAACACCACACTAGTTTAAAATTTCGAATTCAGGTCTAATACCAAGATATATCATCTCGATATCATTGATACAAACTTTGTACTGGCGATACAATTAGGAAATAATTCTCATTTTTTTGTATATCATATGATACATACCAATATGGTTTATGTTGTCTGAGATATTAAATTATGAACCAATAATTCTTGTGGTCTGAAAACCTTGTACTGATTATTGCTAGTTTCCAAATCAGAATTATCATCCTTGTTTGGTCATTGTGTGACATCAACTACATAATTCAATTGGAAGGTGAATTATGTCGTAATGCTGAGATCACAGGTCAATCTTGTTGGTGCGCCATTAGTGGTAGAGTGATTCTCATTTTTTTGTATATCATATGATACATACCAATATGGTTTATGTTGTCTGAGATATTAAATTATGAACCAATAATTCTTGTGGTCTGAAAACCTTGTACTGATTATTGCTAGTTTCCAAATCAGAATTATCATCCTTGTTTGGTCATTGTGTGACATCAACTACATAATTCAATTGGAAGGTGAATTATGTCGTAATGCTGAGATCACAGGTCAATCTTGTTGGTGCGCCATTAGTGGTAGAGTGACTGGAGTCCTTTTATATTCTGTACATGTATATGTAATGTACATCAGATTCTATTCCAATTGGCGTGTGTGTGTGTGTGTGTGTATATATATATATATATATATATATATATATATATATATATATTCTAGCTCGGGACTGTTGGAGATAGTAATCAATGTATGATGTACAGGAAGCAATAGTGTTAGTATTGTGTGTAGTGTCCACATAAATGTAAGTGGCTTCTTTAGTTATATGGTGTGTGTCCCTAGTAAATGTAAGTGGCTTTCTTTAGTTATATGTTGTGTGTCTCTAGTGAATGTAAGTGGCTTTCTTTAGTTATATAATGTGTGTCCCTAGTGAATGTAAGTGGCTCCTCTATATAAGCAATCCACCTCATGTAATTCATTTAACAACAATAGTAAAGATGTAGTCCTTTCGTGTCTATTTCTCTCCTCTCTCCTCTCTCCTCTCTCCATCTCTCTTTCTCTCCCATAAACCCTCAATGGGTAATCTCCTCTTTAGTTCCTTTATTTTATTACTCCATAAGTTTTATCAGGGACTATGCGTTCAAACGGGACTATGCATTCGAACCAGTTGGGCAACACGTGGCACCCATCACGAGGATCAGGTGCTGCAACAACTTGCCCAACGTCGATCAAGTGCGTCCTAATTTTTTTGAAAAGGGTATTAATCCACCACCCAAGTGTTGGTCAAAGGTGCAAAAGTTCAAGGTACCAGGTTTAGGTGACATGGGAAATAAGTTTCTATTTCTAAAACCCTAAGGGCTGGATGTAACTTGTGATCACTTGCCACGTGATCTAGCTTTTGAATGCACAGTCACTGCCATGCGTTCAAATGCATATTTCCGTTTCTCTAATATTAATAGCTAGGGGATCAGTGCCTCTTATGTCATAATTCAATTCCATCATCTCTCCACCTAGCTCACCTCCATGACTTCTTTTTTAGCTAACCTTAAACTTTAATCATCAAGCCTTAATTTCATGTTGGTATCTAAGCGACTTGCAATGGAGAATTTTTTTTTTCTTGTTTCTAACGAGATTCTACCATTGTTGACATCAGCACATTAGTAGGGCCAAATTGCTGACAATGACACACAAAATTTTGCAATTTTTTTAATCAGAAAATAAGGTGAGCTACTTTATTTCTGTATCTTTTCTGCTTGAATTTTTTTTAGTGGTTTTCGAAGGTCTCTTTCACATCTAAGGGTTACACGGATTTTTGGTTCATTAATCTATGTAAAATCAAAACAGGCCAAGAAGTATATGAATAGGATCGGAATGTTCTAAAGATCCCTACTGTGTTAGATTTCAGATTTGAAGCAGTTTGACTAGATTTGTAACAATTTGTCTGATTTCATGTCCTAAAGCCATGTTTCATGAGAATATTGGTTACTGAAATCCTTGGTATCAATGGACTTTGTTGATTGTGAGAAGGTGAATCGGTTTTCCATCAGGGATCTCCTGAACTTGGTCTCATGTTGATTGGATAAATATTGACTTTGTTGTGACAATGTTTTCATGCTCATATAGCCCACGTCACCTACTTGTGTTTGGATTTTTGTGATTTAAATTGTAGTTTGGGGATTGTTTGCTAATCTGCTGAGATGATATTAGTGATTGGTTTTTGTTGTGATTTTTTTATGTTGTACGACATGGAGAACATCGTGTAGTGTCTTGGATAACCGTGTAAACAGTGCAACAGTATTGCTGCCCCTTTTGGGAGTGTTGTGGGGCCATATAGGTAGTGTCTTGGATAACCGTGTAAACAGACAGAGATCTGAATTCAAATCACCCCCCCCCCCCCCAAACCTTTGAGGCCACTCTAGGGATTTATCTCCCGTGCTGGCCAGGCACGTGCTAATTTGGGGTGGGCACCTGCCCCTGGAATTAGTCGGGTGCTCCAAGAGACCCGGACACCCTGGTTTAAACAAAAAAAAACCGTTAGTTTTGAGATGTGGATGGTTCCATTACCTGAATCTCCCCTTACTGATGAAAAATATGTGGATTGAGGATGTGACAATATCATCATGATGACTTAGTGGTACACTTGATGCAACCTAATGTTAATAGTTTTTTTATGCATGTGATATTTGCAAGGGAGTTATGGTTGCTCATCAATGAAGTGTACTCTTAGAAACACAACTATGCGAATGTGTTTAATCTAATTTACGAGATCAACAATTCCCTTCAGGGGAGAACTCCGTAGGAGATTATTATACTCAGTTGAGAGGAATGCGGGATGAGTTAAGCCATTACCGAGCAAAAGGCTTATGTGCTACATGTTCTAGCATACCACATTGTTCTAATGCATGACTGTGCAGAGAGGAGCAAGGAAAGAAGATCTTTAATTTTTTGAGGGGTGTAAGAGCATTATTATGTTCAAGCTAGTATTATTGGGAGGAGGTGGCTTCTTTGGCAACCATGTCCTCTCTTCTCTAGCATGAAGACACTAGGATAAAGCTTATTGATGTGCCTGGTCAAACTTCTGAGTGCTCTGCTCTTTCCGCATTTTCTGATTTTCGACATGGGGTGGTAGATCTTGTGGATGTAAAAACATGGTCGTAATTATCTGACCTATAAAGAAAGGGAGAAGTTAAAGTGCTCTCATTGTGGCAAAAGTGGGCACTTAAAGGAAACTTGTTTGGACTTAGTCGTGCATCCCAAATTTTAGAGCATTCGTGCTCTTTTCAATTGTTGATGAGTCTGTAGTTGACACTCCTTCACTGCCATCTATTCCTGTGTGCCTCCTGCTTCTGGTGGTTACCCTTACACGAGAGTACCAAGATCTACTGCAGCGTGCTTGATGCGTATTTTAGATTCGCCTGTTTGAATCGTGATTGGATAAAGAGGAGATGTCAAAAGAGAAAGTGGACCCACGATTGAGTTTATTAAAAAAAAAGACCCGTTTGATCAAAAAGAAAAAAATCCAAAATTTATTAGGGTCTTTAACTTTTAATCCGGTCACTTTTATGTTTGGCCTATTTTGAAGTGTCAAACGAAGTCGGATTGATACGAAATTGATCATATTTTAAAGCTTATCGAAGTAGCTTTCCAATGAGCCAAAGTTTGAGCAATTCCGACAAGTATTGAAGAAGTTATGGTCAGTTTTCAGAGGCTGCACATAAAGTGACGAATTTCAAGAATCCTAATTGAATTAGGATTAGTTTCTTTTATTATTTTATTTTAGAAAGTAAGAGTTGTTTCTTTTATTAGAAATAGGATTAGTTTCTTTACTGTTTAGGACTTTATTGTTTTAAAAGAATTAGGATATTTCTTTTATTTGAATTAGGAATTAGAGTTATACTAGGATTTCTAATTTTATGCATTGGTTAGCCTATTTAAAGGCTTGTAAACACTTTTATTATTAGTTTTTGATTAATGAAAATTGCTTATGCAAATTGAGAGTTCTAAACTTTCGTGAGGGTGTGATTCTCTCAAAACGGAGAGCGATTCTTCGATTCCCGCTTGCGGTTTGGTGCGAGACCCTCTTCTTTCATCTCTATCTTCTTTAGATCTACGGTTTGCGTAAGTAGCGTAATCGTAATTATTTTATTGATCTCATAAAAGCCCTAAATCATTAATTTTAGAACCCGCTTGTTCATCATTAATTTTATTAGCCTTTTATTTTCGTTTGGTATCGAGAGAACCCGCTTGCCAGTTCGTTCGACGCCCTAAAACTATCGAAAATCTAGCCGTTCATAAGAACCCTAGTCTTCTAGATCCGCGATAGGGAACGTACACGAAAGTAACGCTATTTTGGGCCGAAATTAAATCACCTAATTGAATTTCTAGCATTTTCGTGGTAATTTGTTATGAGAAATTATTATTTTTTAATTGATTAAATTAATTTTAATCCTAATCTCAGCCCTAGCATTGCATTTAGTAAGTTCCCGCATCAGTGCCTCTAGCTCCCAACCTTCCTTTTCTCGCTCTCATGTATCTTATTTAGGTACCATTGGGTTTGCCCATGCATCTACATCCTCTCATTCTCTTTGAATCATCAATTCATGTGCAACTGATCATATGCCCGATACATCATTATTTCATTAAATGTCATGTCATATACATATTTCAGATGGGTCTCTAGTCACTGTTGTTGGTCAAGTGGCCATTTTATGTTTTTCACATCCCCAAAATGCTTATGAGTCTCTTGTTTGTTAGTAAAATCACCATGTTTATGAATTTTTGGGTGACATTTTGCTATTTTTATTCTGTTTTTCAAGACCTGATGAAGGGGATAAAGTGTTGTGGTCATGAGGAGAGAGGATTATACTTGTTTGAGGATCATCATATACATGGACCGATAGCCGCTACTACATAGTCTACTGTTGATATTCTACTATGGCACACTCATTTTTGGCATCTACCTCTTCCACATTTGCGCATGTTGTTTCCTGAAAAAATTAGTTCTATTGATAATTTGAAATTCTAATGTGAAATTTGTCAAATGTCTGAACATTGTGGAACGTTTTATCCTATTAGTGGTAACATGAGTGATAACTCTTTTTCACATTGTGCATTCTGATATTTGGAGACCATACTCTGGTTGCTTTTTATGATTTTTGTTATTTTGTTTCATTCATTGATGATTGCACTCAATTTACTTGAAATCCCAAGATGAGTTTGTAGAGCATTTTCTTGTATTTCACAAGTTGGTTCAAACTCAATACTATGCCCTATACCCCACACCAAAATGTGATGGCTGTAATGAAAAATATGACACTTACTTGAAGTTGTCTGTGTGCTGCTAATTGGTTTTGAACGTGACGCAGGACAAGACCCTAGACTACGTGAATGATGATGAAATGATTATTTGCCGAAATTAAACTAAATTAATTGATTAAGCAAAATCAATACGAATAAACGCGAATACCTTAAGGTTCGTAGTTTTCCATTCAGATGATCACATTCGATTCAGATAGGGTTCGATCCGTTGCGCTAGATTTGTTAGCCTCGCGGAAGGAAGATCCTAGAGGTAGAACTCTAGCTGCTTCTAGATTAGGGTGCTCGCTCGTGGTTCAATGATGAGATCTCAGGTTCTTTAAGGGTTTAGAGATCGGGTCTATTTAAGGGTTTAGATTGGTTAGATGGTTGGGATGAAATTTAGGGTTATTGAATAAGGTCGATTTAATGGTTTAGATGAAAACTAGAGTTATGGTTTGAGAATTTTTGACAGGATAACGGCTAGATTTAGGGCTTTGGGAATAAAGTGAGAGCAGAAAATAGAGAAGCAAAGAGATATTAAAATGAAGAAAACTAGAAAATAATGGGCATCACATCCTTGGCCTCACACCAAACCCATCTCGGGGAAGAAGAATTACTCTCCGGAATTGCTCATCTCAAGCACAAAGCAAAACTTTTCATTAATCAATAATCAACTCTTACAATGTTTATTTGGAGACCTTATATAGGAGGCCTCACAAAAGAAAATAAAGCCCTAAAATAAATACTAGAAAGACAAGTATGCCCTTAGAAACTCAACTTCGAATTATGAAAAAAACCCATTTTCGCGAAAATCAATCGATCGACAAAAGGCCTCGATCGATTGAGTATATATATATATATATATATATATATAATTTGGTCTCTGGTCACAACACAGTCAATCGATTGAATTATATATATATATATATATATATATATATATATATATATATATATGTCGCTAGAAATAGTCCCTCACAGGCCGCAGTCAATAGACCGAATACCAGATGTCGATCAATTGACTATGCATTGCTCCAACACGTTGATTATGCTCTTTTAAGCCTTTCTGATGCTAAAAAATTTGTTGCGGCCCAATTCCAATGTTCTCGATCTTGACGTTCCCCGTCATTCTCCCCGACTGAAAATGTTTCATCATCGATGAAACACGCATGTAGTACGGATCATGTGTATGTGGACTCGAACGGTAGAATTCCTTGCAACTAACCCAAACAATCTCGGCATCTGGTAACGTCTGAGTATCATCTCGATCGATTGTATCGGAGCGCATACTGTAAATATCTCCACGACGAACCAAATAACTCGGCTTGCTAACCCACTCTACCAAATATTTTTGAAGCTTCTCAGCAACTTTCCCGGGTCCGACAGTCTTCATCCCCGATGACGTGTGATCGCGATATGGGCTGGGAATACAAGAACGCCAACAATGATCCCTCTCATGATTGGCTCATGCACTCTCGATAGTCGACTTATCAATCCTCTGCATCTCATAAACTAGAAACTCTCTGCAGCAGGTGAATGCTACAAGATCATCCCAAAATTTCTCAATTACTTCTTTCCTCTGCCTGCTTGGGTAGGTAGGGGTATTAGCTGCAAAGTTGGGATGATGTTGTAAATAGGGATTGTTTGGAACGGGTTGCAAGGAAGTGGGGTTGAGCTCAAAGAAGGAACTAGGTCCTCTACACTGAACGTAAGGCTGATCCTGATATCTAGAGGAAGTTCGAGAACGTACACATTAGGTCCGCTCCTTGCCATAATTCTAAAAGGCCCAACGTCGTGGGCTTGGAGCTTCCTTGCAACTTCCGATGATAATCGTTCAGGTTCAATCCGAACCATAGCATGATCATTTAATTGAAATTTCATAAAAGTCTTAGGTAATTACATCGATATTTTGAGAATTTCATTGCCTAAATTAATTTTAAGCTTAATTTCGGCATGCAATGCGGAATGAAACTCAAAAGTTGACTCACCATAAGACTCAGAATGTGAAGCGGTATGCGAATCGAGACTATGATGTGTATGGGTGTCTATAGACTCATACTCTCATGTGCATGCGACGCTAACGACTTACGTGCAGTGGCCTCTATCAACACTAGTGAATCATGTGTAGTGGACTCTACCAACACTAGTGACCCATGTGTGATCGAATCAAGTGACATTAATGACTCATGTACACTTGGCTCGATTAACTCATGTGTACTCGTGTCAACTAAAACCAAAGGTTCAAGTGCACTCAACTCTACCACCAACAAGGACTCGTGCACAACGGGTTCTACGGGCACCAACAAATCGTGCGTATGTGACTCAGTAGATTCTTGTGTGGGCGACTCGGTTGACTCAGGTGTGGGCGACTCAATATTACTACTCACAAGGGAGATAGAATCTTCTTTAATACAAGCTAGACTCTCATCAACTTCTTCCATCCCCTCTTCACTCATCACGGTTCTAGGGTCATACACTTCCTCTTCTACTTTCATATTTTTCGGCTCCTTAGAACTTTTGCTTTTAGTCAATAAATTCGGAGTGAAAATTTTTGTAGTGCATTGATAAGCAAAGTGTCCAAATCCTTGACACTTAAGACAATCAAGACACTTATATCTCTTGGTTCTCAAACTCTGTAGAAGGTGACAGTGTGTCAAAGGAACATACTTTTCAATAAGTGTTACCTCCATATCCTCCCATATGGAGATGGGTTTAATTCGACGAAACACAATACGGAGTTCTATATGAATCCAAAATTTTTTGGCATTATCCTTAAACTTTGTTGTTACTAGCCTAATTTTGTACTCATCTGCTACACCATACCAATCAAAGTACTCCTCTACACTAGACAACCACTCCACAAAGGTTCTAGGGTCCGTCGTGCCCTCATAATTTGAGGCCTCATTCCGAATAGAGTTCAGAAACTTCTTGGCAGGGTCGTACTCAGGTTCATGATGATGAGGATATCCCCAAACTCTAATCTCATCATGACTTTTGGGACTTTGCTAAGAATGTGGAGTGTAGTGGTCCCCTCGTTCGACTAACACCCTTTCATGATGGGTAAGGAATTCATGCTGACATGTAAGTGACTCATACATGATGTTTGACACAAACACAACTTAGACACAATTCTATGGACCACACAATAGTTGAGGAATTTTAACAAACACATGACGCGTACACAAATATGGACAAAAATGGCATAAAATTAAATGAATTCGAAATAACATACACATGTGACTCGAAATGAGTAAGGACTTTTGTCAAACACTAGGCGTGCACATTTTGACCACAATAGAAATAAATGCAAAGGAAATTAAAATGCAATGAAATTAAATGTCACACAAATATGCCATAACCTAGAACATGGCTTTGATACCAAAACTGACGCAGGACAAGACCCTAGACTATATGAATGATGATGAAATGATTATTTGCCGAGATTAAACTAAATTAATTAAGCAAAACCAATACTAATAAACGCGAATACCTTAAGGTTCGTAGTTTTCCATTCAGATGATCACATTCGATTCGGATAGGGTCCGATCCGTTGCGCTAGATCTGTTAGCCTCGCAGAAGGAAGATCCTAGATGTAGAACTCTAGCCGCTTCCAGATTAGGGAGCTCGCTCGTGGTTCAATGATGAGATCTCAGGTTCTTCAAGGGTTTAGAGATCGAGTCAATTTAAGGGTTTAGATTGATTAGATGGCTGGGATGGGATTTAGGGTTATTGAATCGGATCGATTCAATGGTTTAGATGAAAACTAGAGTTATGGTTTGAGAAATTTTGACAGGATAACGGCTGGATTTAGGGCTTATGAGTATAAAATGAGAGCAGAAAATAGAGAAGTAATGAGATATTAAAATGAAGAAAACTAGAAAATAATGGGCATTACACCCTTGGCTTCACACCAAGCCCATCTCGGGGAAGAAGAATCACTCTCCGGAATTGCTCATCTCAAGCACAAAGCAAAACTTTTCATTAATCAATAATCAACTCTTACAATGTTTATTTAGAGACCTTATATAGGAGGTTTCACAAAAGAAAATAAAACCCTAAAACAAATACTAGAAAGACAAGTATGCCCCTAGAAACTCAACTTCGAATTATGAAAAAAACCTATTTTTGCAAAAATCAATTGATCGATTCCTAGAATTCGATTGATTGAATTTTAAATATATATGTCGCCAGAAATAGTCCCTCACAGGCCTCAGTCAATCGATCGAATACCAGATGTCGATCGATTGACTGTGCATTGCTCCAGCACGCTGATTCTGCTCCTTTAAGCTTTTCTGAACCTGAAAAATTTGTTGCGGCCCAATTCCAATATTCTCGATCTTGACGTTCCCCGTCAGAACGTCTCTAAATGATTTTGGGGAGATGTCATTTTTACTGTCAACTTTATTATTAATCGAATGCTTTCTCATGTCCTTGATAACAAGTCCCCTCATCAGCTATTGCATCTTTAAAGTCATCTCTTTCTCGTTCCTCCTCTTGTTTTGAGCATACTTGTGGGCGAGTGTTAATTACTATGAACGTCACTTTCTTTGAATTCACTTTGTTTGCTCGTTCCAGTGTCCTCTTCATTTTTATTCAATAATGTGTGAATAGTTCCTTGATGTTGGATGAGTGATTGAACCCTCGCCTTGAAATCAAAAGATTGATATTGGTGCGATTTGATGAATTATCGGGGATCAAATCCTGAGCTTGCTATGTCATTCCTTTTTCCGATGTATGAAATAGGGGACTTCACTAAATTTATTCTTATGAAATCTCGAATTGAAGGGAGTGTTCTAAGGAAGAAAGCAGTGTTTTGGTGTTGCTCGATCTCTCAAATGATGTTGATGATGAAGCTAAAGTTGGAGTGGAAGATCAACAGACTTAGAGAGTGACTACCATAAAAAAGGGGTTGATACCTTTAACAAGTTTGGAAAAGGCAAAACATTCAATCAAGGTGATGCCTTTAGAGAGAGAAAGAAGACCCCTCGTACTAAGATTTCATATCCAGTTTCGTCTCCTATAGTAGGTTCCCTAAGCAGTGAGCCTTTTTTATCCAAAGATTTGGATCTTCCTATTGTTGGGCGCAAAGTGCCCAAATCTTGTACATCTCATCCAAATTTGTATCATACCATACTCCCTCAGCTTCATATTCATCTTTAATATCGTAATTGGATTTAACTCTATTCCTTCTAGTATAGCAGATGCTTAATCTCACTAAAGTGGAAAGAGGCTATACTGCAGGAAATGAAATTGGAATACAATAATACATGAAAAGTAATTGTGCTTCCCGAGGGCTAGAAGGTGGTTGGATGCAAATTGGTTTTTATTGTTAAGTACAGACCAAATGGATATGTAGAGGTACAGGGCAAGATATTGGCAAAAGGATTCACTCAGACATAAGGTATTGATTACTAAGATATGCTTTCTCTAATTGCCAAGTTGAACACTATTCACATACTCTTGTTCCTCGCTGCTCATAAAAAATGACCTCTGTATCAATGAAGGATCTCAGCTTACAACTCTGGTAGTATATGTTGAATGACATTACTGTTACGAGTGATGACAGTGAAGTGGCAAAGATCAGATAAAGGAATTGCTCCATCACAATGGAAATACACTCTTCATGTTCTAAAGCAGATTGAGATGTTGGGGTGTAAACCTATTGATTCTCCTATGGACCAGAATCATAGGATTAATGCAGCAGATGGAGAGGCATATAAGGATACTGGTATGTAGTAGAGATTGGTTGTGAAGCTACCATACCTTACTATGACTAGACCTGGTATTGCTTATGATGTGAGTATTGTTAACCAGCATATGCACTCACCTCAGACTACACATCTTAGTGTGGTTTATAGGATCCTTTGATATTTGAAATCAAGTCGAGGGAAGGGCTTACTGTATAGTGATCATGGTCGCTTCGATGTTGAAGTATTCAACAATTTTGATTGGGACTGATCATTAAGTGATATATGATATACTACAGGCTAGTGCACGTTCCTTGGTGGGAATTTGGTCTTGTGGAAGGTAAGAAACAACATTTTGTTTCCAACTCTAGTGCAGAAGGAGAGTAGAGAGCCATTTCCCAAGGTGCTCACTTCATCTTGCTTGATCTCGGGATCCATGTAAAGCTTCTCATGAAACTCCATGGAGATGGTGAAGTTGCACGCTATATCGCTGAAAACATGGTATATCATCAAAGAACCAGAATTGGAATATAATTTTAAATGGGAGGAGGTTGAGTCAAATGAATTTTGTACACCTCAAGTAAGCTCAGAGAATCAATTAGCCGATATCCTTACTAAGGCCATGGGTAGGAAGTTGTGGCTGATATCCTCACTAAAGCTGTTGGTGTGTCAGTAGCATTAGCATGGTTGTTGGTGTGCTACTAGTGGTAGTCCTTTTATACCTCTATGTAGTGTACACCTGATCCTATTGCAAGTGATTCTCTCTCTCTCTTTCCTCTCATCATCTTTTTCTTGCTAACTCTAACCCTAATCATCAAGCTCTAATTCCAGCTTACTAGACCAAAAAAGGAGAAAAAGACGTCAACTAATTAATGTATTTCATTTGAAAACTTTGAAAAATGGTTTGGGAGAACTCAAAAGTACGCAATTATCATTAATGAGCCAATTGCCTTACATGCAACTAAGAAAATAGTCCGATCCTAATATGATCAATTGGAAAGCTGCACCTGAAAGCCAATATAGAATACATACACTCGTTAACAAACCAGTTCCTCCATAAAGGATGAAGTGACAATGTCAAGAGTTCAATCATTATTAATTGAAATCTAACATTGGTGAACTTTGTGAATATATCAACCAATTGTGGATCATCAGTTAGATGAGTTGAGTAGAATGCCCTACCTTGATAGTAATGTCATACAAAATGACAATCAATCTCAATATGTTTTCTCCTTGTGTGTCGCACCTGGTATTTAGCAATGTTAAGTTACTTTAGTTATCACAAGATAGTAGTTTAGGAGATAAGACAACATGACAAGAAATGTTATACAATTTTCTAGTAGGATGTGTCATAGATACTTTGTCTCATAAATGGAGCAAGAAATCACATCTTGAATTTTCTTGTCTAGGATATGAATCTTTTTTTAAGAGAAAGCACATTCGTAGTACATTGATGATTGGTGAGATCATCAACCTAATCAGCATTAGGGTAGGTGTACTACTGGAGTTGAGGCAACGAAGGAGACAAGAATGCATGAAGACATGAGATAAGTAAGCAATTATTTAATAATCCGAAGTATTGCCAAATACCGAACTGATTGAGTCCATAGGGATCACAAGGAAGGAGACAACCATGGCGAGTAAAATGGATATCAGGAGGTTGCATGCAAAATTTCTTCAATTAAGTCACCATTGAGGAAGGCATGGTGAGGTCAAGGGTTCAAGTCCCTTTCTTACTTATCAAAAAGAAAAAAAAGATTAATGCTGCTTGATAAGTGTATTGATACAGTTAAATCAATAATGATCGGGAGAATCATGATCATGATCAATGTATCGACAAGTGCAAACTTCCTTGACAGCCAATATAAAATACATTTGATCTTGTTAACTTTCCTCTCAAGGTAAAGGAAAGAGAGGTTTGATGCTTTAGGAACCTTGCTGAATGAGAGCATGCATTCTCTCTTTCCACCGGTGATCACATGTGACTCTACGTGATCACACACACACACACACATGGAGTTGACTACTCTATGTTCACACAGACACACGTTTGTATGTCTGTGTGTGTAGTTGGTGAATAGTATTTAGTCTTCGTCATTCATTTGTTCTTTTCCTCATCTTTATCTTCAACTTTCCTTCTCTCCTCTTCAATTTCTACATTCACCCCCCTAAGATATGTCTTATTTGCACTCCGCCCCCCCGTGTTTCACCTATGTATACTGCGGCCCTTGCTTTTGTGTTTCCTTTACTTATAGTGATGGATCAATTAAAAAACTAATCTTTGACTGCTCTAAATCAAACGGTGGAGATCGTTTTCACCATAGTCTTCCACCCAGTGAATCTTGAGGTCAGAAGCTTGCTATCATGCGGTCAGATTTTGATTCCACATGGTGATCATGGGTGTACATTAAACGTGTTCTTGGATCACTTTTCGAGATGTGTGCCATTTGAAATCCAAATCTGACTATCTGATTATAGGTCCATGATCTTAAGATCAATTAGATCAAAGATCGGGGCGAAAAACAATCTCCATCAACTGATTTAAAGCAGTCAAAGGTTATTTTGTCGGAGAATCCATCACTACAAGGGGTAATAAGTAAAGGATACATAAAACCAAGTGCTACAATGTAAATAGGTAAAAAATAAGTAAAGGATACATAAAAGCATGGGCCACAATGTAAATAGGTAAAACACAGGGGGCGGAGTGCAAATAAGACATATCTCGGGGGGTAAATGCAAAAACCCCTTCTTCAATAATATGTTTAATTGTAATATATTTAACTAACTTATAGGAATAGTGGGTATCTTGAAGTCTGTCAAACGCCCTACGTTTTAGGACTGGGTATCTTGAGGTTTGTCTAACACCCTGCATTTTATGTCCGACATTCAGTACACAAGTTGTAGGTAGGTTAGCAAATAGTTCTGAGTGAATTTCTGTATGTGAAATCATGTCCAGGGAAAAATATTCATCTCATTTTTATAACTTGTTTTTAAAATTGGCCTTAGCCTTTTTATTTATCCTATTTTACTGAGACCCCCACCCACCCACCAGCCTCGGAACACGTTGGCACTATAATTTTCAAGGGTCTAATCCTATATGTCTCACTCCCTTGTTTGACAAATGATTCATATAGGATAAATCTCCTATGCACAATTCAATTTATCTTTGTTGCATGTTTGCTTTCTTTATTTTTGCCAAGCCAAACTATTCTGATTGTCCTTTAAATTGGCTTATTTTTTCCACAAACAATGTTTGAAAGCTGTTTGGAGGTGAAGCTTGCCAGTATTGAAATCTTTTATGTGAGTTCTTTTAACTCTTATTGTGGCATTGCTCTTTTTTAGTATGGTAAGAATTATACTCTCGTCATGAGTTGAATCTTGAGACGGTGGTCACACAAGTGCATGTGTGTATGCACATGTAAACATATATGCAAGTTTGTGTCAATTACAAATCTCAGTCGTGAATCTGCATACTGCATCAGTTTCGAATATCAGTTGTGAATATATTACTTTATGTAGTATAAATATTCCTTAGAACCCTATGACTTCATATCTTGGGAATGGTCATAAGCCATTAACTTATCAATTAATGATCCATGGAGGTATTAAATTGAAATATATTAATTAGTAGGGGTTATGAAAGTAATGAGGCTTAGGTTAATCTTCAAATTCAAGAGGAAAATTCTTTTCTAGAACCCCATATTCCTCATTGCCTCCTTTAATGAGCCTACATTAAATTGCAGTTTCAAGAAGAAAATGTTTCTATAAAAACTATATCCTTTTCTCGCTTTGGCAGTGCCTAACTCCCTTGTTTTTTGTACTTGTGTTTCTTTTAATATATATTTTCGTTACCGATCCCAAAAAAAATAAAAATAAATAACTACATATGGCGCTCTGCTCTTCATCTTTTCAATTATTTAATGTTCAAGGTTTTTAGGCCCGGCCTACTCATGGTGACTTGGTTGAGTCAACTTGGTTTTGGTGGCTCAATCTCAATAGTGTCCTAGTCAACCAAAACCAAGGTTTCAAATCTTGGTTCAGACTAGATGGTTAATAGCCGTATCTCTTCACCTTTCCAGTTTCAATTGTGATGAACTCGTATCTCTTCGATATGTGCAGGGTACCTCTGATCAAGTTGTGGACTGTTCTCACGGTAAACAGCTTTGGGAACTGTGTAAAGAGAAGTATGAACCACTGTGGATCAGAGGAGGAAACCACTGTGACTTGGAGCTTTATCCAGAGTACATTAAACACCTTAAGAAGTTCATTTTGACAGTGGAAAAGTCACCTTCCCAAAGAAACTCTTCGCGGCAAAGTACAGATAGATTTGAACCTTCCCGGCGGAGCACTGACTGTTTTGAGGCATCAAGGAGGAGTACTGATCGGAGAGAGAAGCCAAGGGCGAGCACCGACAGACCGGGGAAGCTAAGATACACGGATTTCAGGTTTAACAAAGTTGACAAGCTCGAAAAATTAAGGATCCCTTTTGACCACATTGACAGGACAAGGAGAAGTGTAGATTGCCATGAGAAATCTAGAAAGAACACTGACCTATTTGAGAGAGCACGGAAGAGCGTTGATCGGTTGGACAAAATATGGACAGAGTAAATTTTTTCACTCCATTGTAAAATTCACGCATGAGTTTGGTTATGTGGAAATTTACTTGGGCATTTATTTATGTTTTTTTTTTTTTTTTTCTAATGTTGTTTCTTGGTGGAAGTTCCGTAGCTTTGGGTGGATGAACTATAGTATTCTCCTTGGTTTGCATAATCATAATATACTGAAGCTTTTGTTTACTTCACTGACAGGAAAATAATAATAAGTAATGATGCCGAGGAATTAATACCGTTCTTTTTGTCTAGTCTTATTCATTCTCAACGTGCTCCAATTTTTGAAGAAGCATGCACAGAATAGCTTCCATCTGTTCATCAGCAACGCACTATATTAATGTACTTTTTGTATTATCAGCTAAATCTTGACATAATTTACATGTCATGTAATTTGAAGCCGTGATTCTTGTCACGTTGGTGATTTTTTCCAGTTTTGAACATCATGTCATTCTTTAGGAAACAAAACAAGGGCAATGCTATTACTTCAATCAATGTTACCTAGAAACTTCTACTTTTCCGATTTTGGCCATGCTGACAATTGGTAGCACTTGGGCACTCCTCAACACGACAAGAAACTTCTAGACATGTACAAAAAAATATCACCTGACACCATCAAAGTGTGCCTCATTTTTACATTAAATTGAGTAGCCATTTTAAGAAAAACTTTGCAAAGTTTACTAAATTATAAATGCAAGAGCTTGAGTGCTTGAAAACCGTTTGTGCAATATGGAATAGTTTAATTTGGATTCCATGATTCTCTAAGATTTTCCTTCAATTTTATATATATATATATATATATATATATATATATATATATATATATATATATATATATAGGGAAAATGGCATATGGGTTGGAATGTATGGATGAATCCATGCATTCCAATCCTGGATCACGTGTTGGCAAGTGATCCCAAAACAACACCCGTTTTCAGATCATGTGTCATCTGGCATGTGATCTAGATTTTTTTTTTAAAGACATTTTTTAATGGTCAAAACTATTGTCAGAGTTTGTTTACCGCCCCACATGCTTTGGTGCATTGAATTTATCCCCCCTTGACCACATTTTGGACGGTGGATGTATATCGAATCATACCCAAAGTTTTTGAGTGACCTCTGATCATGTATGGACAAGTTGTCGTCTCAGCCGATCCCCTTGATAGTTTCCACAAGGACCCACTGATTGGAATGCATGGATCCACTATGCATTCCAACCCATATCCCTGGGCCTCATATATATATATATATATATGTATATATATATGTCTGTGCCTTCATATTGGAATTTTCCAAAATTATTGTGCCAAACACTTATAACACCCTAACAACTTGGCACCCGTGCCATGGGTCTAGGTACTTGTGGTACCAACTTGAGATATAGGTTAGGGTTTGGTTTATGGTTTAGGATTAGGAATTAGTGGTTTATGGTTTAGGATTAGGAATAAAAAGAGAGAGGAGAAAGGAAGTAACAAGTGTCGATGGGAAATGAACCCCACTAGCCTTTATATTAATATAAAAATGTAATTACAAGAGTTCCCACAACGCTACACACACACATACCACTATGATACTATACATAGTATAAATATTTCTTCAGTCACACACCAACACTTCCCCTCAAGCTGGAGCGTAAACAAATATGCGTAGCTTCACAATGACATCCTGAAGAAGTAGAGGCTCAACGGACTTAGAAAACACATTGGCAAGCTGCTATGAAGAGGAAACATCAATGAGCTCCAATGAGCCATCCCATATTTCTTCTCTACAAAGTGCACATCAACTTCAATATTTTTGGTTCGTCATGCAAAATAGAATCTGATGTCGTCTTCTTTGTTGCCTCATTATCACTGTGGAATCCCAACTTAGAAATAAGAGACGGAACCATAAAATCTCACATGTGTTGTGTGCAATGGCTCGATACTCATCTTCAGCACTCTAGCAAGAGACATGTTGCTCGTGTACTTTTTCGTACAACCAAGTTGCCTTGTAGAAAGATAATATCTAAAGGTCGGACGATGATCATTAGCAAATCTGGCCCAATCTGCATCCGTTTATCCAGAAATATAAAGATGACCATGTATCAAAGAATATGATGGATGAAGACTAGATTAAGCATGACGGGTGTGCCTAAATTTGTTAATCACGCTGATAACAAAGGCAGTATATAGCCATGAGAGTGAGATAAACCAAGTGACCCAGAAGGCTTTACTCATGGGGATTGGAGAGAAGGTCATCCTCACTCTCATGAAGAGAGTGCTTAGAGCCCATGGAAAAAGAGGAGGGTTTGGACCTAATTATGCCAATGTCACGAAGATCATGTGCGTACTTTCTCTAATAGATAACTGATAATATCCCTTTCCTGGAGCAAATAGCCTCATGTCTAATGAAAATTTGTAAACCACCTATATTTTTTACCTTAATGACTCAACTTCACGTGAGAGATCGAATCAGACTTGCCCCTTTAAGAATAATGTCATCAACTTAAACAAGAAGAATGGTAGTACTAATGGCGCTTGATGAATGAAGACAATATGATGAAATGACATCTGAAGCCCATGCTAATAACCATGCCACTGAAATGATGAACTAAGTACAAGGCGATTGCTTTAGGTCATATATAGAAACTTCCTAGTTTCCTCCTGAAGCCGGAATCTAAGTGGAGAATTCATGTCAACCTCCTTGGTAAGATGCCCATATAAGAAGGCATTCTTCACCTCTGGCTGATAAAGAGACCGATTTGATTGTCCGTATGTCAAATGAAGACCCGAATAGAAGTCAACTTTGCCAATGGAGCAAAAGTGACACTATAGTCAAGACCATATATCTAGATGAAGCATTATATTGCAAGCTACTGCCAAATTCTGCATCACAAAAAATACTCACCGGCAGTCAACTCTTGTCTTCTCTAGATGTGAAATGATTATACTGGCAGAAAAGGCAGAAAATTAGACAATCGTTGCATTGATCCCATTTTAGGCCCAAGTGTAATTACTTTGTGAGGCATTTATTTCCATTATCATTGCAATCTTCCATGTAAAGTGAAGAAGGGCGTGACAAACAGTAAAAATGTATAGAAATAGTATCAATAACGGCAAGGTTAGAGGTATAGGAATGAGACATAACCTGATGACAGATACTCGAAAGGTGGGTAAAGGGTATAATATTTAAGAATCCTCTTGCGAAGAGCCTTCAATAAGTTAATATCAGAACTATGACCAGGTGAAATATCACATGAGATAGCAAGAATAGTAGGTGAACCAAGGCTGTAACATGATACAGGAGTGACTATACTGCCATCTGTTTATAAGTGATTAGACTGCCTCTTAATAGATTATGCCATGACTGCCATCTGTTTATAGTGCTTATATTGAGCTAAAGTGGCCAAAAAATCACTCTTGGATATGTATTTTAAAATGAACTGGCCATGTTTTTCTAACGATGGAATTTAAAGTGCATGTTTGAAATTAAAGTGCACCTATCGGATGGTTAGAATCCTCTAATAGGCATGATTTTTTTGGCTGAGACATGTGTCAATTACTGTCTGCTGGTTGAATTACTTGTATTGATCAAACATGTATGCCACGTGGCCTGAAAGTGGGCAGTCATGGGACAATTTGTTTGAAAATAGTCACAGGACTCGACCTCTTCCTCCTGTTGCACTGAAGGAAGAAGATCCGCTGCAATGGGTAAAGGTATAGTTAGCATGGGAGCTGGCCTAGACTAATCAGTAGGGAAATAGAGAATAGTTTCGAAGAAGGTAATATTTGTGGAGGTGAAGAAACCACGAAACTGAGGATTATAACATCATCTCTTCACAGTAGAATAGCCAACAAAATGCATTTAATGGCTTTATCATCCAACTTTTGCCTACTAGGAAGGTCTTGTATAAAGTAGGTACATCCAAAGATGAGATTTAATGAGAAACAAAGGATCTTGAGGACAAAGAGTCCGATAGGGAGTGTGACCATCCAAAACCCAAGCAAACACAATAGCTAAGGAAAGCCATCGACCAAAAGATCTTAGAACTATGCATTCAATGTAACAAAGATTGAGCAACTCTAACAAGGTATCAATTACGATATGCAACACTATTCCGTTAAGTAAATGAAAATTGACGAGCAATACCATGCTCCTAAAAAATTGAACAGATTAGTGCGAGGTATACTCATCTCCATTATCAGATTGAAGACTCTTTAGAGTGGCCCCATACTAAGTATGCATCACTGAATAAAACTTCTGAAACTTAGGAAATCCTTCATCCTTGGAGTTAAAATACGGGTGTAGAGACACCGACAGCTGGACTCTCTCAACACATGTACCAACAATTCTCCTCGTAATAAGCTCCCAAAAAACACAATGGGAAGGGTAAAAAGTAACAGAACAGTTCAATGTTTTAGTAAGAGTACTAGTAGAAAGAAGATCGAGGAGGGATGAGAAGCATCTAATGACACGAGAAAGAAAAAAAGAAGACGAATCCAAGATGATTCCCTTCATAATCGGAGCAGAAGAACAACTAGGTAAGTGAATCCGAATGAGTGAGGAAAGAGAAGAATATAAAGAGAAATCTTGAGTCTCACTGACCCGGGACGGGAACCCTGAAATGCGTGAATAATGATTTAATGGAGTTTGCCAAAATTAAATAAAATTAAATCAAGCTTAATCGCAAAATTATCTCAATACCTTAGGGTTTTGAGAATTCTGATAGGCAAATCACGCGAGATCCGAATAGGGTCCAGTCCAATGCGCGAGTCCTGTTAGCTTTACGGCAAGATCCAGGCCTAGAGATAGTACTTGAGCTTTTCCAGGCTTGGGCGCTCGTCGTTAATCCGATGTAGGGTGATTAGATCTCACTAGGGTTGTGAGATTGGGTAAATTTAAGGCTTAGGCGAAAACTAAGGTTTCTGGTTGAATTAGGGTTTCAGTATTGATGAACAAATATAGATTAGGGTTTAGAAAAACAGAACAGAGATAGGCAGATAGAGAAATAATCAGAGATAAAGACGAAGATAAATAGATGAGAATCACTCATTTGGCCTCACACCAAACCCATCATGGGGAAGAAGAAGAATCTCTCTCCATTCAAGCAAAAAGTCATTCAATATATTCAAAACTCAATAAAGTGTGTTTACAAGCCTCTTTAAATACGGAACCACTAATTAACTCGAATTAAAAGAGTCCTAAAATATTAAAAGACTAAAAAAGGAAAATTTTCGTGGAAAATAAGAATTTCTGTAGGAGGAGATCTCCACGGACGTCCGTCACCAGCATCACAGACGTCCGTGAGGGTCACAAATGTCCGTGTTAAAAAAAACAGTGGTATCCTTTATTTGCGGACGTCCGTCCAAAACCTACGGACGTCCGTCGCCTGATGATGGTTTTTGCCTCTTTTTCTCCCTTAAAGCTGTAGTACTCGGGCTTCCTCTTTGTTTCTTTCAACGCCGGTAGAAGCGATATGGTCCAAAATCGATGTCCACGTATTCGGCGTCCCTGTCAATTCCCCTGGACCAAATAAGTTTCATCACCGATGAAACACGTTCGTGGTAGCTATCGAGCAAGTCGGGGTCCAATCGGAGAACGTCGTTCTCATGGATCCATGTGTTTTTAGATTCTGATTTTTTGACCCATTTAACTAAGTATTTCTGAAATCCTCCGTCATGTGTGGATACATCATGATCATTTAATATATCCTCAATCACATCTTGCCGCTTTTTGCTTGGAGAAGGGAGAGGTACTGGTTACAAGGTTTCGGTGGGGCTGGGGCTATTAGAGGGCTGGAAAGGATTTTTAGGAGGTGAGATTAAACCCAGGTAAGGAACTAGGTCTTTCACATTGAATGTTGAACTAATCCCCGTACTTGGAGGAAGCTCTAGGACATGCATTAGGACTACTCCTTGCCAAAACTCTAAAAGGGCCAGCACCTTGGGGTTAGAGCTTCTTTGCGGATTCTGATGGGAACCGTTCAGGCCTAATTTGGACCATCACTTGATCACCCACCTAATATACCTTGAAACGCCTGTGAGTATCAGCAGATAATTTATATTGATTGTTGCTTGAATTAATCTTCTGTTTAATTTCGGCATGCAAGCTATGAATGTGTTGTGCAAATGCATCGACAGACTTATATACTCTATGTGACGCTGACATGGGGATCAAATCTAAAGGTGTCCTAGGCTTATGACCAAGTACAACTTCAAAGGGGTTCATGCCTATGGACCTATTGACAATTAATATAGGCAAACTCAGCTATGGATAGAATGGTATCCCAGGTCCTAACATGATCACCGATAAAACTACGAAGGAGATTCCCTAAACTCCTATTGTTGCTCTCGGTTTGGCCATCCGTTTGAGGGTGATAGGCCGATGAGAATTGGAGCATTGTGTCCATCATGTGCCAAAGGGTCTTCCAAAAATAGCTAGTGAACTTGAAGTCCCTATCAGACACAATGGTTTTGGGCAATCCATGAAGATGCACGACCTCCGCGAAAAATAACTTAGCAATGTGGGAAGCATCGGAGGTCTTATAACAAGGTATGAAGTATTTTGGAAAATCGGTCCACTACTACAAGGATGGAGTGGTGTTTCCTTAGAGTTTTGAGAAGTCTGAGCATGAAATCTATGGAGATGTCTTGCTATGATATGTGTGGCACGGGTAACGGGCAAGGATTAAAATATTGAAAAACCGATACGTATCGTCCAAGCCCAAAACCGATACGTATCGGTACCGGACCGTAACGGACAATACATTGAATGTATCGTCTGATATTTGAACGGGGAAGAACGATACGGTACATTCAATTTACCGTATCGGTAGGGTCGGATATGGATACGTATCGGTATCGAACGAAATTTTGATCTATGGTAACGGGGTGTACAAGCCGGTATTTTGCTTACTCTGTTTTGACGCTTGACAAGTACGACAATGTTTGACAACCTGAGCGACATCTCTCAATAGGCTGGGCCAGAAGAACCTATCCTCTACGAGCGCAATGGTCTTATTACGCTCGAAATGTCCCGCTAACCCTCTGACATGTTACTCCCAAATGAGGAAGTCACACAATGAAGTGCGAGGGATGCAAATGTGAGTGCCTTTGATCAAGTACCCATCCTGGATGGTGTACGCGGAGCGTGTGCTCGTCGGGTTACTAAGGAGAGTAGTGTACTATACTCTAAAATCTGGCCACTCGGGGCACTCTTCCTTTAATCGTTTGAACCCGATGACCTCTGTGCTCATAGAGTGCAAAGTCGCCACCCGACGACTAAGCGCGTCAGCAGCCTTGTTTTTAACACCGGCCCTATGCTTCAACACAAAGGTGAACCCTTGGAGGTATTCAACCCATTCGCGTGCCTCCGATTTAGTTTTTTCTGAGAGGCTAACAAGCATAATGCTTCATGGTCGGAGAACAACACAAATTCTTATGGCCTAAGGAAGTGTTTCCAATACCATAAGGAACGAACGACCGCATAGAACTCCTTGTCATAGGTGGAGTATTTTTGTTTTGCCTCATTAAGCTTTTCACTAAAATAGGCCATGAGTAACCCTCTTGGCTATGCACTCCTCCTATATCCACACCGGATGCATCGCATACGACTTCGAAGACTTTGGAAAAGTCCGGTAAGCGTATGACGGGTGCACTACTCATCATTTGTCTGATCTCTACAAAGGCTTTCGTCGCGGCTTTGCCCCATTAAAATTTTTCTTTTTTCATGCAATCAGTGATTGGGGCCATGATGGTGCTAAAGCTTCTGATGAAATGACGATAGAAAGTAACCAAGCCATGGAAGCTACAGACATCGTGTATGTTCTTAGGTTCGGGCCACTCCACAATGACTCTAACCTTTTTGGGGTTCGCAATCATTCCATCTGCCGAGATAATGAATCCCAAGAAGACAACGAAACGTTGCATGAAGGTGCACTTCTTGAGATTCACATAAAGTTTCTCTCCCCTTAAGGTTTCACAAACCAACCTAAGGTGGTTCTAGTGTTGTTCCTTGTCATGACTATAAATCAAGATGTCATCGAAATACACAATAAGGAAGTTGCTTAAAAACGGCCTCAATACTTAGGTCATGAGCCTCATGAAAGTACGCGGGGCGTTAGAAAGCCCAAAAGGCATGACTTAAACACTCATAAAGACTATCCTTGGTCTTAAAGGCGATTTTTTCACTAATCACCGAGGTAGATTCAGACTTGATGGTGGCCACTGTTGGGGTCTATCTTAGAAAAGATAGTGACACCAACCATCATATCCAGCATGTCGTCGAACCTCGGTATGGGAAACCGATACTTGACTGTGATTTTGTTAATTGCCCGACTATCCACACACATTCGCCAACTTTCATCCTTCTTAGGTGTGAGTAGCGCGGGTATGGCGCAAGGGCTCATGCTCTCTTGAATGAACCCCTTTTGAAGGAGATCATTAATTTGTCGTGTTAACTCGACATGCTCAACCGGATTCAACCTGTAGTGGGGCAGGTTTGGTAAGGTGGATCCGGGAACTAAGTCTATGGCGTGTTGAATGTCACATCGGAAGGAGTTCATTCGGTAAGTCTTCGGGAAAGACATCCGTAAATTCTTTTAAAATCAGCTCAACCTCCTTGGAGTGTTTGCCAATAGACTCGAGAGCTTTCTCGACAATGACGACAACGTAGACCACGTTTTAATCCAAAGAAGCCTTTTCAAACTCCGAAGGGCTCACTATATTGACGGATTTAGATGTTTCTCCCTTCTCGACTTTGTTGGTTGATGGCGTTTTAGGAGGCAAAGTGTGTAAAGCGATCTTTTTGCCCTTATGCATGAACGTGCATATGTTTGATCGACCAAAAAGGGTCACGTTCATGTCGTAGAGCCACGACCTATCCAAAATGATATGGCCCACATCCATCGACACCACTTCATACCGTAAGGTGTCCGAGTAAGAACCCAATTGAATCGATACACGACACCTTTTCGACACGGGAATGGATGAAGAGTCAGCCCATGCAACTTTATAGGGTCTCGGGTGGGCTTCGGGTGTAAACACCAAGCGGCGTATAGTGTGAGTTGACACTACATTGGTGCAACTACTGCTGTCCACGATGACCTTACAACTCTTTTCACCCAATCTGGCAAAGGTGCGGAAGATATTCTCCTTTCGCCAGTCATCCTTTTCATCCCGTTAAGGTTGTGCAAGGGCACACCTCACAACTAAAGCACGACCACTATCATCACCCTCCTCATCGCTGGGTGTGATGTCCGGTGGGTTTCCAACATTAAATCGTCCCTCTCCGGAGCGATGATCAGTGTGTTGTGGCTCGCTTCGCCTCACCACCGATGTTTTCAAATACTGTTCAAGGTCTTGCACAACGACATAATATCTTTCAAGTGTTTCCACGAGGTGAGAAATAAACTCTTTTTGCAATTCAAATCGCTATCCGGTGCAGAATCTAGAGAGTGATTTCAGGGTCTTCTGATACCTTGGCCCTTATCATGAACTCTTCGAACTTGCCAATGTATTCGGTCACGGGCATACCATCTGGGCATTAGTTTTGCCACTGGTCGAGGAGGCGTTGGTGGTATGATAAAGGAACATATTTCTCAGTAAGTTTTTCCTTCATGTCGTCTCAATGGGTAATGGGAGGACAACCTGCATTCACCCTTATGCGCTCGACATTGATCCAGAAAAGTCGAGCTTGACCAATTAATTTCATTTTAGCGAGCCTGACACAACGGTCGTCATTCATGTCATACCAATCAAAATGTTGGTCTATGTCGGAAAACCAATCGAGGAAGACTGTAGGGTCCATTCTTCCATCGAAGGTTGGAATGTCAACTCGGACATTCTTGAGGAGTTGCACTTCGGGGTCGTAACCATCTCTACGGTGATCTCTACGGTTCTAGTTCTGATCATCTTGGTGACCATTGTGTTCAGAGCGTGGACCTTCACACTCTCGGCGCTAATCACCGTGCTCGTCAAACCCATCTAACTGGTTGATTCGATCACGCAGCCTACCATAAGAAACTCCTAATGTTGCCTGAGTTTGCTCTATGGTATTCAATAGCTCATTAATTGCACCCAACTCTTCTCGCATACCTCTGAGAGTATCGAGAATCTCACTTGAGTCCATGGTGATCACAAATGTCTATTAGGGTTCTAATATGGAATGCAGTATGAACTCACAAAAGAAAAAAAAATGCAACAAAATGAAATATAACAAACAATTATGCCCTTACCTAGAAACCTAGAGCTTTGATACCAAAACTGACACGGGATGGGCCCTAAAATGCGTGAATAATGATTTAATGGAGTTTGCCGAAATTAAATAAAATTAAATCAAGCTTAATCGCAAAATTATCTCAATACCTTAGGGTTCTGAGAATTCTGATAGGCAAATCACGCGAGATCCGAATAGGGCCCAGTCCAATGCACGAGTCCTGTTAGCTTTACGGTAAGATCCAGGCCTAGAGATAGTACTCTAGCTTTTTTAGGCTTGCGCGTTCGTTGTTAATCCGATGTATAGTGATTAGATCTCACTAGGGTTGTGGGATTGGGTAGATTTAAGGCTCAGACGAAAACTAGGGTTTCAGTTTTGATGAACAATAATAGATTAGGGTTTACAAAAATAAAATAAAGATAGGCAGATAAAGAAATAATCAACGATAAAGAAGAAGATAAATAGATGAGAATCACTCCCTTGGCCTCACACCAAACCCGTCACGGGGAAGAAGAAGAATCTCTCCCCATGCAAGCAAAAAGCCATTCAATATATTCAAAACTCAATAAAGTGTGTTTACAAGCCTCTTTAAATAGGCAATCACTAATTAACTCGAATTAAAAGAGTCCAAAAATATTAAAAGACTAAAAAAGAAAAAATTTCGCAGAAAATAAGAATTTTCGTCGCTAGGCGGAGATCTCTATGAACGTCCGTTCGGGAGCTCATGGGCGTCCGTCACCAGCATCATGAACGTCCGTGCTAAAAAAAATAGTGGTATCCTTTATTTGCGGTCGTCCGTCCAAAACTTACGGATGCAGTCGCCTGATGACGGTTTTAGCCTCCTTTTCTCCCTTGAAGCTGTATGTCACGGGGGCGCTGTCTGACGCGCCGATACCCTCGCGCGGTGCTCGCCGCTGCGTGAGACGAAGTCAACCAAACTCCCCATCAGACTCTGATACCACCCGCCTACAGGACGGGAACTCCCGCTCGTGGGTACCTTCTTTTCAAGGCCTACCATCTCAATGTATCGTGCCCCTTACGACACGCTCGCCTGTACATATGTGCCTTGCTTGGTCTGCTCAAGCTTCACTCTCTCGTGCCCTGCACAAGTACCTCGCTTCGTAACAGAAATGACATGCCACGCCTCATGTCGTCTCATACCAACATCTCCTGCCAACATACCAACCCAAGCCTACAATCGTGTGCGTATCTCATGCTGCCGTGCTCAACTGAGTCCCACGCAGCCCACCTTCATGTACGCTCCGAGTTACTAGCACACGTCACTCCGGACCCTCGTGCTGTCGTGCTCCACAGAGTCCCACACAGCCCTTAAGTGTTCTCGTGAAGTTGCCCAGCCGTATGCACCGCGATGCGTAGTCCGGGGCCATACTTCAACCTCACCATGGGTGCCACACGGCATCGCTGTGATGACGTCTTAGACCCACCCTTTCAGGCCTAGGAGACACTTGCGCCCCCTCTGGCGACGCAAGGCCCCGTGTGGGTGGAAGACATTCATCCAACACTTCTCCCACATAGATGGTTCAAACACCATCTATGGGTAAACAACTAAAGGACCTTAAACGTATTGGTTTGACATACCCCAATGGCACACGCCTCCTGCCCGTGACACACACTGTCAAGTCCCCAACCAACACGCCCATGACTCCCTGCATCGTCCTCCCATGCGACCGTGTCGCGACCGCAGCGCGACTACGTCACGAGGCACACATGACCTCATGTGGCATGCCCTCTTGGCAACACATGCCGTGCCGCCCAGGCACCAAGATGTCGCATGCACTCCTGGCACCACATCGCGTGCCTCAGGCACCAATGCTGCTGGAAATCTTGACCCCGTCACATGTAGTACTTGGGCTTCCTCTTCGTTTCTTTCGACGCCGGTAGAAGGGATGTGGTCCAAAATCGAAGTCCACGTATTCGGCGTCCCCATCCCTCACCCATTATATGGTCAATAGCACCTAAGTCAATTACCCCATGTGAAGATGAGGGCGAGGTAGTGACAGCAATAACTGATGTAACGGGTGACCTTGGAGGCACAAATCATCTCAGCGAAGTGTTACACAAATCATCTCAGCCATCTCTGCCCTCAAGGAGGCAATGTTTCACAAAGTACAACTTTTAACAAGTCAGAACACCTAGAAGCCGTAGAAACTTAGGAGATGAATAGCAGGCAAGAATGAGCTCAAATACAGCTCTAGCACTCACAAACAGGCAAAAATCAGGGGATGAAACCATTGAAGCATGATGTAAACACCATCCATCAGCCACAGAATCTCTGTAGATCCCAACAGTGACAAATAATACCAAATCAGCCACAGAAATTACTCAAACGAGCCACAAATACCAATAGGAGTCTCAGTGTGTATCCAACAGTTTGCCAGTGGCATAATCAACACCAAATCAGCCACAGAAATTACTCAAACGAGTCACAAATACCAAGAGAGGTCTCGGTTTGTGAACAGGACACCAAAATTATAAATCAAACCGAAAACCAGATCGATACACACTAAATTCACATCAGGTAGTGTCACAGTCACCTTGAGACAACATAACAGGTCACATGCTCACCTTTTTCTAATATATAGTTAGAATCCAATGAAACTAGATCTACTTAAAAGAAAGGAAAACTGAATCCCCTATTTTCTAGACAAATAATAATTTTGAATCATTACTCTCTAAATACGTAGTGGATTCCAATGAAACCAAAAATAGATGTTGCAGAGGGAAAAATCGATCCTGAAGATAATAGATTTCCGGCAGAAAAAATGATCCAAGCGGCACACAACCACCCCAAAAGTTGAATCCCCTGTTTTCTAGGTAAAACTAACTTGAATTAAAAAATTACTGAAATAATACCTAGTTTGATGTTGGGCTCTTCAAAACAAGTCAGCAAGTAACTGGTGGAAATGAGTGTGGTAATACCTATGGAAAGGCTAGCGAGGCTCTTCAAAACAAGTCATTCCAGGTTGTGTTGTAGGTTGCTGATGTCAGCAAGTAACTGGTGGAAACAATCGCGGTAATACCAACTTGAGATTTAGGGTTAGGGTTTGGTTTAGATTTTAGTGAAGGAGAAATGAAGTGAATGGCTTAGATGAGAAATGAGCCTCGCTAGCCTTTATATGCAATGTAAGAAGGTAATTACAAGAATGCCACAATACTCCACGTGTGACTATCCTATACCCACATAGACACCAGTATTTTACTATACAAAAGTATACATATAACTTATCACAACATAGGTAATCCTGGGTTATCCATAATCTTCTCATGTATATTATCCTTGATTAGCTAGGTAAAATTCAAGTGATATAGCTCTGCCCCTTGTATATATATATATATATATATATATATATATATATATATATATATATATATAAAATCAAAATTCAAATTTTCATTCAACTTCTAACTTATCCATATCACAGATATTAGCAACTAGCCTATACTTGTAGATATTGAACGACATTCGGCCAAGATGGACACCATAGTGGGGAGTCCCTCATGATATCAAGTGATCCCAGTCCCTCATGATTTCATGCGGTCCAGTTCGCGAACTTCTACACCACTGATTTCCATGTTCACAAAACTACAGAAAGTTTTGATTGAATAACTGTTCCTTCTCATGTCAAATTTAAGAAGATTGCATGCTAAGCTGAGCTTCCATCTTGTTGTAGTTTTATCAGAGAGTAGTACGAGCCGCTATCTCCTAGAGCAAGTAGATCAGAATGTGACCCTTCTTCCATGATCCTCCCATCTTTAATCAAGGCGATGGAATTGGATTTTTGTATTGTGGACAGTCGATGAGCGACAAGTACACATGTTCTGTCCACCACCATCTTTTCCAAAGCTTCTTGGACTAAGTTCTCTGATATGCTATCAAGTGCACTGGTTGCCTCATCCAAGAGCAGAATTGCCGGATTCTTCAGTATGGCTCGAGCAAGTGCGATCCTTTGTTTCTGACCGCCCGAGAGCTGAACCCCTCTTTGTCCACATTTTGTTTCGTAGCCATCCTTCATACAGCTGCATGAACACACAAAAAATTAAACTCTGACAGGAAAAGGGTAAAAATTATTAAGCTTTTGAGCTTTAGTTGAACTATACCTTATGAATTCATGTGCATTGGCAAGAGCTGCAGCTGTCATTAACTCAGTTTCTGTAGCATTTTCATTTCCATACACAATGTTCTCACGGATAGTACCCGAAAAAAGTGTAGGCTCCTGACTGACCAAGGCGATATTGGACCTCAGAAATTTCAAGTGATAGTTCTTGACATCAAGTCCATCTATTTCTACCGAACCCTTTAATGGGTCGTAGAATCTCTCGATCAGCCCTATAATAGTAGATTTACCTGACCCACTCTGGCCAACTAACGCCACTGTTCTCCCAGCTTCAATCGTGAGATTCAGACCATTGAAGATAATCTGTTCAGGCCTCGATGGATAAGAAAAAAACACACTCTTAAGCTCAATACGACCCTTAATTATCCGATTCTTGATTCCTTTTGGATCATCAGGATCTATCTTGGTTTTCCTATCTAAGACATCAAATACTGATTTGACAGCATTTCCACCCTTTGCCAAATCAGAAGTAGTGCTTCCTGCATCTGCTATAGTTTTACCTGTGCTCATTAAGATGAAGAAGGCCTGAAACAAACGTTTCGGGGTTATTAACTTCTGAATAAGTAGCAGTCCTCCGTACCAGTAGGCCAATGCTATAGATGCGGTTGTGAGGAACTGGGATATGAAAAAGCCGAGGCCGGCAAACCAGGACAGTTTGGTGTTCTCCTTACGCGGGCCTTGTAAAGAAGCTTCGAAAAGGCCCAACATCCTTTTCTGTGAAGAAAATGCCGTGATCGTCCGGTGGTTCACCACGGCTTCACTTGCTAATTGACTCCCTTTGTTTTGCGCTTTCTGTGCTTTTTCGGACATGCTCGTCATTAAAACCTTCCTTGAGTAGAAGCATCCGATGATTAAGGGCTGCATGCCGATCATTACGATTGCTAGCCTCCACGTGATCAACAAACCGAATATGAAAGCCAAGGAAGCTGTCGTAGTGACCTGAACTAAAAGAGACAGCCGGTCACCAACAAGGGATCTTAGGATATTAGCTTCAGTGGCTAACCTTCCACAGATTGCTGCGCTCGAGTTTTCGTCTTGGTCGAACCACCCGATTTCGAACAGTAGAACCTTTTCGAGCATCTTCTCTCTTACCCGTTTGACTAATCGTTCTCCCACGATCGCAAAGTTGTAATGCTGGATGAGATTTGTCAAGATGCTAACGGTTGCTAAGGATAGAAAAATGAAGCAATAGATTTTGATCCGTGATCTGATGAGGTCGTTGTCCTTGAGAAAGAAAACCGCGATTACAGACCCCAAACAGTAGGAATGAATGGGCTGCACTGCCCCAAAGGTAACGGCACCAAAGCAACCCAGCAAGGCTCTCTTCCACTCGGGTGAGTTCATTTGCAGTAATTTCCATTGAGAAGGAGAAGAAGGGTGTTTATACTTCCCTTCTTTTCCATCAGTACACGGGAGATCTTTGACAAATGACTGTGTTGGGCTGCTTTTGTTTGAATTCATCAGGTTTGGTGCCTTAAACTTGCTATCTTCTGTTATTTGAGAATATGAAGAACCTGATGCTTCATTTGTCCTCGCTGATTGCTGCAATTGCACCATTGCAGAGTAAGCCCCGCCGCCTTCTCCACTTCCTGTTTGGATGAGCTGTTCGTGCGAACCCGATTCAACCACTTTCCCTGATTGAAGAACCACTATCAAATCGGCTTTACGGAGTGTGGATAGCCGATGAGCAATGATTATTGTTGTTCGCCCTACTGAGGCCTGATCCAATGCATCCTGTACTACTCTTTCAGACTCTGCATCCAATGCACTAGTAGCTTCATCGAGCAGAAGTATTCTCGGGTCTTTTAATAATGCCCTCGCAATCGCAATCCTTTGCTTTTGCCCACCAGACATCTGAATTCCGAATTGCCCAACCTAGCCAAAAATGGTAAATTGATCTTCAGTTTTTCGTATCAAGAACATTACAGTAAAACTATAATTAAAAGAAAGATATTAGTTTCACGTTATTTAATGTAGAAAACACGAAGAAATATAGAAGTAGATAATAGAAGAGTGGCAAAGAATGAGAGAGAAAACATGGTCAAGAGAATTGATCATGCAATTTCAAATCACGTCTTCCCTCCTTTTCAATTACTCATAATTACGGTTACATGCCACTCTTAAGTTAATAAAATGAGATGCATATTCTACCCTTATTTAATAAAACTAATATAAGTATATGTACAACTAATGTAAGCAGGTTCACTGGTTCGATCCGTTTGAATTCAAGTTTGCAATTTGCAATTTGCTGCTATCTAGTGAACCTGAATTACTAGAAGTAGGATGAGTTTTAAGTGAAAATATTACATATTTACAGTAATGTTATTTTTATAGTAAATAAATACTTTGTATCTTGTTGATTAATTTTTTTAGTTTTGACCATGAAACCTAGGTTCAATTCCTCATTTTAACATTTTCTTTTTTAAAAAAATACAAAGAGGTAAAAAAAAAATAGGGTGAACCGGATTGAATTGTCCAGGCCAAATTAGAACGAAGTAGATTGAATCAGTTCGCTAACTAGATTGAACCTAATTGTTAATTGGTACCGGTTCACAGTAACCTTGTGTGTAACTACTCTAAACCTGATATTGGAAGGTTGACAATATTGCAACCTCAAGGTCACATGTTCGTGCCCAACTTACCAATTAAAATAATATAATAATAAAATAATAAAACAATAATAATGATAAAAACATTAAATACAAAATTAAAAGTGCTTACTTGAGTGTCATATCCTTCATGCAATTTAGTTATGAAATTGTGTGCATTAGCTGATTTGGCTGCACTAATAACAAGCTCCAGTGAAGCTCCTTCATTGCCAAACAATATATTCTCCTTTATGGAGGTTGCAAAGAGGACTGGTTCTTGACTAACTAGACCCATCTGGGATCTCAACCATTTTAGCTGAAGACTCTTGATACTGGTTCCATCTAGGAGAACGTCACCTTTGATCGGATCGTAAAATCTTTCGAGTAACGAGATGACCGTAGATTTACCGGACCCGCTGCTTCCAACCAGACCTACAGTTGTACCGGCTGCCACTTGAAGATTTAAATGTTGTAGAACTGGGGTATCTGGTCTCGATGGGTAGGAGAAATCGATATCTTTAAACTCTATATCTCCTCTCACATTTTCTAGGACCATTCCCTTCCCGTCCTCACTGTCAATGGTTGGAAGTCTATCGATCATCTCAAATATCCGTGAAGCAGCAGCTGTCGCCTCTGAAAAGTATCTGACATTCGGAAGTGCACTCATAACAGCCCTGAAACCTCAGAAACACATTCATCAGATCTAAAACTCAGTGATCATCATACAAATTACCCTGATCAGATGATCCTGACGGTACGATCAAAGGATTTCTTGTGGCGATTACCTGTATTTTTATAGAACGTAAAAAAGTAGGCAAGGCGATTGATCAGACAATCAAGGTCCTTCGATCCTCGGAACTTTTTGATAATTAATCTACAAATTCTCCTAACACCTGATGAAACAAAGATTACGAAAATAACAGTACGAAAGAAAAACATGAAGAAGAGAAACTCACATCCCTCCCAAGATTACGCAGACGGCAGAAATGAAAACGGAGCCACCTTTAGCGCCTTTCTCCGTCACCAGAATCGTCGCAACCCAAGCCTGAAAAGCCCAGACCGCATAAATCATCCCGATGCTCCCAATCACCATTCCCTTCATAAAACCTTGCTTTATCCCGAGCTTAGTACTTCTTTCGAGTGCATGGCTGAACCTCTCCAGTGTCCGATTCTCTCCAACGTAGGAAACGACTGTTCTAATTGATGAGATTGCCTGCTCAGCTATCCCACCAGCCTCTCCGTATGCTGCCTTCACCCTCATCGCAACCCCGGTGAGAAGCTTCCCATACACAACTCCCGGAATGATGAAAAGAAGCGAGAATGGGAGGCCAGCTAGGGAGAGCCTCCATGACATTAGAAAGGCGACTACGAGAGAGCCGAAGAAAGTCGACGCGTTAGCGAGGAAGTTGGGCATCTGCAACACAAAATTTAGTTTAATTTTCCTCAAGAAGCGGAGGTTCTGTGTTTGAATCCCACCCTTTGCTGGCCACTAGCAGGGATTTATCCCTACTGACTGACACTTGTGATGTGTTGCTACGTGATGTGCACGTACCCAGGGACTAGTCGGGTGCTTTAAGAGGCCGGGTACCTTCTTTTATATATATATATATCCCTTTGTTGGCCACTTGCAGTGATTTATCCCTACTAACTGGTACTTGTGATGTGTGGGTATTAGATGTGCAAGTACTCAGGGACTAGTCGGGTGCTTTAAGAGGCGGGATACCTCGCTTTATATATATATATATATATATATATATATATATATATAAGGAAAAGAAGATAGAAGAATATATAAACCTTTTCGCTTAGAACGTCTTGTATAATATGGGCATCAGATGAGATTGTGGAGACCACTTGATATGTCATGGAAGCAGAGGCATGGGTGTCGAAGAAACCGACGTCTTGTCTGAGGACGGACTCGAGGTACTTACTTCTCATTCGAGAACCTTGTCTTTCTGATGTTCTTGTCCAACAAACGCCTTCTGTATAAACCAACCATAGTCGCCAAGACAGAGTACGGGTCGTATTAAGCCGAAAAAATGACAAAAAACAGAAACTACAGGAAAAATTATAAAAAATAGATTTAATTTATATGCAATGATTAATTAAGATATATATATTTTTTTTCATTTTAAATTGCAAAAGCAAGTTTTCTATTGAAAATTACAGTAAGGAAAGCTCATCATATCTTAACACACTCCTGGACTTAGCACGGATTTTGGGGACCATGACAATCATAGAAAGGTTCATTATATCCAAAGGTGAGTTCTTTAGATCTCAATGGAAATTCTATCAATGAGAATTTTTGTTGTTTAAATTCAAAGATTTTAGGTACCAAGATATTCAAAAAATAAAGTTAAATTATTCAGAAAAGACTAACTCTTACAGATTAAGCATAATATCAGCAGAAATTTAATTTTTAGAGACTATAATGAATCACGAATTTTAGGGACCTTGTTATCCATTAAAAGTTGATTATGTAAATAAGTTGTGTTCTAGACCTAATAAAGCCACAAAAATTTGTAAAAACTCAATCTGGAGAGAATTAGCTAGCTAATTACGACTATGGTATCGAATTTCGAAATCGCAGTATCTATTAGTAATGAAAGATTTCGTATTACACTTGCAAGGTAGCCCACGAATTTTAAGAACCTTGATATTCCTTAAAAAAGATGATTATATAGATAATTAGGTCCTACAAATCTCAACATCCCTAAGATTCGTGAAAAGTCAAATGCTGGGAAGATTTGATTGTCCGAATATCGAAAAACCCAACTTTTTGAAAAATTAAACTCCCTCCCTCTGTGCAAAGGGAATTTTTGTGAGAATTTGATTCTATGTTCACAAATTCAGTGAACCTAATTAAATTTTATAGAAAAGTTGAATTTTATAGATGCTACGTTCCCCAATATCGATGAAGAATAGGTTTTGGGAGAATTTAGCTATAAATTAACAAATTTTACGACTGATCGCTGTAGCAAAAACCTTGTTATATAGAAAATACTGAGATTCACAAACACCAATCACCCTAAAGTCTGTGGAAATTAAATTTTGATAAAAAATATGATTAAATTCACAGATTTTTGAGACTTCAATATCTGTAAAAGATGAACTCTACAGCTAAAGTTAACATTAACAAAAGATCCTAAACCTCGCCATATGGAGAGAGCAAGATCCTGAACCGAGTTAAACTCGGGGTACCTTTATTTACAATCCAGGATTCTTCTTTGTCAACGTGGGTTTCTTGTGCTTAGTTGACTGCTTTAAGTAAGACAATGGACATCATTTTTCATGTGAATCTGACAATAGATCTTGAGATCATGGGCCTACCGTTAGATGGTCAGATTTTGATTTCATATGACACACATCTCAAAAATTAAATATGATCATAAACATACATCAAATGTGATTATCATATCACTATTTGAAATGTATGCCTTGTGGAATCAAAATTTGGCCATATGATTGTAGGACCATGATCTCAAGATTATTGCATCAAAGAGTGTGATGAAGACCGATCAAGCAGTCCAGGGAATCTTGGGTTAAATCTAAAGGTACCCTTAAACTTCATATTTCTCACCTTATTTTTATGAACAGTATTATATGGAAGACATTTTATGCAGACAAAGTGTAGGCGGCTGATGTGGCTCGACGAAATTGGTTATAAGTGCAGTGGTGCTTAATTAATGCAGGTTGATAAAGCCAGTCAAGTTATGCCAATCAGCCGCCTGCACTTGGTCCTCAATAAATCTGTCCTACGTTTTTATGAGAAAGGAATAAAGTGTACGTACCAATAAAAGAACCCGCTCCAACGCCAAGAGCCACGTAGAGTAACTTGAGTGCATACTACAGTACAAAAAGGTTATCTAACTTAGCATAAAAAAGCCAAGTAATTACGTATGAATATCAAAATACCCACTAATAATATGTATTTTGGGGCTTATCTGTTACGAACCCTTCCAACCGATCTGCTCTTAGCCTCTTATTAGGGAAAATTGTAAATTGTAGACAGTTTTTTTACAGACAATATTGCAGTCCGCTTGTACAGCACGACATGACTGGCTGTAGTATTTGGGGCCCTGCAGCCAGTCACGTTGTCCCACCTAATATTCTAATCTCAAACTTTTTAAATGCCAATGATGAGCTTAGTGTCTTTCACCACCTGTTGGGAACAATTGAAGGAGACCTCAATTTGATTTTGACAAAAATTATTAGCAAATTAAGGCTACTTCTCTCTTAATTTCATAAAAACATAACACTTTCATAATCATAATTTTATAGGCAAGTTAGGTGTAACTACTTTAACTAACCTCATCGACCACCCCACGCGTTAAAGTGGCGTCAACGGTTCCATAAGTGTTGATCATGCTTCCGAGAACCCCCATGGTCAGAGGGGTCATCATTCCGTCTCCGATGCTTCCGATCGTTCCCAACAACATGAACCATTTGTCGACCCCATCGGCACATCGAAAAATCTGAAAAAATGACGTGCTTTCTCTACTCGCCATTTTAGTCGAAAAAGATAACGAGGCTTAATTCGTTCCAAGAAATTTCCTCTAAAGGCATTATATCACAGCTCGTAACTTGTCATTACGTAACCTGAGTGCCGCTAAACACGATAAAAGAAGCAAAGATACAAGACAAATTGAGGCGGTAGATCGACCGGAAAATCTGTTTAGACGCATCTGATCTTCTTTGTCATTCCCAGATAATCTGGGCTCACTGGCATGGCAGCTGAGCTTTTTTATCTGTTTCTTTTCATCTTTTTCCTCTCCTTATATCCAAATGAAACGAGGAGATGGCCAGAGAGCATCTAAGGAGGCTACTTATTTTTATAAGCAATGGGCTGGGCCCACATAATCCTTGTATAAATGGTTCGACCCGGGTTAGGTCAGGGGAAAAATAACAAAAATGTAAAAGCCCAGGCGGTTTTGTTGCCAGTGCCAAAGGGAGTCAGCTATTTTAGCCCTGTGGTTGCTGTGCCTATCAAATTGGGAATGGGCTGTTGGGCCTAACTAAGGTATTAAAATGGGTATCGGTTTGCCTAGGGCCGATGTGAATCAACTGATACCGATACGTATCGGTCGATTTTATAAAATTTAAAAAAAAAAAAGAAAAGATGGATTGGACGATCCTAACCGTCCAATGAATATATTTAATTATTTATTGCATGTCAAAAAACCTTTTTGACTATGATCAATGACAAGTTGTCAGTCTGTAACACGACTCACATCTCACAAAAAACAGCCTCTCTAAGGCGCTGGTCCAATTAATAGGGTGTCAGAGATCCCAAAAAATAAATTTTGAATCCAAGGCTATGGTACACCTCGCTCAAACAAATTTTAGGGTCATATTTTTAGGATCTGTGACATGTGGAATAAAAAACTTACCGTCTGATAGGTGAGACATGATCTAAGATCGTTCTGGTAGAATATCGGGGCGAAGCACGATCTCCATCATCTGATCTCAAGCAATCAACGGGTTTAAAGAGGTTTGGGATGTAGGTGCTTTTAGCAAACGTGTTGGTGTGACTGACAGCTTGTCATTTGTCATTGCTTTACACTTAAAAAAACAGCTGACTCTATGAGCGTGACGTGATGTGCGGCGTGTGCCATACGTTCTGTATTTGCTGGTTTTATGCGTTGTCACTCAGGCTACCAATTGGTCAATATTTGATACCGTATTGGGACCGATGCTTACCAGTTTGGCCAAAATCGATACGTATCGTCGATACGTATCGGTATCGGCCGATTTTTTATACCATGGGCCTAACTTATGGGCCTATCTTATGTTAAGCCACGGCCCAATAGAAGTTGTAGCTAATTGTGAGCATACTCACCAAATTCTTTGAATATTTAAAAAAATCATAAATTTAAGGTTCTGCAAATTATTCTTGTGTTTATGAAAAATTCATATATTTTTTAAATATTTGCAAATTTTGCAAACAATTCTTGAATAATTCAATATTTTTTTAATAAACAATCACTTTTAATGTTTCTAAAATTCTTTTTTTATGCTTTTCAATCTTATTTTGTATATTTTTACTTCAAATTTTCTCCAAATTTCCCCAAAATGAGTTGGATTTTATCGGGATTTTCTGAATTTTAACCTTTTCGAATTATTGTCGAACGCATCTTTGTGAGGCATCTTGTGTGAGAGTGACACAAGTTTCCTTGAGCATCTTCTACTAAGCACCTAATTTATCCGATGAAGGAGGTTCCTTGTCGCCTTTGATATATAGCCGTATAGGCACTAGTGTATGACACTCTCAAAAGATTCCCTCTACGTTTTTTCTCTAATATGCTACTATTGAACTTTGGAACTTTGGAATAATTATTGTTTTAGTATATTGTATAATATATATATATATATATATATATATATATATATATATATATATATATATATATATATATATATATATATATATAACCTTAAAAATTTTCTATTATATTTAGATGGAAAAAAATTGAGCATCATATCAAATAGAAGGCAAAAAAATCACATGCCTTATGATTGGTCAACTCAAAATAATCACCTTTTCTTATATTGTCTTAAAGCGAGCCCATTTGGAACAAATATTCCAATGCTCTTGGCATCTCTTATTACCTCAATGAAGAAGTCTTTGAGTTATTTTTATGTTGGGACACTACATCATTAATGGGGTTAAAAAAATGGATATAAGAACACTTTTGCATATCTATTTTGTGGAATATATTGATAACGAGGAATAACATCAAGTACAATAGGACTCCCTTTTCCGAAGCTAAGTTGTTCAAAGACTGCATCGTCACAATTTGCAAATGGGCGACGGCTGTTGGATACAAAGACATCTCTATAACCAATCTCTATATATTTGAGGTCGACTTGTTATTTGCTTCTCTCAACACTATGTAATTGGGTTGGGATGAGTTTTTTTTATGGGTTTATGACACTCATAAGAGTGTTTTAACTTTATAATTAAGGAGGTTTTTTTTCGGACCCTCCGATTTCCTCCTGATGTAAGTTTTTCTCTTAATCTCGGGTTTTCTATATCTACCTTGGTAACTATCCTGATATTCTCCGAACACCGATTTTTCAGATAGCAATGCCAGTGGCGCGTACTTATATTTTTATCGGTCTTTCCGAAGCATACGTATAATTTTTCTAATAAATACAAACAATATTCTTTTTAAAATGAGTGTTATTTTGGATTGATAATATCACATGACATGTGATATGGTATTCGGATGCAACCTTTAAAGATTGCCTAAAATCAAAAATAGTACTTATCAATTGTCAGGTTAAAGTAATAAAAATTATATTTTACTAAATTGTTTTTTTTTAAAATCACATGTCACATGATTTCACTAAACTGTTTTTTTTTTAAATCACATATCACATGATTAAAAACTTGTTTTAGAGGTCATGTGTCACGTGTCACGTGATCTAATTGCTATCGCATATATATATCATCAAAATCAACATCAACATCAGTAATAATAAAAACTCCTATATTCGTATATGTGACAACTGACATGTGAAGCGTGATTAATGTATTATCAATTGAAAAGATAAAAAAGAAATAAAAAATAAAAAAATTGTATTATCAATTGAAAAGTCCATGTCAACATAACTGAGCACAGACTGTGGAATAATTAATAGATGAATTTATCAATAGGAATGTCCATACCTTTATAACTGACCGTTGACATGTGAAAAATAATGAATTATAAATTAGAATGCCTATAAAACCGTGTATCATAAATCCAAAGTGTTTAACTTAGCATTGTACTCTTTCTCTCTCTACAATTTTTATGAGATACACTCCTTTGACTGCCTTCGTATAGATTAGCTTTTTTTAGGGAAGTTTATGTAGATCAGCTGATGACCGTTCCTCTACAAGCCCACGTGGCACAAATGCAGCCCATTATAACCAACGTTATTCGGTGGTTCATTTGGTTCGAATTCTCCTAATTCTCACTTTGCTATATTCAAGCGAATCCAGTTCGCTATAGGAGTGGGAATGTAAGATGAGTATTAATCATAAAAAGTATTTTAATAAAATTTAAATTTAGTTATAAATTAAATGTAATTTTATTATATATAAAAGTATATGTGCAATTTGTTCACCACTTACAAACATGTAGCGCCGGGCTTGGCCTTACCGCTGGCCGGCCCAACATTTTTCATATATATTTATAAATGGTCTTAGATGATCGAGTCACGCCGGGCCTTAAACGGGTTGAATATAATAACATCTTAGAACTAACCCATAGCCTGATTACTAATCAGGTCAGGCCCGGTCAGCCTGTTGAGTAATCGGGCTTACCTACCTTAGCCCATATTAAGCCATGGCAGGTCGGGTTGGACCGAGCTGAAGCCCGATCCATTGAGACCCTAGTTCCATTATTCTGCTCTCTCTTGTTGTCTCAGAAATTCAATTTGTCCATTTTCCTTTGTTTCCCAAATTCTTGTTTCTTATCGAGACAAAACTGTTTTCTTATCGAGACAAAATTGGAATTTATTAAACACAAGGTTGAGTTTCAGAATGGTGTTTTTGTCGATTCGATCAGAAAATCTGGTGGGCTGGCCTTCCTTTGGAAAGATGTATGGATTGTCGATCTTTAAAGCTTCTCAAAAAACCATATAGACATTATTATTGGGACGCGTGGCGATTGACCGGATTCTATGGTGCTCCTGAAAATCATAATCGCGCTCTATCTTGGGAGCTTTGTCTTAAATAGAGAGAAGAAATGTGTTGTCGTGGGTCTGTATGGGTGACTTTAACGAAGTCCTTTTCCATCATGAAAAAAGAGAGGGAATTCCGAAATCACAATCACAGCTGGATCAGTTCAGGCATGTTCTTGATTCTAGCGGATTGCAGGATCTTAGTTTTTTAGGATATAAATTCACTTGGTCAAATAAGCAATATGGCATCTTAATGAAGAAAGATTAGATAGAGTTTTGGCGAATCATGAGTGGGCTTCTTTATTCCCTGTGGCTGTCGTGTCTCATCTGATTTCCTCTAAATCAGATCACTCCCCCATTGTCATTGTTGAATCGATAAAGAATGATGAATGGGGTAGGGGACCCAAAAGATTTAACTTTTAATCCATGTGGGCTCAATCTAAAGAATGCGAGGATGTTATTAGAAATAATTGGGGTCTTTATCAGCTGGATCGTAATTTAAACGTTTGCAATAAAATAGAAGTCATCTCCAACTATTTGATGCGATGGAATAAAGAATGTTTTGGAAACATCCAACATCAAATCACTAAGTTGCGGAATTCTATAAAAATGAAGAGAAGTGGTGATCCATCTTTTCTTAATAATGAGAAGGAGAGGAATATGCTTAAGGAAATTGATCCTCTTTTGGCTAAAGAGGAGATGATGTGGCAACAACGGTCTAAAGATTTATGGTTAAAGAACGGTAATAAGAACACTAAATTCTTTCACTCCCCGGCTTCTCAAAGAAGGAAGGTTAATCGCATAAAGGGACTCAATGATAATGATGGAAGATAGCACACCTCCCAGGCCGATGTGGAATCAATCATTTCATCACATTTCTCTAAACTTTTCAAAGCCTCAAATCCGAGTAGGATTGATGAAGCTCTCCATTGTGTGGAACCAAAAGTTAAGACCGAGCAAAATATATGGCTTACTCGAGAGTTCTCAGCCATGGAGGTTCACGATGCTCTTTTCCAAATGCACCCCATCAAATCTCCGAGACCCGATGGTATGCCTCATCTCGTCTTTCAAAAGTATTGAAATATTGTGGGTCATTCTGTTTTGAAGCATATTCTTGACTATTTGAATGGTTCTTCGGATTTGCCTTATGTTAACTCTACTCATATTGTGCTCACCCCGAAGGTCAAAAATCCTACTAGTATTTCGCAATTTCGGCCTATAAGTCCCTGCAACGTGATTTGTAAAATTATTGCAAAAGTGTTAGCAAACTGCCTTAGCAATTTTGCCCAACATTATATCAGAAAATCAAAGTGTTTTCGTCCCCGATAGAGTCATTTCGGACAACTCTCTTGTGTCTTTTGAAATCGCTCATTTCCCTAAAAATAAGAGATATGAGAATAAAGGGTGGTGTTCTTTAAAATTAGATATGAGTAAAGCCTATGACTGTGTCGAATGGTCTTTTCTTAAAAAGACTATACTTAAGATGAGTTTTAAGGTGGGTCTCTTTAATTATGGGATGTGTGAATTCCGTTTCTTTTGAATTCTTGGTCAATGGGCAAATTATTAGTGAGGTGTTTCCTAGTAGAGGCCTTTGACAGGGTGATCCCCTATCTCTCTATCTTTTTATTCTGTGTCTCGAAGTCTTTTCTAATCTTATTTCCTCTAGAACCCTTAGTGGAAAGATCTCTGGCATTCGTATTTGTAGGGGAGCCCCTATCATTTCCCATTTGTTCTTTGTTGATGATATTCTATATCTTTCAGCAAATGAGGTCGAATGTGGAGAAATTGTGAACATCTACAAACTTTATGAAGAGGCTTCGGGTCAAATGAAAATTTTGATAAATCGAAGATTTCTTTTAGTAAAAATGTTTTAAATTCTTTGTGGGAAACCATTCTTAACATTCTACAGGTTAAAGAAGCGAGAGTACATGATAATTATTTGGGTTTACCTATGATTGTGGGTAAATCGAAGAGAGCTATTTTTTACTTTATTAAAGAAAGAGTTTGGAGGAAACTTATGGGTTGGAAAGGAAAATTTCTATCGTAAGCTGGAAAAAGGTTGTGGCCCAAGCTATTCCTACTTATCTAATGAGCTGCTTTAGAAAATCAATTGTCCTCATTAATGAGATTTCGTCACTCATGGCGAAATTTTTGTGGTGTTATAACGGAAAGGAAAGAGGCATTCATTGGAGTCCTTGGAGAGAAGTATGTAAATCCAAACATGAGGGAGGCATGAGGTTTAAAGATCTTATCACATTTAACAAAGCGTTGCTTGCCAAACAGGTTTAGAGATTATGCGCTAATCCGAATGCTACCATTACCCGACTCCTAAAAGCCAAATATTTCCCGAGCAGTACCATTTTTGAAGCAAATTCGGTGGCTAACTCCTCTTTCACTTGGTCTAATATTTTGTCAGCTAGAAATATCGTCGCAAATGGGCTCCTTTGGAGGATAGGAAATGACACTTCTATCTCAATTTGGAATGACAGATGGGTCCCTAGACCTTCCACATTCAAGGTTATCTCTCCTTGTTCTTTGGAAGGTGGTAAAGTGTTAGATTTAATTTTGAAGGATCCAATCAAATGGGATGAAGAAAATATTAGAAACATTTTTCTCGAAGATGATGTCAATCACATTCTGAAAATTCCTCTTCCCTTAGCTGCTAAAGATGATAGGATTGCTTAGGCGTTCTCAAAGGACAGACGTTTTTTGGCGAAAAGCGCTTACATAGTTGCTCGGAAGGAATAAGAAAATTATGATAGCAATGCATCTTCTAGTACATCTCCATCATGTTCGTTTTAGAAGGATCTGTGGAATGCGAAAATGCCTAATAAATTGAAATTTTTTGCGTGGCGTGCATTTTCAAATATTCTTCCTGTGATGCAACTTCTACACAAAAGGATCACTAGCATCTCTCCGTTTTGTGACTGCTGTGATAATTCGGTTGAAACGGTGGAGCATGCTCTTAGAGATTGTCCCAAAACTGTTGCTATTTGGTTTTTATCTCCTTTAGGGATTTGGGTGCATCTTTATAATCACCTCAATTTTAAGGATTGGATAGTGGAGTTCCTCTCCCAAGTGGGCTCCTCCCACTTGGAAATTTTCTTTAGCTTGATCTGGTCCTTATGGAATGAAAGGAACCGTATTATCCATAGAGAAAAGCCACGAGATCCTCTCCTTATTGTCAATGTTGTATGTAATGTTCTCTTTGAGTATCAATCTGCTAATTCAAAAAATCTGACAGAGTTTCCCAATCATGCTCCTCCAGTGCCTAGCATTTGGTCCCCTACGGCTCATGATCTTTATAAAGCAAATTTCGACGAGGCATGGTGTGCTCAAAAAGGGGCTGCTGGCATTGGTGTTATTATTCGGGGTAACGCGGGCCGAGTGATGGGTTCTTTGGCAAAGAACTATCTGTATGTCACCTCTAGTGATCACTATGAGGCTATTGCTTTATTGGAAGCTGTCTTTTTCACGGCTAAAATAGGTTTCAGCAAGATCATTTTTGCGGGAGATTCCACAAGGGGATTCATGGTGCGTCTACCCATGAGGAAGATTTATCTAAACTTTCTACTCTTTTTCACAATATTAAGACTAAAGCTTCCTGCTTTTCGTCTTGCTCGTGGGCTCTTGTCAAGCATTCTACTAACGGTGCTGCTGATGTGCTAGCCATACTTGGACTTACTGATGGGTGCAATGAAATGTGGATGGAGGATGCCCCTCCACAAGTTTATGATACTATTGTATTTGATTTCTCTTACTAATGATATGCTATTTTCTATATAAAAAAAAAAAAGCAAAAATGATTAACATGCAACCTGAGTTGCATCATTGTGCGCAAGCGCTTTCTCTCTGATGAAAATAATTTAGGTACCTCTATTCGCGAATCGCGCCTACCAGATTATTGGTGGACTCCTACACTAAAAAAGGTTGAATGCGTTGAATAAATCATTTTTCCTTTCCCTCCCTATGTTTCATTGTCTGCCAAACAAATAAAGGGCTAATACTTTTAGGGTATCTGTATTTGCACCTATCGAATCTTCGATGACAATTAGGTAAAAACTATTGTCTCCTTTGAATCAGATGATGGAGATTTTTCATTCCAACCTTTCACACAATGATATTATTGTGTAACATTAGAGTCATTTTTGGTTTCATGTGGTGATTTGAATATCATATTTGAGAGTGATGTATGCCACATATTTTTTTAGTCACTTTTTTAGGATGTTTGTTATGGACTAAAAAACTAACGGTCTAATGATACGTCACATCTCAAGGTTCATTTTGGGAAGATTAAAGTAATCAATGATTTTTAACATAGGTGCCCTCAAAGATTCAGTAGTTGCAAATGAAGGTACTAATACTTTTATGGGAATATTAAATGATACACATTTCCCAGTACCTTTAAATTTACCAATCGAATTTATGAGGGCACTCAAAATAAAATTCATTGACTGCTTTGAATCAGAGGATATATATCGTTTTTTGTTCCAATCTTTTTCATGATAGATCTTGTTATCATGAGCATATCATTGTTGAATAAGGTTTAATCTCAACCACAGGTTTCAATCGATTGAGTATGGGAAAATCAATTGATTGAGTTTGAAAAATCAATCGATTGATTCTGGGCAGATCCAGATCTATAGGTTTGAATTCTTGGCTATTTTTGGAAGATTGCTTTAGCCAAAAATTTTCTAATGTGGTTTGGAGCCTATTAGGAGAGGTGTTTTAAATACTTGACAAGTTTAGAAGATTTCTTTGGTCAAGTTTTCAAAAGTGTTTAGAGCCTATTTACAGGAGGTTTCTCTAGGGGTTCCAGGCATTGTTTTGAGAGTTTTTCATGAGAGAAACTGTGGAGAACACTTTGAGAGAAAAAGTATTGAAGAATTGCTTGGGGATTGAAGATCTAATTGAAGTCGTTCTTGTATCGGAATCGTTATTATATTTCGACAGATATCTTCTCTGTTATTTGAAGGACTACGTCCTTATTTTTACAGTGTGTTGGTTGTTTAAGATCGTGTTTGATCTTGATTGAGAGTGCACTAGAGAGAAGAGAGTGTGTGCGTTGTAAATATTCAAAATAGTGCATATACTCTCGTGGACGTAGCCCTCGATTGGGTGAGCCACGTAAATATTTGTATTGTGTGTGTGATTATTTTTTGCTTGCATCTTCTTCATTTTTCCGCATTCATCACGATAGGGAGTTCGATAGAGTGGGTAGAATTCCTAACAGGTGGTATCAAAGCTAACAAGTGATATCAAAGCGAGGTTTACGCTACAATGGAGATAAAGGTCTCTAATGCACGATTTGAGGTGGAGAAGTTTTATGGAAAGAATAATTTCGCTCTATGACAAGTCAAGGTCACAGATCTCCTTGCCAACAAGGCATTGATGATGCTCTACTTGGAAAGGAGATGGGAAAGAAGGAAGACATGTCCGATGAAAAATGAAACTTTATTGATAAGTGAGCCGTAAGCACTATTCGATTGTGTTTGTTCGATGACGTTCTATATAACATTCTTCACGAGAAGAAGACAGTGGATCTGTGTAAGAAAACGAAATCTCTCTACATGACAAAGTCGTTGTCCAAGACTCTTCATAAAGAAATAACTCTACACCCTTCGTATGATGGCTGGTACGCGCATTCATGATTATTTGAATTCGTTTAATAAAATAGTTAGTGAACTATTGAGCTTTAATGTGAAACTTGAAGAAGAAGATCTCGCACTTCTCTTGCACACCTCATTGCCACCATTTATGAACACCTTGTTACCACATTAATTTATAGTAAAGATACTATTATCGTCGAAGAAGTGACTGCTACACTTTTTTCCGACGAATTGAGAAAACAACCTGAATCTAACTCCGAAGGAATTAGTCTCTTGAGCGAAAGGCGTCAAAACCATGATCGCAACAGAGATAAGTTCAGAGGGGACAATAAATCAACGAGAGGAAACAATAGGTCCAAATATAGGGGTAACATAAAGGATATTATCTGTTACTTCTGTAAACAATCTGGACATATTCACAAATATTGCAAACATAGATTAAATAATAATAAGGGTGATGAAGGGACTTTGCAATAAGCCAGTGTTGCTAAGTCAGATTCCGGTGAAGACCTATTGGGTCATTGTTAAGCTCTAATCAGTTTGATGGTAGATGGATCCTAGATTCAGGGGCATCGTATCAAATGTGTCCGTATAGGGATTGGTTTGACCAGTACAAGGTAGCCAATGGTGAGACGATTTTGATGGAGAATGACAGTATATGTGAATCAGTGGGTATCGGTTCGATCAGAATAAAGATGTTTGATGATTGTATTCGCACTTTTACTGAGGTCAGGCATGTGCCTGATCTGAAGAAAAATTTGATCTCGTTGGGAGCTTTGGATGAGATAGGATGTCAAGTCATCCTAGTATCCGAAAAATTAAAGATTGTACGTGATGCTATGACCTTGGTGAAAGGTGAAAAGATAGAGAATCTGTATACTTTAATAGGCAACACAATCAGTAGCAGTGATGCTGTAGCTACAAAAGATTCCAAGGGTTTTTCAGATTTGTGGCACAAGATGATTGGTCACATGAGTGAACGTGGGCTGACAGAGCTCATAAAGAACAAGACGATTTTTGAAATTTAAACTTATAAACTAAATTTTTGTGAAGATTGTATCTTCAGGAAGTAGAAGAAAGTTAATTTCTCCACTGGAAAACACACTTCAAAGGGGCTGATTGATTACATACATTCAGATGTATGAGGACCGACTAAAATCACTTCAGTAGGTGGAGCCAACTACTTTGTGTCATTCATAGATGACTACTCGAGAAAAGTTTGGGTGTATCCTATTAAAAATAAATTAGATGTATTTCAGAAATTCAGGCAGTGGCAGAGTATGGTTGAAAAGCAAACAGATAGAAAGGTGAAGATTCTCAGATCAGATAATGATAGGAAATACTTGTCATTAGAGTTCAAAGCTTACTGTGATAATCAAGGAATTGTTAGACACTTAACAGTTCCTGGAAATCCTTAGCAAAATAGTGTAGCAGAGAGGATGAACAGAACAGTATTAGAAAAAATACGTTGTATGTTGAACCATTCTGGCTTGAGTCGTGGGTTCTTAGTAGAGGCAGTGAACACGACATATTACTTGGTTAATTGGTCACGTTCAATGATATTGAACTCGAAAACTGCAAATGAGGTTTGGTATGGAAGACACGGGAGTTACTCTCACTTGAGGGTATTTGAATGTGCGACTTTTGCATTACTTCAGGGAAGTGAACGTTCTAACTTAGATTTAAAATCCAAAAAGTGTGCCTTGATTGGCTATAGTGAAGGAGTCAAGGGTTATCGTTTGTGGGATACACAATCTTATAAAGTGATAGTTGAAAGAGACGTTACTTTCAATGAAGATGAGCTTTCGATGAAAAAGAAGGAATACAAATCTCAATCATCTGATGATTCTCGGGTACAAGTTGATATTGAAAGGCATGAGTAAGATGAGAAATATAATGAAGACTCTGAGATAGAGCATGATAACACAAATTTGTAAGACTTGTAGTCTCAGGTACCGGTTCAGACTATCTTGAGAAGGTCAGAAAGGATGAAGAAACGTCCTAAAAAATTTAAGGATATGGTTCTTTTAACACTTGTACTTATCACGTTCCAGAAGCTCGGATGGATACAAATGCAGTAAAGTGGCAGTTAGCTATGGAAGAAGAATAACAGTCACTTTTGAAAAATGAGACTTGAAATCTCATGAAACTTTCTAAAGGGAAGAGAGTTATCGATTGTAAATGGGTCTTTCAAAAGAAAGAAGGTGATACAAGTGAAACTCTAAAGTTTAAAGCAAGGCTAATTGCAAAGGGGTTTTCTCAGAAAGAGGGTATTGATTATAATGAAATATTCTCTCCAGTTGTGAAACACACTTTAATTCGCACGTTATTGACAGTCATTGCTCAGAAAGATCTCGAATTAGAACAGATAGATGTGAAGACAGCTTTCCTCCATGGAGATCTTCAGGAATAGATTTATATGAGACAAACAGAAGGATTTGAAGCAGAAAGGTCAGAATTACTCGTTTGTAGATTAAAGAAATCCTTGTATGGTTTCAAGCAGACACCCATGCAGTGGTACATAAAATTTGATTCATATATGTTGGGCATCGGGTATCACAGGGGACAATATGATTGTTGTGTCTACTATAAAGAGTATGGTAAAAGGGAGTGAATTTTCTTAATTCTTTATGTAGATGATATGCTAATAGCAGTAAGAAGCAATGTTAAAATCAATAAGCTGAAGCAATCATTGATCCAGAAGTTTGAGAAGAAGGATCTTGATTTCATAAATAAGATCCTAGGTATGAAAATCATGAGAGATCGTGAGAAGAAGAGACTTTGACTAATTCAAACGACATTTATCCAAAAGCTCCTTGAGAAGTATAATATGAGTGATGTCAAGCTTGTATCAACTCCTCTAGTAGAGCATTTTAAACTCACAAAGAAGATGAGTCCATCCACACATAAAGAAAGGGAATACATGAAAAATATTTCGTATGCAAATGTCGTTGGGAGTTTAATGTATGTCATAATGAGTACACATCTAGATTTAGCACAGGCGTTGATTATGGTTTGCAAGTATGTCATGATGAGTACACATCTAGATTTAGCACAGGCGTTGATTATGGTTTGCAAGTATATGTTGAATCCGGGTAAAGAACATTGGCTTGCAGTGAAATAGATATTGAAATATCTGAAAGGTACAGCTGGACATGATTTGATGTTTGAAGGTGGAGAGATACAGGCAAGTTGAATCTCTACGGGTATGTTGATTCTGACTATGTTGGTGATCTTGATAGAAGAACTTCTACCACGGGGTATGTGTTCGTCTTAGCAGGTGAAGTGATTAGTTGGAAGTCTATGCTCCAAGGTATAGTTGCGTTGTCAATTATAGAAGTTGAGTATATAGGGCTACAGAAGCGGCTCAGGAAGCCTTGTGGCTTAAAGGTTTGGTCAGTGAATTTGGTGAGGTTGATGAGAGCATCGATATCTTTTGTGACAGTCAGAGTGCCATTCACCTGGCAAAGAATCAGGTCTTTCATGCTAGAAAAAAGCATATAGATGTCCAACATCATTTTATCAGGGATATGATAGAAGATGAAAAATATCGATTGAGAAGATCGATACGAAAGAAAACGTAGTAGACATGTTGACCAAGCCGGTTACGTAGAATAAGTTTAGACAATTAACATAATGTTGATGCTCGTTGTGGCGGAGATGTGGTTAGGGATGAAACTTTGGCGGAGATTATTGAATAAGGTTTAATCTCAACCACAAGTGTCAATCGATTGAGTATGGGAGAATCAAACGATTGAGTTTGAGAAATCAATTGATTCTGGACGGATCCAGATCCGCAGGTTTGAATTCTTGACTATTTTGGAATATTGCTTTAGCCAAATTTTTTCTAATGTGGTTTGGAGCTTATTAAGAGAAGTGTTTTAAATACTTGACAAGTTTAGAAAAAATTTTTGGTCAAATTTTCAAAAGTGGTTGGAGCCTATTTGTAGAAGGTTTCTCTAGGGGTTCCAAGCATTGTTGTGAGAGTTTTTCATGAGAGAAAAACTGTGGAGAATACTATAAGAGAAAGAGAATTGAAGAATTGCTTGGGGATTGAAGATCTGATTGAAGTTGTTCTTATGACGAAATCGTTATTATATTCCGACAGATCCCTCCTCTGTTATTTGAAGGACTACGTCCTTGTTTTTACAGCGTGTTGGCTGTGTAAGATCGTGTTTGATCTTGATTGGGAGTGCACTAGAGATAAGAGAGTGTGTGCGTTGTAAATATTCAAAATAGTGCATATACTCTCGTGGACGTAGCCCTCGATTGGGTGATCCAGTGACGTAGCCACATAGAAGGTTGTGGGGGCTCAAGCCCCCATTTAAATGTAGAGCTTCTTTCAAGTATGTGTCTTATACAACCTTCGTTTGTATATAAGCCCCAAATCTATGATATAGAAACCCCCAAATCGATGATAAAATACTACTAACATTATATTTATCTTCTGTAACCCTCACCAACAAAAATTCTTGGCTACGCCCCTGGGGTGAATCACGTAAATATTTGTGTTGTGTGTGAGTTTTTTTGCCTACATCTTCTTCATTTTTTTGCATTCATCGTGATAGGGAGCTTGATAGAGTAGGTAAAATTCATAACAATCATCACATTCAAACCTGATTTCAAGGTCACTTTTTTGGAATGTGTCACTTGAAATAAAAACAAACTCCACCGTAAAGTGGAAAGCAGTCAACGGATTTTAGGGTGGGTAAAGATTTGGTGGGTGAGTATAAAGATTCCTGCATTTTCTTTAGTAAATTTTTTTGAATGACTAAGTCTCAAGTCCCAACAACTAATCGATTTAAGAATTCAAGTTGGGGCTTATGTTTTGTCCGGACATGGAAGAGGAGGTTCGAAAGAGATGAAACTAATATTGTGATCACATCAAATGAGGGGAGCAGTCTGACAAATAAATATGACGAGAAACGGTAAAAACAATCGGGAAATTTCACCAGAACACTCTGCGAACCAATGGACAAAACATCATTTTTTTTTGTGCGATTTTTAAAAGGAGTTTCTTGTACTTTCCCATTTCCACCTGTTTAAGGCAACTTTTAGGATCTCTTAACTAAGCTAACTAAGCTTCATTTTGACTCTTTATCCAATTTAGCTTGCCTCTATTTTGAGCTCTAGTTGCACAGCTTGTTCCTCCTCTTGAAAACCATTAAAAGAGTTTTAACATCTACTTAAATCTTCAAAGGATCTCTACTAGGGTTCTCAATGGGTCGGATTAGGGTCGGGTTAGGGTTCAACCCGGCCCTAACCTATTCGGGCTAGGTTCCCAAAATTTTCAGCCTATTATAACCCGGGCTGCGATGTACTGAACCCAAACTCGACATCTATCTGACTAAGCAGGGCTTAGGCACCTTTTTAGGCTTTTTTTTCAGCTTTTTTTTTCTAATAAACTTTGGTTAGGTTATTTTTTTGTGCTATTTTTTCTAATAATATTTGATTGAGTTTGGGCTGTTTTTTTCTAATAAAAATTTGAAGAAGATTAAAAATTTAATTAAATAATTATATTAACATTATAAAGGCTCAGGTGTATGCTTTTATTCAAATATTTTATTTTAGTTTGTTGCACAATGGTTATAACGGACAACGGTTAATCTCAAGGAATTTAAGCAAATTATATTTAATTAAAATAATTATTTTTTTATAACTTTAAAAGGATATATATATATAAAATCTCCGGGCCGGGTGTTGGAACACTAAACCCAAGCCTGGCTCGGATTGATCCAGGTTGCAACATGTTTAGCCCGATCCGGATATCGGGCCGGATTTGCTTGATAGAAAGTACCACTTTTTTTTATTCGAATGTGGGCCAAAATCCGAGCCGGCCTGGCCCATTGATAGCCCTAATCTCGACCTTTACCTTCTCTTTATCTTGCCTAAGTGATTTTGGTGTTTTGTCCAAGGGATTTGGGTGCGTGGACAATTGCCTTGAGTGATACAAGGTGATTCGTTGGGTGGTCATCAATGATTGTTTGGATCGATTAAGTTCGGAAGCTATGGAAACAATCTGAGATGAATCGTTGGATTGCATTAGGATTTGGTAGGGCATGCGCATAGTGTCGGGATATCATTCGTACTCAATTGTAATCATTTTCTTCTATGGTGGATTTTGATTGCTCGGACTTTGGTCTTGTGATTTTCTCAGTGATTAGATTTCCACATAAAAATCATATGTTGTGCTAACTTTGTGGTTGTGCTTTATAATCGGCAGATGGTGTAGAAATCAGTGGGATAATCGCCCGTGTAAGAATTTCAATTGGTATCAGGACAAAGGCACGTGTCTAGAGTCAAATTGAATCGAATGTTCTATGGCATATCTAGTAATTTAAACCTACCTAGAGAGGGTATCTCAACCACACTACCACCTTTGTTTGACAGTCAAAATTACTCGTAGTGGAAAGCAAAGATGATGGCTCTCCTCAGATCTATGGACCTTATGGTTTGGACACCACCTCAAGAGAAGGTGCATTTGGAAGGTGTCGAGCTAATTATTACAAAACTTGCTCACCATTACACAAGTGAAGAAAAAGAGGCACTCAATGCTACCTCTAGAGCAATGTATCCCATGTTTGGGGCTGTAACGGCGTCCGAATTTCATAATATTTACAATTGTGAGGTTGCTAGAGATTGGAAAATCTTGGAAACCACTTTTGAAGGGACTTCCCCAGTTAAGATTAACAAGTTAGAAATGCTCCCAACACAATTTGGGAATCTTAGAATAGATGAGAATGAGTTCTCAGACTTCTACACTAGGCTCAATATATATATGATGTTGTCGACGGTTCTTTTTATTTGGGAGAAGAAATTCCATCACACAAAGTTGTCAGGAAGATCTTATGGTCTTTACCTGAATATTTTCGTATCAAAGTGACGACTATCTCAGAAAGTAAGGATGGTAATATTAATATTGATTAGCTTGTGGGGTCCCTGCAAACATACGAGTCTCAAAACCAAGGTGATCAAAGGTAAAAGAGTATTGCCTTTAGATCTTCCAAGAAGATCGTGAAGTGGATAAGGAAGGTGAGAGTGATGATGGAGATAACTTTATCTTGTTTGTTAAAAACTATAAGAAGTTTTTCAAGAACGGAAAAATACGGGGCATGTCATATGAGAAATCAAAAGGAACCTTTAAGAGGCCCCTCAAGGGACTCATGAAAGGACAGTCAATGTTTCAAGGGTCACGGCTATGACCATATTGCTTCAGAGCATCCCAACACGAAAAAAATGAATCTGATGGGTCTCATCATGAGTTCAGGGCATTTGTTGCTTTAATTCATGAGGGTGAATTTAATGATAATCAAGAAATATTTGGGCTTACTTCCACTTCTGTGTTGATGAATGTTGAATGTGATATTTAATGTAAAAACATTTTTGTGTTGGAGAATGAAGTTCATGGGTTAACGGATGAAGTTAGCTAGGCTGCATTTGGGTTAGCTCTTTTGGCGCTAAGAGCAGCTCTTTCACTTTTTAGCTCCTGCGAAAAACTACTTTTACATTTGGTAATACAGTTTTTTGCCTCATTTGTTATGGCGGGAAACTGTTTTAAGTGATAAAACTGTTCTATGCCCGCTCTATTCCAGAACAGATTTTATCTGCTCTAACAGAGATTTTCAGGCAAAGAGTTGATTCTACTCTTATAAGAGCTAACCCAAACGCAGCCTTAGATTTTTAGAATGTGATGAGCTTGAGTATTGCACTAACTTTAATGTTGTTTTTTTAGAATGAAAAATTCAAAGTTTGACTTGTCCTGTTAGAAAGTTGGATCTTTTTAGCCAATAATTAGTAATGGGTGACATCTATCGTCTTAGAGCGACCGGTGATTTGATGAATTGAAAATGTGTGAGAAAAGATCCTATCAAGTGTCCTGTGGCACAAAACGCCTTGAGTTCTTTTGAACCATCAAAATGGTTTTTAGATAGTGGGTGCACAAGGCACATGACAAAAAATAAAACTTGTTTCTCTTCGTTGAAGAACTCTAAGGAAGGATGTGTAACATTGGGGAATGTGGGAACCTCTACGTTGATGGATGTCTTATATGTGGATGGATTGAAGGCAATTTAATTAGTATCAGTCAACTTTGTGATGAAGGCGTGAATATTTCATTTACTCAATTTGGATGCTTTGTCTTTAATTGTGTGTTAAATGGAATTAAGCCTTCAGATCCAATTGATACATATTTCATGTGATACCCGAGTCATCTTGCCTAACTACTTCAGATGATCAGGTTGATTTTTGACATCGTTGCCTAGGTCACATGAACATACAAGGACCTAGTGAAAATGCCAATAATCAACTTATAGGAGGCTTAATAAACTAAGTAATACTTCTAGCTCCTTGTGTGGTGCATGCCAATTGGGCAAGCAAACAAGATCTAACAAAAACCCATATCATTGATGGAGAAGAGACTGGAACCCTGTGAATACACAATATTTGGGCCGGAAATAAAATTTTGCTTCCCTGTATGGCCTTAAATGAGCGAATGGTGAACATCTTAAAGAGCTCATGATTTAAGAAATTGGTTTGGAGTCTTAATCAAATAGATTGAAGCATTAAACGCTTCAACCAAGTAAGTAGGGGGCATGCCGGGCTGGGCCAGAAGAGCTCAACCAATGTTGAAGATATGTGGTTGTTTTCTCTCGGCAGCCTCATTCTACTGAGTATGGGAGCATGATCCACGCCATGAAAAATGCCATGTATCTTGAAAGTGGCTATAAAAGAATTCCCTTCCATTAGTTTGTAGAGATTAATTAATCCCACATGAGAAATTTTTTTTTAATATTCGTGGGTTTTGATCCTCACGCATGCTCTCGTCCTTTGTGCGGGTCCCCTCCCAGTGTACTGTGCTAATAGTGGATCTTTTTTTCATACAAGTTTGTACGGCCACTACATTTTGGGTTGTCTTTGTCACATGACATCCTAAAAAAAAAAACAAAGAAAATAAATAATACAAAGACAAATAACAAAAGAAGAAAGAAATCGTTGTATTCAATTAGTGATTCACTAGTTAGGTCAGTGAGCAAATTAACATATGCTGGAAAAAATACCGTAATATTGACCCGATATAATATACGGATTCAGCTCAAGGCACGAGAAATTTCGATATCTTTAAATCAATATTTTTCCCCACTACTTTGATCAAGTGATCATCAACAAGTTATTAGCAAACTAGTTTTAGGATACAACAAATTGGCTGTGTATTCTTTTGATGGATTTCACGAATTCGATCACACTATTTGAAACACCAAATATCGCAGGAGGCTCAGATAAAGACCTTTAAAGACATAATAAAGAAGGGGGGAGAGAATTAATTACTCGCAGTGACGAAAGCAGGGATTCGGTCCCTTTAAATAGAAGTTCAAGTGGCGCAAACGCGTAAAGACATGTTAAAAGCAATCTTCGAAATGTACATAATGGTCACAAACGAACGGTCAAAATTTTTAAACTTTGGTCAAAGTCAAAAGTTCAAAATACGATTACACTTATGCTAAAAAAGTAATCATCAAGTACACAGCACCAGGCCACGTGCCCATACCGACTTGGCCCCATTCGGCACGCGCACATGTGTTTGACTAATAGGGTGTATAGCGGGGGAACCCAAAAAATTGGGTGCCCGTTGGGCAAAGGGTGCAAACATTTGTCCCAGTGTTATTTCTTATAAGCCAACAACCACTCATATTGTTGTCGATGTGGGACTATCCCCAAGTGCAAAAAAACAAAAAAAACTTTCATAAGCTTTAAATTTTCTAACATATATATATATATATAGGGAAAGAGAAAAATCCGCCGGGCATAGAGATATTTCTACACCAATTGATATAGGTGCGACACGCAGCGCCTTTTTTGTGAGGTGATGGGTGGCATGGGTCTCACTTTACTAACGAGGGTTAAAATTTTAAAATATTTTAAAAGTTATATTCCCTATCAGCCGTCATTCTTGACTTTTTTAGAAGCCCTTTTAAAGGCTATTTTTTCTTTTTTCTCTCTTTTTCTAAGAAAGTGTTTGACTTATTTTTTTTAGGTATATTTTACTCAAAAAATATGAACGCCCGATAGCGAAACGCTAACACCTCGACAGCGAAACACCGAGACCCCAATAGCGAGACACTGGCATCTTGGCGGCGAAGCGATGGCACCCTAGCGCCGGGGTGTCGGTGCCTCTATATTGCTTTAAAAAAAAAAAAAAAAAAAAAAAAGGGGTCATCAACTCCACATTTCAAGGGCGCCGACGCCTCTATATCGAGGTGTCAGCGCTTTGATTATATATATATATATATTAGGAGCGCCTCTATATAGAGGCGCTGGCACTTTGATTAAAAAAAAATTATTATTATTATTTATTATTATTATTTTTTATATCGAAGCGCCAACACTTCAATATAGAGGCGCCGACGCCTCTGAAACGAGGTGTTGATGCCCCATTTTTCTTTTAGCAAAGTGCCAACACCTTGATATAAAGGCGTCGGGCACTTCGCTACCGAGGTGCTAGAGCTCCGCTACCGGGCGCTCACATTTTTTGAGTAAAATATACATGAAAAAGTAACTCTGACAGTTTCTTGAAAAAGTTGAGAGAAGAAAGAGATAAGAGACTTTACAAAAGTAAAAAATGACGGCTCGAACGCTATTTAACCATTAAAATACTAGTTAGTAAAGTGGTTCCCATGCCACCCATCACTTCACAAAAAGGGAGTTACGTGTCGCACCCATATCAATTGGCACTAGGGATGCAGGTACGGTGTACCGAACTGAAATTGAAATTTTCGATTTTCGGTATGGTACACCACAAATCGAAACCGAACTATGAATCGGTTCGATTCGGTGTATCGATTTGCAAGAAACCGAACCGAAACCCATTTTTTCAGCGTTCGGTTCGATCGGTTTGGGTTCAGTCCGATCCTGATTCGGTGTCTCGGTTTGATTCGGTTTGGATCTCTGCAACTCTCAGATCTGTTGCAGGGAGACGGTGGAGAGGAGAGAAAGAGTGAAAACTTGAAGTAGCTATAAAAAAAAATTAGGGTAAGAAACATTAGTGTCCCTGAGCAGATTTGCGATCTTCTCGGTCTGCGCAAGGATCTCCATCAAATCAAGTGATCAAATGGTAGTAGTCCCATCGAACAATCATAGGTCATGTTTGAGTGCGTCGGAGAATACAGGAAGTGATGGCAAAGGCAAGCAGGGAGCGACCTGTCATGGGGTCACTCTTCTAGCAGTGTCAGCCCGTGCGGCACCTAACGCCCGATGCGCTAAGTCAGCCTAATTCAACTCACAACTGAGCAACGCAATGCGGATTCTCAGGTACTACGAAGAGTATAATGCTTGTCTCACTCAAGCTTCACTACGGCCTCTACGTTCGAACTTCACCCTGCGAAGCAACGCAACAGGTCAGGGACGGCGACTGCAGTTGAGAATGCGATAGGCAGCAATACGCATATACCGAGTCCCCTTTAGGCTAAAACCCGCACTGCAAAGGTGGTTGGAAACCACCAATGCGATGGCCCTAGTACACGACGTAGCTAGGACGACCACGCTCCAAGCATGGCTCGGATGTACACACATAAGCCCAAGAGGCTAGTACATGTATTGGGTCGGGAGACTCCAACTCATGTCTCCCCATATAAGGGTAAAACAGTAATTTAGCCAGAATGGCAGGAGGACCTCAAATCCTTTGGTTTGACATATTTTACTATTCACATCGCAATGCTCCACATCGCTAGCCCAGTTGATCATGTCGCATCCGTGTCACTCCCAAGTCTTCACTCTTCATCCCAATATGCCGCGATGCCCTCGTGGCTCACGACCAATACACTTGGTGCCGCCCTCGGGGGCCTCGACGCACCAGTGATGCTAATGATGCAGAGAGGAAAAATGGCCCTACGATAGACCCGAATGGCCACGCCGCGTCCCCCATCACAGACCTCCGAATGTGTGGTGTTGAAGAGCCAACACGCCTTCTCGAAGGAATCCGCCATGGATCAGATGGTGTGGAGATTGCCACGGGAATATCGGATGGTGATCATTGATTGAAAATTATGGTTTAGTGAAAGAGAAGGGTTAGAGAGAGAGAGAGAGAGAGAGAGAGAGAGAGAAGAGAGACGAGACGACAGAGGGATTTGGGGGAAAATAGCGGGGAATTGGGGTATGCGAGAGAAGAAAAGGTAAGTCGATTTCTGAGGAGGGTCTGCTGGTTTACCCAAATAGTCTGTGTTTTTATAGTGGATAATGAGGAGTCTTTAGGCTTTTTACTTTTTAGGTATATATATAATAGACTATTAGTATATATATTAGACTATATATATATATATATATATATATATTATCAAGGTATTGTATAATAAACTAATATATTATATTAGACACTACAAAAAATAAGACTATTAGCGACAGTTTTTTTGTTAATAGTGGCAGTTTATGGCTGCCACTAATAATCTTTTTTTTTTGTAGTGAGACTAATATCAGACTAATATATATATATAGTACTATAGTAGTAGTATATATGGTATATTCTATATAATATATTAGTATATAGTATATAATATATAGACTATATATATTGCTAAAGGAAATATAAAAAATTTATATTAATCAAAAGAAGATGTATATACATGACATGTACATGATCATTAAAAATTATAAAAAAATTAAGAATAGAAAGAATTATATATTAAAGTACACAAAAAATAAATAAAATTACAGATCCACTTCCTCATCTATATTTCCTAACATATCCTCTATTGTGGTTAAGTTGCGGTCTTCTCCCGAGATTCTGCGCTCGCCTCTCTCCTGTGAGATCCAATCTTTCAAATATACTAACGATTCAACCGTGGATTCCTTCAAGCGACTTCGGAATGTCCCTAAAATTCTTCCACCTGCACTAAATGCCGATTCTGACGCAACTGTAGAGACGGGAGTTGTTAATAGATCTCGTGCCATAACGGAGAGCACAGGATATTGATAAGAGACATTATTCCACCACTCTATGACTTTAAATTTATTTTCGTTAGTTTCATTCTAAAAAATCGGACAATTTTCAAAATAATACTCAAGCTCATCACTAGTATCCAAGGTTGGTGTAATTATATCTTCCACATTATTTTGTATATCATACTTTTCCATTACCGATGAAAAACTATATGTATTAATTTATTTATTAGAATTATTTGTATTTAATTTTTCTTTTTAATAATTAAAAAGTTTAAAATATTTAGATTTATAGTTCATTAACAAGGTTTGAGCTTTAGTGGAGTCACAATTATTTTGCATCCTTAAAAGAAAGTTTAGTACTATTAGTTTATATCTCGGCTCCATTATACTTGCGAAGGTCATATTCAAATGAAAATTTCCTTCAATATTTATCTTATTTTTTTTACATTTTTAAAATGGAGGGATGTCCATGTTCCTTATTGGAAAATAATTGGCTTAAAATTTCTACATTTTGAATGACATATAGGTTGGAGGTTGTATATAAAGAATTGAAAAAAAGAATTGTAGAATTTTTAAAACATTCGATATTTTTTTTATCATTGATAGTTCTTCCCAAGTACTGATCGATGTCGAAATGTAACTATATTTCGTACATTAATTCCTATATTTAGCTAGCCGATGAAAGCATCTGATGGCTGTTATGGAGTTTCAATATTCACAGGTATTTCTGACCGTTGGATCGTTAAAGAACATAAAAGAGAACAATTAAGGGTTACGCAAGAGCTGTGGATCAAAAAGGTCAAACGAAGCATCGAAATCCGTAAAATAGCTCAACATCCACCAGGAGAATGGAGACTCTACCCATATATGTCAATCGATTGAGAACCAAGTGTCAATCGATTGACTAGAGAGATAGTTTTACCCTCTTTTTCGAATTTGAGGTCAATCGATTGAGAAAGAATTCTCAATCGATTGAGGTAATTAGGGAAATATTTTGCTCGTCTCTATATAAAGAAAGCTACGGCTTTGTTTTGTAGATCTACTCTCTATCTTTTCTTCCACTCTTGGGCTCACATTCTCTCTTTTCTTTTAGGGTTTTCTCTGGGTAGATTGTACATAGGCTTTTGTATTTCTTTTCTTTTACAGTTTGTGGAATCATAGATTGTATTTAGGAAAAATATTATAAAAAGATCTTTGGGGTGATAAATAAAAAGTGCATATTTAAGGAAATGACTTCGAGTTTACAACGAGATTGTACACCAAGGATGAGCGGCTAAATCATTTGTTCAAGGAGGAAGCGATCCCCATATAAGTAACATTTTTATGATTAACTCCACAGTTTCTTAATTTCATCATGGAATCATTTTGTTAAAAAGTGTACTTAAATTAAGTATCTTTTGAATACTTTATTATGACCGTTGATCTACGTTATCAACGACCATAATCGTCAGATCTGTACCTGCAGACCGATCTGGGCTGTAGAGTGATTATATGTTCATGGTCATAATTTAAGAATCTTGAGATACGCTATACTTTTTACATGATTCATACCGCAATGATAGGTTGAGTCATCGTTTTTAGATAGGGTATGCCGGATTGATGATCATGTTTTCTTACGATTCATTTTTCTAGATAAATGATGGTGTGATTGATGTGTTATGGAATTGTGGGTTTAATGGTAGAAGGTTATAAATCTGGGGTAGCAAATTCCTTGATCATTCATAAAATTATCGTTTTATTTATCAGAAATTGTCTTGCTCAGATTAGTTATGTTACTTGCATCTAGAATAGTATGGTAATTGTTTTACAAATTGAACTTTCTCCCTTGGTACTTCCTTGAGCATTTCAAATCTCTTTAAGGATTAGTTAAATTTCACGTTTTTCTGTGAGTTCGACACCCTTGATTTTACTGTGCTACAACTGATCTTGTGCACTTGCAAGGGTACAATTTAAAACCGATCAAGTTTTTGGCGCCACTGTCGGGGAATCGGCGAAATTTTGATAATTCAGAAAGAGATTTTTATGAAATTGTTTGACAGTCAATCGAATGAGATCTTCTCCTCAATCGATCGACTGTGTTCTGTGTTTGTGGTGTGCGGATTTGTCAATCGATTGAGTCGAAAGAGTCAATGGAGCTTGAAGGTTGATTTTTAATTTTTGAAATTTGAAATTTGCAATTTGAAGTTTGAAATTTAATTTCTAAATTGAATTTTGATTTTCTTGTGTAAATTTTGATTTTTGAAATTTAGAATTGGCATTTTGATTTTTGATTTGTAAAATCTTCTTCCCTTATTTTCTTCTCTTTGATAAAATTTTGTGGAATTCTTTTAGAGAGTAGAGGATTTTTAGGATCTCTGTTTAGGATTTATAGGAGTCTTTTATTCTTTTTCTTCTTTTCCTCTATTAGGTAAGATTTTGTAAGATTTTGTGGATTATTTTTAGATTTTAAAATTTGATTTTGAAATTTGAATTTAAATTTTTTTAAAATTTGAATTTGAATTTCGATTTTTGAAATTTTAAATTTGAATTTCAAAATTTTGAATTTTGGGTTTTAAATTTTAAATTTTGAATTTGAATTTGAAATTTAAAATTTGAATTAAAATTTTGGAATTTTAATTTTGACTTTCAATTTTTAAAATTTAAATTTTGAATTTTGAATTTCGAAATTCGAATTTAAAAAAATAAAAATAAAAAAATAATACTAATAATAATAAAAACTTTAATTTTCTTTTCTTCTGGCTATTATTCATTTTAGAAATTAAAAAATTCTCTGTCAATCGATTGAGACTGGAATATTATTTGTTGTGGATATTTTTGGAATTCTTCCAATCGATTGACATTTCTTTGTCAATCGATTGACTAGACCTCTGTTGCTTGCCTTCTCAGCTGACATTTCTGTGCTGTCCAGCTAGGCTTTTGAACCTCAATCGATTGATTTTATTACATCAATCGATTGACGGATAAGTCTCTGTTAGAATATTATACTTTGTTTTGTTTCAATCGATCGAGACCATTGCTTCAATCGATTGAAGCTGAAATCTATGAGTTTATTGTGGATTCAGTAATCCTTGTTTTGGGTGTTGGTGCATGAGTTTTACTCGATCTCATCACCCACATCTACAATCATTTAATCTTGAGATCGAACGGTTTTGCAGAGAGAATCGCAAAATCCAAAGGAATCAGTATCATCATACTGAACTCGTGGCAGATCAAAGGCCAGAAATGAATGGGAACAATCAAAACATCAATAATAGAAATAATGGAAATAATAATCATGATGAGGGCCCAAGAATATTGAAATATTATAATGACCCTGATTTTTACGAGGATCAGGATAGTATCATGCATGCCCCCATTCCAAGAAACCATTATGAATTCAAATCCGCGATGATTCAAATGTTACCAATTTTCCATGCATTGTCCAATGAAAATCCACATGCTCATTTAAATGAGTTTACTAGGGTGTGTAAAATGTTCAGAGTTCACAATGTTACCGATGAGATAGCTAAGCTACGACTATTTCCTTTCTCTTTAAGGGATAAGGCAAAAACTTGGTTCTATTCGTTAGAACCACAATCTATCCAGAGTTGGGCAGAGCTATACCGTCAATTCTTTAAAAAATATTTCTTGATGACTAAAACCATTGAGTTGTGTCAGAAGATTCAATTTTTCTCCCAACAACCTACAGAAATATTTCATGAATGTTGGGAACGCTTCAAGGAATTGATTAGGAGTTGTCCTAATCATCAACTTCCAAGGTGGCAACAGGTCCAAAGTTTTTACAATAGATTGATTCCAGAAGAGAAACGCATGGTTGATGCATATTGTGGAGGATCATGCGCCACAAAAGAGGTTGATGAATTGTGGGCGTTGTTTGAAAAGTTATATCAAACCTCAATACAAAATGCGACAATGGGGCGAACTAACTTAGATGTGGCAACTAAATCTCATGTATTGACCAGAGATGGACTATATGATGTCAACAATAATAGCTCAGATCTATCAACAAAAGTTGACATGTTGTCCAAACAAATGAACATGTTATTAGCTGCAACCAAGCAAGCAAAAATTCCCATCAACCCCACGACTTGTTCAATTTGTGACCACCCAGGTCACATAGCTAACGAGTGTCCAACTACCTTGTCATTCTTCCCTGATGAACCTACTCCTCAAGAGCAGGTGAATCTGACTAAATCTTATCAGCGGCAAGGTAGGAACATGTACTCAAACACCTACAATCCGGACTGAAAAAATCACCCCAACTTAGGATGGGAAGGATCAAACCAAACTGGACAGGTGAACCAGCAGTACATATCCAACATAACGAGTGGACAACAGAACTTTCGTCCACAACAGAATTCTAATTTTTAACAGAATTCTCCTTATTATCATTCAAACTCTGAGTTCTGTAAAAACCAGAATTTCAATCAGAATTTTAATCAATCTCAAACTACCGCTGCGAAAGATTCTGATTTGGAAGAAAAGATTATGCGAAATATGCAAGCTTTTCAGCAGATGATGATTGACCAATTTAGCCAATTGATCAATCAATTGAGTCAACGAGAGGAAGGTAGGCTTCCTAGCCAACCCACCAACAATCCTCGAGGCCAAGCATCACCTGATGAAGGACCATCAAATTGTCAACAGTTGAAAGTTATTACTGTGTTGAGAAGTGGGCAAGTAGTTGATAATCAAGTGGAAATGTCAGTGGAACCTGATAAGGAAGAAGAAAAAGAAGCAAAAAAAGGCAAAGGGCTAGAGAAAGGAAAAGAGAAAGAATCTCCTCAAATTGTCCAATAAGGACCTGAAGAAGAATCAGAAAATGAACCCCATTCCTATACCCCAAAGGCACCATTCCCTGAGCGCCTAACACCTCCATCTAGAATGGGGAAATGAGCGTAAAAAATAGAAGAAATCTTTGAAACATTCAAGCAGGTAAGGATAAATCTTCCATTACTTGAAACAATCAAGCAAGTTCCTGAGTACGCAAAATTTTTTAAAGATCTATGCACTCGTAAGAGAAAAGCACGTACTCAAGTTTTAAAGAAAGTATTTCTGACTAATCAAGTCAGTTTGATATTGCAATTGTATGCCCCTCAAAAACTTAAGGATCCTGGAGTCCCAACTGTTCCATGTGTCATTGGTGGGCAACTAATTGGTGAGGCATTATTGGATTTGGGTGCAAGTGTCAATCTAATCCCATACTCAGTGTACGAGAAATTAGGACTTGGCGAATTAAACACAACAGTTACACTCCAACTTGTTGATAGGTCAGAAAGAAGGCCTAGGGGTATCATCGAGGATATTTTGGTTGGAATAGACAAAATTTTCTTTCCAGTGAACTTTGTTGTGTTGGACATGGAACCACCAGTTAAATCCATCAATCAAGTCCCAATCATTTTTGAACATCCATTTCTCGCAACTGTTAATGCCTACATTAATTGTCGAACGGGAGTCATGGATGTTTCTTTTGGAAACATGAAAGTCAGGCTCAATATATTTCATGCGATGAACCATTTTTCCAATGAGGATGAGGTTGATTATTTCTACATCGATCAGGTAGACGAAGTAGTGGACGAAGCTTTACCATCAATGCTTACCAAAGAAGAATTCGTAACTGCTTTGTTGGTCATCTATGAAGAAAAAAGATCTGAAAAGAAACAACCAGAAGAGAAGATGATGAGTTCATTAAGTGTAGATGATAAGTTATGTGAAATTGAGACTAAGGTGGAACCATTACCTATTGAGGTAAAGGATGAGCTGACTCCATCAATCGAGCAGCCACCAACCGTTGAATTAAAGAAACTGCCTGAGTCACTCAAATATATTTTTTTGGGACCTCAAAAAACGCTTCCGATAATTATCTCATCAACATTATTGGAAAAGCAAGAGTATGAATTGCTAAAAGTGCTTAAAGATCATAAAAAGGCTATCGGATGGACCTTAGCTGACCTTAAAGGGATTGATCCGTCAGTATGTATGCATAAAATACATATGAAAGATGATAGTACACCATCGATAGAACCACAAAGGCGACTTAATCCAAACATGAAAGAAGTCGTTTTAAAGGAAATCATCAAGTTACTCGATGTTGGAATAATCAATGCGATCTCTGATAGTGAATGGGTAAGTCTAGTTCAAATTGTTCTAAAAAAGTCTGGGATAACAATGAAAGAGACTAGTGAAGGAGAATTGGTACCTAGTCGCAAAAGTACGAGGTAGCGTGTGTGTATCGATTATCAAAAATTAAACATGGCTATCAGAAAAGATCATTTTTCCCTTCCATTCATTGATCAAATTCTTGAGAAGTTAGCAGGGCAGGAGTTTTACTGTTTTCTCGATGGATATTCGGGATACAACCAAGTTCTCGTATTTCCAGCTGATCAAGAGAAGATAACATTCATGTGTCCTTATGGTACTTTTACATATCGCAGAATGCCATTCAGCTTATGTAATGCTCCAGCCACTTTTCAACGATGTATGCTAGCCATATTTTCGGATATAATTGATAAATTCATCGAGGTATTCATGGACGATTTCTCCATTTTCGGGAAGATGTTTGAATCATGTTTGAATCACCTTTCACAAGTGTTGCAACGTTGTGTAGAATCCAAACTTGTTCTCAGCTGGGAGAAGAGCCATTTTATGGTTCGACAAGGAATAGTTTTGGGGCATATCATTTCGAAAAAAGGGATTGAAGTCGACAAAGCAAAAGTTGACTTAATTGCTAATCTGCCTCCACCAAAAAGTATTCATCAAATCCGATCATTTTTGGGTCATGCTGAATTTTACAGACGATTCATCAAAGATTTTAGCAAGGTAGCTAAACCATTGTGTACCTTACTTGAAAAAGATGTTCTGTTTGAATTTGATGAGGAATGCATGAAGACCTTCCTAAAATTGCATGAGTTGTTATCATATGCACCGATAATCCAACCACCAGATTATTCTCTACCTTTTGAACTCATGTGCGATACATCCGACTATGCTATTGGAGCAGTCTTAGGGAAAAGGATAAACAAATTACCTCATGTGATCTACTATGCCAGTATGACGCTGATTGATACACAATTAAATTACACCACCACCGAGAAGGAATTGCTAGTTGTGGTGTATGCATTAGATAAATTTCGTTCCTATTTATTTGGATAAAAAATAGTGGTCTTTTCAGACCACTCTGCATTGAAATATCTGTTGGCAAAAAATGACACAAAACCAAGGTTGATCCGATGGATCTTGCTCCTCCAAGAATTTAACTTCGAGATCAAAGATAAAAAGGGGGTTGAAAATATTGTAGCTGATCATTTGTCAAGAATTTTGTCTGAAGAATCATCTGTATCTGAGGCTATCCGTGACACCTTTCCGGATAAGCAGTTAATGACAATTGATACAACAACCACAAAAGTTCCTTGGTTTGCCAATATTTTGAATTATCTGGTCACTAGCAGAATCCCTATGCAATGGAGTAAGAATGATAAAAATTTGTTTTTCTCCTAGATTAAATACTATTTTTGGGATGAACCATAGCTGTTCAAATTTTGTTCAAATCAAGTCATCAGAAAATGTGTGCCTGAAGAAGAGCAACTGAGCATCATAAATTTTTGTCATGCTGGGGCCTGTAGAGGCCATTTCGGAGGACAAAAGACCGCACAAAAAATTCTTCAAAGCGGATTCTACTGGCCCTCTATCTTTTGGGACACTGTAAAATTTTACAAAGAGTGCCAACAATGCCAACAGCTTGGAAATATATTAAGACGAAATATGATGCCACTGAACCCGATTTTGATTGTTGAGATTTTCGATGTTTGGGGGATCGACTTCATGGGTCCTTTCCCCCATCATTCAGTTATTTATACATTCTGGTGGTCGTTGATTATGTCTCAAAATGGATAGAAGCTGTGGTAACCCGATCAAATGATCACAAAGTCATGGTCAAATTCTTAAAAGAAAATGTGTTTAATAGATTTGAGATCCCAAGAGCAATCAGTAGTGATGGCGGTTCGCACTTCTGCAATAGCCACTTTACCACTTTAATAAAGAAATATGGCGTCACCCACAAAGTAGCAACGCCATACCACCCGTAGACCAGTGGTCAAGTGAAAGTGTCGAATCGAGAGATCAAAAGAGTTTTAGAGAAGATGGTACGATCGGATAGAAGAGATTGGTCGAACCGGCTATTTGATGCTCTGTGGGCATATCGTACTACATTCAAGACACCGATTAGAATGTCGCCATTCAGGATTGTATATGGGAAAGCATGCCATCTCCCAGTTGAACTGGAACATAAAGTATTTTGGGCTGTAAAAAGATTTAATTTTGACATGCAAGAGGCAAGGTCCAATCCCAGGTTACAGCTAAACGAATTAGAAGAGCTACGCTATGATGCGTATGAGAATTCGAAGATGTACAAGGAGCGGTATAAAAAGTTGCACGATCAATCAATTTCTCAGAAGGAGTTTCACATCGGACAAAAGGTTTGGTTGTTTAACTCCAAACTCAAGCTCCATCTAGGAAAATTGAAATCAAGGTAGGAAGGACCATTTCAGGTTGTATCCACTACCGTGCATAGTGCGATTGAGATTAGAAGTCTTAAGGACAATCGAACTTTCAAAGTAAATGGGCAACGACTTAAACCAATGGTTGAGCCAATGACCCAGTTCAAGATTGAAGCGATGTACCTCAGTGACCCGGAAAAGTGAACAATGAAGTGGTCGAGCTGTTGACACATAAACTCAGCGCTTCCTGGGAGGCAGCCCAGTGTGTTTTTAGTTTCTTCTTGTGGTAAAAATGAAAGTCTTTGTCAATCGATTGACCGGAGACAAGTCAATCGATTGACCTTTTACAAGGCTCAATTGATTGATAATTGCACTATCAATTGATTGAAACTTCCATCATCATCATCATCTCATCCCTGCATGCGTGTGTCTGACCAATCGGCACAACTGTTATGTCAATCGATTGAGACTCAATTGTCGATCGATTGACATTACCTCAAGTTAATGACCAGTTTTTAGAAATCAGAGCGTCAATTGATACATCTTATCGATTGCAGCTAATTGAAGGGGCACGTCAATGTCAGTAGATTGAGACTAACCTCTCAATCGATTGATTTGATTGCCTATTAACTCTGCTAGTTTCCAAGACACCTAAACGGTGCGACTTTTCGTGAAAAGGGTATTTTCAATCGATTGACACCACTATGTCAATCGATCAACATTAACCATGCTTGAGTGGATTGTACCACGTCGCATTCGCATTCCAAATGCCCTTTCAAATTCCCGCAACGTGGTGGAGGTCAACCCGTGTCAATCGATTGAGACTAGTCTCTCAATCGATTGACGATCACACTATAAAATGGGGACACCCGTGGTCCCCTTCTTCACAAACCTCCTCCAATCTGAGCGTTGATTTTTATTTTCATTCTCCTCATACGCGATCGAAATGGCGGCACCTGGTCCACTGATCTACCGACCACCTCGTCCCGCCAACAATCCTATGCGCATCCCCAATGACGAGTATGTGGATCGCCAGTTTCAAACGGAGAATTTATTTGATCTCGTAAAATATCGATGCATCACCGAAGCCGCTCGTTCAATCGAATTCATCGAGGCTCTGCACTTGGAGATGTTGCTCGCTCCTCCGCCTATAGATGTCTCATTGCGTATCTTACGGCTATTTTACCAAAATATGGAATGGGTATCAGCCACACTATCGCCGACGGGTTTGCCATTCATCCGCCTTGAGATTGACAACTGGTCGTATAACTTGCATGCCACCGATCTTACCCGTGCATTCAATTTCTATGTGGTTCCTCCATTGAACAATCACATCAATCCCGCCGTTGATCTTAGCCAGGACCTCATGATCAACAACATGTGTGGAGGACGGCGCGGGTCCGATTTGTCCACTAAACGAGCCGTCCTACCAATAGACATCTTGTTTTGGGACATTGTTATGCCAAACAATCTCTTACCGTATGACACGAAGAGCGAGAGAACAAAGAATAGCGTGTTGGCGCTTTATACAACGCACACGAATACTTGGTTTAATGCTCCAGGATTGATGCTTGAAGAGATGTATCGGTGTCACAGCGACATCGTGATCACCACCGCACCGAAAAAGCGAGAAGCCATTCTTTTGCATTTCCCGCACTATGTGATGCATCTTTTGGACGAAGTTGGGTGCTCGATTTACAATGATGAAGAGATGGGTGATATGCAATTTTATCACTATGACATGAACGTTTGGGACAAGAGCTTCAAGGCCATTTTGCATGTTACGGCACTACCTATCGATATCGATGAAGTACCTCCTCCTCCCCGACCAAACCCCGCATAACGCCAATGCGGCGGCATCCGACTACCTCGTCCTGAAGAGGTCTCCAATTTTAATGTCGAGGCAGCAGTAGCTTGACTCAAGGCACGAATGGATGGGTTGAGTGCCACTGTGGGAGGTATTGATCGACGTTCACGATTTTAGAGTTCCCTTCTCGTGTGGATTGCTCGTGAGTCATTCCCTGGGCAAGCCGAGGACTTCATCGCAGGAGTGAGAGCGGCGATGGATGGAGAGGGAGATCCGGAAAATGATGATGATGATGGTGCTTAGTGTGTTCTGTGTTACTGTTTGTGTGGTTTATTTATTTTTAGTCTGTTTTATTTTGAGACTTTTGGTTTGTGTTAGGTGTAGGATTTGTTTTTGTTTAAGTTAGTTTGTTTGATATGTACACGATCTATAATCAAATCAGATTGAATGAATGAAAAATGGTGTGTTTTGTGGGTTATCCCTTGGTGTATTCTCGGGTTAATGCATATGTTAATCAGTCAATCGATTGAGATGAAAATCTCAATCGATTGAGAAATTCAACTCCCTAATGCTCAAACTGTTGATCGATTGAAGAGCCATTTTCAATCGATCAACCTGGACATTCCATTCCCATTCATTAATTGACAATCTGTCTGCATCACTGTTTTGATGTACAAAGTGAGCCGATTCAATCGATTGAGGTAGACCTTTCAATCGATTGATACTTTAGATGACCAGAAAATATTTTCTGTCAGAAATAGCGAATTTTCAACAAATGCGTATACTGACTAAAAGAGCTTACGTTGGTCGTGCACCATATTTCCAACTTGGCATTATATGTCAATCGATTGACACTCACGGGTCAATCGATCAACTAATGCATGTTCTCAGAAAATACATCCTACCTTTTCGAAAACCAAGCTTCAAGTCTCTTCCTTAGAGTCCGTAGTTTAGGAGGTTTCTTTGAGTCCCTAACATACGTCTTTTAGAAAATTTTCTCTATTTATACCTCTCTTAGGATAGTCTTCTAAATCACCTTAGTCAGAAATTTTCATTCATTCCTCCCCAAGTTTTTGCTATGACTCCCATCCGGTATCGCACCCGCTCGACAGTCAAGAAATTGATGGAACCGGCACGAAAAAGAGTTCGTCGAGAACCGCCACAGGAATTGCTCGATTTGTCAATGCAAGAAATCATTGATCTTGACCTTGTTTTTGATCCAGAGGTTCAATTGAGTTTTGTTCGTCCCATCGAAGCCAGCAATGCTCCAGCATTGAATTTGATTCCGACCTATTTATGAGCGGAATTAAACCCGCAACTGCCACTTGTACCGCCACCTCCTACTCCACCAACATCTCCGCCACAAGCGCCCAATATTCCACCACCTGTCGAGGGTGGAATCACTGATGATATGTGGCGCTACACATTCCCACAGTCAAAGCGAGGGAGCGCTTCCAATGATGATTAAGAGATTAAGACTGTCAATTTTAGGATCTAGTTTTAGGAGTCCTTTAGATTTTATTTTATTTTATTTTCATGTTTTAGATTAGGGTATTTTTAGATTATGTTTTAGAATTAGGTTATTTTTATTAAATTTTCAATAAGTGTAATAAATTGCACCAATTAATAAAAGTTTAATTTAGTTATATATTTGTGTTTTCTATTTTGGTCACAATACCTTTCACCTGGTCAGCCTTTTGGTTCTCGATTGTATTTAACAGGTTTGGGGGTGTCATTCACTTTCCAAAAATCCAACCAATGGAGACATTGGACGATTCATGTTTGGGAGGGTATTTCCTTCGATTCATATGTGTAGATTTCATTTTTTTTTTTAAAGGCTGTTCTCGGATTTTAAAAGTACATCAGTCAATCGATTGAGACCAATTGTCTCAATCAATTGACTGATAATCATCAGACCTATCGAAAGCTTGCATCAGTCAATCGATTGAGGAATTGGATTCAATCGATTGACTGATGACAATTAGACTTATGTATTTCAAATTTTATTCATATTCTTAAATTATTGATGACCGGAAATCCATTTAGAGATTTTCATCATGCCATGATTGTTTTACAAATGCTCATAAATTTTAATGATGAATAATGATGTTCATGATCTATGACTAAAAATTCTGTACCATCACTTTGCTTTAATTCCAAATTGAGAATTAAGTATAGAACATGAAGTCCTAAGATTCCAAGAAAGACTAAAACCTAGTGAGCTTTGAAACTTTGTCCTCATTTTTGATGAGTGCTGAAAATTTTCGAAGTATCTTTGAACTTTATTCTTAAATTGTTGAAATCTCATATAGTTTATTTCGATTTGTTGATTTCGCATGTGTTACATTAGTGTGCTAGAAATCATTGTGTAACAACTCAAGGCAAATAGACATCATTACCATCATGAGAGGAGATGATCAAAGGTCATCTTTGGCTCGTTTGTATCTAAAATATCCCACCATACATTGATTTATCTTGTTGCACCCCCTTTGAGCCTCAATTGAAAGATTTTGCCTTAAATATTCCTTGTGAGCTATATTAATCATACCCCACACCGATTTGAAAAGACCTTACTCTTTAATTTCTGAGAAATTAGAGAGGAGAGCAAGAAAAGAAATAGAAAGTTATGGTAATAGTAGTTGCAAGGAGTATATGACAGAAAAATAAAAAAGAGAACAAAGAAGAAAATATATCTTTGTGCAAGAGATAGAGAAATATGTAAAAGTGGTGTTATAAAGAAAAAGAAAGAAGGAGAAAAGTGATAAAAAGGAAAAAGCTTATGAAAGGTTCGAAAAAAAAAGTGTGAAAAATCATAAAATCAAATGTGCTTCCTTTTCTGATTTCTCAGAGAAATTTGAATCAAATTTCCCCTTTCTTTCTTAGCCTTTACCCCGAGCCCCATTACAACCTTAGAAAATACCTTCTTGATCCAATCATGACTGATAAATGACTTGTGGAGAGTGATTATACAATGTCTATGGTACTTGATATATACAAGCTCAGGATACAAATATCTTCCTAAAGAGATTTCTTTTAAAAATTCTTTGATGCACCGTCTTTCTTAAAACATGTGAGATTCTTTTAATTTGTGTTGTAATTCCATCTCACATATGGGTGAAAAGTAAAACTATTTATCGGAGCGACTTCATTGTGAGTGCATACCTATGGTGAGGATTGAGTCTAGACATGGAATCTAAAGACTTCGAGTTTAAACTTATTCTCAAATAAAAGAATTTTAGCAGTGATAATAGCACATGAAACTTTGGGCATGAATCATGAGCATTGGAAAAACAATGAGTTGCGTTGAATGAGCATTAATAAAATAAGCATAGTCAGTAACATCTTATAGGTTTTCACGGATAATTAACCATTTAAGGGCATGACTACAATTCTGAAATTCATAAGTTTTTGAAGTTTTTAGGTACCTTCACTGAAAACCTTCAGGAGACATAACTCCTCCACTAGAGATTACCTAGGGGTTTAAAGGCTTGTTGCATAGGCTAAATACAATCGTGTTCCCTACGAAAGTGACATTCATTTTATTTGCTCAATTATTAGTTATGTTTCATTTTCTTTGCTTGAGGACTAGCAAAGTGTAGGTTTGGGGGTGTGATCGGTGTCGAAATGTGACTATATTTCACATCTTAATTCTTATATTTAGCTAGCCGATGAAAGCATCTGATGATTGTTATGGAGTTTCAATGTTTATAGGTGTTTCTAATCGTTGAATCGTTAAAGAACATAAAAGAGAACAATTGAGGGTTACGCAAGAACTGTAGATCAAAAAGGTCAAAAGAAGTTTCGAAATTCATGAAGTAGCTCAACATCTACCAGGAGAATGGAGACTTTACCCATATATGTCAATCGATTGAGAACCAAGTATCAATCGATTGACAAGAGAGATAGTTTTGCCCTCTTTTTCGAATTTGAGGTCAATCGATTGAGAAAGAATTCTCAATCGATTGAGGTAATTAAGGAAATATTTTACTCGTCTCTATATAAAGAAAGCTATGGCTTTGTTTTGCGGATCTACTCTCCATCTTTTCTCTCACTCTTGGGCCCACATTCTCTCTTTTCTTTTAGGGTTTTCTCTGGGTAGATTGTACGTAGGCTTTTGCATTTCTTTTCTTTTACAGTTTGTGAAATCATAGATTATATTTAGGAAAAGCATTGTAAAAAGATCTTTTGGATGATAAATAAAAAGTGCATATTTAAGGGAATGACTTCGAGTTTACAACGAGATCGTACACCAATGATGAACGGCTAAATCATTTGTTCAAAGAGGATGGGATCCCCAGATAAATAACATTTTTATGATTAACTCCACAGTTTTTTAATTTCATCATGGAATCATTCTGTTAAAAAGTGTGCTTAAATTGAATATCTTTTGAATACTTTATTATGACCATTGATCTACGTTATCAACGATCATAATCACCAGATTTGTACCTACAGGCCGATCTAAGCTGCAGAGTGATTATATATTCATGATCGTGATTTAAGAATCTTTAGATATGCTATACTTTTTATATGATTCATACCGTAATGATAGGCTGAGTCATCATTTTTAGATAGGGTATACCGGATCGATGATCATGTTTTCTTATGATTCATTTTTTTAGATAAATGATGGTGTGATTGATGTATTATGGAATTATGGATTTAACGATAGAAAGGTTGTAAATCTGGGGCAAATTCCTTGATCATTCATAAAATTATCATTTTATTTATCAGAAATTGTCTTGCTCATATTAGTTATTTTTCTTGCATCTAGAATAGTGTGATAATTGTTTAGCAAATTAAACTTTCTCCCTTGGTACTTCCTTGGGCATTTCAAATCTCTTTAAGTATTAGTATTCTAATACTTAAAGAGATCCTTGATTTTACCGTGCCATAACTGATCTTGTGCACTTGCAATGGTACAATTTAAAATCGATCAAGTACTAATAGGGTCTTTACCCAAATTGAAAAGAGTAGTGTTTACTTGTTCTTCCATAGGGAGGATTCCCTCCAACATATTAAAAGTAGAATTCCATCGTGTCGGGCAATCCAAAATTAACTTCTTCAGTGTTAAATTTACATCGATAAATAATTGTTGAAACTTTTATAATTTGACGGGTGACCATTTGATTAATTTTACAAAATCCCTAACTTTATCTATAATAAGACTAAAATACACAAGTCCATCGGTCCCTATTAGATTCGAAACATATGCACTACATCTCATGTGAAAGATTTCTTGTAAAATAGGTATAGTTACTAACTTATGTTGGTTGGTTGGAGTACCAATAGTGGTGGTATTATTGCTTGCGTTATCTAAAGTTATTGGGAAAATTTTATCTTTAATCTCAAATCTTTGTATTATAGTAATTAGGGTCGCGGCTAAGCTTGTGAGGCACTTGAATAGGACCAAACGCAATAATCCTTTTATTTAATGACCAATTAAGATCAACAAAATGTGCGGTAGCACATATGTATGATTTCCCGATTACGGATGTCCATACATCCGAAGTATGACATATGCCACCGGGTATATTTTTAAACATTTAAATTAGAGAAACTTGTTTTTCTTTAAAATATTTTCCAATATCATTACTAAGTGTAGTTCTACTAATCGGACTAAATTGAGGCGTAAAGGCGTTTCGAATCTAATCAACAAACCAATGGTTATCAATCCAAAGGAATAACATTGCTTTCACTATAAAAATCTTTATCATTTCTAATCTAGCCCTAACCAGGTCATAGGTCTAAGGGGTAAGTGAATCATCCTTGTTTTGAATTAATTTTCCTTTTTCTATTACAAATTTATTTTTGGAGATTTTGAGACATCGACCCCAATGCCCTAGTAAACCGCTAGTACCGACTTTCTTCGGATCACAAGCAAACTATTGAGTACAACCAGAGTATTATTGCGCTTTCTATACACCATTTATCATTATCGGTTCCCCATAATGGTCCTATATTGCAGCTTTTTTTTTTTTTTTTTTGCTCTCCGGTGGCACCGCACCAAGTGTCACGTGCCTGGAAATATACTTCACCATGACACAAACCTAGCACACACACCTACCTCACCCTTTTGGTAATTATTTGAGCAGAAATTTCAGATGTCAGAATCGAACACTTATTCAAAAGCATGATCACGTGCCTGGTAACATGTTCTAACTGATGACACAGGTTCCAACAGACATACGTTTCTAACCGAGAATGAATAAATATAACATTTAAGATTTTATTGTGTGATCGTTATAGATATATATGTAAAGCATCGATGTTATGAACCAATTTAACATTGAAGATTTTGAAGAAATTCTCCCATTTTTTTTTTTTTTTTTAAAGAAGCAAATTCAAGAATTTAAAGGTACGTATGGTTTTCTTACATAACTATAGTTTACAATATACCTTCACTCGAAAAGTTGTGGAAATTGCTCGCGAATCTCCGCTTCACGCTCCCATGTGGCTTCCTCTGAAGAATGGTTCCGCCACTTCACGAGTACTAAGGGAATGCTCTTTGTCCGTAAGATTTGTTCTTTACGATCCAAGATTCGTATCGGTTCCTCAACCAAGGATAGGTCTTCTTGGAGCTCAATGGACTGGTAGTCTAATACGTGTGTCGGGTCCTTAACATATCTTCGTAACATGGACACATGAAACACGTTGTGCATTTCCAATAGCTACGGTGGCAAGGCTACTCGATAGGCAACCTCGCCGACTCGGCCCAATACCTCGAAAGGTCCAACATAGCGCGGACTCAGCTTCCCACGCTTCCCAAAACGCATCACGCCTTTTGTAGGAGAGATTTTGACAAATACGTTATCTCCCACCTTAAACTCAACATGGTTTCTTTTCAGATCAGCGTAGCTCTTCTGACGACTTTGAGCAATGCGTAGTCTCTCACGGATTAACCGAACTGTCTCGGTTGTATTCTCCACGATCTCGGGACCTAAAATGAGTTTCTCACCCACTTCTTCCCAATTAAGCGGAGACCTGCACCGTCGTCCATACAAAGCTTCGTAGGGTGCCATCGCCTAGCTCGTAACTGTTATTGTAGGCGTAACTCGATCAATGTAAATGTTGGTCCCATGACCCCTGAAAATCTAACATGCAAGCACGTAACATATCTTCTATAATCTGATTCACCCTCTCAGTCTGCCCATCGGTCTGAGGATGGAATGTTGTACTATAATCGAGCCTAGAGCCCATTCCTTCTTGAAATCGTTGCCAAAACTGAGATGTGTACATCGGGTCTCTATCGAATACGATACTGACCGGTATACCATGCAAATTTCCTTGATGTATAATTCATGAGCTTGTTGGCGGTATAATGACGACATAAGGAAGGAAGTGTGTGGACTTAGTCAATCGATCCACAATGACCCAGATGGCATTGTATTTTCTTAATGTTCTTGGCAATCCCAAAATAAAGTCCATAGAAATGGCCTCCCATTTCCACTCAGGTATCGGTAGTGGTTGCAATGATCCACCTTTACTTGCTAACACACAAGACATCTCGAGACATACAGTGACATCTTTCTTTAAACCTCTCCACCGTAAGCGTTTCTTTAAGTCCCGTACATCTTGGTCTTTGCTGGTGAATAGCGTACATAGACTTATGAGCCTCTTCCAAAATAGTGTCCCGAAGCTCAGTACTAGTTGGTATGCATACCCGGTTTCTAAACAACAAAGTGTCATCATCTATGATTGAAAAATCTATTTTGCTTCCCCCAATCACATCCAGTCTGATAGCCATAAGTTCATCATCCGTCATCTGAAGTCTGCGAATGTTCTCATAGAGGGTGGAACGAATCACCAGTGTAGCCATTAACGCACCTGAACCTTTTACGTCAAATCTCATGCTACTTAGAGCCATATCTTCCAATAGATGCCATCTTCGCACCCTTGCGGTGAGATGTGATAACTGAGCAGAGAACTTCCGACTTAACGCATCTGCCACTATGTTTACATTCCTGGGGTGGTACTGGATGGTACAATCATAATCTTTCAAGAACTCCATCCATCGACGCTGTCTCATATTCAACTCCTTTTATGAGAAGAGATACTTGAGGCTCTTATGATCGATAAATATATCGAAGGTCTCCCCATAAAGGTAATGCCTCCAGATCTTCAGAGCAAAAATTACTGCTGCCAACTCAAGATCATGCGTCGGGTAATTCTTCTCATGGTCTTTTAGTCTCTAGACCCATAAGCAATGACTCTCTCATTCGTTAAGCACACACTAAACCCCATATGATGCATCACCGTATCTTGCAAAGCCTCCCCGCTCGATGGTATAGCAAGTCGCAGAGTCAATCGCTTCTTGAGTTCTGAAAACTTTGCTCACACCGCTCAATCAAATTTAGTATTCTTCTTAAGTTGTGTAAGAGGACACGATATCTTGGAGAAGCCCTCCACAAACCTTCTGTAGTATCCTGCCAAACCGAGGAAACTACGAACCTCCGTAACGGTCTTTGGCTGTTCCCAATTCATCACTGATCAATCTTTGCTGGGTCAACTGTAATACCGGTCTCAGAGAGAACATGGCCTAGGAAACTGACCTGCTCAAGCCAAAACTCACACTTACTAAGTTTTGCGTATAACTGATGGTCTCTAAGGGTTTGTAGAGCCACTCGCAGATGTTGCTCATGTTCTTCTCGCGTCTTTGAATAGATGAGGATGTCATCTACAAAAACTACTACAGACTTGTCCAAATGTGACTTGAATATCCGGTTCATCAAGTCCATAAATGACGCGGGTGCATTTGTCAACCCAAATGGCATGACCAAGAACTCATAGTGCCCATATCGGGTTCTGAACGCTATCTTCTGAATGTCTTCAGACTTAACTTTCAACTGATGGTAGCCTGACCTCAAGTCGATCTTCGAGAGGAACCTTGCTCCTTGTAACTGATCGAACAGATCATCAATTCTTGGAAGTGGATAACGGTTCTTAATTGTCAACTTATTTAGCTGGCGGTAATCGATGCAAAGCCGCATTGAACCGTCTTTCTTCTTTACAAATAGAACCGGTGCTCCCCAGGGTGACACACTCGGTCTAATAAAGCCCTTATCTAGCAGTTCCTGAAGCTTGTCCTTCAACTCTTTCAATTCTGCAGGCGCCATTCGATACGGAGCTTTTGATAATCGGGTTCAAGATTCGATGCGCTAACTCAATTGCAAACTCAATCTCCCTGTCAGGTGGTAATCCCGGTAGATCTTCAGGAAAAACATCTGAATACTCGCAAGCAATCGTAATATCTGCAATATTTTTCTTCTCTTCCTTATGATCTTGCAAGTAGGCCAGATAACTACAACACCCATTCCTCATCATACGGTCTGCTCGAATGGCAGAGATAAACGGTATCACACAAGATTTGACTCCGCAAAATCGAAAATATTTTCTCTTCGGCAGGCGGAATGTTACAATCTTTCGAAGACAATCCACGCTCGCATGGTAAGTAGATAACCAATCCATCCCTAGTATCATGTCGAACCCTTCCATGCTCAAAATGATCAAATCAGCCACTGTCTCGTGGTCTTCGATCCTCACAATCACTGATTGACACATGGTATCGGTGCTCACTGAGTTGCCCGTAGGAATTGACACTGCCAAGATGAAATCAAGGGCCTTGGGAATGATTCCCAACTTCAAATAACAATGGAGTAACAAAAGAATGTGTAGACCCAGGGTCTATCAACACTTGCGCTTCGGTTTTGCTTACATCGCTCCCCCGATGCATAAAAAGGGTACCTTAGTTTATACAAGCGTTTCAATTAAAAGTTTCTAAGCATGTGTGTTCATCCATAACTTATTAACAAAATTTATTAAATATCAAGCAATTATATATAACACATAAAATAAGAAGACATCTCAACTTTTAATAATACCTTGGATCATGTCGTTCGATGTTTCGGCTTCTTGAGCCATCATGGCATAAGCTCGACCTTGAACAGTAGGTCGGGTCGATCTTTGAGTAGAAGCCGAACTAGTTCTTCCCTTGTCCTCCTGAGGACAATCTTTAACCATGTGTCCGATTGCGCCACACCGAAAACACGCTCTAGTGTTCCTCCTACAATCCTCGGTCTTGTGTGGTTTCCCGCACCTTAGGCACATAGTGACCGAAACAAAAGATGGTGCACGAGAGGATCCCTGTGCCACTGAAGCTCCACTAGCGTTAGAACCCGCTGGTCGTACGGATTGCACAGGTGATGATGCTGCCAATCTATGATAAGGGGTCGGTCCAGAAGTAAATGTTGGTCTAGAAAATGCAGGTTGAGTAAGGTTCACTGGCGGCTTTGTAAACTTGGCCCTCTTATTTTCATAAGTACCTGACTGCCCTTGTACAACCTTGTCCTTGTTAATTTGTTGCTTCTCAAAAATCGCTTTTGAATTTCTTCCTCGCTATGAGGGCCTTTGACAAGATCTCCTCCATATGTTTCCATTTCCCATAGCCACGCTCTCGTATACTCGGCCTAAGACCCACTGAAATTTTCGGCATTCATCATATCGGTGGCCACATGTTGAGGTGCAAACCTTGAAAGTGAACTCATCTCCATACTCACGACCGACATTGTCCCTCGCTTCACTCGATGAACCGAACTTCCATCCGATGCCCTAACGATCTTGGGAAAGTATCGATCGTTGAACGCTCGATAAACTCACCATGTCCAAGGAGTATTGGGAAACTCCCCGCTCGTGTCTAGCCACGGACTTCCACCATGGTCCAAATTGTCCATCCAGCTTTGAAGGTTGCCCATCTAACCTTCTCGACATCGGAATCAAGCACCTCAAGATCTTTTCCATCTCATCCAACCAACCTTCATCTTCCATCGAATTGGAGGTCTCATCCTCCTGAATTCGCAAATCGATGATTGTTGTTGTTGTCCAACAGAATCAGCTCGCTTTGGGCGATTGCGGATCGAGCCATAGATGCGGTCTGCTGAACAATGTTGGTGGCCAGACTTTCCAACACTTGTTCCATTCTTTCACCCTGATCTCTATCAACTACGGCTCCTATAGGGACTGCATTAGAACCGGATGCGAAGGCAACTCCCCTTGATGTACCGACACCTTCAGGAATGTCCTCTAAAGGCACCGTCCTATCTCTGCCTCTGCCTCTAAATCTTGGGGCCATACTGATCTGTCATTGTGAACACCACAACATCAGTCAACATTGATTGTAAAGACAATCACAAATAGTACTAGTGATTCTGGACCTAACGACATGACTCTGATGCAAACTGTACCGGGTCACAGTTGGTTCTCATGGGTCCTTAGAGAATCTAAAAATCATGGCTCTGATACCAATTGTGATGACCCGACTTTTCCAATCCCTCAGGTATAGGAAAGGCCGGTTCGCCAACCTATCGAATAAACGATAAGCCGAACAAACATGGCACATATCAGAGTAAAGCGCAATAAATATCCATAGCTAAAATAAATACGGAAGCAATTAAAAGTAAAGAACCACCGATGATGGCCAACCATCATCGAAACATGGCTCATAACAGAAATCAACGTCAAGTATAAAACTATGATATCCAACTAAAATGGGCCCACATATTCAAGTCTAACTCTCACCACAAATAAGAAAATCAGTAAGTTCTATACTGGGAAAAACTCCTCAGGAGGAACCTCAAGCTCTTCCTCAGGCACGTAGTCAGGATCAGTCTCACAAATCGAATAGCCACGCCACAGAACCTCGACGATAGTGAGTGAGCTAATCAACAAAGCTCAGTAGAAGAAAGACATCTACAGCATTTTACTTTAACTAATATGGTTTCAAAATAAATATCGGAAATATAGCTTGTCAAACATATAAGCGGATAATAAACCAATTTAGGTGCGTAAATCATGTAAGATTTATTTCTAAATGTGTGAAAACAGTTTCAAGAACAGATGCAGTGTTTCAGTGTCTTAGTTTCTCTAACTTCTATATGCAAAGTTCAGTAATTCATGACTTAATCCTCAACTTAAAATACCTCCCGAGTAAACTATATCTCGAGAGCAGGAATATAGCCGATGGGAACCCCTACCTACCATCGTCGTTCATGAACCCTTTTTCAGGATGCAACAAGCCTCTACGTAATGAGGGAAACTTGTGCCAGGAAATTGTTCAGGAATTTTTGAGGGGTCGTTCAGGTCAATCATAAAACAAATGCAGATACTAATATAAATCAGATGCAAGTCTCTTATACATAGTTCAGGTTCTTGATTTCAGATTTTCAGAGCTTAAGCAGATTCAGGTTTCAGGATTCAGGTAGATTTAGATTTTCAGTCATTCATATCAATTTCAGTTTACAGATGTGATTTCAAAGGCATATGCAAGTTTAAAGATTTTAATTCAAAATATCCATGCGAATTAAAATAAAATACTGTAAAGATGAGATTCTCCTACCTAAAACTCGGAGTTATGCGAAGTTAAGCAAGGTCCTATTGATGGCCTCTCGCCCTCAATCTACATCACAATATACGTTCATGCATTAAGATAAACTCTAATTACTAATAATATAGACCTATTTAAGCGTTTCCTCAAAAACAAGTCAAAACAGGCAAGTTGCGTCAATCCTAGAATTTGATGTAACATTCTCATATATTTTTGACTATCAAGACGATTGATCCATGAGTTGGTCAAAACATGAAAGTTGTAGGTTTTTCTATTAGCTTTCCAACGCAAAACGAATCGTCTCAATCGGAGTTCAGGATAAAAAGTTATGACTAAACTACTAAGGCAATGTCGGAGTTCGATGATACCTCGCTCGAGCGATGATAATAGCTCGTTCGAGCGAGCTACAGCGACGCGATTTCGCTGGTTTTCACCCGAATCGAAACCCATACATCCCAAAGCAAAACCCATGGCTAATCTAATGATTTAATCAAAAAATTTAATTAAAACCTGCCTTTAATCTAAGGATTCCTAGATTAGAAATGAGTCACGCGAATGGAGCTTCGGAATGAAACCGACGGGTTTCCTCAACGATTCGCGCCGCGATCGATCCCACGAGTTCACAGAGACAACTCCAACACGCCCCCAATGATCTCAACCTCTCCCAATAGCCAACTATGAATCCAAGGTTGATTCAAGTTCTTTCTAAGGTTTAAGTGCTTTCAACAAAGAGGGTTCTAGAGAAGGAGGTTTTCTAAACCGATCTCCTACGATGATTGAAGAAGAGAGAAGACGGAGTTTCACACGGTTGGATAACTATCCTCTCTTAATAAAACCTAGTATAATACGGGAATGCAATTCCTTCTTATAATAGGATTGCTCACAAAGTAAAACACACACACACATCTTATGTATTATATACTTCTAATTTTAAAACTCAAGTCCGGTATTGAGCGGCTACACCGAGGTCGGTGCACAACTTTCGCACGAGGGTCCAAATGGGCTCTAAATTAAAATCTGTCCGCACAATCACATCTAGATAAAAATCCCAAACAAATGGTGACGTCGGTTGCCGAGCCAAATACACACACAGGGTCAGTCTAACTCGGGTTCAAAATACGGGTCTTTACAGATGGAGAGCTTTAATAGAGAGTCGAGAGCAAGGATCAAAATTTTGGCCAAAATTTTGGTTGAAATTTTGGATCCCATACAAATTTGGATCGCAATTTTGGTCCAAATTATCGTTTTAGTGGAGACCGAAACCGATAATTTCGGCCGAAATCTCGAACATTTCGACTGAAATTTTGATCCTTAGTAGAGAGCTTTAAGCCTTCAATGGAGACCTTGGAGTTTGGAGCTTTGATGGAGGGTCTTTTATGAGAAATTAAATGGCGAGAAATAGATCGTAATTGTGAAGGAAAATGGTAGGTGGGGAGAGGTATTTATAAGGGTGGAAAAAAATCCAAAATAGGTGCAACTAGCAATTTTTGGTTGCACCCAAATTGCAACGGCCATATTCTAGCCATTGCAGCTCAACAGCTAGTTCTCTAGCCGTTGGAACTGCAATGGCTAGAAAGTAGCCGTTGCAAGGAAAAACCATATGACACTTGACTTGACGCTTGAACTGTTGACAGTCACAGGCAACCCATAGTTTAAAATGGGAAAAAAGGAAAACATTACTTGCACTTGCTTTTTAAGTGATTGCACCGAAGTGAAAAAATGACTTTGTATTTTAGGGACTTGTGACATGTGAAAACGAAATCTGGGCCATCTGATTTAAAGTTCATGATCTATAGATCCTTAGTGGGTAATATTGGCACAAAGTATAATCTTCATCATGTGATTAAATATAGTCAAAGGATATTATTTGATTCAACGGTTGACAACAATAGATCATATGATAAATATCTATTTTACTCCAATCTTATCCACTAAGGATCTATAGATCATGAACTTTAAATCAGACGGCCTTGATTGCATTTTCACATGTCACATGTCCCCTAAAATACAAAGTCTTTCTTTAACTTCGGTGAAATCACTTAAAAAGGGTGTGCAAGTAATGGATCCCCCCTAAAAAAAAAACCAAAACAAAGTAGGTTGGAAGCTGACTGGAAATCGGTCACCATTGGTTTCTATGGATTGGTCATCGTCGATTCAACCTCCAATCGGTTCGGTTCGGTGTAAGTTTGGTTTGGGGAGCCGGTTCGGGTCGGTTTGGGGCAGTTCAGGCCGGTTTGTGCCCAATAATGGGTCTGTTTACTCAACCTACCCAATCGGTTCTTGATTTTCGATCACCCAAACTGAAAATCAAACCAATTGGAGTTCGGTTCGGTTTAAGTCAGTTTTCGGGCCGATTCGGGAGGGCCGATTTTCAGTTCGATTTCGGTGTTCAATCTATGGTTTGCATCCCTAATTGGCGTAGAGATATCTCTATGCCTGGGCACATATTCCCGACCCTCATATATATATATATATATATATATATATATATATATATATATATATATATATATATATATATATATATATGACAGAGGAGAGAATGCGCACGGGCATAGAGATATCTCTGCGCCTATTGATATGGGCGCGACACGTACCACCTTTTTGTAAAGTGACAGGTGGTATGGGGCCCATTTTACGAACTAGGGTTAAAACTTTTAAAATATTTTAAAAGTTATATTCCCTTTCAGCCGTCATACTTGACTTTTTTAGAAGTCTCTTTCCTTTCTCTCTTCTCTCCCTTTTTCTAAGAAAGTATCAGACTTACTTTTGTAGGTATATTTTACTCAAAAATGTGAGCCACCGGTAGCGAAGCGATGTGTGACAATACTCAAGGTAGCAGTAGGAAGTCATGGGGGCCTTAGAGCTGATTGATGGTGCGATGCGGTGTAACACCGTCACGACGCGGTCGCTTGGGAAGATGATGCGAGGAGTTATGGGTATAGTGGTGTGGGGCATGACACTGTGTGTCGGAAGGAAGGTGTAATATCTCGAAAAATTGAGCGTTTAACTTTGACCTCGAGATCCGTGCCCGATTAGTCATAGGGTTGACCAAGTGATGGTCAAACAATGAACTCGTAAAGTGATGAACTAATGTGAGGTCAATACGACTTAAGAGTAGTGTATAGTGTGAGTTAGTGGTCACATACACCTATCTCTGGTGTATGTGTTTAACACACAAGCAGGAGAGATGATATAAGGGTTTAATAACCCTAGAATCCTTTTCTTTTAGTTGGTGAAGAAGTTAAGAAGAGAGAGAGAGGGAGAAAGCAAGAGGAGCTATTGAGGAAGGAGTGAATGCAAATCAAAGGGTTAATTAGAGCATTCATTGTCGGATTCAAAGCGATTTGGGATCGTTGAAGTAAATGATGGAATCCTAGCCATCAAATACAACAAATCAACCCTTTGAAGGATTTATTAAGGTAAGTGTGATTTTATTTCAATACATAGAGAATGGATGAATGAAATTCTGTCTAGCATGTGTAAAATAGATAGATTAAAGGCTTAGAAAGAAAAGAAATGAGATTTGGAAGAACAGCCAGAAGGGGGTTGAATCGGACAAAATCGATTAATCGAAATTGGGATTCGATTAATCGATTTTGGTCTGAAAGTGAAAAAGTCAAGTAAGCCAAATTTCAATTAATCGAATTAGATTTCGATTAATCGATTTGGATGCTCGATTAATCAATTTGGATGCTCGATTAATCGATTTGGAAATCGACTAATCGACTGGGTACTTCCAGTGGCTAGAAAACAAGACCTGGGGAAATCGACTAATCAAGTTGGGAAATCGATTAATCGATTTTGGATTTCGATTAATCGATTTAGGATCGACTAATCGATTTCAGACTTTCGACCACTCAATTTGAGAATCGACTTCATTATGTTAGAGACTTCGATTAATCGATTTGGGATTGATTAATCAAATTTGAATCTCGATTAATCGATTTTGAGAATCGATTAATCGATTTGGGTTTCGATTAATCGATTTTGGGAATCGATTAATCGACTTTGACAGTTTTGCTTGACTTTCTAAGTTTTCTTTGAGATTTATGAAGGGTCTAAGGCCTTCTTCATTACATCTTTAGTGATGTATTGCATGTGTTATGATGTACCATAGGTGGTACGTGTGAAAGCGAGCACAAGGAGCCGTGTGGGACCTTGATGCTTGGACCATCAGAAACTTGAGGTAGGGAACACCTTGAACATATACTTTGACTTCAAGAGCATGTATGTAATGATATAATTATCAGATTTGAAGTTGTTTTAACTACGAAAAGTTTTATAAAAATGGGTGTGTGTAACACCAAGAATGTGAAAAAGGCATCGGCGTGATGCAAGTGATTAAGATCAAGCAATCTAATAAGAATGAGACATCTCCAGGGGATGAGAAAGTAATAAAGGCATCAGTGGATGCGAGTATGTATATATCCCAGGGATGTATATATATATATATATATATATATATATGATTGAATAATTACTGTTGAGGCCTAACTGATATAAGATAGCACACTTACACGGTGAACAACTATATGTAAAGCGCATGTTATTTTTGTTATTTGAGGTTTGATAGGATACGGGATATCCGTAACATATGCAATGACCAATCCGTACACCACTGCCGAGGTTTATCTGTAACAGTAAGCACATCCTAGGGATGTTGAGATGAGTTTTAACCCCGCCGCCTATTGAGAAAGGGGCTTGGGTCGTATTCCCAGGGAATACTTTATAACAATTGTCTATTTAGACGACGATGAAGGGTATCTCATCGGGGCTCGATGCTATATTGCTCGGGGATTACTTAAGTTTAAGATTTAAGTTTTGCTTTAGGCCTATTCAGTGTCATTCATGATAAATCAACAGTAAAGTAAAACATGCTAATTACCAGTAAACTTGAATGCAATTCATCAGCTTTTAAACTATTTTCTAGCAAATGCATAGACACATCATGCTTATAATGTCATAGAATATATGTGAGTCTTAATTTATATGTTCATTGTATTTGTTCCCTATTGAGCTAGGATGTAGCTCACCCTTTAGACTATACGTCGCAGGTCCATTGATAGCCGCTGTCGAGGCTTCGGGAGATGTAGATTCGGGTGATTCGGATTACGTACCTAGAGATGAGTCGGAGCCTCCACCTAAGGACTTCTTCTAGGAGACTCTGCTGTGTACTTTGACAAATAGTAGTTTGAGAGCAGATTTGTACGGCTTGGTATGTCAAGTCTTTGTTTTGATAAACATGTAATTAAATTGGATTATTCTTTTGGCGAACCATCTGGGGTGATCTGTTTATTACCGATGGTTCGGGTCGGTTCTCTGTTCATGCAGAGGCATGAAAGTAGAACTGTCTTTTGCATATGCCAGTTGGGCATATTAACTAATTCCACTTTATGAAACTATTAACTTTAATTGTTTATCTTGCTTGTTATACCAATGTTCTGTGAACAGTTTTGGGGCACGGTCTGGAGGATCGTGCTGATGGCACGGGTTTCGGGGTGCCAAAATTCGGGCTGTCACAAAGGAGTCAGTGTGCCTGGAGGTATGACAAATCAATATGTTTGAGGTCCTCGGGTTATTTTCCCATAGATGGTGTTTGAACCACCTATGTGGGAGGCGGGTTGCGCTCACACACAGGAGGCCTTGCATTGCCAGAGAGTGCGCAAGTGTCTCTTAGACCTGAAAGGATGGGCCTAGGACGTTGTTTCGGAAGCAATGCCATGTGTCACCCAAGGTGAGGTTGCCATGTGGCCCCGGGCCGGTGTCGCGGTGCACATGAGTTGGTTAAGAGGAAGACACTCGAGGGCTGCATGGGACTCGGTATAGCACGACAGCATGAGGGTCAGAAGATAACGTGTGCTAGTTGATGAGGGTTGCGTGGGACTCGGTAGAGCACGATAGTATGAGGATCATATTTCACACCCCAAAACCTATATTTAGCCACCCGAAGAAAGCTATTTAATAAATTTTATATTGTTCTAGTGATTTACAGGTCCAGAGAGAAGTTAAACATAAAATAACCCAAGAGTTCATAATATAACGTCAAATTCGTGCAACCTTGGATTATCTAGAACTTACCCAGACTTGCAGCTCAATTTTGACCTTTAAAATATTGGATTCGTAAAATTGCGAAAACATTAAAATTGTAGATCTCGTTGTCTTCTTTCTAATGCCGCAAGAATCGTCTCAATCGGAATTTAGAGTAAAAGGTTATAGCCAAACTACTGAGGTTGTGTCTGTTGAAGAGTTGGGCCGAGTTTCACGAAAATCTGGGAAAATCGATGGACTCGATCAATCGAGTTTGGGCTGAATCTTTATGTTTTCAAAGCCGAAAATTAGTCAAAATTGGGGGGAAAAGGTTGGGTTTCGAAATTAGACCCTATTTAAGGGAAAATTTGAGTTAGGGCAAGTGTCTCTCCCTTTGGAGAGCCTTTTATTTTTCCTTAGCATTTTTAGTTTCTTTGAGCTTTTTCCTTTCCTTTTCCAAGCATTGTTTTTCATTTATCCTTAGGCGTAAGATTTAGATTAGTTTTCATTTCTGCATTCGAAGAATCATTGTATCTGTTGGATTAAAAGCTGGATTAAAGTTTCTTTTGGAATTATTGAGGTATTTTACGGTATTTCAATGTCATTTAGTAGTTTTATTTTAATCATGCCTTTTATGTCAATCATGCATGGCTAGTTTCATTGAGGATGAGGATTTAATAACCCCATCCAAGGTATTCATTTATAATAGTACAAATTTATAGTTGAGATGTTAGATTCTTTTAAGGGCCCTAATGTTATTAGACATGGATATAATCTGATTGCAGTATGAGATCTAGGAGCTAATCATGCCCTATGATCTCAGCTTTGCAATGATAATTTTATCCTAATTATTGCCCATCTCGGTGATCTTAGATCGGTAGTGTGACTTTACCCTAGGAGTAAATCCTGATTGCCATCTGAGGTGTGAGTGTTAATCATACTCATGGGATGTTAATCATACTTCTTCGTGATCTTAAATCGGTAGTGTAGAATTTACTGTAGAGATTGGATTCTAAATGTTGTCCGAAGGTGAGTGTTAATCATATACTCATGAGATGTTAATCATACATCTCCGTGATCTCATATCTGCAAGTTAGAACTCATGTGTGTTTAGGGCCGGTGCTCCCTCATATATATCTTTTGAGGATCTCATATCTTAATCCACAGATTTGTATTGCATGAATAATAAACTTACGAATGGAGGATTTAATATCTCAATCCTTATCTTTTATTATTTGTTTAAATTTAAATTTATTGCTTAGTCTTTATTCTATCCATCGAACTCTCAGAATCTTTAAACTAGTTAAATACTATGCAAGATCTGTGAGAATTCTTTGGTTAGTTGTTATTTCTCTTTTTATTTTCTGACCAATCCTCGTGGGAACGTTCTCGTACCCTGCAACTACTATCTGCAAACCGATTCGTGCACTTGTGAGTAAAACAAAATAAAAATTACAACAAGTTTTTGGTGCCGCTATCAGGGATTGGGCGTAGAAAATTTACAATTTTTTAGGAAATAGGAAATTAATTTTAAGAATTTCTGTAGGTTTAAATCAGTATTTTTACTGTTTTTAAAACTTCAATAAAAAAAAATAAAAAAATAAAAAAATTCTCCTACATAATTCGAGTTGCCGAAATTTAAATTTCAAATTTTCAAATTCAAAAATTTGAAAATTTAAAATTTTGAAACTTCGAATTCAACAAAAAAAAATAAGAGGGAGAGAAAGAAATCTTGCAAAATTCAAAATTTTCGAATTTAGAAATTTTCAAAATTCAAAATTCAAAATTTGAAGTTTAAAATTCGAAATTCAAAATTAAAAGTAATAATCTTAAACTTTGAAATTCAAAATTAAAAATTCAAATTTTGAGACTTAACATTTGGAATTTGAATCTCAAAAGTTAAAAATCTTTAGAAATCTTTAGAATCTTTGAGATCTTTAGAAATCTTCAGAACCATTGAATTTGAAAGTTGAAATTCAAAATTTAAAATTTGAAAGTTGAAACTTAAAATTTGAAATTTGACATTAAAAATAAAATAATAATAATAATAATAATAATAATAATAATATATAATAAATAAATAAATAATTCAAAATTTTAATATTTGAAATTCCAAAATTTCAAAAAAAAAAAACAAAAAAATATACATTTAAAATTTGAAAACTTTAAACTTAAAATTTCAAATTTCAATTTCAAATTTGAAAAAAATAATAATTAATTAATTAATTAAAAAAAATAATTAATTCAAATTCGAAATTTTAAAATTTGAAATCTTAAAAAATTGAAAGTTGAAATTTAGAAGTCAAAATTTAAAATTTGAAATTCGAAAAAAAAATTAAAAAAAAATTGATCAATCGAAGTGTGTTATCGATCAATCGATTTTGAAAAAAAAAAATTTTAATTAAATAATTCAAAGTTTCAAATTTTTAAAAATTTGAAATTCAAATTTTTTGTTCAAACGAGTGAATCATTCGATCAATCGAATCTGAAAAAAGAAAAAAAGAAGAAGTAAAAATTAGTGTTATCGGTGTAATCATGTCAATGCATGGATTCAATCCAGAATCATGTGCTATTTGTGGAAATTCGATGCACATTATACCTATGCGTCCCTTGAACAACTAAAATTATTACCCTAAACAAGTCCACCCCAATCTTGTTTGGAGCACCCATGACTCATAGAGTCAACCCAATGACATGTGGGGGTTTAATCAACCTCCAAGTGTGATATGATGTCTTACCCTGATCAAAGTTGCTGGCAGAGTCAACCCAATGACATGTGTGAATTTAATCAACCTCCAATGTGTTATTTGATGCCTTACTCTGATCAAAGTTACTGACAAAATCGACCCAATAACATGTGTGGGTTTAATCAACCTCTAATGTGTGATATGATGCCTAATGATGATCAAAATTCTTATCCCGACAACTTCCCATATGAGTTTTCACAACAAACTCAATACTTTCAAGACACAGAGCCATATGAACTAGCCCAAAATTCTTCTTACTCCTTAGAACATTTAAAAAGTTTGGTGCATACCAACACTCAAAGAAATTTTAGGATACAATCTCAAGTTAGTCAGATGATTGAGTACTTATAAATGGAAGATAAAATAGAGGACTCTCTTATTGATACCAATCAGAATGAAGAACATCTTCAAGAGGATCCCTTTGATTTCGTTCAGAAATATGAGCAGGACGAATTGGTCACTACGCTTGAGAATGATACAACGAGCGTTGAGGTAGTGCGAGTGCGAGGAGAAGAGGAAATGGAATGGAACGATACTTATATCGAGGAGGGAATTGAGAATCAAATTGAGACGAGAGAGGAAAAAAATGACACCCTTATAACACTTGATAAGGGAGACATAATATTTTCTAATGAATGTGAATTCAGTTTGGGGGAGAAAATTGAATTTCTAAGTTGTTGCCCAGTTGTTGAATACATAAACAATCAACAAAAGGCCCAAAAAAAGGTTAATGGGTTTGAATCAGGAGTGTGATCATGGGGATGTAAAGTATAAGGTAAAAATTGGAAGGTTAGAGAGAGATCATAGTGGTAGAACTTGGGCATATCATAGGGGTGTAACCAAGTCCCTGATAAGAAAACTGTAAGGACGATTAAATAAATCACTAGTCCTACTTAGAAAAATTTTCATGAAGATTTAGGATCCTGGTGGACTTGGAATGTGTTTACATCTTGTAGATTAATTTCGTAATTTTTTTTTCAAAAAAAAATAATAATAATAATAATAATAATTTTTTTTTTTTTAAATTACTTAAATACACTCGTTTTTATGATTGATTATGATTTTGATATTTTTTTCTTATCCTATCTGAAAGCACCTGCTTGCAGAGAGCACACCCACCTACGGACAGCACCCACCATCTTTCCTCTCCTTCTCCGACCACATTCTTCTCTGGTAGGTACTCGACGGCATTACCGAATCACTATTTTCTTGTTCTTCGGCGATTCTTCTTCTTTTTGGGCGAGTCACAGCAACGAAGACATCACCCACCCTAAACTCTAAACCCTAAAAAATAAAAAATAAAACTTAAGAAACCCTAAAAAATCGTACAACTTATGTTTTTTTTTCAAGTTTTAGGGTTTTTTGTTAGGGTTTCTCTTCTCCGGCCACATGTAACAATGAAGACATCACCCTAAACCCTAAATCAAACTATATAAAAGAAAAATAAAACCTAAGAAACCCTAAAAATTCCTAAAACTTGAGGTTTTCTTTTTAGGTTTTAGGGTTTTTGTTAGTGTTTCTTCTTCTTTTGTACCTTTTTTAGGTTTTCATCGGTTGTGAGGAAGAAGGGGAAGGAAAAGAAGAAAATGATGGGGCTTCGATGATTCCGGTGTCGTTGTTACTACTATTGAAGTTAACGAAGAAGAAGAAGAGGAAGAAGAAGAAGAAGAAGAAAACAAAGAGAAAGAAGAAAAAATAGACATTTATATTTATGGGTGACCATGAAGTAAGAACAGGTGAGTGCCCACAAAAATTTTAAAAAAAAACTTTTTTTTTTTCTGCCGTGAGAACGTGGGCGCTTTCAATAAAGGGGTAGGTGCGAATAAAGGTACCCCTCTTTTTTTAATGAGAGCTAAAACTTGCACTTGAGATTTGTACCATGATACATGATTAAAAAGAAAGACTTTACTATTTTTAGGACTCATGTCATATGGAACACCACCTAATCCATTTGATTTGAAGACTATGATGTAAAGATCTTTGAGGCCAAAATTAGCGTGAAAAGTGATCTCTATCATCTGATTCAATGGTTGACTCTTACAAATGAAATGATAGAGATATAAGCTATACTAGCTAAACAACTAATCAAGTTGGTAGCCACCAACTTGGCTACCAACTTGATTTAGTGTTTAGATAGCGTAGCTTATAAGAGATATAATTTCCCCCCCTCCCCTTTTTTTTTTTGCTTCAAATATGCTTTACATCATGGTCTTCAAATCATAAGCTTTCACGTGCCACAGATCCCATAAATAACAAAGTATTCCTTTTGCCATGTGTCACGGTACAAATTTTGTGTGCAAATTTTACATATACCCATTGGATACCTCTGTTTGCGGTGTTGAAGTTTAGTCCCACAGCGGGTAAATCATAGCTTTATCTCTCCCCTTATAATATTCTGGCTCCACCACTCATTGCCAATTTGTTGAAGTTTAGTCCCACATTGGTAAATCATAGCCTTGTCTCTCCTCTTATAATATCTTGGGCCCCTCCACTCATTGCCAATTGGTTTTGAAGTGGATGCACAAATTTATCATGCCACTATAAGTTTACAACAAATGCCTACATTTGAAACCTGCTCAAAATCATTAATCGCTTGGAATTAGAGGATGGAGATAGTTTTTCATGCCAATATTCCACACAATGAATCTTGAGACCATGATCTTACCATACGATCATGTCCTCAACTTCCATTTGTGTAGAAAATTGGGGTGAAAACAATCTCCATCATCTGATTCCAAACAGTCAATGAGTTTTATGGGTTTCGGATGTTGGTGCTTTCAGTAAATCTGTTGGCTTGAATAGAGGTACCCTTTATAATTTTCCTTAGAATTTTTTTTTCTATTAGTACCTATAATGCTTAAGCAGATAACCTATTACATATGCAAAATATGTACATCACATAGAGTGGAATAGTCCTGTGCATTTTTTTGGGCCCAACCGACCAAACAGACCAAAATGACCAAATCGGACCGAACCGCCGATTTTGGTCTGGCTTGGACAAGTACCGGTTTGAGTTTGGTTTGGCAAAAAGAAAAATTGAAAACTTTGGTTCGGATTGTAAGCAAATTAATATATATATATATATATATATATATATATATATATATATATATATATATATATATATATATATGAAAAGGGAAAATGCGCTCGGGAGTAGAGATTTTTCTACGCTCCCCCAATGGAGGGCGGACACGTGGAAAGTTCTTTTGCACTAACTCGGGTTAGCCACAGTGAAAGTTTTCTAATGTCAGTGGTAGGTAAAGTAGGCAGTAGGGGAAGATGAAAAAGTGGAGGGCAAAGGTGAAAAGTAATTTGTGAATTTGTAATTCATAAAATTGCCGCCTTAAACATTTTTCTCGAATGGGAATGATGGCCATTGACACCACGATATCACGCGCCGTAATCCCGTCAGCCTAGCCCCACTCTTTATTTAATGTTCTGACAACGGTAATAAATGAAATACGTTCAGAGGTTGCAACGTAATGGTGCAACGTGTCAAATTTTGGGGCCCTTCGTATCATGTACGAAGCGTTAATGTTTCTTTGTCATAGCAGATTCACAAACAGGAGATAACGCCAACGCTTCTCTATGGGGAGCGAACTTTCTCTGACATAAGGGAGGGCCATTAATGTTCAACATTCGATCAATAAATGTTAAACATTCTGCCAATTAATAGACTCTCCTAAGGGATGCCCGAAGGGGTCTCTCAAACAGTTCAAATGGTAATGATTACCGTTGAGAACCACGAAGTCATAGCTTCTTATTTAATGTTCTAACGATGGTAATAAATGAAGCAAAGTCGAACACGCTACGTGTCAGAAGGAAGTCATCTTTCATTTCACATAGGAAGCCCAACCACCTCCGTTAGAAGCACAAACGCTTCGTTATGAAGCATAAATGTTTGGTTTCGAAACGCAAACGCTTCGGTTTGTAGCGAAAAGCGCTTCGTTCTGAAGCCTAAACGCTTCATTCAGAAGCGTTTTTGCTTCATACCGTAGTGTAATTTCGAAATGTAATGACGACCATTGAAAAATACGATATCATGCGCCGCTTTTAATTAATGATAGCGCATCGTATAGGAAGCACAATTGCCTCCTTCATACAAGCGTAAGCGCTTCGAATCAGGTGGTCTTCTCTTATGTCTTTTCGAATATAATCATGACAAAATCACGATGTCAGGCACGGACTCCCAGCACCTCGCCACATTCTGTCTTTCTGATTTGGCCTTTCTGATTTTGTTAGTGTTAGTAGTAACCATGATTAAAGCGCGGTCAAATTAAAAAACGGAGGGACTATCGCATTAGCGACAGAGGCGCTACGTGTCGAGCTCCTATCAATATGCGTAGAGATATCTCTACGCCTGAACGCATATCCCCTGGCCTCATATATATATATATATATATGAATGAGACCACTTTACCAAAGGATCGAAATATGTGGATGTCAAAAGATAAGGTTCCTGTGGACATATAAGAGGGATACCTTGTACATCTTATCCTTAAAAAAGATCGGAAATTTAAGGCTCAACAAATTCGAGAATATCTTGGAAATATTAAATTTGTGCATGAAAAGCATTTTGCGTGCAAGTAATGGTACCCTATATTTAATCAACTCAAGCTAAATAGAACTTATAGGAAAACTGAAACCGACCGAACCAAACCGAAACTGAATCGAGTCGGGTTGGTTTGGTTTGAACATTTACAAACCGATTAGAACCGGTTTGGTTTGTTGTTTTGGTACAAAACATACCAAACCGAACCGAATACACCCCTAGAGTGGAGAGCCCCTAACACTTTGGCTTTTTTCAATACATCTACTTCTATCACACTTGTTTGTGTTGAAAAAATGTACACCTAGCTTCATGTGAAGATTCCATGTTAAGCTGAGCTACTGTCTTGTTGTAGCTTAACCAGAGAGTGGTATGATCCGTGGTTTCCGAGAGCAAGGAGATCAGAATGTGCCCCATGTTCTGTGATCCTACCATTTTCTATAACCGCTATCGAATCCGATTTCTGTATTGTGGACAGGCGATGCGCTATAACTACACATGTTCTACCCACCATCATCTTCTCCACTGCTTCTTGGACTAAGTTCTCTGATATGCTATCAAGCGCATTGGTGGCCTCATCCAAAAGCAGAATTTTAGGATTCTTCAGTATCGCTCGGGCGAATGCGACCCGTTGTTTCTGACCTCCCGATAGCTGAACTCCTCGTTCTCCACATTGCGTTTCGTAGCCATCCTTCATGCCACTCCAAGAACACAAAAAATACAGAATAAAGTCACAAAGTCAGGAGTCAGCAATAAATCGGGAAGGGTCACATGCACTTGATAATGTATCAAATAACTTTTCAAAAAATAAATCGACAAAATCGGTCAGAGTCGGTCAAAGTTAGAAAAAAATTGGAGAAAAGGAAAATTTCAAAAATTTATTAAAAAATAATTTAAATGAACAAAATAGTATAAAATAGGTGAAACCTAAGGGTCTGTTTGGATAAAAACACGGGAAACGTGGAAAAGTAAAATAATATTCCTATATTTTCCTATGGATACTTAAGTTGTAGGTCAGAGTCAGTCAAAGTCGATCAAAGTTAGAAATTTCAAAATTTTCTAACTTTTCAAAAATTACTTTTCCCATGGAAAAGTAAAATCGGTCAAAGTCGGTCAAAGTTAGACAAAAATCAGAGAAAAGGAAAATTTCAAAAATTTATTAAAAAATAATTTAAATGAACAAAATAGTATAAAATAGGTGAAACCTAAGGGCCTGTTTGGATAAAAACACGGGAAACGTGGAAAAGTAAAATAATATTCCTATATTTTCCCATAGATACTTAAGTTGTAGGAAACCATAGTATTCCTTTGTTACCCTTTGTTTTCCATTGTTTGGATAACTACATTGCTAGCGGGGAAAACTCAGGATTAACCAAATCATGTGTTTGGATACATATACCAGAAATTGTAGGAAAATAGCATATCCTAAAAAAAAAATAGCCAAATGACTAAAACATTATATATGTATTAAGTTTTTTTTTCTCTTTACATATCTTAGTGAATTGCTCTAGTGGTAGACTTGATGTTTTGTGAAGGTTAGGTTCTAGGTTCAAACCGTGTTATATGTAATAAATTATTTATTTTTTTAATTAATTATACTAGAGCATATACACTATATATGTGAGTATATAGTTCTACAACATAGTAGAGCCCCTTATGAAAGAAATCTAGGCACCTAAATAGATGGAGGGGAGTTTTAAAATAGGCCAAAATGGTGGGATTTAGTTAAACAAAATCAAAGAAGAAATATTTGGTATGAAAACAAATACCATAAAAAAAATTGTTTGAAGATTTTTTATAATTTTGGGTGGTCAAGAAAATTTTGGATGGATGAGAATCCGCTAATATAAATTAGGACCCCTAAAGCTTAGTAACAAATTTTTAGAAAGTTTGGGTGGTCAATTGATCACCCAAATCATAACGTAGTTCTGCCTCTAATTTTTGGGGATGTGTGCCATATAGAATCAACATCAGACCGTCTGATAGGGGCATCATGATCTAAAGATCTATCATGAGGAAGATCGAAAAAAAAAAAATCTTCATCGTCTTATTTAAATCAGTCAATGGTTTTTGTCCCTGAAAAAACTGTGTGGTATTATGAGAAGAGTGGTACGGATGAGAAGTCCGAAGGTTCGGAAGATAGAAAACCAAGGGACTCCCTTCGGCATTTCTTCTCGGATTTTGACGGAAAATGTAAAGATAATTTCCGACCATTAAGATATCATCCAAACAACGGGAATCTCGGCAATTTATTTGCCGCATATGAGTTTTCCCTTATTTCCCCTTGTTTCCCTTGAAACCAAACAAGCCCTAAAGGTTTTTTGTGATCAAAATAATACAAAACCTAAAAGTTTTTTTTTTGTTTTCTTCCCTCCGAGTATAAGAGAAAAAGAGAAAAAAAAGGACATCACAAACATCGCCGATTAAACTCGGTCGATTAATCAGTGATGTAGTCGGGGATGACTACAAGTCGCCGACAATTTTCCGATTTTTTGCAAAAGTCGGAGACGTTTGTGACTATGGTACAGAACTCTGTAGGGGAAAAATATGGTTTTTTGAAAGGACAAGGAAAACTTGTTATGTGCTTGAGACTCGTTTAATTATACTTTACCTTATGAATTCATGAGCATTGGCAATAGCTGCAGCTTCCATTAACTCGGTTTCGGTAGCATTCTCGTTTCCGTACGTGATGTTCTGGCGAATGGTACCTGAAAATAGTGTGGGCTCCTGACTGACCAATGCGATTTTTGACCTCAGCGATCTCAAATTGTAGCTCTTGACATCGTATTCGTCTATTTCTATCGATCCCTTTAACGGGTCATAGAATCTCACGATCAACCCGATTATCGTCGATTTACCGGAACCACTCTGCCCGACTAATGCTAGTGTTTTTCCAGCTTCTATGTTGAGACTTAGACCATTGAAGATGCTCTGTTCAGGCCTAGATGGATAAGAAAAGTACACTCCCTTAAGCTCAACATGACCCCTAATCTCCGTAACTTTGATTCCTTTGGGGTCATCAGGATCAATCTTACTTCTCCGATCGAGGATTGCCAAAAGCGATTTGACAGCATTTCCGCCCTTTGCCAAATCCGAAGTCGTGCTCCCTGCGTCCCCTATATATTTCCCGGTCCCCATCAAGATAAAGAAGGCCTGAAACAAGTGTTTCGGGGATATCAATCCCTGAATAATTAGCCTTCCCCCATACCAGTAAGTCAAGGCTATAGATGTTGTTGTGAGGAACTGGGAAACCGATAAGCCGAAGCCGGCTAACCACGACAGTTTGAAGGTATCGTGCCGAGGACCCCTTAGCGAATCTATGAAGAGGCCCAATATTCTTTTCTGCGAAGAAAATGCAGTTATGACCCTGTGGTTCACCACAGCTTCGCTCGCTAATTGACTGCCTTCGTTTTGTGCCTTAACTGCTTTTGCTGACAGTTTCGTCATCAAAACCTTCTTCGAGTAGAAGCAGGCTATGATCAATGGCTGCATAGCTATTATTACGATCGATAGTCGCCATGCGATCACTGTCGCGAACACAAACGACAACAAGGCTGAAGCAGCAACCTGAACCAGAAGTGAAAGCCTGTCTCCGACAAGGGACCTTACCATGCTGGCTTCGGTAGCTAACCTTGCACAGATTGCTGCACTCGAATTTTCATCTTGGTCGAACCACCCGATCTCGAACGTGAACACTTTTTCGAGTATTTTCTCCCGTACCCGTTTGACCAATCGCTCACCCATGATTGCAAAATTGTAATGCTGGAGGAGATTCGTTACGACACTGGTGACGGATAATGATGCAAAGATTAAGCAATAGATTCGGGTCTGCGATCTTATGAGATTGTCGTCTTTAAGAAAGAAGATCCAGATGACAGTCCCCATACAGTAGGTAGATATGGGTTGTACAGCTCCAAAGGTAATCGCTCCGAAGCATCCAATCAAGGCTCTGTTCCACTCAGGCGCGTACATTTTCAGCAACCGCAATTGAATAGAATAAGAAGGGAGCTTACCGTTTTCGTCTTTTGACTCACTAGAAGGATGTTTTGGGATGAACGATTTTTCAGGGCTTCTTCTGTCAAAATCAGTCTTCTTCCGCTCTTCAATTGGAGAATGCGGAGAATCCGAAGCTTCATCTATCTGACCTGATTGCTGCAATTGAAACATTGCATAATAAGCTCCACCTTCTTTTAAGATGAGCTGGTCGTGAGAACCCGATTCAAGCATTTCCCCGGCTTGAAGAACCACTATTGAATCGGCTTTACTGAGGGTGGAGAGCCGATGGGCTATGATTATTGTTGTTCGTTCCTCCGACGCCTGATCCAAAGCATCTTGTACTTCTCGTTCAGATTGTGCATCCAACGCGCTGGTAGCTTCATCGAGCAGGAGTATTCTTGGTTCTTTGATTAATGCCCTCGCAATCGCAATCCTTTGCTTTTGCCCGCCAGACATTTGAACTCCAGATTGCCCAACCTAGCGAAAAATGCAAGATACTGATCAAATCGATAAAAAATTGATCGAAACATTTCCATCTCGTAATACATTAATCATGGTTTACCTATCCGAGTGCCAGTAGTGGCACTAGGGTCAATCTCCTTTGGCCCAAATGGTCAAGCGTTGGGAGCCACAGTGTTATGAGTACACAAATCAGTGTAAGTCACGCTTGACCTCACACCAAATCCGAGCTCAAAATTATCAATGCATTTACCAAGGTTGTCAGTTTGAAATTGACCCGAGTGCTGCTACTATATAACTCTCGGGCCGGGTATCATATCACATACTAAGTTGAGATTGAACCTGCGACGTCTACGTTGAAATATTGTCCTCTTTCGAGTTTCGAGTTGATCTACAGGCCCAACCCAGTCCTTCGAAGAAGTTATAGGTTCAAATCACCTTACCTTTCTTTCATGGACACTGATATATGGCGGACTGCAAACAGCAGACCATTAAACGGACCATTAAAAGGACCGCAAACAGCAGACCACATAAGCAATTCGTTGTTGGTCTATTGTTTGAGTTCCGCTCATTATAATTTTCCTTCTTTCACCCACCAAAAGGAAGGCTGCTTTGTAATAAACAAGGTTTATTTGTAAAAAGTTTTGGCGTATTATACAGTTTCATAATGTTTAATAACAAAGGATTTGTCACAATTTTTTGGGCTCCCCATAAGACATTCGGTCAATGTGAGAAACATCAAACATGTACAGTGGAAATTTCCAAATCGCACTTCTTCCCAAGTAACACATGATATAATGTGTTATATGCATTTTGTAGAAGGGTATTTTTATAAATGTACTATAAATGTTTCTCACACATCGGCCGAATGAATTTTTGGTATTTCAAATCACCTTTTCCCTTACACATTGGCCGAATGACTTTCTGGGGACCTTGGAAATCGTGACAATCCTTTTAAAAGACTTTCTAAAGTAATATGATACCGTAAGGCTGCTTTTCGGATTGCTCTCTGAGGCAAAGGGCAGCTCTCTGCTCTGGCGCAGAGCACTTTGGTATGAGACTGTGTTTGGTTGTATTGGAGAGTGAAAGAGCTGAATTTCGGTCTCTTTACAACAGCAATTTAAACCTGCTCTTTGCCTCCAGAGAGCAATCCCAAACACAACCTAAAACTCTCTTCAAGTAGTCCCGTTTTTCTAATTTCCTCAATATATATATATATATATATTTATATATATATATATATATATATATATATATATATATATATATATATATATATATACATGAGAAGTAGAACTGCTTACTTGGGTTTCATATCCTTCAGGAAACTTAGAAATGAAATCATGTGCATTAGCTGCCTTTGCTACACTGACAACAAGCTCCATTGAAGCTCCTTCATTCCCAAACAATATGTTCTCTTTTATGGAGGTTGCAAATAGCACTGGCTCTTGACTCACAAGTCCCATCTGAGATCTCAACCATTTTAGTTGAAGACACTTGATGTTATTTCCGTCGAGAAGAATGTCACCTTCAATCGGATCATAAAACCTTTCGAGTAACGAGATGACCGTAGATTTACCCGAACCGCTGCTTCCAACCAGACCTATAGTCTTGCCGCCTGTTACTGTAAGATTGAAATTGCATAGAACCAGGGTGTCAGGTCTCGATGGGTAAGAGAATTTGATATCCTTAAACTCGATATCTCCTCTAATATTTTCTAAAACTGTCCCCTTTTTATCTTCAGAATCGATGGTGGGAAGAGTATCGATCATCTCGAATATCCGTGAAGCAGCAGCTGTTGCTTCGGACAAGTATCGGACGTTCGGAAGCGCACTCATTACAGCCCTGTGGCATAAAGAACAAGCTTATCAGAGGGAGAACTTTCATATGCAAAGCCTTGTTTTGAGTACAGGGGTTGGTGCAGAGGCCAGGACCACGCCTCAAGTAGCGGAGGTTCCGAGTTCCAAACCCACCAGGGCCACTCGCTGGGATTAATCTCTAGTTCTCTACTGACTGGTATGTATGATGTGTGAATTGTGCACATACCTGGGGACTTCGTTGGGTGTTTTTTTTTTTTATTGATCAGTAAAGATGCAATTCCATTAAAAAAAAATGAGAATTACAAGGAAGATCAAACCTGAACAAGCAGCTCAAGAAGACAAAACCAAAAAAAGAAAGAAGCAAAACAAAAAGGAGGAAATATAAAAAGAAAAAAGATTAAGAGTAGTTCCCCCTAAGAAAGGCGGAAGACCAATGATTCAAAATAGTTGAGATATCTTCAATCAGATTGTTGACTTTGTTGGATTCTCCTTCAAATATCCTATAGTTTCTTTCTATCGAGATGATTGTGAGGACTGCTATAGGGATAAAAGCAATGTGAGGTGAATGTTTAGGGTTGTAGGCAGGTACGTTTCAGCGATGAGATCGGCAAAGGACAGAGGCATGCAACCGATGATCTTCATTTCCTTCCGAAAGAAAACCCAAATATAGGACACTAAATGGAAGTGGAGCAGAATATGGTCAGCTGTTTCGGCATTTTTTTTGCACAAAATGCATCTATTGGTGAATTGGAATCCCCAGAGGTTCAAGGAATCTGTGGTCTTTAATTGGTTTTGAGCAGCAAACCAACAATGAAGGTTGCCTCTTGGAGGGGCTTTGATTTTCCAAAGATTGGTCCAAAAGAAGGAGATGAGAGGCCTCTCCAAAGATAGTTGGGTGTTTATTTTGTGACATATAATAAGAGTAAGATGGGAATAGAGCTGCAGATCGGTCATCATCTCTTTATTCCCATTGATGTGGGACTAGGGCTGCAAATGGGCCAGGTTGACTTGGCAGGTCGAGCGACAGTTACAACTGGCATCCCAACTGCCCTACCCAGTTCAGGTTATTCAAGGCCAGCCCTGGGATAGGCTCAAGAGACGGTCCCCCTACCCCCCAAAGGTGTAGCCCAGCTCAGTAATTCAGGGCTCCATTTTAGGAACTCGCCTAAGACCCCGAAAATCTTAGGACCGGCCCTTTAAGAGTGGAGGTACTCTTTTTCATTTCCTTAGATGTGGAACAGAACCAAAAAAAAATAAATGTTGACAATGAGCTCACAGGCTCATTGAAGACACTGAGCACCCTCTTACGGGATGTGCAGTGAGTGGACTTTAAATTACACTTACTTCAGAGAGCATAAAAATCTGTGCACATAATTGCACAGCTGACAACTCACTATAGTCAATGTGTTGATGCCTTTTCAGCTGTACAGCCTTGAGGCGTTCACAGGTTTCCATGCTCTTTAAAGTCTAACTAAATATTAAGAAAATGAACTCACATTCCTCCCAAGATAACACAGACTCCAGAAACAAAAACACGTCCACCTTGAGCCCCAGTCTTGATTACCAAAATACTCCCAATCCAAGTCTGAAAAGCCCAAACTGCGAAGATCATCCCGATGCTCCCGATAACCATGCCCTTCATAAAACCTTGCTTTATTCCGAGCTTCGTACTCTTCTCGAGTGCACGGCTGAACCTATCTAATGTCTGCCGTTCTCCAACGTAAGAAGTCACTATTCTTATTGATGAGATTGACTGCTCTGCTAACCCACCAGCCTCGACATAAGCCTCCTTCATCTTCATCATAAGCTCCATCAGATGCTTCCCATATAGAACCCCGGGAGCAATGAACAGAAGCGAGAGGGGGAGAGCGGCTAAGGAGAGCCTCCATGACATTGCAAAAGCGACCAAGACAGAGAAGAAGAAAGTGGAGGTGTTGGACAGGAAGTTGGGCAACTGCAGCATCAAATTCAGTCAGTCGATAATGATTTTTATGTAGTAAATCATTAGAAGTGTTACTGCCACACCCTTTTTGTTAAGCAAAGAAAATATCATTGATGGCTTTGCATCAGATGATGGATATCATTTTTCATTCGATCTTCCACACAATAGATCTTGAGAACGTAGGCCTACTAGCAGTCGGTCAGATGCTGGTTCCATGGGGCTGACATCCCAAAAAGTGAGCGTGATGTACCATCAAATATGGTTCAGACTCACTTTTTGGGATGTGTGCCACATGGCATCAATATTTAACTTTATTGATAGGGCAATAATCTCAAGAACTATTGTGCAAAAGATTGGACAATCTTCATCATCTGATTTAAAACAGTCAACGATTTTTCCTTTGCTTAAGTGACGCGCCCTAACAAAAAAGGGTATGGCAGAAAAACTTCTCTAAATTATAAACCAATTATTTATTCTTGCACTCAGAAAAAATGTTTGCCCATTTCATGTGAGAATTTAATGATACCATTATTGTGATACAAAGATTAAAATTCAAAGTTTAAGATTTTTAGATTAAATTAATTTGATCCAATTTAGTTAAGAACTTAAGCTAACTAATTCTGTTGTACTTTTATGAATTGTATTATTTATATGACCTCTGAGATTCTCATTTGCGTTTTCTATTCAATTAGTTTGGATGAAAAAATGGCACTACTATGAGCACACCACTTTTTATTAACTACATGTAACTATATGTAGTTTTCTAGCAGAGTGGCCTAACCACATAGAAGGTTGTGAGGGCTCAAGCTCTCATTTAAATCTAGATTTTTTATGAAGTATGTATCTTATACAATCTTCATTTGTATATAAGCCCCCAAACTTATAATATAAAAGTCTCCAAATCGATAGTAAAATAACTACTAACATTATATTTATCATTTGTACCTCCTACCAACAAATATTTTTGGCTACACCCAATGTGCTGTTTTTTAAATAAATTAATAAACATCGAAGGTTTAAAATATTTAAATTTAATTAATTTGGTTCAAGGTTCGTTAAAAATAAAGATAACTAATTCAGTTCTATAGAGAGGAGTGCGAAATCGTATGATGTTTTGATTTTCTATAATTGTAGTTAAAGTCCTTTATTTGACCGCTAGTTATACAAATATCATTGACCGTATAATGCACACTTAGGGATCTTTCTCACCGACATCGGACCCATAAGACATCGGACCCATAAGGAATCACTTCAATGGTATTGATAAATACTACCGAACAATGTACGAAATCTAATAAGTCGATTATTTAAAGTTGTATTTATAATCCCTTACGAGACCATTAAAATACAATCAGCCTTCTAACAATACTTTCAGCTTCGTTTTGTAGAGAAATTGGGCTTGTAGATACTCATTTTATTTGTCTCCAAATGTATTATCTAATGACATAAAGTTCGGCATTATTTAGAAAAGACTAAGCACTAACAGAGTGAATTAAGTAGATTATGTTATTTAAGTCCAAACATTAACTAGTATATTGGGAAATTTGCATTTTCGGACTTATATGTTTGCTTATTTACAGAAACGGTCTTATAGTTTGAAACTTTGCAGAATAGGTCAGCTCTAAGCCAAGTCATTTTGACGTCAGCACCTACCTATTTTGTCATTATATATATATATATATATATATGTTTATTTTTCATTATTTTTTGTCGTCTCTTTTACCTTATTTAATAATTATCACACATCAGTTATCTCAACAAATTGTAATTATCTTAACCAACCAATTGTAGTTATCTAAACTAAATTTTGATCCATGTTAAAACTCTAAAATACTGAAGAAAATAAAAAAAAGATTAAAGAAAGAAGAAAAAGATAGAAATATAGAGCAAACAAAAGCACAGCTGCTATCTTAAGATAGCGGCTCGCTATCTTAAGTTGGCTGCCCGCTTTAAGATAGTTGATTGAGATAACTAGTGTATGGTTGTTATCAAATAAGATACATTCTAATACGACCGCTATCTTAAGATAACGGCTCGCTATCTTAAGTTAACGGCCGTTTTAAGATAGTTGGCTGAGATAATTGATGTATGGTAGTTATCAAATAAGTTATTGTTTATTCTATATTTCTATCTTCTTCTTCTCTCTTTCATTTTCTTTTTATTTTCTTTTGTATTTTAGAATTTTAACATGCGTTACAATTGATTTAGATAACTATAATTGATTGAGATAACTGTTGTGTGATAGTTATTAAATAAGATACACTCTAATAAAATTATCAGCGGAAAAATTGACAACAAAAAATAATAAAAAATAAACATATAACAATAAAAAAATAAGTCGGTGTGAAAACGACTTGGCTTGGAGCTAGTCGATTCTACTAAATTTTAAATTATAAGGCTGTTTATGTAAATAGGCAAACTTATAAGGCCGAAAATATAAATTTCCCTAATATATTTGTATGCTGTATGCACTGACTTATCTAAGGATATATCCAATTACATGTGATGTCTATGTATTATTATGAATATGAATGATGAAGCTTTTGAACCAATTTTGATGCTCATTAAGTACTATTGAAGCAAGTGATAATTTGATTGAATAAATTTTCTTATTTATCCATATGCCTATAAAAAGTCAGTTGGTTTGAAAGAATACCATGCCTACGGGCTAAAGGGTATTTTGGGAACCCTATTGAACTTTTTGAATTTTTTTAGACAATTCTGAATGGTATTTAATTTTTTGGATATTTTTGAACATTGTTAAACTCTTTGAACTATTTAAACTATGTGAATAATCTCTGACCTATCAATTGAACTATTTGAATTCTTGATCTTTTGAGTTTTGATCTATGAATTGAATTGAATACATTAAGATTGAAACTGTGAATGTTTGAACTTTTAGAAATGATGGTCAATCTGTCAATATTTATTATTTGCTCAGTTCCTAATGACTCTATTTTTCATAACATAGGGTGTCCTAAGCTTTGGTTTCGACAATCCATTCTGTTGCTATCGAGGAGTCGTTTTGAGCTCATGATCTTTTGGAGCATATCCAAGTCATCAACCGTTGCCACAGATGATTATTGAGGACATCTTGAACAAATTGATAAAAGAATGAAATAGTTAATGTGAGATATATTTTTGACATGATTTTTTTCAACTGAAACTTATATTTGAGTGCCATGTGGCAGTTAATCTACCTCAGGTCCAGGGTTCAAATGTTGCACCCTTCATGGCCCAATGCTCATATAAATTTTTATCTATACAAACAATTATATTTATCGATAAAAACAAAGATTTAAAACCGTAATTAGTAATGAAAATTGGTACATGTGTTCATGGTGTCTCATAATGATTATATTAATGGTGAAGTCATATTCTCATCATACCTATATAATTAATCAGAGCAAGTAATATAATTAAACATTAAGATTCATCACTCATTTTTACGTGATTAATGAGGGTTATTTGTAAATGGGTATATCTGAAGCATGGATTAAAATTTCGGCCGAAATCTTCAGATTTTGGCCGAAATGTTTCCTTTTTGGTCCCTACTGAAATCCAAAATTTTGGTTATTAAATGTATTGAGGGAAAAATTTTGGCCGAAATTTCGATTCAAAATTTAATCTGATATTTTAAACCTTGATCGGTTGATATTTAATCCGAAGCATCTATATAATGAAGTTGATGAACCCATTTAAGATATAGAAAAACAAACCTTAGCTTAAGGTAATCACCAGTCTTGCGGCAGTCTCTTATCAATCAAGTGATAGTAGACGATTAATCAATGATTCAGATTTTATGAGATCTAACAATTAAAAAGAGGAGAAAAAGAGAAACCTTTTCGCTTATAACGTCTTGTATGGTATGAGCATCGGATGAAACAGTTGAGACAACTTTGTAAGTCATAGAAGAGGCATGAGTGTCAAAGAAACCAACATCTTGTCTCAGGACTGACTCCAAATACTTAGTTCTTATTCGAGAAGCTTGCCTCTCTGCAGTTCTTGTCCAGCACACGCCTTCTGTAGGAACCCAAACACACATGTGCAAGCGAAAATTACAAATATATTAACACTTAGGCCCTGTTTGGCAATCTCTTTCCAAAAAACACTTTTTAAGGTAAAATTGTTGATTGAAAAGCATATTTTACTCATGCACAAGGCCACTTCTAAGTGAACATGGTGTTTTGGAGAGAAGCTGTGATAGACCTTTTTGAGAAACAACATAAGCAACCCATATTATGAAACTTTAAAAAGTAATTTTTGGAAAAGGGTACTTATCAAAGAGATGGACAAGCAGCTTTCTCTTTGATAGGAAGCCCCTATCAAAGAGAAAGCTAGAGTGTAATCTCATGGTAGTACTTATCAATATATTTTATTTTAAATAATATTGGGTGTTATGAGCTTTCACTAGGACTAGTTCCTACGGGATGCGATCACGGCCACCATACCACGAGTATTTCATGCTTTGTGCACCTTTCGTAGCACCCGTTATCATAGAAGATGAGTCGTTTCGAACTCCCGACCTTGGGGAGCATACCCAACTTGTTCGCTGCGACAATCCCTTGGTGGGTGTTTCTACACCCTAAACCTTAAACCAAAGTAGACCGATTGATTCAGTCCCAATTTGACTGCCTAAGAACCATTTCTACATCTTTCAGGGTTGAACAACCAAGCCAAATAATTTTTCAGTTGGACAGGGCGGTTCATCCATTGTCACAAATTTCCCCATATATATATATATATATATATATATATATATAACTGTGAGTCTAGTGAGAAATCCAGTTAGAGATGGCTAAAACTAACTTATTAACTGTCTAATTATATGAATAACTAAAATAATACATATATTGGCTATGTCATCAATGGCAGAACCAAGAATTTCATCTAGTCAGGGCGCAAGTCATAGAGAGAAATTTTTCCGAAATTCTCCAAAATTCGCTAAAATAGGGGTCGGACAAAACTTTTAACGAAATTTCGATGATTTCTCTGAAATTGCAAAAATTCATTAATTTTAACAAATTTAATAAAATTTTGCCAAATTAATGAATTTTTTTAATTTGAGACCACAATCTAAAGATCTGTGGTGTCGAAAATTGCGACGAAAAATAATTTTCATTATTTTGATTAAAAAAGTCAATAGTCTTACCGCTTAAATGCATGTGGGAAGAGATCTACTTTTGGAGATGAGAGATGGGTACCTCTATTTGCGCCCACACATTCTTTGAAAGTGATTACGTCACAGACCGCTTGAAAACCATTGATTTGTTTGGAATAGATGATGGAAATCGTTTTTCACCCCGATCTTCCATACAGTAGATCTTGAGATTATGTCTCACTTATCAAATGGTCAATTTTTTTATTCCATATGTTACAAATCCCAAAAAATGACCATAATTTATGTTGAGTGTAATGTGTATCATATGATTCAAGGATTTTTGGGGATCTTTGACACATGGAATGAAAACGGACCGTCTAATATGTGAGATATGACCTCAAGATCTATTTTGTTGAAGATCGGGGTGAAAAATGATCTCCATAATCTGATCCGAAGCAATCAAAGACTTTCAAGGGATTTGAGACGAGCGCACTTTTAGAGAATGCGTGAGCGCAAACAAAGTACCCATGAGAGATTTAGAAAGCAAAACTAGGTGCAGAGGGCATATTTAGTTGAGTAATGATGTGTTTTATTATTTGCAACTACATATTTACTCTTTATAAATAGGTGTAGATTACGTAAATTCATGTAAGAATTAAAAAAAAAAAAAAAAAGTGTGGGTGGACACCGGCATTGGCCCTTAGTGGTTTCGCCACTAGTTGACATCCCAACCTTCCACACTATAGATCTTGATGTCATGAGCATACTATCAAATGGTCATCTTTTTATTTCGCGAGACACATATCTCAAAAAAGTGACTCAAAAAAAATATGTGGCACACATTAACGCTCAAATGTGATTTTAGAGTCAATTTTCGAACTCTATGTCACATGAAAACAAAAATGACCATTTGGTGGTATGCCCATTGTCTAAAATTCCGTTGTATGGAAAATTGAGATGAAAATTAATCTTCATCGTTTGATTCAATGTTGTCGTATGTCCTCCGTAGATCGGTAGGCGACAATAGAGCTGCCCTATAGGCCATCACGTTTGTGAGGTAGATTAAGAAAGAGTTGTTTCACGTGACCTATAAATAAGGTCATGAACCAATTTTTTAAGCTACGGATCATATTCTATTAATCCATTAATCCATGTAATGCTGCTTAGGACTTTATGAGAATTATAGTTAACTTTTATTTTTGGATGAACATAATAGTTAAGATAGATGGGTCCGCCAGGGCGCCACCTTAAAAAAAAGATCGTACTTCAGCAGGTCAGGCTCCTCCACCTCGGTATGTAATGAAAAAAATAAGTGAAAATTTCTAAAAGGGAGCCTTATTTGCACACGATATTTTAAGTGATTGCATCGAATTAATCAAAATTTATCCTTACACATAAAATGTGATTGCACCTTAACTAGATTTAATGCACCTCAAAAATTTGTCCTTGCACATAAAATGTGATTGCACCTTAATTAGATTTGCTCCTTTTTTTTTCCCTCTCTCTTCACCCTTCCCTTAAAATGTGATTGTACCTTAATTAGATTTGCTCCTTTTTTTTTTCCTCTCTCTTCACCCTTCCCTATCTCTACAAAAACTCTCTCACTAAAAAACTGCGCTCACTACCCACCAGAAATGTGCCGGTAACCATCCAAAAATATTTTGATTCATGAGTTGTCATATATGATCATGAAATTCAAACCCCATAACCTCTCAACCTCAAGGACTCTTCCCTCTAGTTCTTTGTTTTCTTTATGCTCTTCAAAGAAAGATCAAGTATTTGTTGGTAAAAGAGGTAGCTAGTAGGGATAACCTTGGGAATTCTCTATGAGATATCATTGTCATGAGAAGGCTTTACGATAAGGAAATACGAGAATTCTTGGAGCTTCTCAAAATCCTAAACTCCGATGCTTGTATCAGACTAAGGCACGCCGATCGCCCTTTTTGGTATATAGTCCCCAATGGCATTTTCAAATTAAGTCCTTATATCACAACCTGGCTGGGTTTGTTTCTCCTTTTGTTCCGTGGCTGTGGATTTTGAATTCAAAGGCGCTGCACTGTGTCACTTCCTTTATCTGGACGGCTTTGGTGGCAAAAATCCCGTCTATAGACAACCTGAAAGCTAAAGGCTTCTACAGGGTGAACAAATGCTCGCTATGTAAAAAGGAGGAGAATCCTTACCATCTGCTTCTGCACTGCAAGTTTTCTGTTGCTGTGTGGAGCCACATATTCCAATGGGCTCACTTTGTTTGGGTCATGCCCAAATCTTGTGTCGAGCTCTTTGGAACTTGGCAGTGGCATTCTAAAGGGAAGAGGGGTAAGGCCATATGGAATCTAATTCCTTTGCTTTATTCTGGGTGTTGTGGAAAGAGCGGAACAAGCGTATTTTCGAGAACATCGAACGGCAAGGGAGTTTATCGTGAAGTCTGTTTTGTCGAAGGCCCTTCAATGGGCTCAAGCCCTCAATCTTATCCAACCCTACTCCATCCAAGATTGCTTGAGGACTTTCATTCTCTTAGACGAAGATTGCAGTGGAGTGGTTGCCTAGGAGTAGTTCCCAGTTGAGTTCTCGGCTTCTCGTTCGATCGTCTCACTCGCTTAGGTGCCTTTTATTTTCAAGTTGCCTTCTTTGTCGGTGTTTTGGTGTTATCCGTCAGCGGGTTCAAGAGGTGTCCCCTCTGATCCTGGTTCTGAATCTCTTTGTATCTTGTTGTCTTTTTCTTAATGGCAAGGGTGAGGTCCTTCCAACCTCTATGATATTTATCGAAAAAAAGTAAGATCAAATGTTTCATCATCTTCCCTAAAATTTCATCTTCAATCCCATGAAACACTATCAATAAACCTCATTCAACCACAACTTGTCATATTTCAAAATGTGCTAGCTAGTAATGGCTAACTCTTAGAAAACACGTCTTTAAAGTACCTTAGGATTCACGCGATAAATGGGTTTTCCAGTAAACCATACCCAAATAATGGCTCTGTTTTTCACATGCATATAGGTTTTCAGATGGGATACTATCCTCTCTCTCTCTTCCTTTTTCACTCTAAAAAACTTTTATATCTCTCTTTCTGCAACACCATCAGAACCCATCTCGAGTTGAGATGTGTCAATATAGAAAACCAATCTCGATTTGCAATAAAACTTTTAGAGACTGGGCCAATAAACTAAGAATATCCTTTCTCTGAGCTAATTTGATCTTCGAAAATTCACCGACCTCAAGATGACGTCATAATCAAAGGTGCAATAATAAAGGTATCTTAGTCATTAAAAAAATAATAATAAGGTACTTTTTTAGGAAAATTTACAGGATCGACCCTCCGTCGGAGACCCTATAGTTTCACCTTTACCTAAACCGACCCGCTCCAAGCCGAGCCAGTTCTAGGTAGCACAAATAGTCTCAAATACTCCTTCTTACACTTTTTATGGTTCTACATAGTTTAAACTTTGCATTTTTTTATATTTACGCGATGTGAAGCAACATCTATGTCGTCTGATTTGAAGGCCACAATATAAAGATCAATGGTGCCAAAGATTGACACGAAAAAAAAGCGATATCACCATTTCAAAAATAAATAAAAATCACCTTTTTAAATAATCTATACCGATTGTCTAGGTAGTCTATACAAATTTTTTAGGCAGTCTATATCGATTGTCTAGGCAATCGATATCGACTGTCTAGACAATCGTCAATTAGAAAACCTAAAAAACTTAATTCAAATTATAGATCGTCGAAAGAAGAAGAAAATTTTCTATAACAGTGGAAGATAATTTGATTTCAAATTTACAGTTTTGTTGGCTTGAAGATTGAACGAAAATAATGATTTGAAAATTTTGGCAGCTATTTATTACTTTGGGGGTAATTTCAGGAATTAATAAAGGCGGGCGTCAGCTTCGCTTGGAGCGGCTTGGTTTGGGTAAAGATGAAACTATAGGGTCTCTATGGAAAAGGTGTATCTAACAGGGCCGATCTTGTAAATTTCCCTTCTTTTAACATTCAGAGCAAAGACATAGAATGTGTGCAAGTAATGATTCCCTTTGTAAAATCTCCCCCTTTTAAAATTACTTTTCTAAATTCTCTCTATATTTCATTTAATATCTAATCAAACCTCTGTACTTAAAATTTAGTTATCGAAATGTTTCATCAACTATAAATATCCATCTTAATACCAAAATTACCCTTATATATATGAGAAGATTCTAGAAAATGGGTTGGACGGCTAGGCCGATAGGCCAATAAAAATTACGTTTAGAAAAGTATAAAATCATATTTCAAGTAAAAAAATATGAAAAAGATATTAAAAATTCAGTAGAAATCCCAAAAAAATGGGAAATTTTTTAGAAAAATAATCAAAAAATGTTTATTTATTTACACAATTTTTATTATTTTTCTCAAAAAATATTCATTTTTTGGGATTTTTACTAAATTTAAAAAAAAAATTAATTAAAAAATATTATTTTTTACTTTTTTGTTAATGCAATTTTTAATGGCCTATCGGCCTAGCCGTCCAACCCATTTTTTCGAATCTTTCCCCTTTAAGGGTATTGGTATTAAGGTGGATATTTATGGCTAACAAGGCATTTAGATAACTAAGTTTTAAGTATAGGGATTGATTAGATATTGAAAAAGACAAAAGAATGGGTCCGCCACTTTAGCATGTAATCTTTTTTTTCTTTTTTGATACGGTCATTCGGTCGAGACAGTCTCGAGAACCGAGGAGCAGACATGCATACACATATGACAGTTGCGAAGCAGCGTGAGGGAGTACCAACTACAGTGGTGAGGGTTAACTAACATAACCCAACCCACACCTATAAAGACAAGGGTGGGAAACAACGTAGAGGACGAATATCGAATCCACCACCCTTAATTTTATCATTAGTAGTGGACCTCTCCCGTTGCAATAGCATAAAGTGCACACTATCATATCATTTTTTATAACTTATGGTATACCAAGATTATGCCTAGACTTTCATCAAAAAAAAAAAAAAAAAGATTATACCTAGACTCAAGGCCGGTCCTGAGATTTTGATGGCTTATGTCGAGATTTCAAAATGGGGCCTATTTATATTAATATAAAAAAATTCGTAATAGATCCCAAGGCCAGTCTCAGGGATGTGTGCCACGTGGAATCAAGATCTTACTGTTTGATAGGTGCATCATGATCTCAAGATCTATTGTGTGAAAGATTGGGATAAAAAAGGATCTCCATCATCTAATTCAAGGTAGTCAACGAGTTTTAATGGTGGAAATGCGTGCATTCTTCACAGAAAAAATGGGGGCAAAAAACACCACCCTTTCTAGAATGCATGACAGTATTTTGATTTTTTTAAATTATATATGAATTAACAAATTTATTTCTTTACATATCTTAGTAAATCACTCTAGTAGTTGAATTAGTTGTCTATGATATATCAGTCCTAGGTTCACTACAAAAAATAAGACTATTAGCGGCAGTTTTTTATTAAAAAAAATTGCCGCTATTAATCCTATTGCTACAAAAAACTGCCGTTACAAAAATAATAGCGACAGGACTAATAACGGCAGTTTTTTAGTAAAAAAAAATTGCCGCTAATAGTCTTAGTTTTTATAGTAGTTCAAACCTCATTTTGTATAAGATTCTCATTCTAATAAATTTTGCTAAAGCCTATACACTCTACCTGAGTGTGTTTAAACACACCATAGTAAAGCTTCTTTTTGAGAAAAATTTCTTCATAACTTAGTCCAAAAGTATGTATGAGAGAATGCTCTCCAAAAATTTGTCCAAAAATAAGTGCGAACTAGCCCATAGCATTATTTGAACCCTTTTTATTTAAGAACGCACTAATTTTCACTATCAAAACCGTTGACTTCCATGAATCATACGATGGAGATCATTCGTCATCCCAATCTAACAAACAGTAAATCTTCAGATCATAGTGCACCTATTAGATGGTCGGATCTGCATATCATTTTATCGGTAATATAATTGATCTATTTTTTCTTTTAAACTTACATGTGAGGTAGTTGTCTAAGCGGGTCGGTGGCCTGTGTCCACCACCCCACTTGACATTCCCTAGGGATGGCCTTGCCTAGACTAATCCCTAAGGGTGTGTTTGGGATTGCTCTTTGGAGGCAAAGAGCAGCCATTTAAGATCATGTTTAAATTGTTCTTTTAAAGAGACTCAAATACTACTCTCACTCTACAAAGGAGTTGAGAGAAATACATTCTCAAGTAAAGTGCTCTATACCAAAGCAGAGAGCTGGTCTTTGCCTCTAATGAGCAATCCCAAACACAGCCTAAGAGATGCCCTCGCCCCACCGTGCCATGAGTCTTTACAAGGGATCTTATTATCACAGAAGATGAATCACTACTCGAACTAACAACCGTAGGGGAGTATACCATGCTTAGCACTACCATATTATAACTTCACTGGGAACATGATCCCAAATATTGTTCTTGGAAAGCCTATGCAAGAAGACCTGAAAATGTTTAGTCTTTCTTAAGATTGTTTTACATTAAAATATTTATGTCATCATTATATATTAGAAGAAATTAATGAATATTATATTCATTATAATCAACATATAAACATATTATATGGTATCACCTACAAACTAATTATTAGCATATAAACACACTTTCACTCAGTACAAAAATAAGGTGTTTCAGCGGCAGTTGCCACTATTAACGAAAAAACTGTCAACAAAAAAACTGTCGCTATTCGTCTTGTCGCTACTGAAATAAAAAGTTTTTTTTATTAATAACAGTAATTTTTGGTTGCCAAAACCTGTCGCTAATAATCTTATTTTTTGTAGTGAGTACAATATTGACTATCTCACAAAAATAAAATATCATCTTCGTGGTTAAAGCATAATAACCGCTAGTGCACTTATTATGATTTATCAAAGATTACATTGGCTAACCCTCTTGTTTCTCACCGTCTCTCTTTTAAGTTATATGGTGCCGCAGGGTACATAGTGCTCGATCAGCGATCCAAGTTTTCTAAGTAGCAAAAATATCTTATGCCCTTTGTGGAGCACAAAACATATTTCAGTTGATGGATTCAAACTCTATACCATCTTCAATATGGACCCTGTGTTATATAAATAACGGTCCAAACAGCGGGGGATGGCAGAGTGGCTGGGACCACGCTTTAAGAAACGGAGGTTCTGAGTTCAAATCCCACCCTTTGTTCGCTACTCGCATAGGAATTTATCCCTACTAAGTGTTGTACATACTAGAGCACTTAGTTGGGTGCTCTACCCCTCAACGAGGCCGGACACCCCGTTATCAAAAAATATATATATATATATATATATATATATATATATATATATATATATATATATATATAAACGGTTCATATTAAACTCCACAAAATGAATAGTTTGAGTCATCTAACGAGCATGTTCTTTTGGTTGATTGTTAGGCGTACGATTTTTAACTACTTGGACAATTTCAATTGTCTGAAAACCAGTCACCTGGCCGAAAAATTGCGATGATGAGGGATTAAACTGTTCATTAATATATTGGTTATTCCTCACAACGATAAAGGGCCCAACACATACCAGTTTTTACGAGAAACTACAAACCGATACCGTATCCGAATCATAATATTACTTGTATTAGGAACGACAGGGTCTCCGATGCCGAGATTTTATGCCTTCATTGGAACTCATTATTCTCTTAATTCAAGAGATAAAAAGTATGACTTACCCATAAAAGCAGCTGATCCCAGTCCCAGAGCCAAATAAAGTAACTTGAGAGCATACTGCAATTAATGGAGCAATTAAAAAATAATAATAATTAATGAGCATAATATTTGTAGGGAGGAACTTCAACTGCTCCGTGAAATTTGTTTAATTGAAAAAATTAGAAAAACAATCTTAAAAAATAAACTTTTTAACAAAAAAGCTCAGAATTTAAACATTTTAAAAAAATATATATTTTTACAGTTTTTTGAAGTTCCGAGATCCGTGAGATCTCAATTCCTCATTAAAAATTAATGTTTTCATGGATCACAGAACTTCAAAAAATCGTAAAAGCATTATTTTTTTTAAAACGTTTAAGTTCTGAAATTTTTTGCTATAAGAGTTATTTTTTTAAGATTGTTTTTCTAAAGTGCCCTTGTTAATTTAAGCTATTTCTCACATAATTTATAAAAATTCCGCAATTAGCGAACTCTATAGATTGAACTAATGCAAATCAAGTAACTACTTCAACGAACCTTGTCTGCCACTCGATAGGAGAAAGCAACATCGACGTTTCCATAGGCATCGAAGATGCCCCCAAGAACCAACATGGTGATAGGGCTCGTCATTCCGTTTCCAATGCTTCCAAGTGTTCCCAACAGCACCAATCCTTTATCCAGACGGTCGGTGAATCTAAAAAACCGTAAAACTGACGAGCTTTCTCTCCCCGGCATTTTGTTGTGCTCATAAGCAAACAAGTAGGAGAAAGATAATGGACTGAAAGAGAAACCTCCTAAGTTTTGTAGTAGAGAGCCGTATTATTAGTTATTTTATATATTATCAAAAAATAAAATTTACAAAGCCGATCTCAAATAGATAAGACAATATAATAACGACAATGATAATAATATTATTAATAATGATATATATATATATATATAGAGTGGACCCTAGCTTAATTAAACATAGATTGATTTCTACGTTTCCTAGTTTCTTGAACCTGAGTGTGGTGGCTGTCATTTTCTCTTTGTTGCCTTTTCTTTTTTATGAAATGGAAAGAAGTTTCAAGCATCCAAACACTAAATGGTGTTTAAATGATCTTTCATCATTAGAATTTTATTTTATTTCACACTATTGAAGAGTAATTTATCATTGTGTCATGTTGTACACACACACACACACACACACACACACACACACACACACACATATATATATATATATATATATATATATATCAATTAAAATTTTTCAAGTGGCAATCTATCATTGAAATATGTCCCAATCAAAGGATTATGCATATAAGTGGATGTAAACTATCCAATCGGTGAAGTTTAATATCAGTCATCAAAATAAAGAACAATCATTGGTAGTGGAGTTTACAGATCGGATATTCGAATCTCCCAAAAAGTGTGATTTTAGGACCCATAGCCCTTCAATTAATGATATATCACGATTTGAATTTCCAAGATCATAAACCAATAAATAGTGTAAAATTATTTAAACATCATTTGATGCTTACATGACGGTGAATAGTCTTACATGACAGTCCCATATTAGAGAGATATTGTCTCTCCCTAGATGTCTACTTTTACATGTCTGCAATTTCAAGCAACTAATGGCGCAATGGAATGGGGTTCAAACTTTCTCCGAGCAATGGGTGCACATAGGCCGAGTAGGCACAAAAAAGGCCTGTTTACTTCCCATCTCAAAATTTGCACCATCACTAAAATTGCAGCATTTGAGATTTAGCTGATGCATATTTCACGAAATATCATTAATATAAATTGGATAAATTTGAGAAAAATAAAAAGGAGACAAGCAAGCGGAGTATTGTGTAATCGAAGAATTTCATTTAGATTAAAGGGGATATTTTATTAGACAGGCAGTTCTACTTGTCATATCATATGGTGCAAAGTATTGGGCTAGTTAAAAACCACAAGATAGATTGTGTGATTGAAATGTGTAGGTTGAGATGAATGTGAGGAGTCACCGAAAAGATAAAATTTAAAGCCAATACATAAAAGAATATTTAAGAGTACCCCTTTAAAATCAAGAAAATTTGTCCAAAGAAGGTGAGAAACATATCTTATGAATTGCTAATAATCTACAAGCAAAAGGAAGTAGGAAAAAAGAAAATCAGTGAAGACTTGAACGGATTTCTTATGAATCGCTAATAGTCTACAAGCTAAAAGAAGTAGGAAAAGAGGAAACCGGTAATGACTTAAACAGAAACAGTGAGAACGGACATGAAAGATTATGAAGTTACAGAAAGCTCAGCATCGATAAAAAATGAGCGAAGAAATAAAACTCACAAAAGCCAACACTAAATTCCTATTGATTAATGGGTTAGGTCCAACCTCACTTTTAGGGTCTTTGGGCCGTTTGAGGCCTAATTGGCACAGTAATTGGCTTTACATGTCACTAAACAAATGAAATTTTTATACGATGAAAGTGATGGGTTAGTTAACTAAATGAGATTTTACGCTCATTATTAGTTAGTTCCTACGTAACCTTTCACATTATATGTTTTCTAATGGAGCAAATGACAAAGGTTGGGCTTTCATGGTGTAAATTATCTCCTTAGAGTGTAGCGAAAAAGCCCATCACACCCTTTTCTATATGTTTATGCCTATTTAACTTTTTATGAACGGAGTCAGGAGCATTGTCGACACTTCCACTTTTCACAATTTCACCTAACGAATTGTGGAGGATACCTACACCAAAAACCATTGATCGCAAAAAAGTCCTCCAAACATTGAATCTTGAGATCATAAGCATATTATAAAACTCCAATTTTTTATTCCATGAGAAATACGTCTCAAAAAAGCAATCAGAAAATTATATGACGCGTCACACTCAAATCTGACTTTCAGGTTACATTTTAGAACGTGTGCGACATGGAATCTAAAAATTAACCAGATGATGGTATGCTCGTGACCTTGAGATCAATTTTGGAGAAGATTGGGATAAAAAATAATCTCCATCATTTAATTTAAAGCAGTCAAAGGTTTTAATGTAGGTACCCTTTATGATCCAGTTGGTGCAAATAAAGGTACCCGGATAGAATTTGTCTACAATAGGGCCCTCAATGGGCCAGATTAGAGTCGGGTTGGAGTTCAATCTGGCCCTAACCTATCCCGACCGGATTCCCAATTTTTTCAGCCCGGCTCTAACCCAGGCTACAATGTACTTAGCCTAAGCCCCGCCCCGCCCCTATCTGGCCGGGCAGGGCTTGGGTGTTTTTTCGAGTAGGCTATATTTTGGGGCTGTTTTTTCTAATAAAATTGGGTTGGATTATTTTTTTTTTCTAATAAAAATTTGAAGAAGGTTAAAATTTTAATTAAATAATTATATTACCATTATAACGGCTCAAGTATATGATTTTATTCAAATATTTTATTTTAATTTGTTGCATAATGGCTATAACGGACAACGATTGCTTGAAAATCTATTAACAAATTATCTAAGTTGTGTACCTAAAAAGCTATGCAATGGTTGCTTGAAAATAAATTAAGTCATCTAATTTGTACAACCAAAAAATATATGCACAAGGTTATTGTGCCTTTGACTTAAATGTCCCAAATTTAAACCATTCAACGATTTAATCTCAGGGCATTTAAGTAAATTATATTTAACTATATAAAAAAAATTATAATTTTAAAAAGAAAAGTATAATATATATATAATATCCGGACCGGGTGCGAGCCAGATGTTGCAACACTCAACTCAAGCCCGGCCCGGATTTATCCGGGTTGCAACATGCTTAGCCCAATCCGGATATCGGGCCAGGTTTGCTTAATAAAAAATACCACTTTTCAGGTCGGGTGCGAGTCAAAATTCGGGCTAGCCCGGCCCATTGAGAGCCCTAGTCTACAATGAGTGGACAACTCACTAGACGACAAGCTAAATCCATCTCAGCGTCTATGTAAACCAGGTTATAGGTTCTAATCCACGCGCCTATTACCGCCCTTCATGCGGGTCCCTTCCCAATGTGACGCGCCAAAGGTAATAAAATGGGTATCGGACTCGAGTATCAGTCCTTGGAGGACTGATACAACTCGGCTGATACCGATACATATCGGCCTATTTAAAATATATATAGGTATTGGATACATATCGGCCGATATCTGATACGTATCGGCCGATCCTAATATATACGTATCGCCGATACATATCAGTATTGGCCAATTTTTTATACCATAGTTGCGCCAATAGTGGATTCTCTTTGCGTGCAAGTTTGCACAAGCACTACATCTGGATTATCTATCATGGTGTCAAACTTGAAATTGGTATTGGGTATCGGTCCATAGAGGACCGATACGAATCAGCCGATACCTATTAAAAAAAAAAAGTAGTTAATAGTTGTGTTAAACATTAATTAAGATATGAGTGAAAGATTTGAAGAAAATGATTTAAAATTGAGAAAAATGAGTTAAGAATGAAGAAGCCAATGTTTTTAAAGAATCTATCAAAACCGATCGATCAAAATAAATATCCGATCGATCGATTTTGACAGGATAAAAATGTGAAGGTTTCTGGAGAAATCGATCGATCAAATTGAAATTCGATCGATCGATTTGTAAAATCGATCGATCAAAATGTAATTCGATCGATCAATTTTGGAGTCCGATCGACCGGTTTGAGCACTAATCGATCGGATTGTAAAAATAATGAGCGTGTTAGGAGTTTCTAGAGAAACTGATCAATCGAAATGGAATTCGATCGATCTATTTGAAAACCAATCGCTCAATTTGGGAACCAATTGATCTGATTGTGCCACCAGAAGTATGTGATTTTCTGAAGGAACCGATCGATCGAAATGGAATTTGATCGATCGATTTGGAAACCGATCGATCGATTCTCAAATCGATCGATCGATTTGAGAACCGATCGATCAAATTGTGGCACCAGAAGTATGTGGTTTGCTGAAGGAACCGATCGATCGAAATGGAATTCAATCAATCGATTTGGAAACTGATCGATCAGATTGTGACATAAGAGATGTGTGGATTTTCTAGAAAAGCCGACCAATCGAAATGGATTTCAATCAATCGATTTTGGAAACCAATCAATCGATTTGGACAGATTCAGAGATTTGGTCTTTTTTTCGTAAGGGAATTAGGAAAGACTTTAGACCTTCCCGTTTTGCATCTCTTTTGACGTATAAAATGTAAATGATTGTGCTCTAGGTGTGATCATGAGTGTGTGCTAGGAGGGCTAGCTCGGCACAAAGGAATCTTCGTGTTAACTCGATTTTGAGGTAGAGAAAACTCTATAATATGTGCATTTTATTACAACTAGCATAGGTGTTGTGATATGATGAATGTGTGTGTGATTCATGAGTTTTGTCATTGATTAAGCATAAATTTTGTATATGGTTTCAAACATGAAAATGTGTGTGCGTGCACTCTAAAAGAGTTATATGCGTGTGTGTGTGTGTGAAATCAAATATATGTGTGTGGAAAAAATCAGAAAGATTCGCTTATGTGTGTGAGTGAACTTTGAGATAAATCTAGTATAAATTATCACATTTCATGGTGATAAACTATAAGTTAGATTTCGCACTTTGATTTAAGAATTCATGCGGAATGAACCTCATGTGCTCCGATACGGCGGGATATCCGTTCTTTGTTTATCGATCTGCAGTAAAAAAAACTTCGTTTGACACAAGTCATTCCCATTCGAAGGGGCTTGGGCATTGTGAAAATGGTTCATTGAACGATGATGGTTGGGGTTCTCATTAGTATATGTGTGGCTCTCGATGCTATAAATACTCGGGATTGTATTTAAGTGAATTGATTTAAGTTTCTTTTATTATGAGAACAAGTTTTGAAAATCATGTGAACTAGCTTTGAAATTTATTTTTTATATCAGTTTTGTGTCAATTTAAATACATTTAAATTGTGAATCTTTATAAGAAAAGCATGTTTTGGATTATGTCATGAGATATATGTGTGATGTGAAGATCTACATATTATTTATGTTCCCCTATTGAGCTTAGATGTTAGCTCACCCCCTCGACTATAAGTCACAGGTACAGGTGTAGAAGTGGGTACTGTGAACGTTGATCATGAGGACCCTGAGTACATACTAGAGGTGGAGACTGAGCCCCCTCCTGACGAGTTCTTCTAGTGGACTGAGTTGCGAGTGTTTATTTTTAGATTTATCTATAAGGCTTGGTACGTCCAACCAGTTTTGTCAGAACTCGTGTAATTATGTCATGAAATATTATTTTGTGAATCATGTTTCGGTGACGGTCGGTCGTCATCGGTGGTTCAGTTCGGTTCTTTTGTCCATGAGTTTTTGCATAGAGGTAAAATCGTCTTTTGTCATGATCGTGACATTGTCATCATATAGAATTGAAGATTTAAATTTTTTATGATGACTCTATCTGCTTAGTTAGAATGTATGTTTTGTTTTCATTTCGTGTGTAGAATGACCAAGTGTTTAGTGAGTTCGAGGATCGCCTTATCGGCGGTCTGATGGCACAAGTTTTCGGGTTTGAACAATCGGGCTGTCACACATTGACTCATGAGATGACCTAGGGAGTGTGGATGGGTTTGTGAAGAGAGTAAGAGATTGAGGAGGAGAACTTCAACCATAAATTGTTGATCTCCCTCTCAACCTTCTTGGTTGATCTTGGAACGTCGCAAAGAAATCGTCGAACTATCTTGTTTGAGTTCGTGAGAAGGTGAACCTCAAGCTTGGTCGGTTCGTGTGGCCACAAATCCATGCCAATGAAAGAGATAAGATCTTGTAGAAATTGAATAGATCTTATGTGAATTAATAGTCATAAACAGGGGCAATTAATGCCCTAAAGGTGTGTTATAAATGTTAAATAAGAATTAGGTGAGAAGGGGGATGGATAAGAAATCCGATTTTAAGAAGAAACCCCACAATCCCGAAAGTCGCTCGCGCAACTTTGAGCCTCGCTCGCACGACATGAACCTGCTCGGGCGAGATAAGCTTCAGAATAAGCATGAAAATGTGCTTTAAACAGTCGCTCGCGCGACTGGGAAAGAACATGTGAAGTTGCTCGTGCGACCTTAAAACCGTGTGCGCGACTCTCTCAGGCTATGCGCGTAAGAAAGACAAGCAAGCCACAATCGCTTGCGCAACTGTGAGGTGCCATATGATTCGCTCCCACGACCTTGGATCTCGTGCGCGCGATTGAGCAAGTTAAGGCAAATTTTAATTTTTCTTCGAGAACTCTCCGAATCTTTGGCGTGTGTGGTCTTTTAGGCATGGGTTAATAACCTTTGAATGCCTCAAATTATAAGTTTGATTTGGACTATTGCCTAAGGAATTTTGCTCTGTCTTTATGTGTTTCGGCGTGAACTTCATATGAGGTAGGGGAAATTCAATACCAAGACGTCTAATATAAATTGTGTAGATAATATGAACGTGATTAAGCATGTGTAAGCGTGTGTGTGTGATAAGAATGTGAACATGATAAGAGGTGTGTGAACGAAATAAGTACAATAAGCAAGCATGTGTGAACATGATAAATGTGTGTGAATGTGATAAGTAAGCATGTGAAACTCGAAACCTAACTATAATTAATCACACTGATCAATTACACGGTGAAAAACTATAAGTTAGAATTGCACAATGATTTAAGGTCTCCGTGAAATTAATCTCCATCGTGTATCCGGTACGACGGGATATTCGTACAAGTGGAACGACCAACGGTCAATGTGAAACATAAGTGACCTTGTTAACTTAGCTCAGGGGATTGACAATTGTGTGAAGTGTTCATTGAACGACGGTGGTTCGCAGATTCCCATTGGTATTAATGTGGCTCCCAATGCTATATACGCTTGGGAGATTATTTAAGTGTTAAGTCATTTTGAAGCATTAGAAGCATATGAAAATGAATTAAGTAAGAACTTGAGAATATAGGAGGTAAATTCAGTTATATCAATTTCAATCATTTAAAAGTTCAGTTTCGTGAAATGTGCTTTGAATTCAATCATAAGATTCATGCTTTGAAATATGTTATGCATGCTAGTGATATTCCCCTATTGAGCTTAGACTGTTAGCTCTCCTTTTTCACTATACATCAAAGGCATAGACGTGGATTTTGGCATTGAGGATTCTGGTCATGAAGAAGATCCATATTACGTTCCGGAGGAGGAATCCGATCTTCTGCCAGAGGATTATTTCCCTTAGGGGATTTTGAAAGAGAAATTGAGGATTTTTGTATAAGGCTTGGTATGTCCAGCCTTTGTATTAGTTTAGAACAATGGATTCATAAAAAGTAAACTGTTATATTGAACCACTGTTTGGGTGATGATTGGTCATCACCGGTGGTTCATTTCGATTCTGTCGGGCTTATGTTTACATAAGGATAGAACCATCATTTTGTCTTTTGTCATTTGTCTTAAGTAATATAAATGTATTATTTTTGTCATATCTATATGATGACTTTATCTGCCAAATTAGAGTAAATCATTTTTGGTCCGTTATGTGAAGTTGACATCTTGTGTGTCCAGTTCAGGGATCATCGAAAATGGTGACCTGACGGAAAGGGTTTCAAGGTAGAAAATTCTAGCTGTCACACTTAGCTTCTATACACAAGTTTAAAATTCATCAAATGGATGTTAAAATCGCTTTCTTAAATGGTGATTTAAAAGAAGAGGTCTATTTGGAACAATTAGAAGGGTTTGTTCTACTTGGACAAGAAAAGAAAGTTTGTAAACTTATTAAATCTTTATATGGATTAAAGCAAGCACCAAAACAGTGGCATGAGAAGTTTGATAATACCATTACTAATTTTGGATTCAAAACGAATGAAGCCGGCAAATGTATGTATTATAAATTTTCTAATAATCATGGTGTTATAATATATCTTTATATAGATGATTTACTTATTTTTAGAACTAATTTAAAAGTTACTTTAGAAACTAAAAACTTCTTAAGTTTCTCTTTTAGCATGAAAGACATGGGAAAGGCAAATGTAATTTTGAGAATCAAAATTGTAAGAAATAAGAATATTTTAACTTTAACTCAATTTCATTATATTAAGTTTTTTTTTTAAAGATTCAATTACTTGATTTAAAACCTGCCAATACACCTTTGGAAATTAATCTTAAATTACCTAAAAATGAGGAAAGATGTGTGCAACAGTTAGAACATGCAATGGTTATTGGTATCTTTATATATGCGATGCACTCTACAAAGTCAGACATTGCATTTGCGGTAAGTAAGTTAAATAGATTAAAAAGCGACCCTAGTTCTGTTAATTGGAATGCTATTTCTCCTGTTTTTAGATATTTAAAAGGTACTATTAATTATGATTTACATTTTTCTAGATATCTCCATATGTCAGAAGGATATAACGATGCAAGTTGGATATCTAGTTCGGAAGAATCAAAGTCCATAAGTGAATGAATATTCACTTTTGGAGATGCTGCGATCTCATGGGGATCAAAGAAGCAAACTTGCATCACACATTCTACTATGAAATCAGAATTCACTGTCTTAGCGGCAAGTGAAAAAGAAGCGGAATGGTTAAAGAATTTACTAATTGAAATTTTAATTATGATAAAACTATTGCCACCTATCTCTATACATTGTGATAGTGAAGCATATAGCTAGGTAAAATAATTACTTTAAGATGAAATAATCTCGATAATTTGGGTCAGGTCTGCAGAAAACTTGACGGATCCGTTTACTAAAAAGCATTGGCAGAGATGGAATTCACAAGACATCAATCGGGGGTGAGTTTAAAGTCATTAAACTTAAACAACCACTTATGATGGGAACCGTACCTAATATTTGCTTAATCAATGTTTAGGTTCAAAGGAAAAAATAAGTTGTAAATACGTAGTAGCTAAAGGACACTACATTGATGAGAAATAAATTTCATATACATTCCAAAAAGGGTAATGCTTTTACCTGTAATAGATAAGAGGAAGTTGAACATTGCTCTTAATAGTCCTATAACACTATGTGTTGAGATGTCAAAGTTACATGGACATCTCTTATAAGTCTACCTATATAAGTGTGAGGGTGAAGCCGCCTTCAATGAGACATAGCTTTATCTTATAAACACTTACGAAAATCAAGGTACTAGCATAGGGCCTAAATGTGTTAACCTTTTATTAAACACCAAATATGTGAAATATATGTGTGAAATAATTTCGATTTGTCGTATAAGATCGTTAGTCCAAAACTTAGTTTCACTAAAAATCTTGATAAACTTTGAATTATTTTCACTAAACTGAAAATTCAAGTTTGTAAGACATTTACATTTATGCACATATTTCTGGTTTTGCTCTACTTTAAATCTTTAAAATAGTGGGGGATTATTGGATATTTTAAAGTCTTTTAGTTTTGGACTTTTGTAAATAGTCTCATATCATGTAGACCAATTTTTGGGCCTAGGCTATACTTTGTTATCTTGTCTCAAAGCTTGTAGTTTTCACCTAGTGGGCAACAAATTTTGTAGGTTCCACTGTCATGCACCCCATCAGTCACACACACACACACACACACACACACACACACGCGCGCGCGCGCTCGCGCGTGCAGTGCTAAGCTGAGCCGAGTCGGGCCGTGTCGGGTTGGCACGAGTACGGGCACGTATACGTGTACATAGCGTGGCGGTGCGGTGCATCTAGTTATTATTTTTGGACAAAAGTGTAACCGAATTGTAACCCGTTTAATTTCAGATGTTTTGAAGCTGTAAACCGTTGTCTAAACGTATCTTTTGCAACCGTTGTGTCTGTTCGGTTACTATAATCGTTGTGTCTTATCGGTGCAGTTTCTCCTTTTGTTTTCTATAAAAGGAGCCCGCGACCTCTATTTTGAACACTGCATTTTCACATTTTTTCTACCCCGTTTTAAAGATAGATTCAAAGACTCCTCCTGCACTATTTGGTGTTCTAGTAGTGTAATTAAATTTGTCAAATCTGATCACACAAACACACACCCGATTTGTATCCTAGATTCATTTTGCCGATAATCTATTGGTGACCATTTAATTGAAGTGATGGGAGCAAAAATTTATTTAAACGGAGTGAAATTTATCGTGCCTCGAATTAGATCATTGTGTTTTTTCCTGCAATCGATAACAATTTTTCCAACAGGACATCACCCTATAAAATATGGATGATCCCAATAGGAAAAGAGCTCATATAGTACATTTGGGTCCGCCCATATATAGCTGCCTGCTCCCTTCTCGAGCAAGTTTTATAACCTCTGCGGGAGCTAGCGGCATCGCCCAGATTTTTTGGTCGTGGGGGCTAAGAATGACCAATAGATGTGGCTCTCCACCCCTGGGTGCATCTCCAAAGTTATTTTGCTAGATTGAGTGACTAATCATATGGTGCAGATAATTTTGTGTTGCATATTTCGGGTCAAGACTTCTTTACTCGAACCCAGACCCAACTCGACTCCTTTCCTTATATTTCAACCCGACCCGTTTGCTAAACGGGTCGGGTTTTAAAAAGGGGTTGATCCGCACCTGGACCAAACCCGATCCATCTGTACACGTATTTGGCACAAAAATATAGATTATTGTCCCACTCACCAACCATGGCGTTCAGGTCTTACCGGCTCGCTCATATGGAGATTTGTGTGGGGGTTGTGACTAACCAGATGATGCTCACGGTCAACCAGAATTACCCGTCAGATCTGCCAAATCCAACGGTCAATATGGCAGGATGACCAACTCCTCGTATCACTGGCAGTGCATATAGAGTTGCCATATTCATCTCTCTCTTTCGGCCTTATTAATTTCCAATAATCAGGGGAAAAAAATTTCAGGAAAAAAGAAAAAGAAAAGAAAAGAGAAAAAATGGTGAAGGTGGCTACTTATTTTGCGATGACTCTTGGCGCCTTCATATTCTGGCAATCCATGGACAAAGTCCACGTCTGGATTGCTCTTCACCAAGACGAAAAGGTACCATTTTTTTTTTAAATTTTAATTTTAATAATGAGTAAAAGATCGCGTCTTATTTCAGAGCTTTTTGTTGTATTTAATTAAATTGCAGATCATTATTTCGTTCGTTATCACCGTCGTTGATTTTAGTTTTTAGTTTAATTATCAAAAAAAAAAAAAAAGATTTTAGTTTTACGTTAGAGTTTAAGAAGAAGAACCCTAGATTTAAATTATTCTCATTTCGTTGATTTGATGTGATTTCCTTCGTATAAATTTTTTTATGTTGATTTAAATTGAAATCGATATGATCTGTAACCGGGAATGGACTATCGATTCAGATTTATCTGCAGCCGCTAGGGACGGATTAGGGTTTCGGAAGTAGTATCGGCTCGAATTAACATTGAATAATCAATGGCTTTGTTTTTTTGCCAATGTCTGTGTTTGCTTTGTTACTTCGGCATCGATGAGGTGCTTGCAATATGCAAAATATTGTAGTGTATTATATGATAATTGATATAATTATACTATGTTGCGATTTGAAGTGATTAAATTCTGGCATTGAAAGAAATTGAAGTTTATTTCGAAATATGTAGTTCATGATAATTGATATACTTATATTATGTTGCCATTCGAAGTGATCAAATTGCATTGAAAGAAGTTGAACTTTATTTCAAAATTTGTATTTAAAGAAATAATTAAATTGGTCGTGTCTGAATTCATCATCATCGTTGCAATCTTCGTTATCACCTTCTCTCGTATATTTGGGGTCGGCTTTGTGATTCCTTTTTTCTCTATGTGTTGCTTTTTAGCACTCTCTTATCACTCTGCCATCCTTTGTGTAGCTTCTCACTGCTCCCTTCCAAGTCTTTATCAATATTCCCTTCTACTTGTGCTTGTATCTTTGCAATTTTTTATACTGTTTCAGGTTTCTGATGAGTATGCCTAAACCAACTTAGACGACATTCCTTTATATTCTCTATTATCAGCACTTCCCCTAAACCTCCTCTTATATACTCATTTTTTAATTAACTGTTCTTGTGACTCCACACATGTGCTAAGTTACTCCAAACATTAACCATAGGACACGCATCTTAACATGTAGAAATTCTTGGCCAAGATGTGTATTCATTCCTAAACTTCCTCATACACACTCATTCCTTAACTCATGGTATCAGAGCTCGGCTGATACTGATACGTATCGGCGATAGATATCGGTTTCGTCGAGAACCGATACCGATACCACCTCGATACAGGTATCATGGTGCTATAGGTATTAGTATTGGCCATATACGGGTCAGTATTGGCCGATACCGATACTGACTGATGCAAATATTTATTTTTTTCTATTTTTTTGTTTTTTTTTTCCAAAAAACATAAAAAATTGGCCGATACGGTATCAGCTGATCCATATCAGTCCAAGATGGACCGATACCGAGTTTGATACATTGCCATAACTCTATTCTTTCTTTATTTTCTCTTTTCTTGTTACTCCTAAACATCTTTTTAATCTATCTTTGTAGCGTAATACTCTACAACATATGGTAACCTTATAACGTCCCTTCAATCAAAGTGTCATTTGTTGATCGAACAACTCATTGTTTTTATGTGATTTTGTTGCATAAATCAAGTGGCATCAACAATTTTGGTACTGCTTTACTTTAAGAACAGGTCTCATTTTTGTTATCAATCAAGTTGCTTGGGGATTTTTTTTTGCTTAAGAGCGATTGTAGACTGACCATTCAGTTTATTAATAAGATAACATGAATAATCAAATCCTTCTGTATTACTATTATCAGTAGATCTTTTGTTTCCAAAATCCTCAAAGGGGTTTGTATACAGTGACTGCTCTACTGTAAACTTTCTCTTGATTTTCAAATCATGGGATCTTCAATTGCTTCCATGATCCTGCATCTTTAGGGATGTAAGGATGTTAATGTCGACACTAATAAACAAGCCAATATGGGGGCTGGTCTGAGATTGTAACTCTTAATCCCAACCAGTGATTTTGGTTGAGTCATACCTTGATTAAAATTTATAAGGTTTCCATTTAGTATGAATTATCTATCCCTCTCATTCTCTCTCACGGACACACGTATGTATAGGCCTAGGACTACTCGTTCGAATGCGCAGTTCCTTCATTTGTTTGAACCAGTAGACTCCACGTGGCACCCATCCATGGGATCAACTGTCACAACAAATTTCCCAAAGTTGATTAGGTCCATCCAAAACGAAATAAAAATTAAAAGGCTATTTAATCACCACATGGATCAAAATACCGGAACACCGATACATATTGTCCATCACTCCAGGACGATATGTATCGGGTATCGTCCGATACATTCAATGTATCGGATTGATACATATATATATATATTTTTCCAAAAAAATCCCAAAAAATACTAAAAATCTGGAAAATTATATTTAATGGTTTTCTATTTATTTTAAATTTTTAAAAATTTATTTAAGGCTTATTTGATGCTTATTTTTTTGTTGAGATTTTTCAAAATTTTAAAAAAACATGTGGATCAGAATATCAGATCAATGACAGCCCTGACCACTGATTCATGCAAAACCGATATTCTTCCAGTTGGCTCATTCACTATCCTAAATCCCTGAATCACCAACTTAGCAAGTGCACTTAAATAGTACTACTACTTATAGCCTACTACAACATAAAACATAATTTTCCAAAGATTCCATTGGATATATGTTTGTCAAAGAAGCTATGTCAAAAAATTTATGTCAACCATAGATCAAAAAATTAAAAAGTACATTGTACATGAAAAACTTACTTTAAAGTCACATTGAATTTCGTGGTGTTTCTTGGCCCTCGTGATCATCATCATCGGTCCGCGAGCTTTCCGTATAGTGTTCGCCATATTGATACCCATTTTCATATGTGTCCCCTTAAAACTGAGGCATTAGCGACGAATATGGCTCATTATAATAGATAAAGGCCGGTCCTCCAAAAATTTGACTAACGAAGCCATATGGCCCGGGGTTGGTTGGTTGAGGCCGGTAGTATGGGTTACTGGTTGCTGAATCTTCGGTGTTTTGCAAACTAAATCCCCTGAAGCTAGAAGTCATATTACCCAAATCATCTTGTGAACCTTGTGGTGGGGGTGGTGTTTGGTAAGATTCTGACGCTCCTCTTCCTTCAACCCCTCCACCTCTAAATGTAGGAGTGCCATACATTGTTATCGACTCATCATCTCATGCGGCAATACCTCCATAAGAATAAGAGAGATCAACATCATCCCCTCCACCACTAGTGCCAACGTGGGTTTCATCTCTTCCTCCATCACCCCCAGTACCCTCATCATTGTCATTATCGTTATCGGGCCGCGTGTTGTCATCAGATTCAATCACTGAATGACGATTCAATCTTCTTTTTCGCCTCGGTTATTGGGAAGTCTGCTCCTCTGATACTCTTTCAACATTGTCTAACCATACAATGCTCTCACTATCCAACACTGGTTCTTCTCTCTCTTCGATCCATTGATTCAAAGGGTCATCCTCCGTAATTATATAATCCAACTCAATGGGATTAAAATATTCACTGTTTGTAAGGTAGAATATGATAGATGAATTAGTATGTCTCGTCAATTATATCAAATAAAAATTGTATGAGCTAAGCTTTCATATAATTGCTTATCACGGTTGGTCCTCTGCATTTTCCTGACCCCTAATTGCATGTTGTAGTGGCAGTAGACTAACTTTTCTAATCGTTCCATAGTTAGCTTATTCATTGTCTTCGTGTGAATGAGAGAGAAGGTACTCTAATTCCGCTCACAGTTGGACGAGGAACACGTTTGCGATAAAACGAGCATTGCAAGCCACCTCAGTTTCGGACCATCACCTCCATAGTGCATCCACCAATCAGCGGGTTTATCGTGATGGGTTTGGGATTGCGCTAACCTTGTCCTAAATGACCCATATTTCTTGTGAAACATGCCAATCTACAAAGATGGAATATAATAACCCATATATCAATAAATATATCATATGGCATTTGACTTATTAATTATAAGGTATGAACACTCACATCGCTTATGATTTGACCTTAGTCCGCCAACTCAGGGAGCATTCGTTGGATCACATTGAGCAAACCGTTGTACGCTTCATCGGCCTCATTCAACTCGAAGCGTCGAATATACTGGAAGGCTGGATTCAAGTAGTGTGTTATACATAAAATATGAGCAATCTCATCAGTATATGGAAACAGTGAATAATATGAAAAATAATAAATAAATAAAAATCACTACATAAGTAGTTTAACATGTTATACCTGCGACATGCAAGTACTGGTGGAATTGTACATCCCACCTCTTGTCGATAATCGCCTAATATCGTTTATAATTTGTAGGGCATTTGGTTGTAGTAGCCCATTTTTCCTTGTCCATTGACTCGTAAACATATCCCATCGTTGGTTTCTCATCACCTTTTACCAACCTCAACACTTGCACTAACGGGGGTAGTGACGGCGATCAGGTGGTCAACATCTGCCCAAAATTAGGGGTTGTAGATCAGGTCAGTAACTTCATTGCAACCAGGTCTCTTTGATCGTGGGAGTTCTAACTCATATTTCTCTATTCTTTGAACGAGATCATGCTTTTCAGCTCACGCCTATATCTAGCCAAGCTCTGTAGGGCTAGAAATTGTGTCACAAACCGTGTAATCGCAGGCCAGAGCAGCTCGTTCTTAGTGAAGTCTCTTATTAAATTCATCAGCTTATCACTGTTGTACAGATAAGAAGTAATCTTTCTTCTCTTCTGAGTAGTTGCATGTGTCTTGCTTCTCTTTCCCAAATCCTCGAGAATGAGGTCCATGCAATGAGCAGCACACGGAGTTCAGTTTAAGTGAAGTCTCTTCAACATTAATTGTCTTCTCGCGGCTTTGTAATTGGCGACATTGTTTGTTACCACTTGCACAACCCGCTTCTCTCCAACCTCTTCAACTACTTTATCCATTAGTTGAAAGAGGTAATCAGCCATCTTCGCATGTTTAGAAGCATCAACTGATTTTAGAAATACTGTCCCGGCATCGTTGTAGACGAAAAAATTGATCAAACTCTTCCTTGTGGGACTGGTCCATCCATCGCACATAATTGTACAACCTCTCTCATCTCATACTTCGTGGAAGCTCTGCACATAAGCTCCTATCTCTTCGTACTCATCATTTAGTAAGGGCCCAGATACCTCTCATGCAAAAGGCTTTTTAACTTATGGACCAGCTTCTACACTTTTATCAATCATACTTTTGAAGTACGGTGACTCCACAACCTGAATCAGAATGTGGTTGTATATCACGAACTTTGCAATGGATTTTCCAAGAGCCTTCCCCCATTTTTTTAGTGAGGTTGCACTGAATTTATTTTGTTTGGATCTTTCTATCCGATACATGAACGAATCCATAGGACCTTTAGTACGATCTGTAGTAGACGACCTGATCTCCCTCACGGATGCTGACCTACGCAATCCGGCAGTCTCCTGAATGTCCTCATCATCATCAACAACATGTGGCCTATGACTAGACCCACCACCACTAGCAGGCATGGATGGGCCCCTCAACCTGGACCGAATCCGAAAATTGGCTTCTTCCTGATCTTGTCGTTGTCGTGCTTCTCTAGCACTGTCCCTCATGACTCTCAATGTCACCACATCCTCATCATCCCTAGGTCCAGTTGCAGGAAACTTTGGATCTCCCCTCCTTATTCTCTCATACATTTTTCTATCCCGATCGGCTTCTGCTTTTTTCTTTCCCTTAGCCGCCTGCATGCTGGCTCTGACAGCTTCTCTCACCTCTCTGGGTACATTGGGACATCCTTTTATCTCCCTTAGCGTGACCCAAATGTTCCTTCAAGCGTGTTATACCTCCTCCCAGTGATTTCTTCCCACAAATCTTGCATTCTATTCGGAGTTTATCACCATCTTGTACCGTATTAGGTTGAATCTTGTCCACGTACCATATTTATTTATTTCACCTGCATGAATGAGCGAACGATTTGATTAAATTACATGTGTTACATCATTGCATGAATGAGTAAAAGATTGGATTATTCTAATTTTTAATGACATGAGATAACATTTTAAAATGTTATTCTAATTTTTAATGACATTTTAATAACATTTTAAAACATTATTCTAATTTTTAATGACATAAGATAACATTTGAAAATATTATTCTAATTTTTAATGACATTAGGTAACATTTTCAAATATTATTCTAATTTTTAATGACATTTAAAATATTATTATAATTTTTAATGACATGAGATAACATTTTCAAATATTATTCTAATTTTTAATGACATTTAAAATATTATTCTAATTTTTAATGACATATTCAATAAATTTTTAATAAATAAATTAAGTTTTTATATAATAAATGAATTGTATTTTAAAAATAATTTTTAAGGGTAGTTAAGTTTTTATATAATACAAAAATACTTAATTTGTTTTTAAAACTTAAATTACTAACATAATTTACTTTTAAGTACTATATAAAAACCTTTTTTTAAAAAACTTAACTTACTAAGTCTAACACAATTTACTAACACAATTTATTAAAAATTAAATTTTAAAACTTAATTTACTAACACAATTTATTTTTAAATTTTATATATGGGGGTTTAATTAATTTTTAAAACTTAATTTACTAACACAAAAAAGAAATTAAGTTTTAAAAACAAATTAAACCCCCAAAAAATATGGTAGATCTTGAAATTTTAAGCCCAAATTTGGGGGTTTTGTGTTAAAGCCGCCTAATTTGAGCCTAAAATAATAAACCCCTAAAGTGTAAGAAAATGGAGGAAAATGGTAGAACACGTACCTTCTCTACGATTTTCGGCGATTTCGCAGCAATTTTCGGCGATACGGGTGTTGATTCGGCGTCAATATGGGCGTTAAATGTGGTTTTCGGAAGAACACCAAGCATAAATAAGGAAAAAATGGCTGCTGGGAAAGAAAGAGTCGAAAGAGGGGTTTAAAAACCCTCTTTCGTGCATCACATGTGACAAGGGGGCCCACATGGGAAAATTTGAAATTATCGGACGATAATTTCATCCTTTTAAGGTCCAATCAGCTATATTATCGTCCGATAATTTGATATTATTCGATACGGACGATAATGTTACCATATCGTCCGATAATTAGGTGGTTTTGGTGGGTACCCGGTAAAAAGTGAATTTACCGTATCGTTGGGGGCTAAAAACGATACGTATCGGTATCGTCCGATATTTTGACCCATGATCCACCAGTCAAATGTTGTTCAAAGGTGCAAAATTTCAATGCACCAAGTTCAGGCTGTGGATGAGAAACTTGACCTGGGTTTGAATGGCAAAATGGTTCGAAATATTTTTTTTAAAAAACCTATGGGGATGGGTGAACCCTTACAAGATGGGTGTATCTCGCGGTCACGTGCCACATGGCACATGATCTAGCATTGGAAGGCATGGATCGCACCGTGCATTTGTATGCATATTCCTGTTTTCTATGTGTGTGTATGTGTGTGTGTGTATATATATAATGGGGAGTCAAAAGCGGTCCTAATTTTGGCATTTCTGGACAAAAATGCCCCTCATATTTATCCGAGTTCACACTATATTTTTCCACTAATTTTCTGAAATACTAAAGATGCATCCCAAGGGAAAATTGCATCCGTTCTCTTGCACCCACTAATGTTTTACCCGCCTAATCCCTAGGTCCCTAAACTCTTTTTCGCTCCTGTAAAAGAAAAAACTTCTCACGCTAATACTTCTCTCTGCTCTAATCTCCACGCCCTCTCTCACGCTTCTTCTTTTTTTCGCACTCATTCATTCTCTCTTTTTGGTATTGTTACTTAAAAAGTAGAAGCACAGCTAGCAAACGACATGCATTCAGGAGTGTGCTCGTGTATGCAAGGGAAGGAGTCCATTGACCACATCTTCATTCACTACAAGTTTTTACCAAACAATTTTGGGGGGTTGGTGCTTAGCAGCTTCAAGGCTTGAACAATGGGATGGATTGAGCCTTGAGCCTTGAGCCTTGAGGGCACAATGGGGATCTCTGGAGAATTACTGCATCTGCGGTCTTCTGGGCAACCTGGGTGGAAAAAGACAATAGTGTTTTCAGAAAATTGGGAAGACATTTTAAATTTGTTTTGAATTTGCTCGGGATTTTGTGCCTAGCAGGGCAGACTGGTTCATAAGGGTGATAAGGATGATGAGGGAAGGGACCTTTGCTTTCTGGAGGGATGGGATAGCTTGCATCCGATCCCTTAAATCTTCCGCTGGTGAAGGGTTTCCAGCTTGTTTTTCGAGCTGTCTTTTGGGATGGATTTGACTTGATAAGGTGGCTTTTGCATGGTAGACTCTTGCTACCCTTTCGGTTTGTACCTCTGCCTTTTCTCTTTAATGAATTTCCTTGTTACCGATAAAAAAACATTGCGTTCATGATCTTTAGCAGTTAGGTCACTGCAATGATGGTCTGTAAAATACACGACAAAAAGGGTAGTAAAATTTTAATCATCTTCCCTTTTCCTTTCTTCTTCTTCTAATGTTTAGTCTTCTTTCTTTTCATTAAAAGCATTTACTCCCACATTAGTTGCCATCGGCCAAAATAGGATGGCTCATTTAACGCTTATGGATCGAGGTTGTGGAAGATGGCCCATTTAATTCCCAAAGATTGAATTTGGTGGGAGACGACCTATTTAATGTATTTGGTTTTCTAGAGATGGTTTTCTAAAAGCGGAGATGGTTATTTGGAGCCGAAAGGGATAAATTTTATAGAAGGTTACATGTAATACTAACTGTTCTTTAAAACCCCATCCTCTTATAGATCAACATGCATATACCTGATTTCTTTCTAAGGGATAGCAAGTGTTGGATTCATACACCAAAAGGGGTTAATAACATGGTTTAAAAACTCAACCGAGTTACCTGAAACTCTACTGAGTCAACTCGATTGTATTTTGACTAAACTAGAAGGTAAACTCGTTTTTTCAAGTTTCCCAATTGCTTTGGCGTATGAGTTACCGGTAACCATTTGAGCCCTTTTATAGCAGCTCCTTCTACTCTATTTTACATCTCAGCCAATGTGGGACTAAACTTAGAGTAGGTTGCCTAAGAAAAGTCAAAGAATGAGAGTGGTATAGAGTGTGACACTGAGAGTTACATTTTCAAATATATCAACCAATAGGGTTAGGTACCTTTATTAACACTCCCATCTAATAATCATTGACGGCTTTGTATTAGACGATGGAGATTGGTTTTCGTCTCAATCTTTCCCACACAAGGGATCTTGAGATCAATGGTTTATCATCAAACTATCTGTTTTTTATTCAAAGTGACACAAAAAAAAGTTAAAATAATCACTTGACATGCATCATGCTCAAACCTGATGAAAGGCTTAATGGCATTTTATAAGTCTAATTTTACCCTAGAATTATGGTTGTTCTCCTAAACAATATATAACAGAGGAAGAAAGTTGCCAGTTTTCTAATTAACGATCCATTAAATTCAAGCATGAGTATATATATATATTTAAAATCGAGTCATACCGAGTCGAGTTTTTTTCGAGTATACTTGACTTGACCCGACTGACTTTCAAGTCGAGTCGTGTTTTCGGGTTTTTGAATTATGGTTAATAATCTCCCTAAGCCTCACCTCGGCATGGTATCCTAAACCTTGTGTTTTTTTTATGAAGTGATAAAATGATAGTTTCACTATTTTTTGCTTATAAAAACCTGAAATGTTTGACCTTTTTTGTGGTAAAATTGATCCTTGAATCCTCAGTCAAACATGTGTCACACCTAATACTGGCTCACCCTTCAAACCCCATCTGACGTGGGACAATGACCCTAAAATATGTGAATGCCCATGATATGCTAATTTGTCAAAATTAAACTAATTAATCGAACACTAAAACACAAATTAATGCGATACCTTGGGGTTTGCGGAATTCCGCTTAAATGGCCATGCTTGATTTGCTTAGGGTCCAATCCGGCGCTTGAGATCCATTAGGATTTTGCAGAAGGTGCGATCCTAGAGATAGAACTCTAGCATCCTCTAGGTCGGGGTGCTCGCTCATTGATTGATGTGGTTTCTCATAGTTAGTTGCTAGGGCTTTGAAGGGGCGATTAATCCGCACGATTGGAGTGGCCTCGAGCCCAACAACAGTTGTGGATAGGTGAACCCGATACAAGTAGGAACGTCGAAGCTGCAGGAATGCAACCAAACAAATCTACGCCAGTGATGGTGCTTAGTGCTAGGGATTGGACACTCTCAAACTGCCCGAATGTTAACTTAAGAAGAAGGCCCGTCTGCCATCGGTATGGATGCACCTCCACTAGAGTCACGAGCATAGCAGTAAAAACTATTGTGGATTCTATCCCGGCGATAGGAACTAAGGGTCAGTGTTCCTTAATGAAGGCTAGGTTAGGGAGTTAATCAGGGGTGGTCGATTGCGGGTAAACGATTCAACAAAGGGTGGAGCACAAGGGTGAGCCAGACAAGAGAGTAGTCATTGGGGAGGCACCTGGGACATACTTCGGATCCCGTGAAGGTGGGCCAGGGGATTCTCCCAGTGCCTCCAAAGTGGACGCTCCTTTGCGCAGGCGGTTAGTGGTGGCCCCCAAGGAGATGAAAAGCTACGGACCTTGGGGGCTGTGACCCTCGCTCTATTGTTTCATGCCCTCAGCTCTCCTCCCTGGGTCAAAACTTACCCTACTTTTGGGTGGTGATGAACATCTACAAAGGATCTTTATATATTACAAATATATACAAATGGTCACACCAGAAATGGGGCGCTCTAGAGGGGCCATCCATCTCGGCGATTTTGGATACAAAATTCTTTCTAAGATTCAAAGAGGAAGAAACGGCTTTGGAGATATGCAAAATCAAAACTTTATCTATCGATGGTATACCGGTGCGGTGTGATAGGTGGAAGATGGATGTGAGGAATTTGGGTATACATAGATGGAACGGAGGTGTTTGGCTGCGTCTATCGAGCATCCCCCTCCACGCTTGGACTCCGGAGGTCCTGAGGGGTATCGGGGATAGATGTGGCCGCTACATCTGGACGGATCGGAGTACTGTTGACTTGTGGGAAACCAGATACGCCCGGATCTTGGTGGCCACCGAAAGGTGGGAGGACATCCCTAGGAGTTTCGTTGTTGACCTCGGCGGCGAGGAATTTCGGATCTTCATAGAAATGGAGGTGGTGGAGCGGATGCTCCTCCCTCAACAACCTAACTATGAATCCTCAGGCTCCAGGGGATCCAGCGAAGACATATTCATGAGTGCCGCTAAAAAACTCTCGTCGGAGATCTATCCATTCGAGGACGGGGTATATGTGCCCTTGGTGTCAGCGGGGCAAGGCTCGAGGGGAGCTCGGCTGCGGATGTGACGCTCCAACGGCGGCCGACCTTGGCAGCGAGGGATGGAGGAGGCCCGGGTGGCCATCTTTTGGGTGCAGATCAATGGGAGGAGGTTGAGGATGAAGAATTTGTGGTGGGATCAGCGGCGGAGCCGTTGCTGGGGGCGGAGCAACCCACCGGGATGAGAGGTGGGCCTCAGAAGGTGGTGGATGCCTTTGAACCGTCCGATCTCTCCCAGGCGACGCTATCGTAGTTGCTCTCCTCCACGGTGGAAATCGGTGTCGTACAAGAAGCTTCTTACCCTTTGGTTTCTTTGGGGTCTTTTCACTATTCGTTTGGTTCTTTTACCGGGGAAGCCGGTCTCTCTCAAGTTGAAATGGCTGGGCCAGTCGACCTTATGGTCTTATGGTATGGGAGGCGACACGTGGTCTCCTCATGTCAGCTATGGGCCCGTCCTTGAGAAATGATGATAGAGCCCCTAAGGTCTCTCAGTGCGCGTCCTCTAGTTTTGGCGAGAAAGCCCTCGCGTCGACACATGGAAGTCTGGGGGATACATCTACTGAGAGTGGTTTCGGGTGCCCATGGTTTTTGACGCGGTAAATGGTTTTGAGTCCTCGACCCTTGTAAGGTGGACACGTGGCGACTTGCACCTTGGTATGGACGTCGTCTTGGGTTTGGGTCTGTGGGGTTTGAGTGGAATGTCTCGGGCTCGCATCTACTCTTTACCGGACCTGGTTCATTTTGTTTCAGTGGACCTAAGAGGGGGGATTCGAGCTGGCAATGTTTGGACCAACTGGGGCTTCTTGTGGTGGGCCTAAAGCAAGTGGATATGCCTTGCCTATCTTTGGCCCATGCAGATACAGGGCTGGTTATTTCTCTGAATCAGCCAGCAACACTGGATGCCCTTTCTCCGGTCTCTAACGTATTTGACAGCTCGTCCTCTGATGACTCTTTGTGCTCGTCTGAGGGTTCCTCATCGATGAGTGGTCCTCACCTTATCACATCACTTCGACGAAATGAGGAAGGCCGCTGGGTGGAGTGCTCTTTTCTAGAGGACAACTCTGGGTCCAAAGGTCTCTGCCCATGTTAGTCCGACAGTGATGAGCTTGATAATGTTATTGCATTCAGAAGGGAGCTTGGGATGTCGTTCTATGGTTCAAATGAGGCCCTACAAGAGGTGTTCAGATCTACCTCGCTCTTTCATAAAAAGAGAACGGTTTCTAGGGACAACCGTGCTAAATCGCGAGAGTTTGCGAGACTGGCCTGTGGTATGTCCGACGGGAAGGGAGGGGGTGATCTTTAGGGTCCCATAGGGTCCCCTTTTCTTTACGAGTGGGTTTTATTTGCTTCCTATGAAGCTGTTTTCCTGAAATGTTAGAGGTGCGTGTGACCCGAAAAAAGGGCGGGAGTGAAGCGAATTATTGCCACCCACAAGCTTGCAGTGATGACTCTGCAAGAGACCAAGTGGGGTCAATGTGATTTGAGCAAAGTATCTTCGGTGTTGGGGGTAACTGTTGGGATTGGATTGGTGTGGATTCCGGCGGGGGCCTCGGGCGGCATCCTGGTTACATGGGATTCAATGTTGTTCCATAAGGTGGATGAGGAGGTGGGTTGTTTCTCGGCCTCGGTGGTTCTAGAAAATAAGGATAATGGTAAAAGGTGGGCGTTTACTGGGGTGTATGGCCCATCGTATCATCGTAGGGAGGACTTTTGGTTTGAGATGGCTGCGATTGCTGGTCATTGGGAGGTCCCATGGTGTGTTGGGGGGGAGGGGGACTTCAATGTCGTGTGATTTCCCCATGAGAAGTCGGGTAGACCACCCGATCGTGCATCTATGGCGGCTATTAATTCCTTTGTTCATGATTGGGCTCTCATCGATTTCCCGTTGATGGGTGCTTGTTTTTCTTGGTCCAATCTTCAAGATTCGGTGGTCTTTAGTCAGATTGACAGGTTTATGGCGGATTCCGAGCGTCTGGATCTGTTTCCGAATGCGACTCTCCATGGTTTTGCTAGAGTAGTCTCGGGTCATAGGCCCCTTATTCTCCAATGTGATTCGGTGGGTAGAGGTCCTTCACCCCTTGGCTTTGAGAATATGTGGCTTCTAAGGGCAGATTTCAAGAACCTGGTTCTCGTTTGGTGGTTAGAGTGTAACCCTCAAGGATCGGCTGCGTGTAAGTTGGCCTCGAGGCTGAGTCACGTTAAGGGCGTATCAGGTGTGGAACAGAGAATCCTTCGGCATGGTTCACTTCTGGAAGGAAAAGTGTTTAGATTGGCTTACTGTGTTGGATCAGATTGAAGAACGTAGTTTATCGCCACAAAAAGTGAGGAGCGACTTCAGCTAAAGATGGAGTTCAGTGATCGATGCCTCCAAGAGGAAACTATTTGGAAACAAAAGTCGAAGGCCCACTGGCTTCAAGCGGGCGATAATAACACAAAATTTTCCCACGTCGCAACCAATGCCAGGAGGAAAAATAACTTCATGAGCAAGATCGACATGGACGGAGTCGTATATGGGGAGCAGGAACAGATTAGGTCGAAGGTGGTTCAGTTTTATAGGGACTTGTATCAGGAGGGGGGCTGGGATAGACCTCAGCTGGACGGGGTTCCGTTCCCATCTTTGGCCCTGGAGGAGGCAAATGATTTGGAGAGTTTGTTCAAGGAAGAGGAGGTATGGGATGTGATCAGGTTTGTGGGAGAAATAAATCGCCAGGCCCTGATGGATTTACTATGGAATTCTTCCGGTGCTTCTGGTCTACTCTCAAGGATGGGATCATGGATTTTTCCTAGAGTTCCATGACAGCGCTTCTATCGAGAGGAGTCTCAATTCTATTTTCATCGTCCCCGTTCCTACAAAAGAGGGGGCCGATGATATCAAGGACTTTCGTCCTATCAGCCTGCTTAACTGCCTCTTTAAGATCTTCTCCAAGGTTCTTGCAAATCCGCTCAAACCGTTGATGGGAAAGTTGATCTCCAATAACCAGGGGGCTTTCGTCTGCAACAGGCAGTTACCTGATACCTTCGTGGTGGCTCAGGAGGCTATCCATTCTGCTCACCGCGATCATTTCCCGGCGGTGATGAGGAAAATTGATATGGAGAAGGCGTACGACAGGGTCAATTGGGGCTTCTTGGAATATATGTAGCGCCGATTTGGGTTTGGAGATCGGTGGAGGTGGATGGTGGCTTGTTTCTCCACTCCATGGTTCTCTATGTTGGTCAATAGCTCCTCCGCGGGTTTTTTCAAGAATACTAGGGGGCTTCGGCAGGGAGATCCGCTCTCCCTCTTTCTCTTTAATATGGTGTGGGAAGGTCTGGGTGATTTGGTCAACCAAGCTCGTCTAGCTAACTTTATTTCCAGTGTCCCCATTACTAGGGGTGGCAGCTGGCTGTCGCATCTCCAGTACGTGGACGATACTGTCCTCTTATGCAAGGCAATCCCATCTGAAATCCAAGCTCTGGCTAAGGCGTTAGCGGTATACGAGGTGGTTTCTGGGTAGCGGGTTAATCTCTCTAAATCCAAAGTGTTTGGAGTGGGCATTGATGAGCTGGAGGGAGAGGTTCTGGCTAGGGACGCCGAGTGTGGTTACGAATCTTTCCCGACTATCTATCTTGGGCTCCACCTCAGTTTTTCGAAGCCAAATGTCCAAGCTTGAGACCCACTTGTGCGTCGATTCCAGAGTAGGTTGGCGTCTTGGAAAGGAAAGATGTTAAGCAACGGGGGTTGGCTAGTTCTGGTACAAGTTGTCTTTACTAATCTCCCGATTTTCTTTATGTCTATCTTCCCATGCCCGATGGAAGTGGTTCATAAACTGGAAAAGATTGAGCGGGATTTCCTTTGGGAGGGGGCTGGTTTGGAGGAGAAATATCACCTGGTTAGCTGGGAGATCTGCCAGCTCCCGCAATGTTTCGGTGGGCTCGGTATTCGCATCCTTTAGCTTACTAATATCGCTTTGCTTGGCAAATTGCTATGGAGGGCAGGTATGGAAGATGAGAGACACAGTCTGTGGACCTTGGTACTTGCTGAATAGTTTGGTTGGCTGTGGGGGCGCTGGGGGGTGAATATTTCGACTTCTAGAAGGGAATTAGCTTGGTGGAAAGGCATATCTAGGATCTGGCCGAGTTTCTCCAGATTGTTTCATTTTAGCTGGGGAGATGGATTGAGCATTAGTTTTTGGGAAGACCCTTGGACTGCTTTTTATCCCTCAAAGTCTGTGTTTCCATATATATATATATATATATATATATATATATATATATATAGGCTAATGGCGATACCCAATGCTTATGTGGCCGAGGCCTGGTGTCAGGATGGGGCGCCTCCCTCTTTGGAATCTGGCCTCTAGGAGAGATCTTAAGGATGAGGAGGTGGAGTCTTTCCTTTCCCTTCTTCGGGTCATTTCTAAGCCGACTCGAAACTTGCAAGGGAGAGATATTCGTTTGTGGTTGGGAAAGGAGGATGAAATTTTCTCGGTTCGCTCTTTTTATAACTTGTTGTCTGTTAGACCGATGATCAGGATAGAGTGGTCTTTTATTTGGTCAGCTCCCATCCCCTTTAAAGTCAGATTCTTCTGTTGGACGGTAATTCGGGGTAGGGTTCTAACCATCGACCAACTTATTGTCAGAGGGAAGGTGCTACTCAACAGGTGCCATTTGTGTTTGGGATAGGAGTCCATCCCCATCTCTTCCTACACTGTCGGGTGACTTCCGTGATTTGGGGCACCATCCTAAAATTTTTTGAGCTATTGTGGGTGATGCCGGAGAGTATTCAACAACTCGTGACTTCGTGGCAATGCCCTCAATTCGAAGGAGTGGTGGGCTCTTTTTGGAGGGTGGCTATCTCCGCTACTTTATGGGGCATTTGGCTTGAGAGGAATACTTGAGTTTTTAACCGTAGACGTCGGCCCACCGGGGTGATCCTAAAATCGATAAGAGACCTGATATATCTTTGGGTGCCCTCTGCTATTGAGGTGGAGTTTGGCCCCGAAGGTGCCCCCCGTTCTAGCGGCTGTTTGGGGGGTGGGAGTGAGTGTTGCACCCCTGGTGGCCCTTCCCCTCTTAGGGTTTTTTTTTTTCTTTTTGTGTTGTTTTTCTTTCTTTTTGGTTGGTCCTATTTGTCCTGTATATCTCCCAGCTCCTCGCTGGTTTTTTTAATGGATTTATCTTACCGATCAAAACAAAAAAAACAGCGGTTGTGGATCGATGGGTATCAAAGAGAATCAACCCACAAGGATGGGCATCAAGATAACTCAAGATCTAGGGTTTTGGGGGTTTTAAACCTTCAAATGGGTGGAAATAACAGCAAGATAATAGCAATGTTAAGTAGGAACAAGAAGTAAAGAGAAGATCAAATAACATGGGCATCTCACCCTTGGCCTCACACCAAACCCACATGGGGAAGAAGACTCACTCTTCAAAGCTCATCTCAAGCTCAATGCAAGGCATTTTCATTAATCAATGACACATTTGGCTTACATAAAGATGTCTTATAGTAGCTACAAATGAGAATAAACTCTAAAATGGAAAAGTACAATGTTACCCTAAAAGGTAACTTAACTAAAGAAGGACAAAAGGGCTAATGCTCGAGCGAGTTTGGTTGTCGCTCGAGCGACTTCCTTTAAAGATCCTCGCTTGAGCAGGAACCAGGTTCGCTCGAGCGAGTTTTGGCCTAAACTCTTGCTCACTCTCACTCGAGCGAGGACCATGGCCGATACCGATACTTATTGGCCTAATTCTTATTTTTTTTAAATAAAAAATAAAGGTCTTGGTTGAAACCGAGACGTATCGGCCAATACCCGATACGGGCCCGATACGAGATACCGATATGTATCAGTTTGGCCGAAAACCGATACGTATCGGTATCAACTGATTTTTTATACCTTGGGTGTAACTACTTGCACTTACCAACAACTTGGCGCACTGCCGCTCTCAAATGGCCATGTGGTACACACCACAGTTCCTTAACAACTTGGTGCAATACTGCACTCAAGCGGCCATGTGGTACACACTATAGTCCAAATAAATGTTGTTCTTGGTATCATCTAGTTGGCTCTGTGGCCTACAAGGCTACATTAATAACCAAAAATACAATCTAGGGGTTTTGACAGTATACAACCACAATACAGCTCATAAAAGTAACGGTAGCGGGGACACCAATCACCTCCATGACAGTATCCATGCAGCCACTACTCTAGTCCACCATCCATCTAACAAACACACAACCCAACAATATACTTTTTGTTCTTCTCTCTTATCCTTTTTTTTCAGATATCTCACCAAAACAACACAGTCCACACAAACAAGTAAACAAACAGTTTTGTACACAGCCCCAACAAACAGCAATGTTGTTGTTTTAATAACAATGACCTACACAAGCCATACCAGCACAACCTTAAAATACTATATTCTGTATCACTGTTGAGTTCAATCCTCATCAAGTTATACACTCCATATCAGATGTACCCTTTTCTACACTGCTGAATTCAGGCCACATCAGCACCAGCAGTACTGCCAATACACTGCTGTTAGAAGCTCAAATTCACTGTTTTATACACTTCCCAGATTCAGCAACACTGCTGATAAAAAACATTAGATCAGAAAATATTACTGACAGAAAAATCAGGTTAAATCACGACAATTACTTCAGCTACACAGCTATGCGCTACAACTGACAATTAGCAGCACAAACCAGCACTATGGCAACTTCCAAACCCCATTACTAACATGCAATACTCAGCCAACAAGGTGGTCTTACAGACTAACCAGCAACCACAATTAAAACGCAAAGTATAGCAACAGCAGCAACTGCCACTGCAATACTCTAGAAATAAAGGCCAAAACAGCTACAATACTGCAGCACAATCACAGGGAGCACTCTCTTGCCCACACGGTTACTTAGCACATTTTGAACCAATAAACTGATTCTATAATCAGCATTAAAACATCTCCGTTCAGAATCAAACAGAACTATATGACCAGCCACATTAAAGCATCTACTATCAACTAGAGTATAGTTAAAAAAATCTCCAAGACATTCACTCAGGCCATTTATCAAATGCCTATTATATCATAGCAGCCACAAAACCTCACGAATTTTGTAAACAATCATCAATCTGATCATAATCCACAGCTTTAGTTGCATCTACGGGCCTCAAATATAATCATAACACACCTTAACACCTGCTGTATCTAAGCTGCTTTTGTGTGGTAGCAAAATTAGAGTAAGGTAGTTATTGATACAAGCGACATCAAGATACCAACAGCAGCATCATTAAAGAAAAAAAAAAAAGCAGATCATATCCATCTATTCTATCACAAATCTCCAAAAGCATAAGCCACAAATCGCTGCAGTTCAGCTGCTATCACTTATGGATGAAAGACAACTGAAAAGCGTTGCATCGACTGTCCATATCCTCGACATCGAGAAAGTGATCTGCAATCCATTCATGCAGTTCACCAAACACTTGCTGTACATCTTTTTAATACACTATCCAAACACTCATTTCCCCTTTGTTAGACATCTTCAAAGTAAAATGTAAGAAGATAAGGTGTTGTAAAATAATCAGAAAAATTCTTCCACGTATTCCTTTTTCTTCTTCGTGGCTGCAACAATAGCTTTCTTGCAGCAACATCTAGAACCACCTATTTTTCATCTTCAATGGCTGCTACACAACAACTTCTCCTTCTAATCGCTCTTAAAAAAACCAAATGACAACAAACATGGAGAAGGTAGCATAAAACGGATGATGGATGGCTGCAATGACACCAATCTGAACCTTGGATGGAGGTAAAAAGGTGTTGGAGAAACCCTAAACTAAACGGACACTCCGAACAAACCCGCTGATGCCATGTTAAAACTGATGGACTAATATAATAAAGGAACTAGAGAGGAGAATACTCATTAGGTTTATGGGAGAGAAAGACAGATGGAGAAGAAGAGGGAGAGAGGGGCGAGAGAACAATAGACATAAAAGGACTACAGCTTTACTAACTGTTATGTAAATAAATTACAAGAGGCGGTCTCCTTGTATAGAGGAGCGACTTACATTCCGTAAGGACACACCACACATAACTAGTGACACATACTTACTTTTATATGGACACTACCACTCCATACTTAACACTATTGCTTCCTAGGCACTATATATATATATATATATATATATATATATATATATATATATATATATATATATATATATATATATAGTAGTATTACTGTCACCGCATCTATCAGTTATTGTTATTTTTTATTTATTTTGATGGATTAGTTGGGATCAAACCTGTGAAGTTTATGCTATATGTTTTTGTAAAATGCATTTGCTACATGTCTTGTCGAGATGATAATGTTGCAATTTATTTTTTCAAATATTTGTGCCAAAGTAATGTAGATGTCGTTCAACCCTCCATGTCTAGGCAGATGCAACGAGTTGGAATCAGGTAAACGACCCATCATGTGACTTGGTACGCACATCACGTGATATCATGGCACACCTCTCAAGTTGCACACATGATAATTTCTTCTGACACACGTGTTATCTGACACTTGGGTCGCTTACCTAGTGCAAACTCTTTGAAAACATGTTCAATACTTTGAATCTATAATGTGGTGGTGTTTTCATGTCAATCTTTAGCACTATAGATCTTTAGATCATGATCTTTTAAAGTACAAGACATACATAATTAGATCACATAGATTATGGTGATGCAGTGGCCTATCTAAAGTTTCAGATATATTATGGTGATGCAATGGCCTAGCTAAAGTATTGCTCATCTTGATCTCGATGTAATTTCGTTGTTTCTTCAATGATATTCTAACCTTACCGATCAAAAAAAAAAAGTTTCAGATATATTTTCAACTGTTTAAATTCATAGGTATTAGATTGCATGGAAACATGGTACAAAACACTTTTAACTTACTATATCCTGTGAAAAAATTGGGATCGACATTTTTATGGGGCCTTGAAAATTGTAACTGCTTAGGCCCAAATTAGCAAAATCCCATATTTAGCCCAATGTAGTCTGCAAGTTTTTTTCCTCCCATGGGCATAGCATGCACTTTCTGCTAGAGTGTGTGTGTGTGTGAGTGTGTATATATATATATATATATGCATGCATCCATGCGCTTGTTTCCTTTTGCTTTCTTTGTTTTCTCTATAAAGGTTTTCACCAATAGCGTTACTTATTCTATGCCGATTAGAATCCAAGAGTTACTGTAATGGTCAAGCATATGAATTGCATGGTTGGCTGATTCAGCCTCTTTGTATCAATGAAAAATTGCGAAGGAGATTGATAGTAGATAGCTTGTGATTTGTGAAGGCGTGAGAGCGATTCGTCGTCACTTGATCGTCGATGGAGCTTGCGAAGGTGCAAATATATAAAAAAAAATTAGCAGAGAGAAGAACAAAAAATAAAAATAAGCTGAGAGAGAAAGAGACAAGAGAGATAGAGAGAGAGAAAGGGAGGCGAGAGAGAAAGACGAGAGACTGGGAGAAAAAAAAAAAACTGCATACCTTTTTTTCACTAAGGAGAGAGTCGAGAGATGAGTGTTGTCTAAGCCCTAGAATCCCCTTTTATATAGAAGATAAGATTATAATTTATTAAATTATAACCTATAATTATATAGCTTATAATCATAATGACAAATTTTGCCGAAATTCGGCAAAATTTCGTGAAATTCGCCGAAACGAGGGTCAAAAGAAAATTTCGTTGAAATTTCGATATTTTTCGACGAAATTTCGGAAATTTTAGTAAATTTTGGTATTTTTTTTTAATGTTTTTTTTTCCCTTTTCAAGATGGCAAAATATAGTTGGCGCCGTAATACCACACGGCTGCATGCTATTTGATAGCTGAAGTTACACTTACAACATGAGGAATCCCAATTATATAGGTGGCTTAGACTATTCGTTTTTTTTTTTCTCACTGATGTGGGACTAAACGTAGTCCTTTACTAATACTAATGTCTAGCCTATGCTTCTCCAAACATGGTGACTTTAGTCTCGAGATAGATTAACCCGTGGACCAAATTCCAACTCGTTTTGAAATATTGCCGGCACAGCCACCGAGGGCGAATCATTACCGAACCTAGGTTAGCCAACCTGAAAAAAGCTGCAGTTTTGTCAATGGCTATCATTTATGCACCCCAAAGGCTGCTTTTTCACCCCACTTCCTCCACCTGTTATGCATTGACCTCCTTTGAATCAGATGGTGGAGGTCATTTATCGTCCTCATACTTTTCACACTGGATCTATGGATCGTGGGCATACCATCAGACGGTCGGTTTTTTATTACGCATGACACACATCTCAAACGTGACGCTAAAATCATGTTTGAGCGTGATGGAGGTCATATGATTTTAGGGTCACTTTTTGAGATGTGTATCATGTGTAATAAAAAATTGACCGTGTAATGGTACGTCCACGATCCATAGATCCATTGTGCAGAAGATGGGGACGAAAAATGACCTCTACCATCTGATTCAAAGGCGGTCAATGCATGCCGAATGAAGAACGTGGGGTAAGTATAATGGTACCCTTTGTCAATTTGTCTTCTATAGTTCTATGCTTGAGCTCGGCGTCAATGCTTGGATGCTTGGCCACTTGGATCAATTGTTAACTTTAAAAATATATATTAAATGTATTTTTTATATATTTTTAATCCTCGAAATTTTTCTGAAATGTATCGAAATTAATCTGAAGTGTACGGAAAGGACCCCCCACCGAAAAAGAAATTTGTCACTATGCTTATAATTACTGTTTTATTTTTATTTTTTATAACAGCTTATAATTACTATTAAGTTATACATATAACGTATAATATATAACTTAATAAGTATTTTTTTTTTATCTTATATAGCTTATAAGTATTATAACTTATAATTATATAATTTATTAAAATATAAGTTATATATATATATATATATATATATATATATATATATATATATATATATTGCGAATATGGCGACACCATGGCGTCGCCATTTCAAAAGTTTCGTCATATCAGTGCATATGGCAACATCTGTCGCCATTCACCATGGCGATGCCTTGACTACCATGGTTTCTGGCGTTTCACCCGATGCGTTGTAAGGTTTTCAGCTCCTCGTTGATTTGCTTTAATATATTTCGTACCTTTACCTATAAAAAAAAAAACAATTACATAATTGGGTGCCTTTAAATAGGCTCTACAATTCTAAAAATAGAAAAACTTCCTAATTTAATAAATTTATATTCTAAATAATATCTTTTTGAAAAATAGAAAACCAATGTACCAATGTACCTATATGTATTAGCCAAACATAATACCAGGCAAGTGAAGGATACTGGTACACCATAACACTTGTTGCGCAACTCTGACCTAATCTAAATCTTTTAATAATCCCAAAATTCTCCGCCATATTTCTTCTTTTTTAATCTTTTCTCTTCTTTTTGTTTTCTCCGTCTTTTTTTTTCCTTTCTTCTTAGAAAACTGTAGCGCAACCATATGGTTATGGTTCTTGATAGGGGCGGAGCTAATAAGGTAGAGTGGGGCATTTTCCCCCACTCAAACTTTTGAAACAATTGTAGTGGCCTAGACAATTAGGTTATGGTACGTGCTAAGGCACCTTTTATGTTTTTCCCAATCATACCAATAGTTGCCCCCTTTTATTGAGTTAGTAGTAGGTACCTGACCCAAGCGTCTACACTCTTAGTATTAGGTACCTGACCCAAGCCTCTATGATTTGAGGCCCATGATCTCAAGATCTTCGATCTCCTTCGTCTGATTCAATGCAGGGAAACACCATCTAAAATCAACAATATGCTCAATTTACAAGGTAGCCGTTAGTTTTAGATGGTTTTTGACTGCTTTGAATCAAATGATGGAGATTATTTTCCTCCTAATCTATTTCACCAAAGATCTTTAGATAATGATACACCTATTAGATGGTACACATTCTAATTTCGCATGGCACACATCCCAATAAGTGACCGGTGCATAATGTCACCTACCCTCGTGCCATTTACCTATTACTAACTCTTTTTCTTTGTCGACCATCTTTTGTCCCCCATGAAAGAAAATCTCGGCTTCACCCCTAGTTCTTGATTGCATCATTCACTATCCCTTTAAAATAATTTAGGAACTCTCATCGTAGTTGGACCACAAATGCTCCAAGGAGTAGTATTCTTTGAGACCTTTGCTTTGTATCTTTCAGTTCTTGTCGAAATCCCCTTATAGGTACTTGTTGGGGGTCTTGTTCCAACATCTTTTTACCTTTCTTTTCCCTGATCAATGCTCTGATATCTTGAACAATTCCATGACATTTCAGATATTACACAAGGACTCAGCCTCATCGTAATTGAAGACACCATATGTGGAATCCCCATATATTATGCTCCACACATCTCTCACTCCACTTTCTATACTCATCTCCATGTTGGTCGTTGATTAGTGATTACTGCGGTTGTTAGTTTGAGGCTGCATCTCCTTCCCTAAGGATGTAGAACTTTCTCTGACTCCAACTGATGCAGGCCAAAAGCGATTGCCATTTTCAATAAAATGATCTGGTTTTGGCCTTAAATGAAGAAATCTCGAAGAAGTATGGAATAAGGTCTTATGGTGTAGTTTAATTAAGAATCAAGCCGCCAAATATCTCTGCAAGTGTCCTCTCATGGGAACAGAAAAGGTTGACCTTGGTCAATTAGGGCTGAAAGCACTCTTCAATATTATTAAATCTCAAAATTGTTAATGACATAATTGGGAGCCTTTATATAGGCTTTGCAATTCGAACAGTTGAAATTCCTAATCTTAACCAATTTCTTTATTTAATTAACTTATGTTCTGAGTAAACTCGCTTTGAAAATAGAAACTAAAGCACCCTACTTATTTAGGACTACCATCACCATAGTCCCAACTGTTAAACAAGCTGTAATGTGAAACCCAAAACATGGTGTGGGTGTGGCATGGACCAAGAGGACATTGTATAGATAAAAAAAATAATAAAAAACTGAAAAATGGCAACTCATCTCCAGAAAAGAAAAAAAATTGATGCTATTCAATGATCCAATATTCATATCACACAGTGGAGATCAAATTTTAAATTCTCTTTAATTGTTCTACCATCTATGCAATGTCCCCTCAGCCCGCGTGCCACTAAAACGTGATCTTGGTGCCATGTGGCACCTTTATTTATAGTTGGGACTATGGTGAATAAAACTGTCAGTTTGTCAAGTTGGATGGCCAAAATTATGGCTGCCTGATGGGGGGCAAGAGTAAATGCCCAACCTGACGGTACACCTTGATCTGACCTGATGGGTCAAAGTGTATATGCCCAACCCAGCCTGACCCAAACCTCTCCCAACCCGATTCAAAATCCCTTAAACCTGCCTTATGACTTTATATTTGCCTGACACGACAGGGTCGACCTTTTTTTGAATGACGCAATGGGTCAAGTTTATGTGCCCAACCCAATTAAAAAGCTGAGTCGGGTAATGAGTCGACCCAACCTGTTGACAGTCCTAACAGAGCCCTTTTCCACACCAACACCCACAGACACATATATATTATGTAGCGCTGCATATAATACTATTACTTGTTTTGTTTCCAAGTATGAGATGTTACCTATAAAGTTTTAGATTTTTTATAAGGCCAAAATATGCTGCAATGTTGAAGGGTTTTTTTTTTAAGTTCATAGAGTGTCATCTCCATTCATACTGGAGTTTTGTCTTTAATTTTTCAATTATAATTTCTTTTTCTTATTTTATCTTGTAGCCCTCATTCTAACTTATTATTTTTTATCGTTATTTCCCTTCCCAGATTCCTGATGTGGAATTTTCTTAATTTTTCTTATATAAAAATCTCTCTAATATGGTGATGTAGCATTGCATGTAGTGACAAATTTCTTTGAATTTTACTGGGATTTTACCGAGATGGGGATCCACCGAAATTTTCGGAGAAACTTCTCCTATTTCAGGAAACTGCCAAAAGTTCCCGAAAATTTCCGAAATTCTCCAAAATTCGGTGGAAATTTTAGAATGTTGTGATTTGTGAAATTGGATTCCAGGTTAATTATACTTTTTATAGTCTCTTTGTAATGTTCCTTTTATGATTGTCAATTTGTAATCTATACGGATAGTGGATTATATAATGCACCCATTTTATTGTTTAATAACATCATTTTTAACTTTAAATATGTAAATATAGCTTCCTTTTTAAAAATATTATTTGTTCTTTTATTATTCCCAAAATGTTCTCAAAACTCTCCCAAATTTTTCTCGAATTTTATCCGAAATGAACTTAAACGACCCCTCATTGAAATATTTTTGAAAACAAATGCCTTATCTCAAATTTTCTCCTTAAATATCTCTCAAAATTAGTCATAATGGAACCTCTCACCCTCTCTTTGTTGTTTTTCAATTGGAAATATGTGTGTGTGTGTGTGTGTGTGTGTAGGGAGCATGAATTATGGATGTTCTGGGAACCATATCTAACAGGTTTAAATTGCATCGAAACCTTGAGAGGATGTTCAATTATATATTAGAGTCCTGTCTCAGTGTTAATGATATTTTGAAAGTCAAATTTTTAATGCCAATTTCTTGTGGCTTCAATTTTATATTTCTTTTTTCTCTATTCATATATGGGTCTATATTTCTTCTCGTGATTTCAGCAAGAAAGGTTGGAAAAAGAAATGGAGATCAAGCGGGTCAGAGCAGAGCTACTTGCAAAACAAAAGGATTCTCTTGCATAACCTTGCCATATTATGTAGTCCTTTCTATGAACATGTTATTTTGTATTTCTTTCCCTTGAAGTTTATTATGTTGCTGATAAATTTCTCAGAAACCTTGACCTCAATTGAATTCAATGTCTTAAGCATGGAAACTTTGTATGCTTTCTTCTAGGAACTACTCTGTTGCTGCCATGAAATTTTCGTTTATTTTGTGCAATAACAACAGCTTTATTATATCATAAAGAAAAAAAAGAGAAGTTAAAAAGCAAGGCCAAAGCCTGATGCTTATACCCAACTGGGAGAGAAAGGGGAAAAATTTATAGAATTAGTAATGCAAGAATTTGAAATTATCACAAGTTTATCAACTCCTTACATAGCCACACAGAAATTAATGTTTTGGATTAATGGCGTGTCACATATGTCACTAAATAAAACCTTCATCACCACATTTTTTGGCCACATGGCATGCATCTTCGATCAATCCAAATTGTGTTAGTGGTAGAAAATCATTTAATATGATACTAACCTAAAAAAAGTGTGCCCATCAGAGGATTCGAACCATTCAATGTGAGAAATTTAATATGGATCATTATTTAATGTAGGGTCGTTATTAAAATGCTCAAATTTGATGGTCTGAATCCTCTAAAGTGTATTTTGATTTTTGTTGAGTTTAGTCCATATGATATCTTGCCACTTGGGCAACTTGGTTTCATAAAAGATATGCGCATGTGGCACCATATGACCTAGAATTATGATGGTGAGTGTTTTATCTAATGATCTAGGTGACCAGTCCACTGTTTTATGGTATTTTATGCCTGAGATGCTTGCAGATAAGATGTAATATGATCTACAGATCGTGACTTAAATTAATCTCCCAAGATATTTAAATCCCATGGCAGGGAGGTACCACCATCATCGTAGCCTTGAATATGATGATCATCATCTAATGCATTGATTTCCATTGAAAATAGGTGTCTCTAAGTCTCAATGAAGGTTAAAAACATAAGGCTTAAGTAATCACCTAATCAATGAGAGATACATAACAGAACTTCAAGTCAATGATGCATTCTCATATGAAAAAAAAGAAGATCAATCCGTTCTAAGGTGGATCAATGTCACGCTTGTAGAAGGCATTCTCATTCAAGTTGTTGGCAAGGTATAAAAAATCGGCCGATACCAATACATAGCGGCGATACATATCGGTTTCCCGAGAAACTGATACAAATCAGCCCAATACGTATCGGTATCCCAACTGAGGCATCCAATACCATATCGGGTATCGGCCGATACGTTTCAGTTTCCGCAAAGATGTAGCCTTTTCCTTCTTTTTTAAAAAAAAATTAAATAAATATAAAAATAAAATAAAAAAAAGACCGATACGTATTGATTGAGTCGTATCGGTCTTGGGCAAACCGATACTGATTTTGATACCTTGGTGGTTGGCCTGACCGACTCCCAATCTGTGTGGGTCACTCTCGAGAAGATGTTCAATCGCTAATGCAAGTAATGTTTTCAAACAACTCCAAACTTCAAAAAAAGGTTAACACCTCAGCCATTGATGAACTCCACAAGTTCAAAATTAGGGTGGATAAACTGGCTAGTGGCTACTGTTGGCAAGCTCTTCAACAACTTTGAGCTTGTCACCTATGTTATGTAAGGGCTTGGTTCTGAATATATGGTACCAAATAACGATTAGATATGTTAAAAGGTCATGGCCCGGGTTAGGGCTTTCTGTTTCCCATTAAAAAAAAAAAACGGCACTTTAAAAAACAATGCCTCAAAAATAAACTTTTTGGCAACAAAGATCCGACCTCAAACGCTTTAGGAAAACGGTGCTTTCACAGATTTTAGAACTTTAGAAAATCATGAAAGCACCGTTTTTAAAAATAAAAAACAAAAACAGTGCTTTATCAATTTTCTGAAGCTCTAAAATCTGTGAAAACACTTTTTTCTAAAATGTTCGGCGTCGGGTATTTTTTGCTAAAAAGTTTGTTTTTGAGGGCATGTTTCTCTAATTATCCCTAAAAAGAAACCCAAACTACAATGGCCAAGTTCTATGGATCGTTGATTATTAATGAAATACATCTTATAAGTGATCTTTCGACAACTGTGACTAATCCTATTGCTTTCGTTGCCAATCTCTATCACAAACTACTCATGGGACCAATTCTGGGGCAGTGTCTCTGATTAGTTTTCAAACATTGACAGTAACCCAACTACTCAACTAAAACCCATCGGACGACTTGCCAAATCTGAAACAGAATTGGACACTATACACTTTGACTGTTACCATCAAAACCATGTTGAAGCCACAAACAATTACACTAGAATTGACTGGAATTTAGAATCATGTAAACTATAGTATGATTGGGTCATTTTACGGTTTGAAACATTAGAAGATTTCAAATAAAGGGTAACTAATGTGTTCAATTTGTGGATTTTTACTCTTTTAATTTATTATATATAATTACTATTCTTTGGGTTTGGTTCTATCTCCTCGCTGGTCCTGAGGTTTTGTATCTTAATTTTTTTTCTTTTGAGATACATCGAAAGAAAATTCTCTACCGTAAAACAAGAAATTTTAAATAATAATAAAAATATAAAAAAAACAATATTGAAAAGAAAATTTGTAACAGGCGGCTTCAACCTTCGTAAGAATTATAGTAAAACACCTCCCAGCTCCTAAATGTTTTGTCATAATAACACCGTAGTTTTATTAAAGCAAACGAAATTACAGCAGACACAGCGAGATGCTTTATCAAGAAATAACAACAAAACCAAAAAGGAAAGAAAAGAAGAGCAAAAATTCCTACTCGCAAATCAGTATCTGAAACGTTTTTTTTTTTTGCATTCTTCTATTTCCGGGTTAGAGTTTATCACTGCTTAGATTTAGGGCATGTTTGTTTCGTCATAATATGCACCTTGTAAAATAGAGAATGTATGTAATTTTTTAATGACGGGATTATATGCAAAATTCACTTTGCATATAATATTTGAGTGTAAAATGGTTGTTTTTTTGGCAACAAAATTTCCTCCAAAAATGTACTTTTTAATATTTTTTTAACATTCCAACTAAAAGAACAACTTGTGTAATATATTTAAATTAATGTAAAAATTAGTATTCTCCATTCATCAGTGTTAGTATTTGACTTCATCGAACATGATCGGCAACGATAATTTTCCTGATGAGGTATCTCATGAAGATCGATTGGGCCCACCTACTCACTCCTAAAAGTACCTTAAAGATTTTTATTTAACAATGGAGGGTCCTTGACCCTCTCCCCATAAGATAACGTTTCTCTACCACTAAGCGATTGGACCTGATCGCAAACCTGATTAGAACTCCGCTCAAACCCGACCCATTTTTTTTTTGTTAGATTGAGTTTAGATATAGCTTCATCCGGACATATAACCAGAATGGGTCCATAATTTTTCAATGCAATCCTTTTGGACCCGAACCGATTCTACGTGAGTTGACTCTGGTACACCCTTGAACCAGATCCGACTAGACCCATTTGTATCCCTAGTGGAGATGATTAATACAAGTTACTTTTTTGCAAAGTACTGACATCCTCATGAACTAAGTCTGATTTAGTGCAATATTGTCCTAATAGGTGATCTCTAGTTACCAAAAAAAAAATAATAATAAATATTTTCCAAAAATAAAGATGTACAAATCAATTAACCGAGAGAGAGAGAGATGAGAGAGAGTTTTATTAAAATAAATATATAAATACCTTATTGGAAGCCTTCCGGTTAACCATCTTCCCAATCATTCTCCGCAAAAATTCCAATTTCCCATTCAAATGGCCCACAGCCCATGATTCCATGCCAATCTTCCCCACTAACTCTGGTGAAAACACCACCTTCGATTTTCCAAAACCCATTGATATGGCCTCCGAAATCCGGGAATCAGCCACAAAAACTACACTCCAACCGACTAGAACCCTCAAAATTCCAAACAAAAAAACCCCAACTTCTCTTTCTCCTTTTCTTCTCCTGATTTCGCTGTTGATCGGAATGCCAATGATGGGGGAATCTGATGGCTGGTACGCCTTTTGAGTGGTGTCCTAGGGGATGAGATTTCGCCAGAGACATTGATTGTTTGGGTTGTTGATTTCGATGGGTTGAAATTTGTGAGAGAGCTCTATTGGATGAGATCAAGAGTGGCGTTCATGCTTGCTATGCAGATTTCGCAGTTGCAGTTCATATCTTTTCGGCATCCCTGGTAGTAGCAGCTGTCTCGGGGTTCAGATTAGTCTCCGGCCGTTGTGTGGCTCCGTTGAAAATTGCAGGTAAAATAATTTTATTACGAGGGCCTGGGCTCGTAAGCCAAAAAAATTACAGGCAATCTGTATAGTGGATTACCAGAGTGAAATACGGTGAAACAAACAAGAAGCCGCGTAAAAATTTTGACCATTACTCCAATGTTTACCAAATTAACCGTGATTTTTCCTTATTACTATGAAACAAACATAGCCTTAGTAAACGGAAAAGGTTTTATGCTATTATGTTGAAAAAAAACAATAAAAAAAAAAGGTTTTAGGTAAAAGGGATTTGAAGAAAATTTGGAGTTCTAAGATATGTGGCATCCTAATATGTGGCACGTGTGAGGTTAGTCTTGTTCTTATGAAATGACATCACTACCCTCATTTTTAATCTCGAGGCCACCAAGATTTCGACGAATTTTCAGATCCTGATGAGTTTTCCGATGGCATCGTCGTTTCTCCTGCAACAACCAATGATCAAGATTATTCAAATGTTGGGCTTCGGGATTCCGTAGTCAATGACCATTCTATTTTATCACCGACTGATGCTGGACTTGAGGGGGTTGTTTCGCCTGCTTTGACTGATTTTTCAAATGAGGAGAACAAGAACATGGGCGGAGTTGTAAAAACTTTGCCTTCTCCTCCGACTCTGTCGTCAGATTCCGACGATCTTCCGTGCCAAAAAGGGAGTGACCCCGATGGGTTCTATTTTGTCGCCGACTATCGAAGATCTTGCTCGCCAGTGATGAGCGATGGGTTTTATTTTTCCTCCGACCGTCAGAGATCTTGGACTTGAGGGGGCTGTTTCGCATGCTCCGGTGATCTGTCGTGCCAAACCATCGCTAGATGAAGAGAGGAATTAAAAAAAAAACAAGAGAAAATTAGAAAAACAACCTTAAAAAAATGAACTTTTTAGCAAAAAAGTTCAAAACTTAAAACGTTTTAAACAAATAATGCTTCTACAATTTTTGGAAGTTCAGAGATCTCAAATCATTATTAAAGCAATGCTTTCACGGATCACAGAATTTCAAAAACCCATGAAAGCATTGCTTTTTAAAAAATTTTAAGTTCTGAAATTTTTTACTAAAACGTTTGTTTCTCTAAGATGTCCAAACAACAAATTACCTTTTTCTAAAAGGGTAGTCCCTTTTAGAAAACTCCAATTGCTGACCCCATGCGTGCTCTATTGGGATCTGACATTTCTTAAAACTCCAATTTCTTTGAAGTCCCTTTTACATAAAACTATTGTTTTCCAATAGCTTAAATGGGCCCAAGAGCGCTGGACCGGAGGCTAAGAGCAGCTCTTAGGCCATGGTCGTGTACCAAGACCTGGTGTAGGGCAGTTTATGAAATTGTTCATAGTGGACTACGTCATATCAAGGACAAATGGAAGAAACAACTTCCAATTTTATGTTTAAGCAAGATGTACTAAGCAGGCCTATACCTTACAAAGTTGATTATACCCGGTGATTTATACTTGATGCATTTAGTAAAATTATGGGTATCACTCATCATGTCAATGGCGATATAAACCGAACGATGCGAACGGTTCGGTCCAGTTCGCTATTAACGGGCCAACCAATCAACATCATATATATATATATATAAGCAAAGAGGAAATTGTGTCCTGACATCTGTGCATCAATTGATATGTGTAGCACTTTTTTTGTAAAGTGATGGATAACATGGGGCCATTTTTAATAATTAGGATTAAAATTTTAAAATATTTTAAAAGTTATATTTTCTTTCAACCGTCATTCTTGATTTTTTTAATCAGTCTTTTTAAAGTCTCTTTCTTTTCACTCTCTTCTCTCTCTTTTCTAACAAAGTGCCAAACTTTAAAAAAGTCAAGAATGACGGCTGGAAGGATATGTAACTTTTAAAATATTTTAAAAGTATAACCGTAGTTAGTAAAGTGGTACCATGTTACTAATCACTTCATAAAAATGTGCTACGTGTCGCGCCCATATCAATAGGCGCAAAGATATTTCTACGCCGGCTGCAGGAACATATCCCCCGCCCACATGTGTATGTGTGTGTGTGTGTGTGTGTATATATATATATATATATATATATATATATATATATATATATATATATATATATATATATATATATATATAGCAAAGGAAAAAATGCGCCTAGGTGTAGAAATATCTCTATACCAATTTATATGTGTACGATACGTAGCACATCTTTTGTGAAGTGATGGGTGGCATGAGATCTACTTTACTAATTATGATTAAACTTTTAAAATATTTTAAAAATTATATTCATTTTCAATTGTCATTCTTAACTTTTTAAAAAGCCTTTTTAAAGTCTCTTTTTTTCTAAGAAAGAGTCGGACTTACTTTTATAGGAAGAATATTTAACTTTTAAAATATTTTAAAAGTATAATCGTAGTTAGTAAAGTGGTACCATGTTACTAATCACTTCACAAAAAGGTGCTACGTATCGCGTCCATATTAATAGGCGCAAAGATATCTCTACGTCGCGGGCGCATATCCCCGGCCCTTATGTGTGTGTAAATAAATAAATAAATATATATATATATATATATATATATATAGCAAAGGGAAAATGCGCTTAGGTGTAGAGATATCTCTGCGCCAATTGATATGTGCACGATACGTAGCGCATCTTTTGTGAAGTGATGGGTGACATGGGACTCACTTTACTAATTATGATTAAACTTTTAAAATATTTTAAAAGTTATATTCATTTTCAGTTATCATTTTTGACTTTTTTAGAAGCCTTTTTAAAGTCTCTTTTTTTCTAAGAAAATGTCAGACTTACTTTTACAAGTATATTTTACTCAAAAAATATGAGCGTTCGATGGCAAAACGCTAACACCTCGGCTGACACTTTGATAGAGAGGCGCTATGTGACTGGGGCACGCTGCATGACTACCCGAGTCTTCCGCAATATTACTCGTTACGCTTGTGCTCCGCGTGGGGTATGGATGGTTTGAAGTTTAGGTATCATAGGCGCGTTACCAAGTCATGAGGGTTTCGCAGTAGATACTCCGAGAGCTTCGGTCGTGACACGAGGGCACGCGACGTGGTGGCATGATTGGTCACGACACGGTTGCGAGAGGGAAGACGTGGGATGTTATGGGCATGTTGGTGTGGAAGATGGTACTGTGTGCAACAAATTGGGGGACATGTGCCATGGTGGTATGTCAAATCAATAGCTTTGAGGTTTTTCTGTTATTTATCCACAGATGATGTTTGAACCATTTATATGGGAGGCGAGCTACTCTCACACATATGAGGTCTTGTGTCGTCAAAGGGTGCGCAAGTGTCTCACAGGCCAAAAAAAATGGACTTAGGACGTTGCTTGTGAAGCAATATCGTCTGTCACCTAAAGCGAGATTGGCATGTACGTTGGACTACATGTCGCGGTGTATGTAGGTCGACTAAGCGCGAGACACTCAGAAGCCACGTGAGACTATGTGGAGCACGTCGGCATGAGGGTCCTAAGTTAATGTGTGTTGGTCACGTGGCCACAGACGATTATGAACTTGGTTCGATATAACGGCAACATATTGGAATGGGACGACATGATGAGTTGGCATGTCATTACTGTCGTAAGGAAAGTACTAATACAAGTAGCAAGGTGAAGCTTAAGCAGACCAAGCGAGGCAATGAAGTATCGGCATGTGTGTTGCGAATAGACACCATGTGTTGATGTGGTGGCCTCGGGTGAAAGCAACAATAAACTCGAGTTCCCGTCCTCTAGGTGGGTGATATCAAAGCTGATAGAAGGTTAGGCTGGTGTCGAGTTGCGCCCCTGTGACAGCTGGCACCTCAACACCGATGTACCGACGTTTCACTAAAAAATAAAACGGAGCATCGGTGCCTTATTTTAGAGGCGCCAGCGCCTCTATATCGAGGCGTCAGCGCCCCTAAAACGATGCATCGGTACCCCTAAAATGAGGCGTCGACGCTTCGATTAAAAAAATATTTAAAAAATTATCAAAACATCAGCTCCTTGGCGCTGACACTCTGGCGTCGGGGTGCCATCGCCTTACTATCGGGGGTGTTGGCACCTCGCTCCCGAGGTGCTAGCGCTTCGCTATCGGGCGCTATATTTCTTTAGTAAAATATGCGTGAAAAAATAAATCTGACACTTTTATAAAAAAATAGAAACAAGAAAGAAAAAAAAAAAAAACTTAAAAAAAAATAAAAAATAACGGTTGAAAGGTATTTAATTTTTAAAATGTTTTAAAAGTGTAACTCTAGTTACTAAAGTGGGTCTCATGTCACCTGACTTTCACGAAAAAGTCGCTATATGTTGCACTCATATCAATTAATGTAAAGATATCTTTATGTCCGGCTATATATATATATATATATATATATATATATATATATATATATATATATGTTTCTTTTCTTGAAGATTGTGCTATTCATTTAGCGCAAGATATGGGCCATATGGCTGCCACCATTACTGTCATTGCAGACTTTTTTAAATATCGTAAATCTAAGATTATATGTTATTTATAATTAAATTTAAAAATAATTTAAATAATTTATTTTACTTATTATTTAAAACTCATCCTACCCCGGATGAACTGGGTTGGCGTGGGTATTGGGAACCGCGAATTTCGAACTTGAATTTGATATGAGCCAATCAACGAACTCAGGTAACATTTTGGCTTGATATGAGCCAATCAACGAAATCAGGTAACATTTTGGCATCCTAAAAGTGTGCTCATTAGTTTGTTTAACCATTGGATCTGGGCACTTAATCTGGATTGTTGTTCATAGCTACCACGGAGTGCATATTGAAGTGTTTTGATCATGGATCAAAATTTTGGCCGAACTGAAGTTATCGGCTGAAATGCATTGGTTTCGGCCCAGACCAAACGAAACCTAGAATCCAATATTTCGGTTGTTAATATATGGGGGATTGAAGTTTTCGGCCGAAATTCGAAATTTCAGTCAATTTCAGTTTCGGTCCACCCCGAAACCGAAATGAAATCCTAATTTTTGATCCTTGGTTTTGATTGCATGGTAAGAGCCTTCAGACGGGCATGCTTTTTAGGTTTAGTTTAAATCACATATCCAACTACTTGAAAGAATTGGATTGGAAAAAATTGTGGACCATGTGGCACCACATGATCTAAAAGAGTGAAAAATGTAGGAGCGACTCTCTCATCAAATGTCAAGAGTTATTCGTCAAGGTATTCTTAAGGCCTTGTTTGGCAACTCTTTTTCAAAAAGCGATTTTCATGAGAAAAATGTTTTCACCAAAGGATCTTACCACCTTTAAGTAAAGATGGTGCTGTGTTGAGAAGCTGCCTAATATTGCTTCTCAGACATCATCATTTTCACCATGTGATGAATCTTTTGAGAAGCAACATGTGAGACATCTCTTTACTATACTTGAAAAGTACTTTTTGAAAAGAATTGTCATACTAAGGCCTAAGCCAATGAATTATCTTTTAATGAAGGAGTCATCAAAAGTTGAACTTCACATGTTTTTAGGGCCTTAACATTTGTATATGCCAGATTTTTGCGAGTGGTGATTGTAACATATGAACATAATATAGAACATAAATCGAGCAAGTTATCAAATCGACTTGTGCGCCTATATCAAACACACAAAAAAGTAGGGTTATTTTTTCACGATGAAAAGGTTGCAACAAGGGATGAATACGGGTTACTTTATGGCCAGCCCACTGAAGCGTGTCTAGCCTGTCAATTCATTCACTCCGAATTAAAATCTCTCTAGACTACTTCAGTGGGATTGTGTCGATATTATAGTTCATGCTTCGAGGCTATCCCACCGAAGCTGGTTTTTATGGTTTGAGGTCAGCCCAACGAAGCTAGTTTTCAGTTCACTACCCATATTGTGAAACTTTTTCGTCATAATTTATGCGGTCATTCACACCAACTTGTTTTCAAGACATCTATCTCGAATGTAGGTAGCAAAATAACAAACTCAGTATCAGTCCTTGGAGGACTGATATGAATCTGCTGATACCGATACGGATCGACCCATTTGCAAAAAATAAAATATCGGCCAATACCGGATACATATCAGCCAATACGGGTTCGTATCGGTTTATCGAAAAACCAATACGTATTGCCGATACATATTGGTATATATGGGCCGATAATTGAAACCATGGTAGGTAGATGCGAGCGGCACACACTAAGCAACTCAGTCTACATATATGAATAAACCTTGGGCCGTGTACAGATTTCTTGCCTCTTGCTGCAACATTTTTGATCATGTGGACAGACTGAGGTTTCTCTAACTAATAAAAACTCTTCCGAAGTAGCCATTTTCAGTTGTATAGCTCTATTTCCACCCACTTAAACAAAGGAGCACCCACCTTACACCTTTAGGGATGCACATGCTAATAGTGCATAGTGGGTGCTCTTAGAGTTTCAGTAGGTGCAAATAGAGCTATCCTACACTGTGACAAAATTCCCCAAATTAATCAAAATTTTGAAAAAATTCTTTGAACTTTTTGCTGAATATTCGTTTGATTCGTTGATTTTCTAATTTTTTATGAATTTTTATCAGTGTTACATACTTAAATCATACTTCATACTATATTTTTTTATGATTGTAAGTTGTTAATAGATGTGGAATATGCATGTGGGCTCTATGATCTCCAATTTTTTTTCCGGATTTTTCTCTGAAACTTTCCCGATTTTATCGGAATTAAACTGAACTGACATCACACCGAATCTGAACTTGGTTACAATGTTTGGCCCCATAAATTGGTAGACTTGGCTTTGGATTCTATTGATTACTTAGCAGACTAAGAACATGCACCATTTATGTACTATAACAATGTTCATGTGATCAAAATCATACTACTTAAAAGTAAAAACAAAATTTAAGATAAGAAAATAACATATATTGTTTATGGATCTTTTTTCCCCAATTGTAAGTTAAAAGGAGGTTGCACAGAAGCTAGGATTAAGTTCTATTATCTATTATGAAGAAGTAATAATCAAGATGGCCATGCCTAAAAAAAAAAAAAAAAGATTGCACTTGACTAAATGATACAAGATGATCATAGCACCTTCGATCTTATTTTTCTTCAACCAACTCTAATTCTCCATATATATGACTGAGTTACATGCTTTGTGGAATTCAAACTAACAGATTTATAGTTCTGGAGTATAGTTTTGGATTATCTAAAATTTACCCATTTTGTGTATAAAAGGTCAGTAGTATTGCTCAGACCCGGCCAATAGAGAGAAATTGGGGGTATGCTCACTGTATTCAACTACGGAAGATGGCGGAAGGAGGCCGACGCAGATCTGATGAACTGTGGTGAAAAGTGGGAATAAGTCTAGCCATCCGCGGTGGCTTAAAACCTCGTAAACCTCTCTTGCCGTTGACACGCCCTTCAAAAATGTAATAAAATGTAAAATTATGAAACAATTTTATCCTAATAGGAAAACAGGATTCAATCCAGCATTTGACCAACAAAAACATATTGGTGTCTTGAGTTTTCCTTGATCAGGTTTGGTTGTTGGGAGTGTGATTGTTCTCTATGCATGTTTAGTTAGATTATATATAATAGTAACAACCTAACAACAGCAATCAAATTCATTATTGCATATATATATATATATATATATATATATATATATATATATATATATATATATATATATATATATATATATATATACATCATGTACCTGTAATTTCTGGCCTTGCAACAGCTCTGCTTCAAGCTCATCAAAAGACCTGACATCCAGTCATTTAAAATGTTTAACAAATTATAAAACCTCGGGTTCAAATTAAAAAAAAAACTTAAAACAGGTCAAGAAAAGAATTCAACACAGAACCTTTTTCCACCACTCTTTGCAAAAGCCTCTGCGACTTTCCTGTTCCTTCCACCCACTGCCAATACAATGAGCCAATTTTCATATTATTTTCAAATTCTAATACTATACAATTCTGTTGCAACATAAAAATATAAAATGAAATATATTGGATTCCGTACGGCAAGTTGTTATAAGATCAGCCACTCCACAGCTCTCAAAGAAGGTGCTGTCTTTAACAGAAGAGAACATCAGCTTGGAAAAGGCGCGCATCTCTCTCAAACCGATTCTCATTACCGCTGCCTTGTAATTATGACAAATCAGCATAAAAGAGTTCAGAAAAGCCTAGTGGGTAGTCTTCTACTGCACAGACAAATTCTCCAAACATTAGCCTATCTACCTTGGTATTATTTCCCATTTCCAAACCATCCACCAAACCAGCTGCAATGGCCACCACATTTTTTAGTGTCCCACACAGTTCTACTCCCTCCACATCTTGTATCTGTTCTTGCAAACATTAATGCAAGTAAATATAAATTCCATGTTTTGTGTTATTTATCAAAAAAAAAAAATGCCATTTTTCGCGTTAATTGATTTGATGAGTTTATTGTCCGTGTTCAGTTTAGGTTCTATCATAGACATTTTATATGCTTTTTAAAGCTATATTCCATTGAGATTTGAGAGGACGGCCAGGTCATTAAGAAGTAAGCCACAGAGTCCTCTAACCCATTCTCCTTTGTGTCATGGGTACTCCTACACAAAATTGAGGGCCAATCTTAGAAAAATCAGAACATATGCTTCAACAGGTGAATGCCAAAATCGGTTTTAACCCCGAAGATTTTTATATTTCCGATTGGTTAGTTAAGGTTCTAATATAGTGCGCAATATGATCTTTGCCAATATCCCTCAGTTATTGATCAGGTAGATAGCCGGGTATAAAAAAACCTCGTCAATAACTTTATTGGTAAGAATATCTGTGAATCCGCATAAGCTGACCTAGATTAATGATGGGATATAAATCGGTTTTTCCGATTGGTTAGTTAAGGTTCTAATATAGTGCGCAATATGATCTTTGCCAATATCCCTCAGTTATTGATCAGGTAGATAGCCGGGTATAAAAAAACTTCGTCAATAACTTTATTGGTAAGAATATCTGTGAATCCGCATAAGCTGACCTAGATTAATGATGGGATATAAGGCAAGAGAGATGACAGTGATGAATTAAGGTACTAATTATAGAGTTGTTGTTAGGCACCAAGTATATATGTATGCTGAAAAGGACACGCTTACAGGTGATAGTAGGAAGTAGGGAGTAGTAAACAATCGAACCCATCTTTGTGCAACCTCCTTATCTTCTCTATATCCCACAGTCGCTTCGCTAAACTTCTCCTCAGCGATCTGCACTCCAACCCAAGTAGACTTACAAATGGGGAACAAAGAAAAAGAAAGTAGGCTGATAGCCAAGTACCTGTTGTGCAAAAACCCCTCTAAATGGCCTTTGCACGTCTAATCTCGTTGATGGCTTTCATGTGCGAAGAAAACAATCAATAAATCAAATAACAAATATCACAAGAAGGTAGAAAGAGAAAGAGATCACACCACAAACAAGAACAAGATTTATGTGATTCGGCCTAAGCCTACGTCCACGTGCAGTCAAACAAAGTGTTTCCACTATAAAAAAGAAGATCCACAAAGGCTACAAACAATGGAGATCATATTCTCCAATCTTACCCAACACAAAGGAACCACAAAAGTCTAAGCCCAAAATACAAAACCCCAAAGTTCAAATCAAGACACCAAGGTTCTCTCAAACAAATACTCAAGTGTACCCTCACCAAAACCTAACAATGGAGCCACATAACTAAAACAAATCCCAAGTTCTCTCTATAAGAGAGACCCAAAAAACCCTAGATGGGTTTTCCAAAGGGTTTACAAAACCAATACCATTATACCTTTCTCCAAAACCCTCATGCTTAAATCCAAGATTCAAACTCTCCTACCAAAAAAAAACCCAAAAATCCCTCCATTATTCTCTATCTTTCATATCTTATATAATAGGATCCTATATTAGAGAATAATACAAGTTTTCAAAATAAGTGACTTGCCTCAAACAAAAGCAAACTAATATGGAATCCTTTGACAATCCACCAAACCAAGTTCCAATAGGTAACTTTAGTTGCAACCGTTAACCGAGCCAAACCCTAACAGTACCCGCCTCAAGAAGCGGGAGACCTGAGTTTGAATCTCCCTTTGAGGACACCGTAGGGATTTATTTCACATGCTGACCAGGCACGTGTTAAGTTGGGGTGCGTATGTGCCCCTAAGATTAGTCCGGTGCTCTAAGAGGCTGTGACACCCAGGTTAATGAAAAAAAAGTAAGTTGATAGCCTAGTGATATGACAATTCTTTCCTTTTAAAGAGACCAAGGGTTCAAGTCCCCCACACCCTTATTTTTGTGTTGGGCTCATAGCTCAACTAGAAGGTTGATACTATTGCAAGTTGCAACCTTAAGGTTGCGGGTTCAATCCGAGTTAATCAAAGAGAAAGTGCCTTGCCTCATTAGCGATATTGGCGCCCATAAGAACACAACAATTTATCCCAAGTTGCTCATTAATGAGTTTGGAAATCATGCATGGGCCTTCCATCTTGACCTCCATGCCTTTGATGAGAGAAATAGCCTCCACGTCTTTCCTTATCTTCCCAACAAGCCTCTTGCATATACCCTCCATGAACTGATGTGGAGTAACAAATACCAACATATCTGCATCTTTCACTGCAAAATCAAAGCGGAAAAGGAAATCACAGGTTTGATCTGTTTCTTAAGCCTTATTTGATAACATGGAAATGTAATTACATAGGTGGAAATGAAATTTAGTTTTCAATTGTTATTGTTTGATAGCTATGTAAGGAGATGAAAATGAAATTAAGTGGGCCCCGCATGAAAATGAAATTTTCATACACCAAGTCATTTTAAGAGGAAACTATTTCAACCTTTTTAAGTGGCTGAAATTGACTTTCCCACTTACAAAATAATAATTTTTGCCATTTCAAATCTAAAGTCACTTGTAAAACACTTAAAAGTACAAAAAATGATCTTTTGACTTTTAGAAAATAACTTCCATTTTTATGACCATCATACCAGCATGATCACTATGACTACCACATTATTTGCATCATACTTCTTTAGCTAATACTAGACTTTGGTCAAAGTTTCAATTTTAATCAAACTTTAATCGGATTTATAAACTATTTAAAGTTTTGACCTTGGATTAAACTTTGACTACTCAAACATGATAATAAGTTGTAAGTTGGTAATATATTACCAAATTTTTAGGGGTCAAAGGTTGATTTCAATCTCAAACTTTGACTTTTCATTAAAATGCTACTTTTTATTAAACTTTGACTCCTATAATTTGATGAGAGAAAAAAAATATTGCTGTGTTGATCTATAATGTGATACTAGATTTTCAATTTTATTAGTCTATAGTTTGATCGTTTTTCAAACTTCGACTTTTACATAAAATTTATTTTTAGTCAAACTCGAAACCTTCTTATAGATAGAGTCTACTACGACATTAATTTATACTGTATGAGTGCAATTTTTTCTTGATCAAAGTTTGACTTTTTGTCAAAGTTCGATTTTTTTATAAAATTTATAAATTTTAATTAGTGAAATATTATAATTAAAAATATCTATCATTATTTTAATTTGTAACTTTAAAATACATTGCCTCATTTTTATTGATCAAAGTTTAACTTTTATTCAATTTTTTACTTTAGTCAAAATTTGAGAAGTGTAACTTGACAGTAGATAGTAATTATTACTATGTTATTTATATTTTGGTAATGCAAATTTTTATCAGTCAAAGTTTGATATTTGGTCAAACTTTGACTTTGTAATACAATTTGATTTTTTCAAGCTTTTGTAGCCCTAATAAGGTTATCATTTTGTTAATTTATTACTTTGTAGTATATTATCAAATTTTATTTTACTTTTTTTGACATTTAGTCAAAGTTTGAATTTTTAAAAAGTTGATATTTGATAAAATTTTGTACTAGTGTAATCTAGCGATGGATATGAATACTGCTATATTAATTTGAAGTTTGGCGGTTCATTACCGAATTTTTTATTGGTCAAAGTTTAAAAAATTGCTCAAAGTTTGGCTTTTTTTTAAATTGAATTTTCTTTCAACCTATAACCTTGAAGTACATACCAACATTTACTATGTAACTTTGTACTTTAGTCTTAAAAAATTTTATTAATCAAAGTTCAATGTTTGATCAAAGTTTGACTTTTATTAAAAGTGGATATTTGATCAAATTTTGACTAGTGTAATCTAACGACGTATATGAATATTGTTATGTTAATTTATAGTTGGACTTTTGTAACTTGTTGGTACATTGTAAAATTTTCTTTCAGTCAAATTTAAAATTTTAATCAAAGTTTGACTTTTATAAAAAATTAATTTCCTTTTAACGTGTACCTTACAGTAGATACTAGTATTTACAATTTTATTATTTAGCTTTACACATTTTTATTGATCAAAATTTTAAGTTTGATCAAAGATTGACTTTTTATTTGAGTTTGATTTTTCAAACTCTGACTTATGTAACTTGGTAATAAATAATGATTACTATGGTATTAATTTGTAACATAATAGAATATCATTAAAAACTTTTGGGTTAATAATTGAATTTGATCATGATTTTGATTAAAAAAAAAAAAAGTTAATTCATGAGTTACTGTACACTACGAAGTGAAAAGTTAGGTGTTTTCCTAAATAATTTTTTTTCTTCTTTTCTCACTAAGTATTTATTCAAATTAACTTCTACTTTCATAAAAATAGAAAATATATGATCCAAACTTCAAAACTCATTTTCAAATTTTTTTTCAAACCTATTAATCAAACAAGAGAAATCAATTTCCAATGAAAGTTTCCTACGCCACCCAAATACTTTGGGTGCTACCTAGTGTATTACTTGGACTCTCCAAAGGCACTAGTCTAGCTTTTATACTTTTTATAATAAAATGATTTTCAAAAAAAATAAAAATAAAAAAATAAAAAAATAAATAATATATATATATATATATATATAATTCCAATGAAAGTCATTTCTCAAACACACTAATCAAATAGTGAAAAATTCATGGCACTTAGCGAAAAGAGGATTCATGTTATAAAAGTTTTGCACTAGTATACTACTTCAAAAACTTTTGCATAATCAGGACTGTGCGGATTTTTTGGGCTCAAAATTTTGAGTATTCACGAATTTCAAATTAGTATTCACGGATTTCAAGGACACCAAAATAGGGTACATCCTGATTATGCAAAACTTTTCTGTTTCGGTATAATAGCGCACAACGCTTTCTTCCCAGTCATATTTCTCTAATTATGTCAAAATTTATTTATAAAGGAAATCATTTCCCAAGAAATTGATTTTATTTCCTCTTGCGAGTTTCCTTGCTATCAAACAGGGTGTTAGTAACAAAGTTGGAGATTAGGAATAAGTAGGCAAAGGAAAATTTTGGGTAAAAAAAAAAGAGAAAAATTTTGGAAAAAAAAATTCAAAAATAAAAAATAAAAAAAAATCTACAAAATAAGGAAAACTCAGAAAAATCAGTTTAGTCAGGAAAAAATCACAACTTAATCGCAGGAAAAAATCATGAATTAATTCAAAAGTTGTAACTTTCAAAATTTGCAGCAAATTTAAAAGTTTGATCCCGTTTGCTATCACTTGGTTAGTGTGGAAGGAGAGGAACCGTCCAAGTTTAAATTTGCTCGGGTCTTATTCCATTTGGAGTGCCTTAGAGATTGTCGTTAACCCCTGGTATTTTCTGTGTGGGTTGGTCCTTTGCTGCAAGGATCAAAATATCGGCCAAAATTTCAGTTCCGAGCATGACCGAAACCGAATATTTGGATCGAAATTTCGGCCGATAATTTTAATCCCATACAAAAAATGACCCAAATTTCGATCCAAGTTATCGTTTCGGTGAGGACCGAAACTGATAATATGTACCGAAATTTTGGTCATTTCGGCTGAAATTTTGATCCTTGCTTTGCTGGCCTTTCTACTGCTCTGAGGGTGATGGCGATACCGAACCTCCCCTACCAGCAGTTTGGTGGTCGGCCTTTTGTAAGTTGCTTGGGATTTTTAATGCAAGGGTGAGGACTCTCCAACCTCAATCATCATAAAAAAAAAAAAAAATTTAAAAAGCAGCGAAAAATCATGACTGCACGGATTTTCTGGGTTCAAAATTTTGAGTATTCACAGATTTCAAACTAGTATTCACGGATTTCAAGGACACTGGAATAGGGTGCATCCGATTATGCAAAACTTTTCCGTATATTACTGCAAAACTTTATATTCTCAATCCTGTTTGCTAATTATGCCTAACTATTAATTCGGGTTCCATTCATATGATGACTAAACGGTGATTAAAACGTGGCTTTTTTCAAAAAGTCGGCCATCTTTAGTCACTATGATTCTGTGTGTTCCATGCAAACAAGATGGTTTGCATAACGTGATTTCGGCAACTTATTCAGAAGTGGTAACTTTTCTAATAACCAGCTATTAATTCGAGTTCCATTCATTTGATGACTAAATGGTGATTAAAACGTGACTTTTTCAAAAAGTCGGCCATCATAAGTCACTATGATTCTGTGTGTGCTTAACAAACAAAACGGTTTGCATAAGCCATCAATCTGAATTCTCCAATCCGTAGTCTTCCTACAGAATCCTCCACAGTCCAAAAATTGAACTGATCAGAATGTTCCCAATATAATCATTCAATAAATTAACTCAAGCTGAAGATTGATTTGATGGGAAGGAAGAAGTGCCCATCTAATTTGATAGCCTGAATTGTTGATCGGCGCACAAATTCTAGGTCAAAATTTTCAGACATTTAGTAATTTTTCATTCAATGGACCTCTTGTCAAAAAATATAAACAGAAAATACCTGCATGCTCAAGGTCTGGGTCTGCCACAACATTTTTCCCAAGCTTAATACCAGGAAGATACTTCACATTCTCCTGTTAAAAGAAACAACAGATTCTAAGAACTTCAAATTGAATATATATATATATATGGTAAGGAAGAGGGTCTAGTTGAGAATCTACGTTGGTTCGATTGATCGCCTCAGTGAGTTTCTCACCAGTTGGCAAGATCTCCTCGTACACCCACATCCTCACTTCAGCTGTTTAAAAAAGTACAAAAATTAAAAATAAATAAATACAGATGTCAAAATTGATGTATATTTGTGGGTTACTTAGTTTTAAAACTTCAAAAAAAAAAAAGAATGCGGTGTAGTAAAACAGAAACCATGGAAGGAGGGTAGCTTAATTGTGTTGGAGGCGATGAGCTTTGCAGCGACACTACCCCAATTGCCACTACCGACGATGGTAACTTTAGACAATGAGGGCTCTTCTTGTTCATGGCTGCTGTTGGTGCATGAACAAGTGGTTTGGGTGGTAGTGCTGCTTGTGGTGTTCTTTTCTTCTGGGTGCTCTAAAGCAGGAGCCATGAAGAGAGAGTTTTTTGAAGGTATTTTTTAATGGTGGTGGACTGGCAAAGCTGAATGTTGAGGTGGCAGAAATATTACCAGGGTGAAGGTCCAGGTGGGCGGAGAAGGCAGACAAGTTGCGAGGGAAACGATGTGTGTGCTGTTAAAACTGGCGGTCTCCCCTATGACCCCTCTCTCTCTCTCTCTCTCTCTCTCAAATGACCCGAAATCTCGTTAAACCTGGTTGGACCTGACCAATTCCCAAGTTGGTATTAGGTAGGAGTAGGGCTCTCAATGACCAGGCTGGCCCAGATTTTAGCCCGCACTTGACCCAGAAAATATGATATTTTCTATCAAATAAATCCAGTTCGATATGAAGACCGGACTAAACATGTTGTAATCTGGATCAATTTGAATCGGGCTTGAGTTAAGTATACCAACACCCAACCCACACTCAGCCCGAATATATTATCCGAACATATATATATATATACTGTCAACTGTCAGAATTTCGGGTCTGGAGGCTGTGGCCGTAGTGTACTAAAGGTGATTGGGAATGGAGGTGTGGAAGTGTCGGTTAACATTCTGTTTGCTTGGTTTCTCTTGCTCTTAAAAGTCTAAAAATATTTAAAGGAGCCATTACTTGCACCCTCAAAGTTGGCTTTGCACCGAATTTAAATTAACACTTGCTATTTTAGGGACATAGGTGACATGTGAAAACTCAACTTAGGCCGATTTGAATTTTATGATCTACAAATCCTCCGTCCATTAAATTGGACTACAACACTATACTTATTATATGATCTATTGTGGTCAAGTTTTGAAACAGATAATTGCCTTTGACTAGATTTAATCAACTAACAGAAAATTATATTTCATGCTAATCTTTTAGAGTCGCTATAAAAAATAAGACTATTAAATAGTGGCAGTCAATAATCTAATTTTTTGTAGTGTGTTAGTATTTTTAAATCATGACTTTCAAATTAAATTATTTAAATGGTGTTTTCGCATAGTAGAGGCCGTCAAACTTGCAAGTCTTTATTGTAAATTCGATGCAAGGTCCAAGTAATGGCTTCCATACTTAAATTCATAGAATTTTATTAAGGGTACCTCTATTAGCGCCCACACAATCTCTGAAAGCTCCCACATCAGAAACCCCTTCAAAACCATTGATTGCTTTGGATCAAATAGAGATCATGTTTCACCTCGATCTGCCACACAATGGATCTTGAGATCATGTCGCACCTATCAAATAGTCAACTTTTTATTCCACATGTCACAGATCCTCAAAATATGGTCCTAAATCATGTAGGAAAGTGTTGTGTGGTATAAGATTCAAGGAGCATTTTTTGGGATCTGTGACATGTGAAATCAAAAATTGACCGTCTGATAGGCGTACATGATCTCAAGACCCATTATGTAAAAGATAGCGATAAAAAATTGTCTCTATCATCTAATTCGAAGCAATCAATAGTTTTGAAAGGGTTGCACACATGGGGAGCTTTCAAAGATTTTGTGGGCCCTTATAGAGGTAACTTTTATCAAATTTGATCGAAATTAAGGAAATTTTATAATTACGAACTGGATTTTGGTAAAAAATAATTCACTATAGTAAAATATATTCCCAATCCCAACTGATTGAGAACGGGTTACTGATTTAACTCACGAGTCATGACCGTATATTTATAGAGCATTTCACACTATGCTTAGGATATGATGAATATCTGACGCCTCTAATACAAAGTAGTCAAATGTTTTTAAAATGATTAGCTACCATTTAAATATCCAAAATCACACATATATGTACATACTTCGAACTCATTCAAATAAATGAGCACACGCCTCATGAGCTACGTCCCACATGGACTCTCGACTTGTATGAAGCTATCACTACAAAAAATAAGACTATTAGCGGCAATCAAAAACTATTGCTATTAATCAAAAAACTATTAAGACTATTAGCGACGAGGATATTAGTAACAATTTTTTTGTTAATAGCGACAATTTTGACTGCCGCAAATAGTCTTATTTTTTGTAGTGTATACGCTCTTTAAAGTTCGTATACACGATCACATTGCGGATGGGAAAATTTGACCTAAGTTTTGAAGGGCAAAATAGTCTAAAGCTATTTATTTATTAAAACTACTTTATTCTGTCTCGATCAAAAAAATTATAAACATATGAGAAATTTGGTGAGGACAAAGTGCAGGTGATTCACATGGCACGACGTGATTGGCTACACCGAACTGCATTATTTGAGTCCAGTGCGCCTGCAGCCACTTGCGTTACGCCACATCAGTCGCCTGCACTTTGTATGCATAAAATATGTCCTCCATATAACATTGTCCGTCTCAGTCACGTCTCGATCACATCGAAGAAATAAAAGCTACACATGTATCTTTACCAAGTACTGATTCTGGTGCAGGTTCATAACCAAGTTTTGATTTCTCGCTCCTTATGTACTTTTTGTTACTTCATCTAAGATCTAAGCCCTCGTTCGACAGTTTCTGAGCATTCCCGAGAAAAGCTTAGAAAATGAGCACCTCTGTTTCTGCGAAGAAATTTAAAATTCGAGGAAAATCATTTTTCTTGTGAACGTTCTTGAGTTATCCAGAAACTCATTTTCCTATTGTTTCTGATCTTTTCTTGTGTTCTTCAGTTTCTCAAGAAATGTCAAAAACTGCATTTCTTCTTGCGCACGCTACAGTCACACATATTTATCTCGTTCATCTAAGTGGTTATAGTGATCGGATGATCGTCAAAATTTATATACTTTCAATCGACAATGTCTTGAAGACTTTTGTTGGGCAGATTTTGAAAAAGCCACTTTCAACGTGGGTTTTTTTATGCAGTCGTTAGTATGTTATGTGTAGGTTAGAAATATAGCAAGAAGTAGTGTGGATAGAAGGTAACCAATATTACAAACTAACAAAGTAGAGTAACATATTTGATTATGCTATTACATACCAAATTAGGGCATAATATAAACCATTTTAAGAGACAAGTTCTTTCTAAAAGTGAAAACTAATATGCTAGAGGAGAAGAGGCATCGTCGTCACCATCAAACAAGTGGGTGGAAGCGCAGTATGCTTAGGGGACTCAGTCGCAACGTTATAGTTGTCGAATAGATCACGACGTCAGGGCATCAACAGCTCCTCCTTGGAAGAAGAAGAGCCCGAGCTTACTAAAACGAGGTTACGTCGCACCCCCCATCAATATTTTTTCCCTGTATTTGGTCGATGGGAAGGTACGATGTACTCGGGTCTATAAGGTGGTACCACAAGTGGAGGTCGGCCATGGCCTCAGCTTGTTGGTGGATGATGAGCGAAAACTATTGTTGGGGTAGGTGCGCGGACTGGTGGTGGGGCAGGAGCCCTTTGTTGGCGTGGGCGCATGAAAGTCTAGGGGCACAAGTGGGAGTTGAGGGGGTCAAGGTTGGGGCTGAGGGTGTGGTACGAGCTCCGACACCGGTGGGTCCAATACTACCTATCCTGCGTCGGGCAGGCGGCGCTGCTCTCGATGAGGATGAAATTGTATGGGAATGGAAAGATCCTAGTGTTCCAAATATTTCTGCATTGCAAATATGTATTCTTACCAAACAAAAAATCAGAAAGAGTACACAATTTTTATGTAAAGAACTATCTAGATAATTGTTGAGTAAAGGAATAATCTTGCACACCTTAATCACTTTATTTTGATGATATAATAAAATAACAAAGAAAGAATGAGAATAATAATAACTCATGCAAACGTTCCACACATACAATCTATGTGCACGCGAGCATTTGGTGTGGATCCTATCACTCTATCTATCACATTGTCATGCTGCATGACGAGAGATACAATTAGACTATTGGTTTCACTTTGTGATGCATTGATATTATGATCGTGCAACGCATTTAATGTCTCTTCGTATAAATTGAACGAGCGATAATATGCTCCTCGAAAGTCAATTACTTCTCTCACGCATTCTTCCAAATTTTTATAAATTTCAAGTCGCCGCCCTATAAAGGCAACATAATATTTAGTCATGATATTTGCAAATATATAAAGAAACTTATGTTGTTAGATCTACACAATGTAAAATATGGTGATATAATTTATTGTCGTCATTACACATACTGAGGAGCTATCAATATATAACACTAATTGTATTTTCCATAAAACTCCAAGTGGTTGTCAACTAGATTGTGCACCCTACATTCTGTGAGCTATGTCATTGTGAAATTCGTTTATCTACTCACGATTATGTCTTTATTGTGTGCATTCAACATTTGGATCTTCCTCTTCCACGGAATCCCCGTTCGATAACTCTACGCGTTCCTCTGGTCATTCATTAAAGAATGGATCTTCTCGATCGTATATATTTATGTAATTGTGTATAATGTAACATGCAGTGGCTATCCTCACTTAGGTTTTCAATAGAAACCTTATGCAGACTTGGAGAATTGGGAAGCGTTGTTTAAAGACCCCAAACATCCGTTCTATGACATTACGCAGTGACGCATGTCGCTTGTTGAATAATTCTTCGGGAGTTACTAGGGGATTGGAGTTGTTGAACTCCTGAATATGATATCGTACTCCATGGTACGAAGCAAGAAACCCTCGCACATTCGAATACCCCCATCAACAAGGTAGTGCTTCCCAACTAAGACATGAAGCCTATTTTGAGGCCTAGAGAAGGCACTGCTCAAAAGTGAATCCTTCCCATCCGGGGAGTATGTATTTGAATAACATGTCAAAGTTCACAACACATTATATTTTGCATTGTTGATTGTTTCTGATTGCGGTACCGTTGCGAATCTACCTTTGGAACACTGATATCAGTATGTGTGTTATCTATAGCCCCTATGGCATCCTTAAACTATGGATAGAACCATGGATTATACAATATCTCAGGACGGTGCATTGGTTGCTTGTTTTACCAATTTTGGATATAAGTTGAGAATAACATTCAGCATTGAATTAAAACAAAGACTAATGATAGATCTTGAACGTTGGAAACTATCTTGTATTGCCCTATTCTTTTTATTTTGAGCTACCATATATAAGAATATTATCACTGCCTCCTCGACCATCATCCATTGGGTGTCTTTTAAGAGACTCCTCGCCCTAAGAGCATTACAGAAGCTCATAAACGTAGGTGTTCGCATATGGAAGGTTTCATATGCAATTTTTGGATAATTGTCTAGCGTTTCTTGGACGTACATTGGACCCGTTAGAAAAGATGTGTGACGATGTTGCCTTTCGTGTCCTAGCATGGAATAGTAGGTTGTCGCATCATAGATGACACCCATCGTTATCATCGCTATTAGTTCGCCATCAGATAAGGGAGGTGCCATCAAACCTAAATATAAATCACGAATTAAATAGTACTCTCACATATTAAATCTAAGATGAAAAGAAACTCAATTAGATTCTTTAATTCTCAAATTAAAATAGTGGATAATATTGTTTACGACCGATACTACACTCAAAACTAAGGCCACGAGCCACCAAAGAAGGTGAAGAGGTAACCTTGGCGATTACTTGGGTGCATCGTCACCACTGTCTCTGCCAACCGTGACGTAGTTGAGGCGAAGTGCACACAATATTTTGTAAAAAGCAATTGTCTATGTAGTCGGTTGCCTTTATCTCTTCTAAAATTTTCATAAATTGGTCAAAAGGTTTTAGTGTAGCATCTCGTTGTGCTATAATATCAGATATCTGCTCTCTAAAGTCTCGTAGCTCATCAAGAATGTCATATTCAATATCTAAGCTTTTTCTTTTCTTCCCCGAGCCAAATGGCCTTGAACTATCACGCTATCCTGGCATAGATCGGTTGGTCGAAGTCAGAACACTTTCTGCTGTGTAGGGAGAGTGTGCATGACCTTACCTGTCTACCTGGGGCGTTTCATTGTGTTCATATTAGGGCGGTTCATTATGATCAAACTGGGGGTGGTAGGAGTCACCACTGTTAGAGTCCCCTAGGGGTGTGACTGGCTCTCGTCTACAAGGTCTTCAGCATGAAACTCTTCAGCCCCGGTGTAGATGGTATTATAAAAAAGGAGGCAGAGAAGATTGTAGTCTCACACCTTCCTATTTTGGTAGTTGGGAAAATTAAAAAAATGACCCTAAAAAAGAAACGTTTTAGGCTATGATCCAGGCTTCAAATGTTTTAGAGGATCAGGCATATGTTGTTTTTCATACTTCAAATTTTCGTGAGATTACTAAAAGAGTCACACATGCTATTAATTAACTCCATACAAGTTTACTGAAATGCCCTTCTATAAAGGGTACTTCATAAGCTTACGATGGGTTTTTTTTTCTCGATTTTTCTGCGCAGCTCCCACCTTCTCTTCTCCTGCACAACTCCCAAACTATGAAAAGCGTTGTCTTTGTGGTTATTGAAGAAGAAAACGGTCCATTCTTTTGAGTTTAGCGTGTTTAGATTTGTCTCCAAGGATTTTTTTAGATCTGTTCAGGGGTTGGTTTAGATTTGTCTCCAAAGGTTGGTTTAGAAGCTCCCTTCTGAGTTTAGCGTGATTATTGAAGAAGAAGAAGATCCATTCTTCGTGGTAGTGATCACTCACCCAAAGGTATGTCCATCTATGTTGTTGTTTATGATTATATCATTTGAGGTTTTATTTTTAATTATAGAGCTAAAAAAAATATTACTTTTATCCATTCGTCTCTAAGGTTTTACAGCGTTAAATCCTAATCATTTGACAAATTATTTATGAATTTGTTTATTTATTTGTTATATTAATGACTGAATGGGAATCTATGTTATAAAAGTTTCCATTGTGATCGTAGATCTGATGACTTTTCTTGTTATTATTTGATATACTCTAGTTTTTTTTCGTAATTTACTTATTTATTAATCTATGATGTAAAGGCTTCTGCTTGCTTATCATGTTCTCTCCATTTTCCTTGTCTGATGTATATGAGATCAACGGCTTTTCTGAGTCTTATTTCTGTACTCAAATTAGTAGATCAATGCGAAAAAATAAATCATAGATCTAAAAAGTTTTCAATTTTATAATGTGGTATTCTATTTTTTTTTGGGTATTATAATCACATTCTTGTGCAGTGCTCCTGGTCTAGTGGAGTCTGGATCATATGGATGGAGATATTAGGTGCTTAGGTTCCCTACTCCTATCCTCTATCCCCTCCTATCGAAATACTCGGGTGCTTATACTGAAAAACCATTGACTGATGGATCTTGAATTAAAAAATCAGATTTCGTTTCTGTTTCGGTGGGGATCGAAACCGAAATTTTGGCCAAAATTTTGTTCGAAATCTTCCCCACCATACATTAACATCCGAAAATTGGAGTTTTCGTTTCGATTTCGGTGGGGAACAAAAACTTGACCTTTGATGGTATGCCCATTGTCCAATGTGTGGAAGATTTGGATGAAAATCGATCTCCATCGTCTGATTCAAAGAAATCAATGGGTTTTCACTTATGCAGCCTCCGTAATATGAATGGAGCTGCAGCTTCGCACCCGTTCCCTGTCAACTCCCCGTTTGCTTACCAAACACTCTAGGCAGGATCTCTTAGATTCTCTTAGTTGGGGGTATAGAGGAATCTTAGTTTTTAAACTTCTATATCCTTACTACTACATAAAAGCATGAATCATCCTCCTATTTCTGTCAATTTTAGTGTTTTCATATTTTAGGAACAGAATACCCCTAAGCTACTCTATCTACCCTCATGTTCTTCCCTATGTATCCCTATATTTTCTAATTTTCTATGACTACACTTCTAATTAAACTAGGACTCTTCCAGCTAATTGTGTTAAAAGAGCTTCTAATCAGATTATACCAACTGAGAAAATAAATTCTCTCTAAACTCCTGATTGGTTTGATCTAGACGCAGTGTGTATTTCCTTCTCATCAAAACTACCATACTTTTCCTTCAGCAAAATTCATCATGATGCTTCTATTGCTCCTCTCAGGTTTCCTAGCCATTGAGGTAGCAGCACTTTTTTAACTTCTCTAATTTTTTCAAATACACAGGCCACTAACCAATTCTGGCAGAACAAAATCAAGCCCATGAAGTGATTTTCACCATAAGGTAGCGCCTTGCAACTTCTATATGAGATCACAAACCCAAGTTGAGTGCTAAAATAATGAGTTTTCTCTCTACTGGCTGATAAAAAGATTTTAAAAAAAGTTTTCTTTCCACTCAGTGATAATGGGTTCCCAAAGTTCCTTAGTAGCGAGCAATGCACAGCAGGAGGCCAAGATATTGATTTCGAAATTTGCCAATGGTACAATTGGGAATCATTTCAATCTTGCTCAGTCTAGATTCATTAACCTTGATTTCTAACACTCAAATATCTGAATATTAATCCTTAGAGTAGTTATGGTCCCAAAGCTCAAGGATCAATTTCAAATGACCACTTCCACCACAGATAGGCCAGAAACAATATCTCGTCATTTGCAAACTAAAGATTAGTAATCCAATTCGCAGTTCCTAATTTCTAATCCTCCAATGAGAACCCCCTTATTTATTTGCAACGTAAAAAAGAAATAGTGTAAGGGAAACCCCTCCCCCAGCCATAATACCAATAAGCTAAGGAGGAAAACCTTTGAGGGACCTGTTGCCTAGAGTAACAAGCCCTATCAACTCTTCATCCATTCTCCAAAGCTCCTTGAAATCCACTTTTTTACATAATTTCATCAAGCAATGACCACTCCAAATGGTCAGTCTTTTCTCTATGGATTTTAAGATTACTTTGGAATATGAGACTACGGACGATAAAGACAATAAAATCCTCAAGAAAGTTAAAGTCGAGCAGGAATAAATACCCATTTTCGATTTAATTGAATTTTCCAGATTATACTTATTCGTTAGTTTTTATTTTTTTTCTTCATGTTCTATAGTTTACAATATAAGTTATATTTTTGTATTTTTTATTAAAAAATTTTATAATTTTAAATTATACATAATGAAGACATATGAAACATAGTAATAAGTGTGTGTTTTTTTATCTATAATAAATTATAAAATATAGTAGCGAACACTTGAAATACTATATTTTTTTTATATTCAAATCACCCGATAGATGTCTAAAAATCAAGTTTAATCATTTAAAAGTCCTAATATCCATGTGCATTTGCACGTGCCTTTTACTAGTCTATGCTAAGTGTAGGTATATGTTATTTTCAATATCAATCATGTATCCTCATTCTCTCTTTAACAATTCTGTTTGCTTAACTCGTATGATCTCTGAGATTATCTTATGTGCTTCAATTTTGCAAGTTATAGTTGTTGTAGGTTACAATATATTATCACCAACTGTCATCTTGCACCTTTTTGAATTTGGAGATGGAGAAAATGGTATGGTCTCCGTCAATAATGTTTGAATTATCTTTGGTGTAATAGTGTTAAAATATGGCATTGTACGTTAATAATTCTTCACCGCTTTACAGGATCTTCTGAGATGCAATATGAAGAAGATGAGTTACTTCCTCGGTGACTTATCTACCCAAGAGAGGGAAGGCATCAAATGCATAGCATTCTCACTTCTCCTTGCATTGTTGAGAGTACCTATTTGCCCCAATTTAATTTTTTGGATTATCGAAAACATTGAAATTGAGAGTGGTGTCTTAGTAGTCGGGGATAGGAGAATAAGATTTGAAGAATTTGAGATTGAATTAGTTATAGAACTAAAACTCGAGGGTTGGAGCGGTGGTGATCAACCAAATTCAAATACAAATGACCCCGAGATAAAGACGTTCATTATTAGACACTTTGCGAAAGCATCTGATATTGGTAGAGACGAAATTCTGGCGGCACTTTTTAAGTTAGATTCGACAACAAAGTCCAAAGATTTTATGCGATTATCGCTTTTGGACTTTATTGCATGCTTTTTGCTTCCCAACCATGATAAGAAAGTTGATATTATTTATGTTGAAATGGTTTGAGACATTCAAAAATTCAATAAATTTGCATGGGGGAAGTTAGTGTATGACTTCTTAATGGAGTCTTTGAATAAATGTGTTTTGAACTATAAGTCGATGAAGACTCACACTGTTGTCGAAGGGTGCGCATTTGCGCTCCAAGTAACTTCCTCGTGACTAGTTTTTCATTCAATTCAAATGGTTTAAATTCAATATTGTTAAAAGAGCATAATGTTATTCGTGACATCATCACAGATATGGGCTTATGAGCATTTCCCAAACTTAGCTTCGCCGCAAGTGATGAGTAGTAAAATATGATGATATTTCACCCCTAGATACCTATATTTAGCTATCCGATGAAGGCTATCTAATAAGAATTATTAAATTTGATGTGTTTCAGGTAAATACAAGCCAAGTGCAGAAAACAGCCCAAAAATTCTGAAAATAATGTCAAAACACTGCAACTTTGGGTCATCGAGAACTTAGTGCGACTTGTAGCTCAATTTGTACATTCAAAACGGCCGAATTATGAAATTGTTAAAACATAAAAGTTGTAGATCTTTTTGTCAGCTTTCCAACGGATCAATAATCGCCTCAATCCGAGTTCCGGACAGAGAGTTATGGGCAAAATACCAAAGTAGTGTCTGATACAAAGTTCGGCGGGAATTCACGAAAATCTGGGAGGTCGATGCATCGACCCTATTGGGTCGATTAATCGACCCTAAATTTTCGAGTTGGAACACCTCTGTGGCTGGGAAACTTCGGCTCTATTTAAAGCGTATCAAACACTTCGGAAAAGAGAAATTAGAGATAGAAATTAGAGATAAGAAATTAGAGATAGGAATTAGAGATAAAAATTAGAGATAGGAATTAGAGAGAGAAATTAGAGATAGATAATTAGAGAGTTAGTTTTGGCTTTTCTTTTTTAGAGTTTTTGGAGAGAATTTTTTAGAGGATTATTATTCATTATTATTATTTTTGGTTTTAGGCTCCTCTTGGCATCTTTTCAAGAGTTCTTCTTTCTCCTTCTTCTAGGGTTCCATCTGGGTAGATTGTACCTAGGATTTGCATTATTTTTCCTTTACGTTAATGAAAGCATAGATTGTATTTAGAAAAAGGCATTGTAAACAAAGATCTTTGGAAGAAATAAAAAGAGGAATAACTTTGAATGAACAAGGAGATCATACACCAAAGATGAGCGGCTAAATCAGTAGATCGGGGAAGATGCGATCCCCAGATAAGTACCCTTATTTATGATTAATACCATAGTCGATTTATTGTCATCATGAAATCATTTTGCTAAAAGTTTGTGTTATTGAAAATATATTGAATGCTTGTTATGACCGTTGATTGCGCGTATCAACGGCTATAATCGCTAGATCTGGACCTGCAGACTGATCTAGGTTGCAGAGCGATTATGTACTTACTGTTGTGATCTAAACATCATGAGATACGCTATGCTTCTTACATGACTCATACCGCAATAATAGGCTGAGTCATTGTTTTTAGATAGGGTATGCCGGATTGATGATCATATTTTATTTCGAATCATTTTTTATAGATGAATGATCGTGTGAATGATGCTTTAATGAAATTGTGAGTTTTAATGGTAGAAAAGGGGTACAAATCTGGGGTAGCATATTCCTTGATCTTATTTAATTATTATTTTAGATTCATCAATAATTAGTTGTTTAGATTAATTTATTTTTCTGTATTTAGGAAAAGTGTGATAAATTTTGGTAAAATTGAATCTGTCCTTTGGTACTTCCTTAGGGACGTTTTTAAATCTCTGAAAGAATTAATTAAAATTCAAGATTTCCCTGTGGGTTCGACACCTTTGTTCTTTCCATACTGCAATAGATCTTGTGTACTTGCAAGGGTTACACTTAAAATCGATCAGCAAGCTTCAATAATTGTTCCAAGATATTTGCGGTATCCAAAGATTCAAAGGCAAAATCGCCCTTTTTACGAGGTCGCTTTTATAAATTCCAAGGTATGAGGTGTAGTTCTCGTCATGTTACATGTATTGTTTACATGATGCGCTAAAAGCTGATGATAATATTCATAGATCATTTTCGATATCTCATCCACGTCACACGGGAAAGAAGATTACAATATGCGATCGAGTATAGTCCAAAAGTCTGATAGTAAATGTAATTCTTGTGAGGCTCTAAGAGAACGCATTAAAGTGATAGAGCGTGAAGTTACAAATTTTAAAGTAAGAGCATTGATTTTTCTAGTCTAATGAGTTTCAATATATTTTTCTTACAATAAATCTTCAATTTCTCTAATTTTATTTTATCGATTTATACTCAATAAGGACAAGAAAGAGGGGCATCCCATGCCTAAGAACATGCCACCGAAGAGCACATCAATGAAAGTGGGAGAAGAAAGAGGGCATTCCCCTAAGGAGTCTTATTACAAAAGTCATAACTGTACGACGAAAAATGAAGGAATGGAAGCTCATGAAGAGGAAAAACATCCGATTATTCATTTAGATGAGCTTTTAAGATAGAATGTTTTGGAAGAAGCTGTCAAAAGAGAGCACTACGTAAAAATCCAAAAAAAACAACAGCCCATGACTGTCGTTTTTCCAAAAAATGACAGTTTTAGACCGTTGAGTGAACTGTCCTAGAAAAAGCAGTAGTATTTTTTAACGAAAGATTTAAACCGTCGTTTATTTCATGAAAATAACGACTGTCTTCAACTTTCGACCATAAACAATGGTTTTGAGCTGTCGTTTTTTACACGTAATTTAAAAAAAAAAATACTCACACCATTTTTTTACAACTCATTATGACAGTTATTTTTCTCTCATACAATGACAGTCATAGATGAGAAGAAAAATAACGGTTTTAGGCTGCCGTTTATATATATATATATATATATATATATATATTAAATAATACATTAATTTAAGAAACCGAAATATATATATTTCAGAAATCCTAAGCATCACTCAAACCCAAATATATATTTTCTTTTCACCCTCCGACTCTGTTGCCTAACTTTCTATTATTCTTTACATTTAAAGCATTTTTTTTTATCGAAAACTACCACATGATATAAAGACTTAAAAATATTTCAAATACTTTCACCACTTAAATAAGAGAAATGCAGATAAGAAAAAATAAATAAATAAAGTTCAACACATATGACCCACCCATCCTTTGAAAGGATTTTCAACACTAGGTGCGACCATGTCCCAGACCTTCCAAGTCTAATTATCTACATTAAGTTTGGTTTTCAACAAACCTACTTCATGTCATTTCATCTTATCTATGACCAAAATATTAACATTGTCATCGGTGTTAATGTTCAACTGGTCTGTAGCATCGGGAAAAGTTATACAAAAAAAAAAAAAAAAAAAGATCTAGTAAAATGTACACTGTCAATCCCAAACAAATCTGCCATGTATAATACGGTCTGATCCTCGCGTTCCCATCTCTTCCTTGTTTGAATTAGGCATTCCATCCTCTGTTTCACAAAAGTAACAAACTCAATTCACAATATCAACAAATTTAAATTTTTTTATATTACACAAGTAGGAATATTTCAGTCCTCGTGAAAATAACAGAAAAATATTCAATCAAAGAGAAGATGAGCCAACGTTGAACAGAAAAGAAAAAATCAAATGCAATTTCTGCAGACCTGTTCTTGGGCGTTTAGACCTTGAATTGGACTTTACAAGATTAATGTTGTAGAGTTGCTTCTTTCTCTAAGTCAAACACCATTCCCTGACACAAACAATGATGGGGGTTTATCCGATTCTGAATGATGTGATATTTTTATGTAATGTTTTACTCGCAAGTGCACGAATCGGTTTGTATATAGTGGGTGCGGAGTACGAGATCGTTCCCACGAGGATTAATGTTGAAACATCTAAAAGAGACAAGCAATTCTAGAAATCTATTAAGATCTAACAGTATTCTACCAGTTTTATGATTTAAGTGGTTGATGATAATTAATGACTACAAACTAAAATTCAATTTGATAATTCAAAAATAAAAGTGAAGATGATGATAAAGATGAAGATACTAAATCCTCCCATCTTTGGTCCGTTCTTCCTATAATATAAATCTAAGGATTAAATTATGAGATATTTCATTGGTAACAAACATCTTTTATGGAAGATCAATGGTCAACACCCTAATAGGTTTCACGTTGCATCCCTGCAATCAGGACTTAGATGATTTTCTATATATAGATCTCGGGATCAAGGGCACGCTAGCACGCATGATCTCGTGTTCAAATAAAATCATCCCCAAGGTGGGTGAAAATTCCAACAAGAATACCACTTACAAATCAAATCAAGGGCATGGCTCGCACACTTTATTCGTATTAGGGATTATTTAAGATAAAATTACCATTACGTAACCAAGATCCGGTGGCATGGCTCGCACACTGATCCCGAGAACATAATCGTAATTAGATCCACACGATGAAAGCAAAAGACCATAACACCGATTGGGTAAAATTACGTCACAGATCCGAGATCCCGCATGACTCCTTACACGCGATCCCGATTAGTGGCGGGGATTTCATCCATTCATGATAGCACAACAACCATAAAGTAAAATCTCATATTTTAATCCTAAATTTATATTATTAAAAGTACATCCCTCGGATGGGAATCATTAGATCCTCATCCCTATAAATTTAGCCACACATATTGTAAGTAAATGACATAAATAAATAAAGACGGGAAAATAACATTAATTAAAATTACTTCAAACTTCAAAATAAATTACGTTGATCCACACGGATGATAATCTTCAGAAATGAAATAAATGCAGGAAATAAACTTTGAACAAAATTTAGGAACTGAAGGAATGAGTACTGAAAAATTAAAGGGAACAAAGCTCTTAAAAAGAAATAATAAAACTTCCCTATTTCTAGGTCTAACTTATGAAAAACAATGGCTAAAAACTAAGAACACTAAAACTAAAACTCTCTAAAAAAAACTCTAATTCTAATCTCCTCCGTTCCGAAGTGTTTGAGTCGCTTTAAATAGACCCGTCGCGCGGAGGTCTCCCAAGCCTATTTTTTCGGGTCGATTAATCGACCAATAAGTGTCGATGCATCGAGCCGACAGAGAGTCCCAAAAAAGTTCCCAGTGTCAGATTCGTGTCAGACTTAAACTCTGGCTCGATTAATCGACCTGTAGGGTCGATGCATCGACCCCAGAAATCCGTGAAATTCAGCACTTCTTCTCGGTTCAGACACTGCTTCGGTATTTCGGCCATAACTTTCTGTCCCGAACTCGGATTGAGACAATTCTTATGCCGTTGGAAAGCTGACGTACAGATCTACAACTTCCATGTTTTGACAATGTCGTAATTCGGCCGTCTTGAAGGTTCAAATTTAGCTGCAAGTCACACCAAGTTCTTGATTAGCCGAAGTTGCAGTGTTTTGGCATTATATTCAGAATTCTTGTACTGTTTTCTATACTTGGCTTATATTTACCTGAAACACTTCAAATCTAATCAATCTCATCAGATAGCCTTCATCGGACAGCTAAATATAGGTATTTAGGGGCGAAATATCCTCATTTTTCAATACTCATCATACCCCCAAACCTACACTTTGCTAATCCTCGAGCAAAGCAAACTAAAGAAAATAAATGCCACTTTCGTAGGGAACACGATTGCACTTAGCATGTACAACAAGCCTTTAAACCCCTAGGTGATCCTAGTGGAGGAGTTGTGTCTCCTGAGAGTTTATAGTGAAGTTACCCACAAACTTCAATATATTTTTGAAATCATCGATAAAATTGAGTTTTCAAAACATGATTTTAATAACATATATATCATTGAAAAACAAAAATCATTAATCAATTCAACATGCGAATTCTCAATTTTAAATAATAATGTTATACTAATCATACTAATATCCATTCAAATTAGTCTAATGCTCAAATCGTTAGATAGCTCATCCATTCATGCCTAAACGTGAAGTGTGTGCATAACCAAACCAAAATTCATTCATCTCAGAACTAGTTTAAACGGAAAACCGTTGGATCTGTTGTTTGGACTCAATCCTCACTTTAGGTATACTCTTAAAATATAAAGACACCGATAATGGATAAGTTTTCGCACATATGTGAGAGGTCAATACAAAGCAAATAAAAAGGTCTCACATGATAAATGAAACACGATGCAATCAATGAACAAAAATAAATCTCATAAGAAGATACTTGTATATCCTAAGCATGTCATATCAAGTGTCATAAGTATCACATATTTACTCTCCACAAGGCAGTTACTAATACAAGATCAGATCATGAAGGTCTTTTTAGGGTTGTAATGGGGCTCAGGAAAGGGTAAGAAAGAATTGAAAGTTAGGATTCAAAGTTTCTGAGAAATTGGAAAAGAAACAACTTTTTTTTCTATTTCTCTTCTTTTTCTTTTCTAATCTCTCACTATTTTTCTCAATTTTTTCTATTTTTCTCAACTTTCTTTTTCTCTTCCTTTTTTTTCTTAAAGCACCTCAGATTTTTCATTCTTTTTCACAATTTTCTTTTTCTTTTTCTCCTTTTCTTTTTATTTTGCCATACACTCTCGATAACACCACAACTCGATCTCTTCACTTACTCTCTTTCGCTCACTCATCCCTCGCTCCTAATTTCTCAGAAATAAGAAGGGTAAAGCTGAATTTTCAGAAATGGTGAAGGGTTAAAGGTTAACGTGGCTTATCAAAGAATGTATAAAGGTAAATTTTTCAATAGGCTCAAAGGGGTACTAGAGAGATAAATTTATTTGAGGTGGGGCATTTTAAGCACAAACGAGCCAAAGATGGCCTTCAATCATGTCCTTAAAAGATAGTAACTTTGCCTATTTGTCTTGAGTAGATATACAGTACATTCTAACATAATGATATGAATTTGATTTCATGCAAAGTCACAAGTCAAAATGAAGTGTATGAGATTATGCAAAATAAGTCGTATTCAAAGAAAACTCTGAGTTTATATATTCACTCATCAATGACGGGAAATTAGCTCTAAAGCTCACTGGGTTTAGTCTCCACTGAAATCCTAAGATTCAACATTCAAAACAGTTCATCGATTTCTAAGTCTCAGCTTGGTATAAGTGTAAAAATTCTAAGCATGAATATCAAAATTAATAACAACATATCACATTAAGCTTCATCATCTTAGATACAAGTAATCAAAATATGACACTAGTATTCTCAAAATTAAATTCACATGCATCATCAACTAAAGTTTGAAAACAATCGTAAAATAATGTGCATGATGACTTCAAAATTTAAATTTTTTTATTTTTATTTTTATTTTTTTTTCAAATAAAACAAATAAATGACGTAAAATATTTAACCATACCCCCAAACCTAAAAATGACAATGTCCTCATTGACTGAAAGAAGTAGCGCACCCCCAAACCTGTTTGAAAAAAGTACCTCAACACAAAGATCAGGTGCAGAGAATATGTGCATCAAATCGGAACATAAAAAATATATTGAAGGGAATATGGTTACACTATTGAGGGAATTAAAAACAATCTAAACTAAATACAACAAAACAAAAAGGAACGAAAAAAAACTAATAAATCCTAAAACCTAAATCCTAAACTAAACATGAATCCAACTCTGTTAGTCATTGGCAGGCGGACCCATCCACCTCGGATCACTTAAATTGATATTCTTAGGCACAGGGAACAATTTCACCCAAAGATCAAGGGGAAATTGATGAGACACCGCCGATTGTATGGAAGGAGGTGGGGGGGTGAAAGTAGGAGATGAAGATGGGGGAGATGGTGACGGCATCACATCAATTATCTCGATATCAGTATTGATGCACGGTGTAGGAGATTTGGAGCGATTTACCTTTTTTCGAGATGGCTCTCCCCAGGAAGGAATGATCATCGGATCGAGGTCGATGATCTCAACATTGTTAGGCACAAAAGGGACCGTCCGATGAGAGCGGCGCTCCCACTTTTTAGCCGTCTCCTCCATCTTTGATAATCGGGCTCTGGTGATGTATAAACGTCGGGCCATAAGAAATATTGTGCAGAGTTAATGAAAAGTGAGCCTAAAGGTGAATATAAAGGGAAAAAAAATATAGAGTTGGAGTAGGAGTGGAAAGAGGTGTCCTGCAGAAAAGAAACAATGAAAAGTGTGGCAGTACGTCTAAGGGAGTCCACGGACGTGGGAAAAGAGGCAAATTAGAGTTCCAATAGGGGTGCCGTCGAAAAAAAACAAAAAAAAAAACAAAAAGCGGTGGGGTCGATTAATCGACCCTTGAAGGTCGATGCATCGACACCCTGGGGGTCGATTAATCGACAGTGGGGTCGATGCATCGACACCCAAAAATATTGTTTTTTTTTTTATTTTTTTTATTTTTTATTATTAGCAGCAGAGGGTCGATTAATCGATCCCAAAGGTCGATGCATCGACCCTTTGGGGGTCGATTAATCGACAGAGGGGTCAATTCATCGACCTCCCAAAAATTTTTTTTTTTTTTTTTTCGCAAAAAGTGGGTCGATTAATCGAGTATAACCCTCGATTAAGAGACACCATCTTGGCAGAGAGTTGGAAAATTGTGAAAATTGGCTTTTGAAAAGTGCGTTCCAACTACTCTACAGGCAACCGATAATTTGCAAAATTTTGACAATCCCACACAGATTAGAAAACACACTTTTTCATTGATAAAGACGAAGATTACATGGACACTTCTGATTTGACTCCTAAAATAAACAACCTAAACAAAAGAAAGAAAAAACACAAAACGAAAAGAAAATCCTAATCCTACACGAATCAAACTAATCATCTCCATCCTCCTCGGCCTGGCGGGCCCTGGCGCGCATCTCATCATAACTATCAGGCCACATGCGCCCGATCGATGGAGGAAGGAACGATTCATAGTGACTACTAGCAGAGTGCACCATGATGTCGTTGCTGCTCCTCTTGTAAAGAGGTAATTTGGGCTTGGAGCGAGCCAAGCGACACACCCTCCTCGGGTCCTTGATCAGGTGCATGTAGGTCATCTTGACGACGCGGCGGCGCTGGCGTGGTGGAGCCGGTTGAGCCGGTGCATCAGCAGGGGCATCAGGGACATTTCCCAAGAGACGCATACTGCGGTTCCACTGGGTTGCACCATAACGATAAAAGGCAAGGTCCCCGATATCATCATCCCGGTAGAACGGGAAACGAAGAAAATTAAGCAACTTCATAACATAATGGGGGAAGTAGACCAACGGGGCTTCACCAGTGGTAGGTTTAGCGAGTTCGTCATGGCATCGCCACATGCCATCATGAATGATCTTGGGCACGTTGATCCATGAATTGCGGTGGGCCCCATAAAGTGCTTGAACCCGATCACCGGTGCGCTTAGAAACGTGGCCACGGGGACAAAGATTGCTACTGACCACACTATCCCAAAACAAAAGCGGGCGCGGCAACACCGATAGCCTAGTGGCGATCCCAGAAGAAAATATGTCGCGGCACATCTCGTTGATTATATCCTCCTGAGACTCGTCTAGTTCCTCACCCAAAATGTGATTGTGAGGGCGCTCGCACGAAACATTAAAGACCTCCGCAATGGTGTGCAGAAAAATCGGGCGCGACCACCCATCAATTGTAACAGTGAAGTGGGCGGCGACTTGATTCTCGATGGAGGCGGGCACCCATGCCATATTCTGATAGAATAACCGAACAACGCGTTCGGACACTTTGATCACGGGTGGAGTGAGGAGAAAATGGGCATTGAGAGCCATCGCATAGGCGAGAAGCAGCGAATGGCGGTGCTTGAAAAGCCGCGACATCAAAAACATATTCGAGATAGGTCGCGGTGGCGACCACTTGGCCGATCACGTGGATGACCAAAGGCGTTGTACAAGTCTTTCTTGGCGGAGGTCGAAGCCATGATTGCACTGTCGGAATGTCGGAGGCAGTCAGAAAAACAAACTCAATGAAAAACGTAGGGAGACTGCTCCATTTAAATAGGCGCAAAGGCTCCTCTTGGGACGGACACAGTCGAAATAATCGATTAATCGACCAAAAGTGTCGATTAATCGACTCTATTGAAACGGTAGCGTCGAAGTCCCGCGCATGGAAAACACGCGTCTTTAAGTGAAAAACGCATAGCGTGCGGAAGTGGAAAAGTCGATTAATTACGACTTACTCGATTAATCGGCAAATCGAGGCAAATAAAAACCAAAACGCACGCGTCCGAAATAAAAGTCGATTAATCGATCCATAAAGAGTCGATTAATCGACACCAAATAAAAACAAAACTGACAGATTTTTTAATACGGCCCAATTTTCAAAATGAACAGTCGATGCATCGACTCAAGTAGTCGATTAATCGACTAAAGAAAAAGTCAAAACCGCCATAAATGCAGTGTCCATTTTCCAAAAAAAACTCCCGATTAATCGACCAAAAGAGTCGATTAATCGAGCATAAAGGGGTCGATGCATCGACCATAAGGGGTCGATGCATCGATCCAAAATATATATATATATTTTTTTTTTTAAATAAAAATCGATTGATCGAGTTACACTCGATCAATCGAGGCAAGGTCGATGCATCGACAATGGAGGTCGATGCATCGACTCCAAAAAAAATTTTTTTTTTTTTTTTTTTTAGCAACAGAAAAAAAAGAAAAACAAAACAAAACAAAACCAAACGGAAAATACACAATTGGGTTGCCTCCCAATGAGCGCTAGTTTAAAGTCGATAGCTCAACCTTGGGAATTGCTCAGTCAGGATGAGCCAGTGGCTCACTCAAAGAAATAGTGTCAGAGAATGCAATCGTATTCTCAAGGAATGGTTTCAATCGCTGACCGTTAACTCGAAAAACATTCCCGTGTTTTGGGTTGATAATATCTACTGCCCCATTGGGGAGTATTCGAGAGATTTTGAAAGGACCACTCCAAGGGGTTTTAGTTTCCGAAATAGATGAAGTCGAATTGTAGAGTAGAACTAGTTGACCAACAACGAATGATTTCCGAATAGATTGATCATGAACCCGTTTCATACGGTCCTTATCGATGATATACCATATGCATCAAGCATCTCTAATTCATTTATTTGGAGACCCCTTTGGGTACCAGATTTCAGGAAATCAAAATTCAATGACTTAACGACCCAAAATGCTCGATGTTCCAATTCAACCGGGAGGTGACATCCTTTACCAAAGACCAACCGATACGGCGACATGCCAATCGGAGTTTTAAATGCAGTTCGATACGCCCATAGAGCGTCGTCTAACTTTAACGACCAGTCTTTATGGTTCGGATTGATTGTCTTTTCTAAAATCCGCTTAAGTTCCCGATTAGAGACTTCAACTTGGCCACTTGTCTGAGGGTGGTATGGTGTAGCAACTTTGTGTGTGACACCATATTTCTTCATTAATTGGGTGAACACTTTATTGCAAAAGTGCTTTCCACCATCACTGATTATCGCCTTAGGAATGCCAAAACGTGAAAATACTTGATCCTTGAGAAATTTGATCACTAATCTGTGATCATTAGATTTACAAGCCACGGCCTCTACCCATTTCGAAACATAGTCAACGCCGACAAGAATGAACGTATTTCCAAACGAATTCGGGAAAGGACCCATAAAATCGATCCCCCAAACATCAAATAACTCAACTTCTAAAATTGGATTGAGCGGCATCATGTTGCGCTTTGAGATTCGGCCTAGCATTTGACAGTTGTGACAGGATTTGCAATGTTGATGGCAATCCTTAAATATCGTCGGCCAGTAAAAACCACTTTGAAAGATCTTAGCTGCAGTCTTTTTGGAACTAAAGTGACCTCCACAAGCTAACTCATGACAGAACGAGATGATTCGTGGTTGCTCAGATTCAGGAATACATCTTCGTATGATTTGATCAGGACAGTATTTGAATAAGTACGGATCTTCGAAAAAATAGTGTTTCACCCGAGCTAAGAAAATAGATTTCTCATTCTTTGACCAATGGTGAGGTAATTTCTCGGTGACTAGGAAATTGACAAGATCCGCATACCAAGGTGGGCAATCAATCCTGAACAACTGTTCATTCGGGAAGTGCTCCAAGATCGGAACAGGCTCGTCAGATTTATCAATAATTATTCGGGACAAGTGATCGGCCACCACATTTTCTGAACCTTTCTTGTCCTTGATCTCCAAATCGAACTCTTGCAACAACAAGATCCACCTAATTAAACGTGCCTTAGCCTCTTTCTTAGCGAACAGATATCGCAGAGCAGCGTGATCTGTGAATACCACAACTTTAGATCCTAATAAATAGGATCGAAATTTATCCAACGCGAAAACTACCGCCAAAAGTTCCTTTTCAGTGGTCGAGTAGTTCAACTGGGCATCATTAAGAGTGCGACTCGCATAGTAGATTACATGCGGTAATTTTTCTATTCGTTGCCCCAAAACAGCTCCAATTGCATAATCAGAGGCGTCGCACATAATTTCGAACGGGAAGGCCCAGTTCGGAGATTGAATTATTGGAGCTTTTATTAATTCGGCCTTAATGGTTTCAAAGGCCCGCAAACATTTATCATCAAAGATGAATGGGACATCTTTGGAAAGTAAGTTGCAGAGCGGCCGTGCTATCTTACTGAAATCTTTAATAAAATGCCTGTAAAAACCGGCGTGGCCCAGAAAAGATCTGATTTCCTTAACTGTCCTCGGTGGTGGTAGGTCGGCAATTAAATCAACTTTAGCCTTATCGACCTCAATACCCTGGGACGATATGATATGTCCCAAAACAATGCCATCTTTAACCATGAAGTGACATTTCTCCCAGTTAAGAACAAGATTCTTCTCCTGGCATCGTGCAAGCACTAGCGACAAATGATTCAAACAGTCAGCAAAACTGTTTCCATGTATCGAGAAGTCGTCCATGAAGACTTCCAAGAATCGCTCGACCATATCCGAAAAAATACTCAGCATACATCTTTGGAATGTAGCTGGTGCATTACAAAGCCCAAACGACATTCGTCGATAGGAGAAAGTACCAAAAGGACATGTGAAAGTGGTCTTCTCCTGATCCTCCGGCGAAATGGCTATACCCGGAATAGCCATCGAGAAAGCAATAGTACTCATGCCCGGCCAATCTTTCTAACATCTGATCGATAAACGGAAGTGGAAAGTGATCTTTCCTCGTCATCAAATTTATCTTCCGATAATCAATGCACACTCTCTACCCTGTTTGAATTTTTGTAGGGACCAGTACGTTTTCTTCATTCTTAACCACTGTGATTCCCGATTTCTTAGGGACCACTTGTGTGGGGCTGACCCATTTACTGTCCGAGATGGGGTATATGATTCCAGCATCTAAAAGTTTGATTACCTCATTTCGGACCACATCTTGCATTATAGGGTTCAGTCTCCTCTGTGGTTCCCTAGAAGGCTTAGCATTATCTTCCAAATGGATTCGGTGCATACACACCGTTGGACTAATGCCTTTAATATCTTTTATCGACCAACCGAGGGCACTTTTGTGCTCTTTGAGTACATTCATGAGTTGGCCTTGCTGATTCGCATCCAGTGTTGATGATATGATAACAGGTTGAGTTTCATTCTCCCCCAGGTAGGCATACTTGAGATTTTCCGAAAGAGGTTTAAGTTCTAAGGACACTTTCTCCTCCTCTTTCGGCTTTTCCTTGATTAATTCAATTTGAGTTCCACACTCTATTTCCTGTTCTTCACCCAGACGTGGTGTGGAATCCAACATGTGATTTACTTCTTGGATTAGGTGATCCACATCGAAATTTTCTCCAAAATGCGTAAGGCAAGCTGCTAGAGGATCGTCAGATTCAGATGCATTAAATATTTCCTCTACAATTTCATCGAGTATGCATGCTTGTGCATGTTCATCATCCTCCATGGGCTGCTTGGCAATATTAAAAATGTTGAGTTCCACTGTCATATTTCCGAATGACAGATTCATGATCCCATTTCGACAATTGATCAGCGCATTGGAGGTTGCTAGGAATGGTCTTCCTAGAATCACTGGGATATTATTCTTCAAATTTGATGCCGGTTCAGTGTCTAGAACAACAAAATCTACAGGAAAGTAGAAAGAATCCACCTTGATGAGGACATCTTCTACAATTCCTCGAGGGATCTTTACGGACCGATCAGCTAACTGAAGGGTCATCGCAGTGGTCTTAAGTTCTCCCAATTCGAGCTCCTTATACACAGAATAAGGCAACAAGTTGACACTTGCTCCTAAGTCCAAAAGGGCTTGATCAATACGGTTATCGCCGATAATGATCGAGATTGTAGGACAACCTGGGTCCTTGTATTTGATTGGGAGCTTTGCTTGCAACACTGAACTAACCAGCTCGGCTAAGAAAGCCTTTTTCGGAATATTGGTCTTTCTTTTGATTGTGACCAATTCCTTCAAAAATTTAGCATAAGCAGGTACTTGACGGATGGCATCCAGAAAGGGAATATTAATTTTTAATTGCTTGAAAATCTCATTTATTCCTTTCACATCGCGATTTCTCAGTGGTGCCATCAATCTTCTTGGTACTGGTGCTTTGAACTAGACTTTTCTTACATTCACTCTTGTCATCGATATTTCTTTTGCTTGTACTTTGTCATCAATTTCTCTCTTGATTTCTTCTCTCCATCAGACTCTTCCTCCTCCTCTGACAACACTACTTTGTTATCGACCTGCTTTCCAGATCTCAACGTTGTGATTGCCCGAATTTGTTGTTGATTATCCTCTTGTGTTGAAGTTGATATTTGTTCAACAACCATTTGGCCCCTTGGGTTAGGAACAGGTTGGCTTGGAAACGAACCTTTTTCTCTTTCACAGAGAAAGGATGCCAATTGCCCAATTTGGGTCTCTATTTTAGAGATTGAGGCGTGTGAGAATGAATGAGTTTCATGGATCCTCGAGAAGGGTTTGTGTATGAGGACGTTGGGCGAGATTTCCACGTGGGTTGTTAAATCGTGGTGGAAATGTCGACAAAATTTTGTTGTGGTTGGTTTTGATAACCTCCCATTGGTCGTAAACTGAAAATTCTGGTTCATTTGCCGGGTACGCCCAACCCGATTTTGATTGTATTGAAATTGATTCGGTTATTGAACCCTTGCTGAAATTGCCCTTGACCGTAGTTCTGCTGCGGTCCTTGATTGAAATTTTGTTGGGGATAAAAGTTCGTCCCCTGTTTCCTGGGCTGCATTCTTTGATTATCTTGTTTCCATGAGAAATTTGGGTGGTATCTCCAGCTATTTGGGTTATTCTCATTGAAAACATTTCCTTGATTCCGCCCATAATTATTCACAATATTTAACTGTTCAGATGTGTCTTCATGATAGTTCTGCATTGAAGGACAATCATCTGCCATATGCATTGGACTTGCACAAATTGAACATGGCTCAGGTTGTGTATTGACCATATGCACATTCTTCTTTACTTTCAATTCCTCCACTTGTTGAGTGAGGAAATCAAGTTTAGCCATCAGATCTGGGGAATCCTTTACTACATATAGTCCTCCTTTCTTAGTTGAACTCCCGGCTTGATCACGGGCTTTGACTACTTGTTCCCGAGTCTTTGTGAAATCCCAGTGCTGAGAATCCTCAGCTAGCTTTTCTAGGAAAGCATAAGATTCGGTTTCTTTAAGACTCAGGAATCCTCCGCCATTCATTGACTCCACCAGATGTCTATTTGGTTGATTCAGTCCATTGTAGAAACACTGAACCAGTCTCCACTTTGAGTATCCATGGTGCGGACATTTGAGTAAGAGATCCATGAATCTATCCCAAGCTTCATATAATCTCTCGTCTTCCTCTTGCGTGAAATTCGTGATTTCACGTCTAAGGACATTCGTCTTCGCCATAGGGAAGAACTTTGACAGAAACTTTTTGACCATCTGATCCCAGGTGGTTATGGATCCTGATGGTAAAGAATTTAACCATACCTTTGCTTTATCCTTAATAGAAAAAGGAAATAAGCGCAGCCTAACAGATTCTTCGCTGAAATTTTGGTAAACAGATGAGCAGACTTCGACGAAGTCTTTAACGTGCTGGTATGGATCTTCTCGCTCCATGCCATGAAAGATTGGAAGGATTTGGATGACATTTGTCCGAATTTCAAACCGGCCACCAGGTGTGGCGGGGTATACAATGCATGATGGGGTATTTGTAGTTATCGGAGAAAACAGTTCTCTCAATGTTGGTTCTTCCTCTTGTTCGAGTTGCCCATTCATGTTGTCAGTCATATTGACTTCAGTGGATGATTCACTTAAAATTTACGCCTTGATCTAGCGTCCTTACGATTTGATCGAAGCACGTTCGATCTCGAATTTAACGGTTCTAAATTTCTCTTTAGAAGACCTAGTGTGCATGCAATGATGCATGAGTTGAGGTTTTAGCGGGGAAAACCTCGGGAAAACTTTTTTTTTTTTTAAATAAAAATCAATTGATCGAGTTACACTCGATCAATCGAGGCAAGGTCGATGCATCGACTCCAAAAATTTTATTATTATTATTTTTTTTTAATTAAGCAAAAATACTATTTTAATCCTCGAAAATTCCTAAAATTTACTGTCTACCAAAAATTCAGATTTTCTCAATTTGATCCCCGGCAGCGGCGCCAAAAACTTGATGTGATATTTTTATGTAATGTTTTACTCGCAAGTGCACGAATCGGTTTGTATATAGTGGGTGCGGAGTACGAGATCGTTCCCACGAGGATTAATGTTGAAACATCTAAAAGAGACAAGCAATTCTAGAAATCTATTAAGATCTAATAGTATTCTACCAGTTTTATGATTTAAGTGGTTGATGATAATTAATGACTACAAACTAAAATTCAATTTGATAATTCAAAAATAAAAGTGAAGATGAAGATACTAAATCCTCCCATCTTTGGTCCGTTCTTCCTATAATATAAATCTAAGGATTAAATTATGAGATATTTCATTGGTAACAAACATCTTTTATGGAAGATCAATGGTCAACACCCTAATAGGTTCCACGTTGCATCCCTGCAATCAGGACTTAGATGATTTTCATATATATAGATCTGGGATCAAGGGCACGGCTAGGCACGCATGATCTCAGGTTCAAATAAAAATCATCCCCAAGGTGGGTGAAAATTCCAACAAGAATACCACTTACAAATCTGAAATCAAGGGCATGGCTCGGCACACTTTATTCAGATTAGGGATTATTTAAGATAAAATTACCATTACAGAACCAAGATCCAGGGCATGGCTCGGCACACTCGATCCCAGAACATAATCGTAATTAGATCCACACGATGAAAGTAAAAAGACCATAACACTGATTGGGTAAAATTACCGTCACAGATCTGAGATCCCGGGCATGACTCGGCACACGCGATCCCGGTTAGTGGCGGGGATTTCATCCATTCATGATAGCACAACAACCATAAAGTAAAATCTCATATTTTAATCCTAAATTTATATTATTAAAAGTACATCCCTCGGATGGGAATCATTAGATCCCCATCCCTATAAATTTAGCCACACATATTGTAAGTAAATGACATAAATAAATAAAGACGGGAAAATAACATTAATTAAAATTACCTCAAACTTCAAAATAAATTACGTTGATCCACACGGATGATAATCTTCAGAAACGAAATAAATGCAGGAAATAAACTTTGAACAAAATTTAGGAACTGAAGGAATGAGTACTGAAAAATTAAAGGGAACAAAGCTCTTAAAAAGAAATAATAAAACTTCCCTATTTCTAGGTCTAACTTATGAAAAACAATGGCTAAAAACTAAGAACACTAAAACTAAAACTCTCTAAAAAAAACTCTAATTCTATTCTCCTCCGTTCCGAAGTGTTTGAGTCGCTTTAAATAGACCCGTCGCGCGGAGGTCTCCCAAGCCTATTTTTTCGGGTCGATTAATCGACCAATAAGTGTCGATGCATCGAGCCGACAGAGAGTCCCAAAAAAGTTCTCAGTGTCAGATTCGTGTCAGACTTAAACTCTGGCTCGATTAATCGACCTGTAGGGTCGATGCATCGACCCCAGAAATCCGTGAAATTCAGCACTTCTTCTCGGTTCAGACACATCTTCGGTATTTCGGTTATAACTTTCTGTCCCGAACTCAGATTGAGACGATTCCTATGCCGTTGGAAAGCTGACGAAAAGCTCTACAACTTTGATGTTTTGACAATTTCGTAATTCGGCCGTCTTGAAGGTCCAAAGTTAGCCACAAGTCGCACCAAGTTCTTGATTACCCGAAGTTGCAGTGTTTTGGCATTATATTCAGAATTCTTGTACTGTTTTCTATACTTGGCTTGTATTTACCTGAAAAACTTCAAATCTAATCAATCTCATCAGATAGCCTTCATCGGACAGCTAAATATAGGTATTTAGGGGCGAAATATCCTCATTTTTCAGTACTCATCACCCAACAACCTACATCCATAGCAAAAGTTCAAACTTTGAAGAAAATAAAACAACTAAAAAAGTAATATAAGATGCAATATAAAAAATATCTTGCACTATGTGGTGTCCCTGCAGATTTTTTTTTAGGGAAAATGGGATTAGCGCCAACATCCATTATATTTATTGAATTCGATCTTTCACCACTCAAAACTGACATGTATATCTTTCAGGGGCACTGACATCTGTAAATGTCAGATTTTGACATGTAATAGTATTGCGAACTGCAGCTTGCGCTTGACTCAATTCAACTAAAATTTGTAGGAAATTAGTAAGTTAAACTGAAGCAACAGAAAAAAGATAATAAAACTGACATTCTTCTATAGAAGTGTGAAACATAATTCTAGAATAAAACCAGTAGCAACAACAATAATAAAAATCTGTTCAACGTCTTGATCATATATATCAAAGTAGTGTGTAATGCAAGCCCACAATTCATGCCCACACATTCCTTAAAGATCCATAACAAAATTAATTGCCAATTAAATCGGCATAAACATAAGCAGTTCAGTCTTAAACAGTAAGGTATGAATCAGCAAAAAGAAAATCATCCAAGATTGTCGTTGCACTTTTTGCCAAATGATCGTACCTGACATCATGGTTGAAATGCTACTAATTCAAATTAGAAAGAGAAACTTTAAACCAGTTGGTACCTACCAATATTTAGTTTTCCCTGCGATTTACATATGAATAAAGTAGATACTAACTAAAAACCCAAATAAAAATCTCCCTCAGATAATGAAACGACATTATTTTCACAAATCACATAAAAAAGTAGACATTTATAAGGTCTTTTATTGGCATATATGTTAATAAAGTGGCTGATGACACCAAATAATGAATATTGTCTATCTACTTGAATTGCCCAGTGGCAATATAGAGAAAGGATAAATAAGTAGGAAAGAAGTTCCCTACATATCGCAATGCGACTCCATTGGCCAAACTATCAGACCTGAGCTAAGCATCAAGCGCACATGGGAGACCTTGAACTTGACATGCGCGAGCTCTTAGATCAGTCATCCAACTATGCTCACACTAACATTTCTAAAGAATCTGGAACACTTATTCAACCAATCCCTCATAAAAACAGAGGAAGTTTAGAATTAAATATTCAAAAGGTCAAGAGAATTATACGCATATTTAATATCAAAATTAAGAATCACTTGGACCTCTTCAACTAATCTTATGTGGTTATTGAATTACTTCTCTTTTTTCATTCTTTGTAAAACATATTAATTCTGGTCGCATATTGTATTTAGATATTTTAGAATACCCATCTTTACGTATCATACCTTGAGCCACACAGCCACATTTTTAGACGGTGCTTTATTTCGATATTGCAAGTTCAAGAAGAAATTTCCATATCAAGTTTCATTATGAAAAGGCATTCATTAATTTGTTACTAGCAAATAGAAAGCTTACTTATGCTTTCATGTATAAAGCACCAAAATCTGTATAAAGCACCAAAATTATGCTTTCATGTCTAAATTTGACAACAAAATTGACCAGAACTCTGCTAGTTTTTTAGATTATATGTATATATAACTGATCTGGCTAAAAACGTCATTCTAGGATATAAATTTCTGAGCACCCATGACATGAAAAAAGACATAAGAATCACCTATAATATACTTAAGAGATGAGCACACAACGTGTACAATACACAAAAGGGTAAAAGCAATATAACTACAAATCATTGGCATATGGCAATCCAATAATAGAACAAAGCAAAGCATCTATAGTGCTGAAAGATATGAATTTTGAAATAACAAATGTGTACCCGTCTCCTCAGAGCTTTCAAAGCCTTTGCCAAAAACTTAGGGTTACAAAAAACTTAGTCCCTTGAGGTATGACATAGGCTGACAGCAGGAGATATTTCCTACGAAGAACAAAAAAACTTCTATCAAAGCATATCTAAGGACAGGAGGATTATAGACAATATGAACCTAGACAGCTTTCAAAAGGATGTACTTCAAAACTTTCGGTGCTAAATTCTTCTAAAAACTCCAAAATAGGATTTGTTGTTGATCCTACTATGATGTACACCATCAAAGCTAGATTCTTTACCAAACCACAAGCCTACCATACAAGGATCTAATTAAATTAGTTATTTCTAGTATTTGGTGTCTTTAAAAATTAAAAAAAGAAGTTACCTGTCCTTCTGGAGTTTCTGCAGGACACATCATTCCCCATTGAGAATTGTGCAATTGCCGGGGTTTTTCCAATTTCCCTGATCATATGAGGAAGAGAGTTTATTGAAAAAAAGCAGGTTTGATTGGCATTTAAGTTTCATTTTCATGACCAAATTGTAGTAAGTACTAGCGATTTTTTACCTTCACGGTCAATGGGAGAGTTTAACCTTTGCCTATATGTCTATATGTTATTTGGTCATGATTTGCCACTGCCTAATGGACCAATCCACTCTTTTCCCGTGGAAACACCCTCTCTCATACCAAATAATAAGAATTGGAGACGATACCAATCCACTCTTTTCCCGTGGAAACACCCTCTCTCATACCAAATAATAAGAATTGGAGACGATACCAATCCACTCTTTTCCCGTGGAAACACCCTCTCTCATACCAAATAATAAGAATTGGAGACGATATAATGTAAATGGTACCTGATTAGCACAACTCTGATATCACTTGCTGTAGATAGCAAACCACAATAATTATAGATTGTAGAATATGCGCTAGGAAATTAGTAATAACAATATAAATCACAAAAAAATAAGGATTACAGAGTCACCAGCAGCCAAGTATATAAAACAAAAAATAAATCTATAACAGTGGCTTAACATATAGACAACATAACAAATAAGTTGTAGGACCAAACAGATCGGGTCCTACAACAATTCGATTTAGTAGGACCCAACAGACTGAGTCTAGGTCTCTTAAAGTTAGACCGGCCCAAACTCAAGTCGAGTCTATAGATCTCCTTAGATATACATGGATCTACCCATTTTGACTTTGATCCAACCCATTAACAATGGCTTGAGTCCGGTAAAATATCTAGAACCATTTAATCGAGTCTTACACATTTGCAAAGATTGACCCACCAATTTTCCAAACGGGAAGATTATGTGAATGATATCAGGAATTTTTATTATCTGGAGATGATTGGCAACAAACGGGAAGACTTTGAGTCAAGCGGATGTTCAGCAATTGGGAGATGGATGGTGCTAGACTGCAAGGTCCTATCACCTATAAAAGGGAATCCTATCAGATGCAAGTGTGTTAGGGCCTTTCAAACGATTGTGGCATTGACTTCAACGGCAGTATGGATAAACATAACTATTTAAATATTTACATTTAGAGCCCCGGTCATCTCTGTTTTGCATCTAGCGACATAGTTTAGACAGGCCGAGGCGGATGTTCAACTTTCAAGAGATGAATGGTACTAGACAGCAAGGCACTCACTTCCATTGGAAAACCTCTAGACCCTATGTTAAAGCAAGTTCCTCTTATATCTGTTAGGAATGTCTTGACTTTGTCATTCAGGTAATTGTTTTTGGAATGTCCAACTGGTGGGATGGGAATTGTCTTCCATAGTTTCATGTCAATGGTTTCAATGAGGAAAGTAGGCTGGGTTGATATTTTTCTCAGATCTTGGAGGTTGTTTTCGCCATCCTAAGATCATTGGGTGAGGGGGTTCTAGAGAACTAAATTAAGCAGTATAGTTCTTTCAAAGATATCAAATTCCATCACCCCCAGGAAAGAGGTTTGGTGTCAGCTGAAGATGGAAAAGGAAATCATTTTGACTACCTTATTTTCTGTTGTACTAACTAGAGTACCAACTGGATTCTTTTCTAGCTCTAGAGGATCGACACAGCCACACAGGAAGATCCACTTTCTCCTTTTTTCTTTAATATTGCTCTTAGCCGAATCAAAAACAAGGTAAATTCAGTTGAATGGACTGTTTAGAAGTGGAGAGCAGATTTCCACTCCATACATTTGGTTTCTAATGATTCTTGATTTTTTCCGGTGCTTCAATTGAGTAAATCAGATTTCTTAGATGTGTTTTTCAGGTCATTTGAAGCGGAATCAGGCTTGCACTTGGGCTCTGGGTTCAGATAAATTTAAGAAAAGTATATGGCTGTTAACAAAAAAGTTAGAATCCCCCGTATAGTCTTGTTGATTAGTAGGAACGCAAAAAAAGATCACTTCCTTGTTCTCTGATGGAAGGGGACCAGGCATTGGCAGGCTAAGGGATATAGATAAATCTCTCCTTTGGATGACTGGTTATGGAGCATAGTTTAAAATCTCAAGAAAAAATTGAGATGTATCGCTGATATGCCTCAGTATTGGAGCCCACCAATATGACTATATAAGTATATCCACGAGAAGATAGTTATATCATTTTTTAATGTATCGTCTATATCGTCAATTGTTGAGAACTAAAAAATACCATTTTTCACCCCTGAACTTGAGTCTTGATAGACCTTTGAGAGAACTAAATAAGTGTTTTAAGTGCTGGTGTTGCAGCTAACAATAAAGACAGGCTTAACCATAAAAGCAGCTTAAAAGTGCCAAAAAGATGACAATCCATGTCAATCCAAAGGAAGAAAGAGAAGAAACAACCTCACTAGCTGTTGAAAGGTCTGAATTGAAGAGGTAAAGACCTGGTCTCAACCCAGAAAAGAAGTATGGAGCAATTCGAACAGAAAAATGCACTACAGAGTACTTTTCGCAAAGAACCTGAACTGTTCACAAAGAACCTGAAACTCTGCGAAAAGAACAAAAACCCCAGGCTTAGCGTTCGAAGAGCATCTAAACTCTTCGAAGAGATAATTGACCTTTTCGAAAAGAAGAAAACTCAATTCGAACAGAACCAGAACATTGTGAAAAGAGCTTCAGGAGTTACAACACCTTGCGAAAAGTCTCCTAAGCTATGCGAAAAGGTATTACGGAGATTCGGCTTTTGCAAGGGCAATTCGATAATCTGTTTCAGCGTCCCAATGCATTTAAAAACCTAGGACATTCGGAGGATTCTAAGCATGAAGCGAAGGCATATTCCACCCCACGTGAGCACCCGGAGATGAAATAACTTGGCGGGAACTTAGAAACTCTAACGGACTTTCAAAATGCATAGCAAATTGATGCCTTTTTCACGATTGGTGAACGGATCGAGGAATTCTGATTGGCCAGAACAGATCTGGATCCTCGTGCTCGACCACCATTGGTCAATATAGATCTAAGCACCTCTGATTGGTTGATACACATCTGAGCTGGACTTAGGGAAAACTATAAATAGACGAACCATTTGCCCAATTTGGGTATCCAGATTTTGAGTTTCATTCCTATTCTCCCATTTCCAAACCAGATAGTTTGTCTGAAATCCCTGTAATAGCTTCACTTTTACTTGCAATTGAGAGCTGTGAGATATTTCTGTAATTCAAAAGAGAGTTGTATTCAAGACTACAAATCTGAGAGCTGTTTAAGCTGTGCTCTGTAATTGTAATGGTGGATTTGAAAAGGTTGCTGTAAACCGTATATTCTCAATTGGACTCATGTTAAGGGTTCCCTCTGATCTCCTTATTGCATTAGACTCCTTTAGATTTACTGTTTTTCATGCAATTTCCCTTGATTCATTAATCCTGTGAGAATTAGTGTTGGTAACCTAATCTCTCACGGCATTTGTAGTGATGCTTCTTGTTCTAAACTAAGGCTTTGGATTAAAGACTATTGGATGGTTTGTGGCCATTAAAGTGGACAGACCATAGCCATAAGCTTAAACCTAATCCTTAAATTAGATTTATTTCTCTTACATCTGCGCTTGTAGCCAGATGAAGATTGGATCATCTCTCAGTTGAGCTGCAGTCATTCTCATTAGATTTCAAGGACCAAATCAAAGTTAGATATTACTTCTCCATTTTTTATAAGTTTACCTCAAACGTTCCCCCAACTCGGATCTGGATCATTTAGTTTAACTTTTACTTTTATCATTTAGTTAATGTGACAAATTCAACCTCCCATCTTATGTGCTTTCTAGATAGGATAAGAGGCCAGATCTGGAGGTTTATCTTGCATTTTAGACAAATTCTCTGTGGATGATCTTTCACTCACTTACATTTAAAACTTGCTACAATTGGCCCTGATCTTGCAGGCTAATTCACTTCTACCTGTGCTGATATTTCTTTACTCTTTTTAATATTCTAGATTCAGTATAATTTAGCAGTTGCAAACCTGTTTTCAAAACACACATAAATCAAGCACACTAAGAAGCAACAACATCAATCCAAAGTTTGCAATAACTGATACAACATGTCTCTGCATTAGCACAGACTGATACCAAGACCACCGAGATTTTAAACCTTCTTACGGAGACTTGGGGACTAAAGGGATGGGTTGGACAAATAGATGTTCTTACAAATGTATAGAAGTTCCTAGGAATGCAAGTAATGGAATAGTTCCTAGGTGTAAGGGGCCAGAAGCCACAGAGAGAGATCGGAATGCAGAGGATTTTCAGAGTGACAGATTTACAATATGGTTGATAATGGGTGAGTAATAGATTTAAGACATGGTTGGTTATGGCAAGACAAGTGGTGTGAATAGAAATTTGTGGTTGTTAGCTAATAAAAGGTTTGGAGGCCTCACTGCATAGTACTTTTGCTTACTAGGATGAAAAAAGGAGAAGCTTCCTTGTTCTAAGATGGTAGAGATCCTGACATTGCCGGGTTTAGGTATATTGATATAGCTCTTTTGGATAACTGGTTGCAGAGAGTTAGGGAAGAACGGGTGGGGTGGCTAGTATATGAGTAAGAACCTCTATTGAAATGTGCTTAAATTTATTGCAGAAGAAGAAGACGATCTTAGAGATGTATATGAGTAAAAACCCCAATTGAGTCATGGAGACGGCCTAAGGCATAAGGGGCTGGAGGGTGAAGAGAGATTGCAAAGGCTAAGGATTTCCAGAGTAACAACAATTAGTAAATATCATGGGAAGACAAGGCTTAAATTGAAATCTTCCATGGACTATCCTTTTCTTTATAAATTAAGTCCTATAAAGGAGGTATCTTTATAAATTTGTCCTATTAAGTCCTATCATGGGAAGACAAAGCTTAAATTGAAAATTTCCATGGACTATCTCTTTATAAATTAAGTCCTATAAAGGAGGTCACATTAAGAACTACAACTAGAGATATCTAAGGAATAATAAAGCTTCACTATAAGTAGGCTAAACCAGGTTTACCCGATTTGCTCACTGCCCTGCTTCCAAAAACCAGTTTGCGTGTCGGTTCAGTCCAGTTCACTAATGTCGGTTTGGTGGGTTCGCTCCTTATTGACATTAGGAAATTTTATAATATATTAAACGAAGAGAGTACGACTCAAGCACAGGCCATTTATGTTTAGAGTGTTTAAACCAACAAGTATCCCGTTGGATGGTTAAACTACAGAACATTTAATATTTTTAATTAAAACTCATCCTATCCCCACAAACCAAGTTCACTTGACATTGGTAAACCACTAACCCAAATTTGAACCTAGCAAACCAACTTACCAGGTAACATTGGGCTAAACACTTCTCTTTTTTCATGAGTAAGCTGGGCTCGAACCTGAGACCTTGAGGTTGCGATATTGTCAACCTTCATTGCACTACAGGCCCAGCCTGGCTAAATACTTCTATATTAGTAGAACTGTGGGAAGTCTTGAGGAAGCTTGTGTTCCCATATGTGTGGTATATTGAATGGTGCAAATGTGAGAATGTCATGGGAACTTCACTTGATCATTTTTTTTAATTTCATCTTAAAGAGGATGGTCTCTCCAGGAGCCAAGGTGTGGGTTACCACAGCCCTCTTTGGGAAGTGTGGTTACAATTCCTTATTCCATTGAGTTCTAAATATGACATCCCAAAGGAAGTACTGGAGTTGTTGAAGAATGTTCAACAGGTTCCTAGTGGTTCTTCAAGGTAGAATTCGTGGAACATGTGACCCCTAGATATGTTAGGGAATTCAGGGGTGTCATTTATCAAATATTTCATAGAAGATGGCGGCTTCAGAAAATGTCCACCACGGAGTATGGTATGAATTGCTGATTTCTAGACAGAAGTCTGAAATATAAATAGAAGTGTAGGAAGAAAGTTCTTAAGGAAACTTTTTTCAATGTAATCTTTCATTATATTGTAATGGAAATGGTGTTTCTCTTGTATCTTTGGTTCTTTTTTTCAATTTTGGGCTTCTAGTTCAGTTATGTTGCTACCTATTTCTCCACGTGGTATCAAAACTTTTGAGTAAGGAGTTAATACAAACTGCAGCTTGTTCTTGACTAAATTTATGTAGAACTTGGGGGAATTAGGATAAATCACAGACACAAGGAATTTGGTCAGAAGATGTAATAGAGTAATAAGTCCACCTGAGAACCTTTCTCAAGATTGTATAAGGTTGCCTGGCTACTGAAATTTGACGTTTATTGCAGAGTTTATCGCTTACCAATTAATTTGTCAATAATAAGAGTACCTTACAAAGCTTATGAATAGGTACACGAATCAATGCCTCATGAGAATTTTCTGTTAATGAAAATTGAACAATCTTACAAAATATGTTAGCAGAAGTTCTCTGTTTGGTGAGCTATGTATTATCACCCTTTTTTTAAATAATAATTTTTTTTTTACTGTTTACAGAAAAAAAATTTCCTGTTTGACAAGAAATTGACAAGTCAATTATCAATCTGTGAATCTCTGTTACAAGCAACAGACCTTTCCACAAACTACCATCCAGTAGGCTAATTGAGCCATTTCCTGTGTGTCTTATTTACTTAAGGAATATGCAGAACTTGTATTTTTTTATTGGTAAAAGCAAATATTAAGGTATAAATGGAAAGGAAAATAACACTAAAAAATGAGAAGCTAAGAACACATGGAAAAATCCCAAAACAAAAAGCCAATCCTAGCAATCCCAACCCCAATATGCTGAACTTGTATTTCACATGCATTATGTCAGATGACACTAAAAAACGACAGTGAAGAAACGTACATTCTTAACATAAATTATTTGCATTATGTCAGATGATAGCTATTGAAAAATAGATCAAATAAATTGAGGGAAACCCCATTTCTTCAACCAAAGCATATTCACAACAAACAACTATCTTTGCAACAAGGAAGATGAAAATGGTGGAGGTGGGCGTTGCTGCTCGGGAAACCCAAACAAAACCAATGATCAATAAATCCTATATATAGCATGAAACCCTAATCCCAACCTGATAAATCTAACAAAACCTCTATTATATCAGGAAAATTTAAACCAAATGATCCTTTTCGTTGCTAAACCATAAAAAAGTTGATTAAAAAAAAAAAAGAATTCATGAAAGACCTTTAACCCAAAATGATAAATCGAAAAAAGGATTCCATGAAAAAGAAAAAACCAAACCTTGGTTAGGATGATGAAATTGGGAATCTGGTGCTGCTCCTCGGTTAGGAAGATCACATTTAAGAGCTTAAGAAACTCCACGAGTGACAACGATGAGGTCGTGAGCTACTCGTTAATTAGAGAGTGATTCCTTTTCGTTGAAACCAAGAGATTGTTGCCCAGATCCATCAAACGAATTGAACAAGTAGCGAATGGTTTCAAACCGTTGTGAGAAAATCACATGTCTCCATCGTCTTCTTCTTTTTTCCTTCTCTATATAGCAAGGATCAGGATGGGAAGAGCTAGGGTTTAGCATTAGAGGAAGAAGAAAAAGGAAATCAAGAGATAAGTCTCAAATTAGTCTAAGCTTTTAGTATTTATATCACAGGATTTGTTGAAAGGACAAGTTTACCCTTCTAATAATTATATAATTACCCGCCTATCCACTTCTTAAAAATTGACAGTCATAACACAGAAAACGACAATTTTTGATAGTCGGTATTTTTACCACTACTTTCAACTATAAGTCGATGAAAACTCAGACTCTTGTCGAAGGGTGCCCATTTGCGCTCCAAGTAACTTTCTCATGACTAGTTTTTCATCCAATTCAAATTATTTAAATTCAATATTGTTAAAAGAGCATAATATTATTCGTGACATCATTGCAGATATGGGCTTATGAGCATTTTCCAAACTTAACTTTACCGCAAGATACAATAATTGTTCCAAGATACTTGCGGTATCTAAAGATTCAAAGGCAAAATCGCCCTTTTTACGAGGTCGCTTTTATAAATTCTAAGGTATGAGGTGTAGTTCTCGTCATGTTACATGTATTGTTTACATGATGCACTAAAAGTTGTTGATAATATTCGTAGATCATTTTTTATATCTCATCCACGTCACACGGGAAAAAAGATTACAATATGCGATCGAGTGTGGTCCATAAGTCTGGTAGTAAATGTAATTCTTGTGAGGCTCTAAGAGAACGCATTAAAGTAATAGAACGTGAAGTTACAAATTTTAAAGTAAGAGCATTGATTTTTCTAGTCTAATGAGTTTCAATATATTTTTCTTAGAATAAATCTTCAACTTCTCTAATTTTATTTTATCGATTTGTACTCAATAAAGACAAGAAAGAGGGGCATCTCATGCCTAAGAACATGCCACCGAAGAGCACATCAATAAAAGTGGGAGAAGAAAGAGTGCATTCCCCTAAGGAGTCTTGTTACAAAAGTCATGACTATACGACAAAAAACGAAGGAATGGAAGCTCATGAAGAGGAAAAACATCCGATTATTCATTTAGATGAGCTTTTAAGAGAGAAGGTTTTGGAAGAAGCTGTCAAAAAAGAGCCAAAGTTGACAATATTGAAATCTAATTAATAAGTGAATCTACATCCTGCTTTCTAATAATTTATTTTTATTTTATATAAGTGACAAATATTACTGATAAGGCACAGAGAAAGAAATATCCTCCGACGTCCTTGAGGTCGCCATACACGAGTGATATTAGGGTAAAGAGAAAAACTAAAAAGGAGATCGAGCCGTGCGAAGGGAAAAATATTATGGAGACCGATAAGGTAATTTGTAATATTATTTTAATGTATTATATGAGTATAATAAAATTTCATAAATTTCTTACTTGTTTAACGGTTTAAGTAGGTGCATGTAGAGGAGAGTAATTCGGCGGATGATGGCGAGATATTATTCATCATCCCAAAAATTACATGTTAAAATGCGCCTGATTTGGTAATACTCACAATTATGAATTTTCTGTTTAGGATCCTAGGGCGAAGATTTTAGATGAAAATCTTGATAAGCTAATGACTCACTTGAAGCGTCCTTACCCTTCGTCAAAGAAACATCAAAAGTATAGTATTGGAAACCCGTTGACCTGGTAATAGCAAACCATTCACCCTTAATTCACATTCATAGTTATTCTTACTTAAGGACTTCATGTGAGGTAGGAATATGGAGTTGGTTTAGGCTTAATGCATTTGTCTATTGATTAGGCTTGCCATCAAGTTAATCACCCACTCTCAAAGGAAAACAATGAATTAGTGGACTCGCATTGGGAAGATCCAAACAATAGGTATGCGAATTCTTTTATCCACTTCACATTTAATTTTATCGCATATATTTTTGTAACTTAAATATCTTTATTTTGTCGGGATATATATCGAAGAAAAAAAGATAAATGTAGATGGAGTACGTAATTTCATCCTTGATCAGTTGCAGTCGCTCAAATCGCCAAACTGGGTAGATGGAGTGGTAATGTGCTCTAAAATTCGATTCGTCGCCTTAAATATTTATAGCTCCTTAAAACAATTTTGATACCATCTTAATCTATGTGGGCACAGGCGATGACAACATATTTTCATTTGTTAATAAAACGAGATGTGACAGCCCGGATTTTGGCACCCCGAAACTCGTGCCATCAGCACGACCCTCAAGGTCATGCCTCATAATCCTGCCCAAAATTTTGGTATAACCAAGCACATTAAAGCATAAGAAGTGAATCTAACTAAATCTCTCATGCATTAATGATATATTTAGCCCAAAAGCTCAAAAAATAGTTCTAATCCCATGCCACTGCATGAGTAGAAGAACCGACCCGAACCATCGGTGAAAGATAAGGTCACCCTAGATGGTTCGCCAAAAGAATATGCATATCATTCGTTTAATTACATTTTCAAAATATTTAGTTTGACATACCAAGCCGCACAGTACTCTCACAAAACTCTATCAAAATATGAAAATCTCCTAGAAGAAGTCCTCAAGAGGAGGCTCCTGATCCTCCCCAGGTACGTAATCCGAATCTCCCGGATCAATGTCTCCAGAAGCAGTAGCAGCCACAAGTATGGGACCTGCGACATATAGTCTAAAGGGGTGAGCTACATCATAGCTCAATAAGGAAACAAACAAAATTGAACATATAAATTAGTCTCTCACATATATTCCATGATATTTAATAACATGGTGTATCAATGAATTTACTGGAAAAGCATTTTAAATGACTGAAAAGATGCATTGTAAGTTACTGTTACTTTACATGTTTTATTTGTTCTCAACTTGTTCATAAACTATAATAATTCGGCCTAATGACTTAAATCATAGCTTAAATATTCCCTGACTTACTATAGCATCGGGCGCCCGATAGAATACCCACCATCATCGCCTAATCAGATATTTTTATATTCTCTTTTAATACTACCCAGGTCCCTTTCTCTTAGGTGACGGGGTTTAAATCTCAAACATAAGCACCTACATCCCTGGGATGTCCAATTGACGTACGGATTGGCCGCCGTACCGGTCACGGATATTCTGTCGCGTCAATCGTGGGTGTACCATCATGTCGGTGGGGTATTCTCCAAACCTTAAATATCAAGTGCACTAAATATAATTATTCACCGTGTAATTGTGTTAAATATAGTAGATTAGGCATTATCATTCTCATTCTTTTTGCTTTTTCATGATCACATACATCCCTAGGATGTCCAAGTCGATGCATCACACAGATGCCTTTATCATATTCACATCCCCTAGGGACATCATACTTATTTATTTTACTTTGTGTTTACACACACACACCCCCTTGGGATTTACATTTTGATACATAGTTATAATTCTATATCACTACATACATGATCTTGCTCTTAATTTATATGTTCAAGACATTCCCTACCTCAATGCAAAGCCATCATTTAACGCATCGTCATCCCCCAAGGAATCAAGTGCATCTAATACACGCCAAACTTATATTGCACGTGCCAAAAATACTCTCAGAAAAGTCCCTAAGAATCTTGAGAACCATAGCTCCCAAGAACAACAAAAATAAAATAAAATTCTATGCAGTACCTCGCGCGAGCGATCACTTAACCACGCTCAAGCGATTATAAACGAGGTATTTAATCTCGCTCGAGCGATTATAAATGAGGCATCATGACTTCACGCGAGCCCTCGCTCGAGCAATCTACCTCCTCACAAAGCCTCTCGCTCGAGCGAGTCCAGAACATTTTTCCTCCTATATAATTTGTCCTTCCTCGCTCGAGTGAGCTATTTTAACCGCTCGCGCGAGGAGCGATCATAATATATGCTTGATCAGTTCGAGAACTAACTTCCTACCTCATTTAATACCCTATTTAAATGTCAAAATGATTTAACTAATAATTAATACCTTATTTAAAACACATATAAGCATTAAACATACCTTAGATCAATGAAATCTCTTCTAGATTCGATCCAAGATCAACCATACTAATGAGGGTTTCAAAGCCCCTTCTTGATCATCCACAAGCTCTCAAAACTAAGGAATCTTCTTCACTCTCATCACCACCTTCCTCATCTCATATATTAGAAATCTATAAGGTGAATCTCACCTTTTTCTCAAAGGAAACTTCCTAGTTCTAGTTTTCTTTTAACAAAACCTTTTTCTTCTTTCTCCCCATTTCACTTTCTCTTTCTAAGCTCAAACAAAGCAACGTATGGGAGACTCCTCCCCCTTTCTCTCACTTGTCTTAACTAGTGTCCTAACCACACACATTCATCCTAAGTGTTTTGCATCCACTTGGCTTACATGTCAAACATATATGCCTAAGAGCATATATAGAGATTTTGGTTTTCTTGTGCACCACAAACGCCATAGCACTATTTATGGCACATGTGACTTGCACAGTACACGAAAAACATAGATATTACATTCACCCCACCTTATAAAATTTTCATCCTCGAAAATTATCAAAGGACTATTCAAAATAAAACTACACACAAGCAATAAGGTATCCGAACAAACTACCCATTTAGTCGAATCACCTAATTAAGCATTTGAGTAAAAGTGATCCATAATCACTTCAGCATTTTGGGAAACATAATCCATATTGCCTCATAACAATTGATAAATGCCCATTCCAAATGAACCTAAAAATATAATAGATAATATTTCACCCATTTGAATTCAGTGTGAAGGATAACCACCAATATACGACTATGATTGCACCCGATATGATACCTATTGCAAACCCACGTGAAATTATAACAACCAATTTAGTAGGTATTATCACCGTGAATATAATACCTATTTCAAATCAACCTGCCACGAGAGATAATAACTACAGTGCATTAAACTCAATAGTCAATTTTGACTATACAGTTTCATAAGTACCTACATAAGAAAACTACACACATTCGGGTATGACTACATACATCCACACATTCGGGTATGACTACACACATCCCCAATCACCTGCAAAATAAAACTATACATATCCACAAAATTTGTATCACAAGTTGATTCACTCCACATAAACCAAGTCCATGCACATTAAATCGTTCCTAATATGGCCATCACCAATGACATTGAATTTAAGTTATCGTGCACATAAGAGATCAATGCATTTACTAACAAAATTGTGACACCCATGTCACCATAGTTTAAAGGAATGGCATCCCGACATTCACATCAAAACATTTAAAAATATTACATTGCTATTTTCAAAAAATAATTTAAATGACAGATGATGACCTAATCATCACCCTGCTCATACTCCTCGTCATCGTCATCGTCGTCGTCGTCTTCATCATCACCATCGTCACCAACCTCTCCCGCGGTAGTGGCACCAGCTGTAGTCGCCTTAGTAGCACGACCCAAGCTAGACGCACCAAAGATAGCACCCCACATAGTATCGATGCGCTCCCAGTATGTCTGTGGGAATGTATGGCCCATGAGGTCTATGAGGAGTGACTCTTAAAACCGCTGATGTAACCGAATCTCCCTCCCTTGTAGGAGGATCTCTCGCATCATGTTGCTATCGGTGGTAGGAAAAGGTTGTGAAGACGAAGCGGAGGGAGCAGTCGGTTCAGTCGGTGGTGGTTGTGCCGCTTCCCGTGCGACCTGACGATCCCGCTTCCTATTTAGACTATTTTGGAGGCTCTTTAAGTTTCTACTTAGGTCCTGGCCGACGAATGGGATGATGCTATCAGTGAGGACGGGCTCGTCCGCTCTTATGTGAAAGCCTTCTTTCCCTTTGCGCAAGTCGAAGAGTCAGGAAATAAGACGGGTGTAAGGTAAGCGATTGATGGGTGGTGGAATAACACCCTTCATATTTCGTTTAAGAGCATGGATAATGCCTTTGAGAACCACCCTAGGTGTGCTAAACCATTTGTTGTGGAAAGCGGAGTGTAACCCCCTCAAAAATGCGTCACGATGCTCCTGGTCGTGGCCCGCCGAGTATAAATTTTTCTTGAAAATGATGTCGAGAGGCCACATATATGGTGGCAACTGGGACCGAGTGATAGATTGTCTCGATGCAGTGGTGCCGCCAATAATGTCGGTGACAATTGTCTGGAAAGGTACTTCTTGGGCAAAAGGTGGTTGTGAATTTGGTTTTCGGGTGTAGGTGTGAGGCCAATTCATGGCAAGTGAAATGTCGGCATCGCCAAACTCAAACGACCTTCCGTCGATTTCAACGACGAGAATGTCTTCGTCGATCGTGCTTTTAAGGTTCTGATAAAATAATTTAACGAGCCGTGGATAATACTGATTCCCAAAAGGCGTTAATAATGATCTCATACGATTGTGCGTGAGGAAATCCGAAGTCCATTTTGTGGACGTAGGATCCCGAAAGCAAGTGGGGTGGATTTCCCACTCGGTTTCAAAGATTTTGTCACTCCACCAATCATCTAGTTGGGCCGGTGCATGTGTTTGAAGTGGTGGTGGTGGAGGTGGTGGTTGTGGAGCCTGTGGTGCTTTGTTGCGAGAAGATGGCGATTGAATCGCGACCTTCCTTCTAGGTTGAGGGTTAGGGCTTGTAGAAGCCATTAGGGTGTCAAAAGAAACTAAATCAATGAAATAAGGCGGATTTAGGGTAGAATTCACCTTTTGAAGCATTTTCAACGGATCGGATGCTTCGAATCTAGCTTGTAATCGTACGGAGAAGGAGCTTTAAAGCCAAAAACCCTAAACCCTTGCGCCCCAACCTCTCCTCGCGTGAAGAAATGGCGAAACAATGATCGCCGCCCATATTTATATGCTCCTACCTCACTCGAGCGATAATAAGTCCTCGCTCGAGCGATCCGAGAACTGATTTGGCGCTCTATTTTCATATGGCTCGCGTGAGCGAGCATAAGTCACCGCTCGAGCGAGCCCAGAAACATTTTTCTGGTTCATTTCATCCTATATTTTCACCCTATGTTACTTCTAACTTCTAGTCTCTTTCTAACACAAAATCTCCTATGCATGGCAATTGGAAATTATTGATGAAATGATCAATCTACCAAGATTGAAATGAACTATGCCCAAAATTTAACAGAACTTATCCATTCATTTCAAGACATAAATTTGTACATACACATGACAAAATATTATATATATTTTACAACATTTGTAGGGCAATAACTAGTGTCCTCAATTAAGCTAGGATATTGTTGTTTGACATCCGCCTCATGCTCCCAAGTTGCTTCTTCGGCCGGATGATTCTTCCCTCGAACAAGCACTAAAGGAATCATTTTGGTGTGTAGTACTTGCTCCTTTCTATCCAATATTTCCGTCGATTCCTCTATCATGCTTATGTCTTCATGCATTTCTAATGGTTGGCCTCCCAAGATATGGGAAGGGTCATTCACGTACTTTCTAAGTATAGATATGTGAAAGACATTATGTACTCGATCAAACAACGGTGGTAATCCAACGAGATAAGCAACTTTCCCAACTCGACCCAAAACCTCAAAGGGTCCAAGATAACGGGGACTCAACTTGCCTCTCTTTTCGAATCTCATCACGCCTTTCATAGGCGACACTTTCAAAAATACATGCTTACCTACGGTGTAGTCTACACTCATCCTCTTGATATCGGTGTAGCTTTTCTGTCTGCTCTGAGCTGCATTGAGTTTCTCCCTTATCATACGAATATAAGTGGTATTATCTTCAAGTAACTCTGGCCCCAAAACAAATTTCTCGCATGTCTCTTCCCAGTTGATAGGCTATCTATACCGCCATCCATAGAGAGCTTCATACGGTGTCATGCCAATGCTCGTCTGAAAGCTATATTGTATAAAAATTCGATCAACAGTAGATGTTGATCCCATGACCCTTGCAATTCCAGCATACACGCTCTAAATATGTTTTCTATCACTTGATTCACGCGCTCTGTTTTTCCATCGGTTTGCAGATGGAATACTGAACTGAAATTTAATCGCATTCCCATACCTTCTTGAAATTTCTTCCAAAACTTTAAAGTGTATAACGGATCACGATCAGAAATAATGTTGCTTGGAATCCCGTGTAGTCGCACGATCCCCTTCATATAAAACTCTGCAAGTCTTCCTGTCATGTACATCGTGTTGTAAGGTAAGAAGTGTGCTGACTTGGTCAATCGGTCTACGGCTACCCAAATGACATTGTATCTCTTAGCTATATGCGGTTGTCTAACGATGAAGTCCATAGAGATTGACTCCCATTTCCACTCTAGTATGGGTAGAGGCTGTAATAATTTAATAAGATGTCTATGATCGACCTTCACCTGCTGACATGTCAAACACCGTGACACGAACTTAGCCACGTCTTGCTTCAAACCTCTCCACCAGTAATTCTTTCTTAAGTCGTGATACATTTTAGTGCTACTAGGGTGGATCGCATATTTTGACTTGTGAGCCTCATCGAGTATGGTTTGCCGGAGATCGGTATTATCTTGAATACAAAGACGACCCTTGAACAATAAGGAACCATTATTTTCACTGTGAACTCTGGTCTGATGCCTTCAATCACGCCTTGGCAAATTTTAGTCAATTCTAGGCCTTTAATCTGTAGCTCGTGGATATACTCAAAGATCATCGGTCTCACTGATATGTTAGCCAAGAAGGCTCTTGTAACTTGCACCTCGATATTTGCATCATACAGTGAAAGATCTTCAAATAATTTCCATTTGTGCATCCCCATAATCAAACTCGCCAACTGAGCTGCACCCTTCCGACTCAAGGCATCGGCTACCACATTAGCCTTGCCTGGATGATACTGTATGGAGCAATCATAGTCTTAAAGAAACTTCATCCATCTGCGCTACCTCATATTCAACTCTTTCTGTGTAAATAGATATCTGAGGCTCTTGTGGTCGGTAAAGATCTCAAAGGTCTCACCGTATAAATAATATCTTCAAATCTTCAGCGCAAATATGACCACTGCTAGTTCCAGGTTATGTGTCGAGTAGTTCTTCTCGTGCTCTTTCAGCTGCCTCAACCTATAAGCTATCACCTTTTGTGTTGGTTGAGCACGCAACCCAAACCATTATGCGAAGCATCACTATATACCACGAACCCTCCACTGCCTGAAGGATTCGCCAGCGCTGAAGTTGAAGTGAGTCTCTTCTTGAGTTCTTAAAAACTCTTCTCGCATGCTTCACTCCACTCAAATCTCGCGTCCTTCCGTGTAAGTCTCGTCAGAGGTCTTAATATTTTAGAGAACCCCTCTACAAAACGTCGATAGTAGCCAGCTAGACCAAGAAAACTACAGACATCCGTTACCGTCTTTAGTTGTTCCTAATTCACCACTACTTCGATCTTAGCCGGATCTACTATAGCACCTTCCTTTGAGACAACATGTCCCAAAAAGCTAACTTTTTCCAACCAAAATTCGCACTTGCTGAGTTTGACATATAATTGGTGTTCACGTAAGGTTTGTAGAGCAACTCTCAAGTGTGCTTCATGCTCCTCCTTTGATTTGGAATAGATTAGAATGTCGTCAACGAATACTACGACACAGGAGTCCAGGTGTCGTTTAAACACCCAATTCATCAAATCCATAAACGACACCGGTGCATTCATCAAACCAAACGGCATCACTAAGAACTCATAGTGTCTGTACCGTGTCCTAAATGCAGTCTTCTGAATGTCCCCTACCTTGACTCTTAGCTGATGGTATCCAGATCTCAGATCAATCTTGAAAATATACCTCGCTCCTTGTAGCTGATCGAATAAATCATCAATTCTAGGCAATAGATATCTATTCTTAATGGTCAATTTGTTTAACTGGCGATAGTCAATGCACAGTCGCATTGACTCATCCTTCTTCTTTACAAACAAGATCGGTGCTCCCCAAAGAGACACACTCGGTCTTATAAATCCTTTATCCATGAGTTCTTGTAACTGCTCTTTCAACTCCTTCAACTCAGCAGGAGCCATCCTTTATGGTGCTTTCAAAATAGGTTTCGCTCCAGGTCCTAAGTCGATAGCGAACTCTACTTCTCTATCTGGAGGTAACCCTAGTAATTCCTCAGGAAACACATCCTCAAATTCTCGCATAATTTTTATCTCTGAGATAATATTCTTCCCTTCATTATCCTCTTTCAAGAATGCTAAATAATCATTACACCCCTTTCTGATCAAGCGCTCGGCCCTGACTGCAGAGATAAGTGGCATATGCGTCAATCTCTCTCTTCGAAATCAGAATAATCTCCTTGTGTTAGGTCTAAAGATGACGACCTTGTTCTTACAATTTACAGTCGCACAGTGTTGTGACAATCAGTCCATGTCAAGGATCACGTCAAATTCTTACATGTCTAACAGTATTAATTGTGCTGCTAGTTCATAAACGTCCCCATCATGAATACCCACTACTACCAACTTACAAACTAATTTTGTGTCAACCAATTCTCCAGTTGGAATAGACACTACTAGAACAAAATCCAATGTCTCCAGAATAATCTTCTTTTTCTTTGCAAACCTCGGAGCGACAAAGGAGTGGGTAGACCCTGGGTTTATCAACACTCTAGCTTCACATGCTACGTAGCATCCTTTCTCGTATACTCGTAACGTACCTGTAACATATGTGTATACAGATATAGTACATATTTACTTATCAAAATTTATTGTACAAGAACGAATCTACACTATTTTCTAAATGAATGTACCTTCTCTATCTAAAATTTTAAGAAATTGAAATTTTTTATTTAAAAGGAATCTCACCTTAGATAACGTCGTGTACATTTCTTGCTTCCTGGGCAGTGACTGCGTAGGCTCTTCCTTGCAGGGTCGACTTTCTTGATTGTATAGGTCGTGACATTAAAGCAGAAACCGTCCTCTCTTTAAACATCTATGGACAGTCTTGGATGATGTGGCCTATCTTTCCACATTTATAGCAACCTCGCGTGCCTTTCTTGCAATCTGCCATCTTGTGAGACTTGCCACACTTGGCACAAGTCTCCATTGTAGTCGACGTTGCCCGTGAGGAACCCTGTGTAACTGCTACTCCCGTGATGGTAGCATGGCTCTCATATCTTATCGGCCTCCCCGACGCAAGCATTGGTAATCTCTGGTAGTTCGTCTGTTGCACCGGTCTCACATACCCTGTTTGGAACGGTTGCCTTTAAATAGGCGCTACGAACCTCGGCTTTTTGCTCACCGGCTCGTAGTTCCCAACTCTATTCTGATATGTTCTTCCTCTGCCTGACTGGTCCCTTCTTCTATATCTATCTTCATTATCCTTTTCAATTACCAGAGCCTTGCTCATGACCTCCCCATAGGTCTTCAACTCAAAAGCTGCTACACGTCCCCTGATGTCCGGCCTCAAGCCGCATTGTAGTCGTTTTGCTTTCATCAAGTATGTGACTACGTACTCAGGAGCAAAGCGAGCAAATCGCATAAATTCAACCCTGTACTCTCTAACTGTCATCTTCCCCTACTCGAGTTGTAAAATTTTTACTTCCATCTGATTTCTTATAACTTCAGGGAAGTATTGTTTGTTGAATTCTTCTACGAATTCATCCCATGTCCAGGGCAATCCTAGGGTCTCCTGGGCCCTAGTCCTAGAAACGGACTTCCACCAGGGGCCAGCCTCCCCATCAAGCATATAAGCTACCCAATGGACACTCGGTCTTCCGTGCATGTAAGCACGCTGAAAACCTTTTCCATTTTACTCAGCCAATTCTCCACAGCTATTAGCTCTGCTTGTCCTGAAAAGTTCAAAGGGCGCATCCTCCTAAACTCTGTAAATGAAGAGGGTACTGGCTGTGTTGGACCTATTGGAGGAGTAGGTGGTTGTTGCTGATCATTGGCATTGTGAGCTATCAGAGATGCTGCTTGTTGAGCCATGGTTGTCACCATAGTTTTCATGGTGTGCATCATCCTCTGACGGTCCTCTTTCTCTTTATTCCTTTCCCTTACTCTTTCTTATTCTTTTTGGTCTCTTTCCTGATGATTTCTTTCTTCTTGGTCCTGATTCTCTTAACCACTACTTCCTGAAGCCCCTTTGCTTCCCATCGGTACTCTATTAGTAGCCGAGATGAAGTCATCTCTACTACGCAAATTTCTATCGTGACCACCCCTGGATTGTCCTCTTCCCCTAGAAGACATAACGGTCTGCAAGTGAAACCAAAGTCTCATTAGCAGAAGTCCCTATACTCTGACAAAAATAAGAATTATCAAAATTTTTAAAAGAAACTACTTTGATACCAACTGTGATAGCCCGGATTTTGACACCCCGAAACCCATGCCATCAGCACGACCCTCAAGGTCGTGCCCCATAATCCTGCATAGAACATTGGTATAACTAAGCACATTAAAGCATAAGAAATGAATATAACTAAATCTCTTATGTATTAATGATATATTTAGCCTAAAAGCTCAAAAGACAGTTCTAATCCCATGCCACTGCATGAGCAGAAGAACCAACCCGAACCATCGGTGAAAGACAAGGTCACCCAAGATGGTTCGCCAAAAGAATATGCATATCATTCGTTTAATTACATTTTCAAAATATTTAGCTCGACATACCAAGCCGCACAGTACTCTCACAAAACTTTATCAAAATACGTGTGGAAATCTCCTAGAAGAAGTCCTCAGGAGGGGGCTCTTGATCCTCCCCAGGTTCGTAATCCGAATCTCCCGGATCAACGTCTCCAGAAGCAATAGTAGCCACAAGTATGGGACCTGCGACGTATAGTCTAAAGGGCTCATAGCTCAATAGGGAAACAAACAAAATTGAACATATAAATTAGTCTCTCACATATATTTCATGATATTTAACAGCATGGTGTATTAATGAATTTACTGGAAAAGCATTTTAAATGACTGAAAAGATGTATTGTAAGTTACTGTTATATTACATGTTTCATTTGTTCTCAACTTGTTCATAAACCACAATGAATCGGCCTAATGACTTAAATCATAGCTTAAATATTCCCCGACTTACTATAACGTCGGGCGCCTAATGGAATACCCATCATTGTCGTCTAATCAGACATTTTTATATTCTCTTTTAACACTACTCAAGTCCCTTTCTCTTAGGCGACGGGGTTTAAATCTCAAACATAAGTACCTACATCCCTGGGATGTCCAACTGGTGTACGGATTGGCTGCCGTACCGATCACGGATATCATGTTGCGTCAGTCGTGGGTATACCACCACGTCAGTGGGGTATTCTCTAAACCTTAAATATCAAGTACACTACATATAGCTATTCACCGTGTAATTGTGCTAAATATAGTAAATTAGGCCTTATCATTCTCATTCTCTTTGCTTTTTCATGATCACATACATCCCTGGGATGTCCAAGTCGATGCATCACACAAATGCCTTTATCATATTCACATCCCCTGGGGACATCATACTTATTTTCTTTACTTTGTGTTTACACACACATACCCTTGGGATTTTTATTTTGATGCATAGTTACAATTCTATATCACTACATATATGATCTTGCTCTTAATTTACATATTCAAGACGTTCCCTACCTCAATGCAAAGCCATCATTTAACACATCATCATCTCCCAAGGAATCAATCGCATCTAACACACGTCAAACCTACATTGCATGTGCTAAAGATACTCTCAGAAAAGTCTCTAAGAATCTTGGGAACCATAGCTCCCAAGAACAACAAAAATAAAATAAAATTCTATGCAGAACCTCGCGCGAGCAATCACTTAACCACGCTCAAGCGATTATAAACGAGGTATTTAATCTCACTCAAGCAATTATAAACGAGGCATCATGACTTCACGCAAGCCCTCGCTTGAGCAATCTACCTCTTCACAAAGCCTCTGGCTCGAGCGAGTCCAGAACATTTTTCCTCCTATATAATTTATCCTTCCTCGCGCGAGCGAGCTATTTTAACCACTCGCGCGAGGAGCGATCACAGTAAATGCTCAATCAGTTCGAGAACTAACTTCCTACCTCATTTAATACCCTATTTAAATATCAAAATGATTCAACTAACAATTAATACCTTATTTAAAACATATTTAAGCATTAAATATACCTTAGATCAATGGAATCTCTTTTAGATTCGATCCAAGATCAACCATACTAATGAGGTTTCAAAATTCTTCTTCCAAACCCCTTCTTGATCATCCACAAGCTCTCAAAACTAAGAGATCTTCTTCACTCTCATCACCACCTTCCTCATCTCATATATTAGAAATCTATAAGGTGAATCTCACCTTTTTCTCAAAGAAAACTTCCTATTTCTAGTTTTCTTTTAATAAAACCCTTTTCTCCTTTCTCCCTATGTCACTCTCTCTCTTTCTAAGCTCAAACAAAGCAACATATGGGAGACTCCTCCCCCCTTTCTCTCACTTGCTTTAACTAGTGTGCTAACCACACATATTCATCCTAAGTGTTTTGCATCTACTTGACTTACCTGTTAAACATATACACCTAAGAACTTATATAGAGATTTTGGTTTTCTTGTGCACCACAAATGCAATAGCACTATTCATAGCACACGTGACCTGCACAGTACACAAAAATCATGGATGTTACACGAGAGGATCGGAATCCAGATGTGTTTCATAGATGTCATTTCTTCCCTGCGCATTATCTGGCAAGTGTAAAATTGAATTTCATTATTTGTACTTGGTAATATGAGTCATGCTTCCAATGTTTCTGATATATTTTATTGTTGATACATGTTAAAAAAATTTGACACAATTATCGAACACGTACAGTAAGTGGAGAGAAAATAGAAAATACAACAATACGACGTTCTTGATGGTCCCCTACCTAAGCATTTTAATATTCCTAATGGTAACCTGAAAACATGGCTCGACCCTGTACAACCTCAAAAAAAGCTCAGTAGTTGTCAAAAGGTAGATTTGCTTCAAATTCTTATGTAGAGGTACTACGAATAGTCCGTTATCAATAATTGTGCAAAGTCCCCAATCCTGTAATTATTTAATATGAGTTTGTCACTGATTTTTTTACCAATATTTAAGGGGAGGCATTGGGCTTTGTTTATCTTATATATTCAAGAGAAGAGAGTAGAGATTTTGGACTCGTTCTACAACTATCTCATGGCGAGGTACCACGACGAGATTTTGTTACTGGTATGTTCCCAAAGCCCTCAAATTTATGAATCACAAATTTTGTTACTGATATGTTCCCAAAGCCATCAAATTTTTAAGGTAGTAGATGTTTTCTAATTCATATGTTCCTCAAATCACTCATATTTGAACTATAACTTTCATTACTTTATAGAGAAATTTTCTCCCTCGACTACTCGCGCGATTAGGGGTCGACATTTATGATATCGCCAATTTCCCAATACAAGAATGTGGAGATATTCCGAAACAAGTCAATGGTTTCGATTGTGGTGTTTTGTGATGAAATATGTTGATTATTCCTCTCGTAATTTGTCATATAACTTCACTAAGGTGCTTCCTATGGAAAAATAGATCTGCACTTTTTTTGTACACACTTTCGCAATAGTGTTAATCGTTCCATGTGTCTTTAGGATGGCATGGATTCGTTTAGGAGGACGATAGCGTCGGAAATCCTACGTAAGAAGTCCTTACCATAGGTACTTTAAGATCAACAATTTTTATTACTTACTATTTACTTTTGTTGGAGGGGCATTGGCACCATTTTTTCATTCAATTGTCTTTTATCTTCTGTGCTTGCATGTTGTCGTTTCTTGAATCCATTTTTGCCGCAAATATCCTGAAATTTAGCTCCTTAAAACTAATTTTCTCTTTAGAAACTTAGTTTTGACTTTAATGATTAGTTGTTGTTCCTAGAAAATTTTCTAGGATAAACTATTGAACTTTCTCCTTCACATTGGTAGACAATCATTTTGTCTAGTGGGGTGAGTGTGACAACTATAATGAAATTGGTTCTGTTGGAAAACTTGACATGGTGCAACAATGTAGCAAATTCTAGGTTTTAATTAGTAGTTGATTCAGAGTAGGAGTCTATTCTATAGTAGGAATGGGAAAACTTTCTTGTTTTGTTTCAATTAATTACCCATGGATTAACCACCAAAAAAATTTCCTGACCCGAATAGAAATTACTGTGGAAGCTGGCACCAATGGCTATCTGCTGGTGTATATGGAAAGAAAGAAACGATTGTATCTTTGCAGGTAACAGAAACTGTTGTAATAGTATTTCAGGCAATGTGGGATTATATCTCATTGAGGGCTGTGCCGTCAAAGCTGTTTGAGAATCTCGGATATAGGGATACCCAAGATAAATTGCAGCTGTTATTTTGAGATAGGGTTTAGATTCACTGTCCCCTTCAAGGGCTGGTGGCCAGTTTCTGTTTTGGATTTCTTTCTTGTATTTAATTTTTTTTGTCTCTCTCTCTCTCTCTCTCTTTGTGGGTATAAAATCTGATTTTATCTAAAGGTTTCCATTATATATATATATAGAAGAACATCAAAGTTATGAAATATCTATGTTGGCATGGGCAACATATTACAAATTGTGCAAAGAAAATTCTTTATTCCTATTAAACTCCGTCATTCTTGGAATTCCTGCAGATATCTATGTTTGAACTATTTCCAGGAACTCACTGAAAAACTGATTAGCCTGCAGATATCTATGTTTGAACTATTTACAGGAACTCGCTGAAAAACTGATTAGTAAAATTTATGAGTTCTTTACTAATAAACGTCAGACACATGAGTTTAAGAAACTAGTCGTATATATCTCTCAGTGCATCTTGCTTGCAGGAATTGGATTCAGGTTATGTTCCTTGTCAGTACACAGCCATATATATTTAGTAATGGGTATCAGGTTATGTTCAATGAAGAACCCAATCGAGATTGTGGAATTGGATATATAGTTCCCGAGTGGGTCGATGCAAAACCAGCTATTTCTGATCTACAGAATGTGTATGGTTCTGAAAAAGTCCTGCCTACGACAACATTTATTCTTCCTTTGAAGCCGGAGAAGGTGAAAGCTGTCAGAAAGTCGATAAATGTGGAGATAGCCTTTTAATGTGGGTTTTAAAGTTGATCTTGGCTGCGTATTCCCCGATCTGGGACTTCAATGAACAAAGTCGATAAATGGGTGCAACTTTGCATGGCCCACTTATCATTTTTCTAAATGGGGATTAAGTTTTTATTTGGTTCTACTCCATAGCATTCGTTTTTGAGGACTAGCCTTACTTTTATCATCATACATATAGATTGAAGGATCCCTTTTGCTTGTTTATTGGTTTCTTGTTCTCGTCTGATGGACTAGGGTGTCATTTGGTTGACACCTGCAGAAGTACAACATTAACTGGTTATTAATTGGAAAAAGTAATGTGGTACCCCTTGATCTCTTATTTTTTATGTGGTCAACCGCAGTTTTTTATGTTTACCCTTGGGCTGAGTGCTTCCACCCCCAAATAAGCTCATTCTTCTTCTATGTGCAACTAAAGATTTAACCTAGATCTTATAGTCATGAAAGCAACTCCTCTTAAGGCTATGGTGGTTGATCCTAGTTTTCATCACAGTTGCAAGTTTGGGGTGTGTCTTGTGGACTGCAAATGTCTGATTATGGATCTTATTATTCTCATCTTCTTACAGAGTCGTTGAATTTTGCAGGATGTGTTCAATCTACTTCCAAATCTTAATGTGGCTGAACTAGTCAAGGCCTTCGCAGGTATCTTCATTATTTAGTAAAATTTCTCTGAATATATTTTACCTGTCTATTACCCTTTTTTTTTTTTTTTTTTAATTTCTTTCTTTGGTATTTCTTATTATCACCTTGAAATTCCATGTGTCAATTGACTTGTTGGCCTTGTGACAGGAATACTGCAAAAACATTTTATGCTGCAAGCATCTTCTTTGAGATTCTTAATCAGTTTAGTGAATTACATTCTGATGTGAGTTCATAATCATGTTACCAATTGCGTTCGTTGCCAAATTTTGAGAATCCTGAAAAGAGATTCATCTGATTTTAGTAGTTTTTTTTTTCTTAATATTTTATCATCTCCTATGTACATTGGAGAATGATTGTGTTTTGATTCAATCACTTTCTTGGTATTTGACTTGTTTCTGATGCCCTTTTTTCTCTGGCAGATTGAGCAGAAACAGAAGTATTATGCTTGTGAAGCTGCAGACGTAAGGAAAGCCTTGAAGGAAGAAGGGAGGCCTGAGCCAGGGCCCCCTGGTGGCGATAAAGATTCAGTGATCCCCTCAAATGCACCAAGCAGCACATATGTATGATTCTGAACGTGCAGTATCTTACATCTCTCAAAGAGAGAGAGAGAACACAAAATTATGAATTTCATATGCAGCCTGCCCACATAACACCTCTGCATATCATTGTATGAGTCTTGGTTAGCTTCTCAAGGCTAAAAAGCCATCCTATTAATCCACGTGGCACCCAAAACATGGTTTGGGTGCTATGTGGAGCAAGGGTGGCGTACATAGATCATATTTCAAAAAAATAAATTTTCAAAACGGGATTACTATGTTATTTTCAGCATCGGAAAGTGGGCGGTTCAAATTGGTTTTTTTCACCGTCCTAAAAAGCAGAAGGCAGAGATCTGTTTTTATTTTTTTATTTTTCATTATGATATATGCACATCCTCCTTGTTCCACGTGGCACTCAAACCATGTTCAATAGAATTAGTATGGCTAAAAGTAACTGCAAACTAATGACGCAACCTTGAGGTCACAGGTTCTATCCCAGCTTACCTGAAAAAGACGAGTAATTCCAAACCAGGACTTTAGGAAGGGATAAATATTTTTCTGGGCAAACTGGTACCTCTACTATTTTTTATTGAAGCATTGATTCACCAACTTTTTCCCAGAATAAACCACAGTAGATACCTCCGAGTTCTGTTTGCATTGTTCTGAAGTTTTGATACACATACCATACAATTTCATCAAACACTTCATGTAGATAAGATGAACCTCCCTGTTTGTTTAGATGATCCCGATTTCCCAAACACTTCATGTAGATAAGATGAACCTCCCTTTTTGTTTAGATGATCCCGATTTCCCAAACACTTCATGTAATATTTAGTGCATTTTTTTTTTTAAGGCAGAAAGTCAGGAGTCTTTTATTTCTTAAACCATGCCACCTGAGGGTGTACAATATTGATGGCCCCATCACCATTGTTGGTGGTTGGATTAGTCAAAGGTCAGGTCTCTTAGTGCTATTTGCCACAATTAGTGACTGTAAGGTATTAAATGATATTCTAGAACCTGATAAAAGATTTGTCCGTCATACCAATCTCTATTCAGTGAGGTAAGACTCGGTCCCATCTGGTTTAGCCATCAATTTTTTTGCTGCATGGAAGCTTTTAATCACTATGGATTTTTTTAATGCATTACTTGGCACCATATGTACAGAATTACTGGCCCAGTCACCACCATTGATGACTAGGATGATCACCTAATGCGAGCTCTTTGTTCATTTGTTTATTTATGAGGTTGACCCCTACCGCCTTTAAAAAGAGTAGACAGCTGTGCCCATCCACTTGTAGACCACACGGCACATGTTTGATCAATCCAAGTAGGTCAACTAGCAACCTATCACTAACATGTCAGTCAAAACTCACACCTATTAGAAGATTTTAACCATCCGATTGGTGCACTTTAATTTAACATTTTAACTCTTAATAAGATATGAACGGCCGTTCATTTTAGAATGCAATGATCTGATCGTTCAGATCCCCAATTAGTGTTTTTGCGGCCCATTTTTGTTCAATAATTACTTGGATTGCTCAAAGCCGTTTGTCCCATGGCCCAATCAGTGGATTTAACAGAGGTAATGTGCCATCATTCCTATATATATCATACAGTCCCAAGTTTGGCTAGTCAGCTGACATAGTTGATCAAATAAGACACCATTTTACTGCAGAAGAGAACTGGTTTGAATGTTTTTCGCCGAAAAAAAGATGATCCCAGTTTTGCAGTTGCAAAAAAATATGAAAAAGCTTCTTATATCTTAAAGCGAATTGTTTTTTTAAATAAATAAAAGGACAGATGAGGAAAAGGAAATATACAGTGAGTTTTCAATACCTACAGAATAGATTTTTTACGTAAATCTGAGATATAAAACCTTGTGCAGAATTGTTAGCCACACTCTTGGGTTGAAAATTCTCACTATAAAGAAAAATGGTTATACCCTTTTAGCTAAAAATGGTTATAACGATTTAGCATTCTTTGTGCATAAAGAATTTGGCAGTACGTATTGATGGTTGCAAAAGTGTGGAACCATAGGAATAATGGAGAAACTGAGAAAGAAGCATTTATGATTCATATAAATTACTTAACAGGAAATGTCCTCAATAAATTCATATATATATATATATATATATATATATACACTGTAGTGTACTCTTGTAGGGAAGATGTGTCTTGGTAAAACTGAAACTGATGAATCAAGGTAAAAGTTCAACTTTTTGTTAGTTATGTTTTTGAGCAATTGGTTGGTTCAAGTTATCTGGTTCCTTTGGTTGTGTAACTGGTATGAATGGAATGGATAGTTGTAGGTTTTTTGGTTTTCAGATTCCATTGTTTAAAGAAGTGAAAAAGCATGTATATTCTTGAATGTATTATCTAGTTCTGTAATAGTTTAAGGCGAAAATTCATAATTATTAATGTCGTGATTTGTTATTATTTTTGTACCTACTCTGAGATTCAATATTTATGCTTATGGGCAGGTACGCCATGTAATTTTGCTTCTTTGTCAATTTGTGACTCATATAGAGGTGACTCGTTTTCCTGTCTATTACCCATCACCACAAGAAAAGGACGACCATAAACTTTATGCTAGTAATGTGAGAAAGCTAATGGCTAGAGAGGTATGGATCTCATTATTCATTTCTTCAAGATATGGAGCAAGTCATTCATAATTATTTCTGCACTATCAGAAGCCTTGCAGCTCTGTATTCAAACAAAAATAGTAACAGTGTACCAAATTATACACTGTAAAACCACAGTTTGGATCATCAGACCCTCCTTATAATCATCTCCATTCATAGATTTAAGAAGTGCGATTCCCATGATGAGGACTGAGAAAATGCGGTGATCGCCCAATCGCGACTACCTCGGCTAGAGAATTTAGCCCATAAGAAGACTGCTATAAGAACCAGAATCTTCGAGACGGAATCGGCTATGAACAAGATGTCCATTTTGTAAGGATACGGGAAATGAATTCGAAAGAGAGAAGTGGGATGGCGAAAACTGCGACGAATTGGTTGATTCCTGAGCATTGATCAGGGGTAAAGATCTTCCACCATTTCACAGAAGCATAAGCCAAGAACATGGCCACATAGAGTGGTACAGCTGCAATTAGAACACTATAGAGATCACTTATAGCTATCATTTCTTTCTCTCTCTACTTTTTTTCTCCCCCTCTTAATTTAGGAACTGAAGTAGTGTTGCTGATGAAGGAAAGATTATTACTGAAAGTGGAGATGAACTATTTAAACTAGAGAGAGAAAATGTACTCTTTGATAGTATGAAAGAAATTGTTTCTAACTTTATTTTGTGTTTCTATTAACACCCCAAATGACAAAAGTGGTTAGAATGCTTAGATCAGAATTTGTGCCAGCGTTCTCATGGGACTCGTTCCCTTTATATGGGGATGGAGGCATGGAGCCCATGGAAATGGCTTTGATGACTGTTCAACAGTCCCCAACCCTAAGCCCAATCTCTTCCCTCCTACAAAATCTGCTCCATCATCTAAATCTAGTACTCCAATAATAAAAGGCTCTGCAGCTCCTACATTGGACTTGCCACCAATCTCTAAAGCCTCTGCATTTCATGTTGTAGCGCCTTTTTCAGGTGTAGCACTTTTTTCAGTTAACAAGGTATTGTAGCGCTTTGCATATTATGAATATTGGAGCTCTTTTTTATTTTTTTGCTGATAATTTTGGCTCAGAATATCTGCTTGTGGAGCCCCTGACTTTTCGGCAATTTATTATGCCCCTTGGGCTCCCCATCTGATAATTTTGGCCCACTGTGTTGATTACCAATAACAGGGTTTTACGTAGGATAACCTCGTGATTTGTTTAGAACAATCTTAAATTTGTGTCATACCTGAAATCTTTAAAGCATTCCATTCTTCTGTTCACTCATTCGAACTTTCGTAGCTGCCCCCCATTTTGCGGTGCTTAGCTAAAGTTAACTGTGGGTTTTTTTTTTTAGACAATACAGGCGATGAACTATTTATTTTCTATCTATTTTTTTTAGGATTGATGTGGAGACAGTGGCTTCGTAAGATTATCAAGCTTGTAAAGATCCTTTTATCCATCATTCCTGTCAAAAGTTTACATCTACCAGATGTCAGGGCCCTTGAATATATGTAAAGTCTAAGGTAAAGCAAATGGGTATGGCCAGCCATGCTCATCATTCCTTTACTCAAAGTATGAGGCTGGGATATATATAGCTAGCTGGGCTTCGGATTTATTAAAAAGTCCTGATAACGTCATAAGATTTATAGAGCTTATGAGTAGCTTTTCTAACCCATCGAATCTTCTCAAATGCTGGCTTTGCCAGATTTGTTGGGGTCCTCACATCTGTGAAAGACAGCTTTCGACATGTCTAACCGGATATAAGGTTACTAAACTTTTGCTTTTGGCATGATTAATTGGGTAAATTGCTTTGATCCCTACAAATTGCCATTGGATGTCCAGCACAACTTCTTATGTTTCATTACGAATTCGCTACATGACAAGGTTTGCAGATGGGGTAGTTTTTGAAAGCAGCTATAAACGCACAAGGCTTCTCCCTTTGCTTATTGGTGTTGGCGAGGTATCATACAATTGCTTTACTTACTAATTGTGGGTCACTTGTAGCTAAGTTATATATGTTAATATGAAATCGTTTTTTGGGCTGTTGTTAGGTTACATCACTCAAGTCTTAAGTGGTTGGACATGCTAGATTTGACATACACCTAAGGGATGCCCTCGCCCCCACCGCGTAACGAGTATTTCATGATTTACACACCCTACGGGGCATCCCGTTGTCGCCGAAGGGAGACACCAACACTCATCCCATGACGACTTGGTAACAAACCAAAGTCCCTACCAACTGCCCCAACCCCTGGTGGGTTGGAAGTACTCCTCTTACTTGTATGTATTCTTGCTGGGTTTTGTTCTTTTTCTCTGTTCTTGGCATTTGACTTTTGCAACTTATATCTGATTTGTTTACTATTATTTTTGTGTATATTCAATTTTCCTTGTAAATTTTGATAAACATTCCTAATCACTTACTTCTCTTCTATGTTTTCTATTAGAGATCTCTACATTCCCTCGTTTCTACATCGAGGTTATCTTCCAAAAGAGATTGATTACTTTTTTCGTCTCTTCATTCAAGTTGAATGATAACTTTAAACACACTCCTCACCGAGTTTGTTTATCCTTATTTTATGCCTTTCACCTCTTTTCCCCTTAATGTATAAGTGAAAACTTCTAGCATAGTGACACCGGCAACCTCAACGCCACCCGGATTTTGATTCCACTTGGCCAGCAAAGACATGCACTTTTTTCATTATTATTAAAGCAGGTTTCATATTGAATCAACAAAGAAAATAAGGAACACTTTTTTGTTCTGTATAGCTTTTCCTTATATTCTTTTTTATTAGCTTAAGTAAATTTCTTGGTTGATTTTTATTCTTACAAACTATTTCTTAAATGTTTTGCCTGGTGGGAAGAAAACCTCTTGCCTCAAAGAGGATGAAACCCTTCATCCTCTTTGAGGATGAAGTTAGTCATTCCCTATATTCTTCTTTTCTCTGTTTTTCTGAAAATTTACTTAATTCCATCGCTTAATCCAAGTGCCCTGATTTCTAAATTTTGACTATTATGTACAAGAGAAAGTGGTCTGATTTGGTGTGTGGTGCACTTGGTAGAAGTCTAGGTTCACCCTAAGGAGTACGCCATTGAATGTTGTCTACATTTGATTTAGAGTCGACAAGAACCTTCAAATGAATTCATTTGCCTCGAGTCCTGATTGGGGACTAACTCAAATTGAGTGACACATAGGAGAATAAATCCCCCACAAAAACTACTCACATTATTAATATAAGAGAGGATGCAGACGTAGAGGGTAGAACCCACACGTCTGCTTAAATACCTCTAAGCTACCGCTACCGCTCAATCGATTTTAACCCAACTAAGCTACCGCTCAATCGGTTTGAATCTATATACTTAAATACCTCTTTAACTGAGATTTTCTCCAGCGTCCAAATATAAGGCTATGGTTACATTAACGATTGCATCTAACATAAAATGATTCTATAATCAAAAAATACAATGGATACCCACCCAGCCCTCACAATATGGTTCTCATTAGAAAGCTGCTCCTATAGCAACGTGTGATGATTTGGCATCCTCTTTCGTAAGGATGACCCTTAGCAAGGGTTCCTTGGCAATTGTAGTAGGAAGTCCCAAGGGTCGAACAGGGTACCCCATCTTTGTTCAGGGTGTCGTAGCTAATGTAGCTCTTCTGGCTCTCCAAGATCCTCTCATTTGTCTCGGATTCCATATCCATGGCCTCCCAAATGCATTTCCCCAAGTTTCCTCTGCAAGATCCCTCCACCCTCACCTCCCCTTCCATGGATTCAATAGCATAGATTATCGTGAAGAACAGGAGATGGGTCTCAAAGAAAATAAATGCTAAGGTCATCATCTTCACCCAAAAGAGGAATTTTTTTGTGGTTTTTGCCATCTGTTACTGATTGTTAGGTTAGGATGGGCCTTTAAATGTGGGTCACTTCATCCATTTACTATAGCTTGAGTAGGGCCAACCGCCACACCCACCGACATGTCCGACACACAAGTTTAAATCTTGACTTCTTGAGACTATAATTGATGGTGCGCTCCCCACCGTAAGAAAATAATGGTGCCCCCGATCAGGGATTTAAGACCAAATATATATCACCATATCGGCCGGCCAGGCCGATACGTGTTAGATATTATCGGATGCATATCGGCCACTATGAAAATACCTTTTATTATCATTTTAAAATATTAAATAATATAAAGTAATAAAAATTTGACCAATAGGTAATTTTGATATTTTGTCTTATTCATATCAGATACATGTCCCCTGATGTAACCCCGTAAGGGCTGACATTTGACCCCCACAAGGGTGTATATTGTAAAAACATGCCCTCAGGCCTCCACTCCATTAGATAGTGGCTGTACTTGTTTCCTTTGATGTAGACCAGCACTAGCTTATGAGCTATTAAATAGATAAATTGGAGCTATTAAATAGAAAATGTAGGATAGATAAACTTTAGCGATTTGATATGCCAATCCCCATAAAATCGATAACAAACATGACTTTACATCTTAGAAAGATTCCAGGAAGCTCTCCCATATGTATAATATTAAAATATGTACAATAACTATAAAAAGGCAGTGTATATATTTATAATTGTTTTAACCTCAACCCCGCCAATATTCGCACACATCTTAACGAGCGATTCTTACATCTTATGCCACAAAGTTTGAACTTTTGAAGATGTAGATCTCAGCTATATTAAGAATAGATATTGTCAAAAAAAAAAAAAAAGAACATATATTAAATTGACTTCTTGGTCTGAAAAGGACTCTGAGACAATCAATCACCAAGAGAAGAAGGGATCCCATTGAGTAGTTCATCATCCAGTGTTATTAAAATATATAATTAAAATGAACCAATCAGAATTTCCAAGCTGCCCTACTTTAAAATGTATATCAACTACATTAAGGTAATTAAACAAGCCTACTGATACTATTTAATACAAAGAAGAGAAAAATAAAGATAGAGAGTAATCTGATCGCAACGGAGATGGCAAGAAAATGCGATCGACGAATTTGGTCCATTTCCGCCTCCGGATGTCTATTTCCCATGACTCCTAAAGCCATCGTCAACCTTCGGAAGTCTATTTCCGCCTCTAAAAGTGTGCTATATCTTTTATAACTAGCTCCTCGAAAACCATTAACTTGGTAGTGACAGTCACACTACCGGTCATATATCCTAGGCAGTCGCCCGAAAAATACGACATAGTACTTCCATTTCGCTATGCTGAAATATCCACAAAAAGAACAGTATTTAGAAGTTAATTTATAATTTCCACATGAAAATTCTAAAAATGGGAAAAGGGCATTGTAGGGCGGCCTAAAGCCGGTATTTTAAAGGCCCGATTTTAATTGGGGAGGGCTAACTCACGCAGAACACTTTAAATGGTGTAAGATTGCTTATGATTAACAAGGACGGAAGATTTAATCAAGAACCATGACTGAGTGTTACTATCGACGGCACATAGCCCGATTGACCGCACCAATTCTAAGTCGAATATAGTTCACCCATAGTAGTGGACAGATCCGTAGTGACCAAGCCGGGGTTCAGGAATAAATCAGTTTGTAAAAAAATCAGTAAATTTTGGCAAATTCATCAAATTCGAAAAAAAAGTGAACAAAATTTGAAAACATAAAAAGAAATCTTATAAAAATATACTAATTAAAAACTATATAAAGTTGAAAAACTAAAAGAAAAAATTCCGAAAATTTTAGGCAAAGTTCTGAAAATTTCGAGAAATTCATGAATAATTCATGAAATTTGTGAATAATTATGAAAGTTTGTGATTTTTTGAAAAATTTGCAAATAATTTCAATATTATTTGTTTTTTCATAAAATTGTAATTTGTGAATAATTATGAAAGTTTGGGATTTTTCAAATAATTTCAATATTATTTGAAAAAAGACATAAAATTTGATGACTACAGATACAGATCTGGCACGAGAGAGAGAGAGAGAGAGAGAGAGAAACCTGAGAAATTCCCCATGACTATAGCATTGAAAGGAGTTTGACCATTTGGGCCATCTTGGCTAAATGAAGGGATGGAACTACAGATTTTCTCAACAACTCCGTTCAATCCATGTCGAGCAGCTAAATAAAGCAACTAAAAAAATTATTCTAGAAAGCAAAATATAGAAACCGGACCTTTAAAATCATGGACTTTTGCTTAATCTTCAACTTTAATGTTTAATCTTCAACTTTTGACTATGCTATATCCCCGAAGATGCCACATTTGCTCGATTTCAAGAATTTGTACATAGGAGCTGCATTCTCACCATTCACATCAACCTAACAATTCAGAACTTGGAGATCTGGGCATCACTGAGATTTTGAGTTTTTAAAGGAAAATCAGGTGAAATAAACAACTCAGAGAAAACATCATATTAGTGGGCAATTCTAATAAAGTATTAGACATTAGATTAACCATATAAACAAGGATGGATCACAAAAATTACAAGTCACTTGGAAAACCTAACAAAACGAAAAACAAATTTAACTCATCTAAGAAAAAAAGGCCTAAAATTTATCAAAACAGAAGAAATAACATAAGGCAATCAGTCCTTTATCTTTGTACTTCTCGTATAGTCGGTTAAGCTCCGTGTAATTCGAGTTGGTCAATCCACTGCACCAACGATCAAAATTATATAAAACTGTGTAACAATTCAAATTTTAAAATGTGGAGTTTAAATTCGAACAAAAAAAATCAATATTGGAAGACTAACAACCGCAGCAAAGAGAGAGTGACAGAGAGAGAGAGAGGGGGGGGGGGGAGAGAGGTGCGGGTACCTGTTCGTGATTGGGGGGTAGGGGAGGATAAGATTCTCGCTTTTGGTGAGGTTTTTAGCTTGCTTGGTGTAGGAGTAGGAGTAGGGCGTACTAGTTTATAGGTTTATAGGAGAGAGAGAGGGGGGGGGGAGGGAGAGAGAGAGAGGCACTGCCGCGCTGGTACCTGTTCGTAGCAATCTGTCGATCAGATTGTGATTGGGGGGCGGGGGCAGGGGAGGGTAAGATTCCTGCTTCTGGTGAGGTTTACAGCTTGTTTGGTGTAGGAGTAGGAGTAGGGCATACTGGTTTATAGGTTAATAGCAGAGAGAGAGAGAGGTTTATAGGTTTTTGGTATTCAAATTTCAAACCAATTCGTGTTATTGGTTGGGCGGGAAGAAGAAGGCTCTGCTACAGCTAAAGCTAAGAAGAAGGCTCTGCTAATCATACCGTTAAAAAAGCTCCGCTAATCCTTCCCTGCAAATCCTTAAACTAAGAAGAAGGCTCTGCTACAGCTAAAGCTAATTGCAAAAGCTCTTGATTTCAAAAGCAAATGAAATTTGCTTTATTTGCTTTTGGGATTGGCAATTGTTTATTTAATAATATGCTATGGGAGTGTGATGGGCCTATGCACCTATTGAATAAGGGACCGACTATCTTAACTGTGGTTTAAACACCAAATGATGTTTAAACGACCTTACACCATCCATTGGCTTATGATCTTGGAAATCCGTACCGTTAAAATTTTTTGTCATCAATTGAAGGGCTATAGGTCCAAGAATCACACTTTTTGGGAGATTCTAACCACCTGATATGTGCACTCTGATATCATGGACGTCAATTTACCAATTTAACACGACCAGTCTTTAATCTACGTGGCATGGATCACCTAGCTTGACCATAAAATCACATGGCACACATCATGCTCATTTGGTTCAATATAGTGAATGGCACACATCATGCTCATTGATTTCTTCTAATTAGATGATGGAGACTGTGTTTCACCCCCGATTTTCCACACAAAAGATCTTGAGATCATGGTGCACTGATCTGACGGTCGGCTTTTTATTCCAAATGTCACAGATCTCCCAAGGTGATTTGTAAACTATGACTCAAGGGCCATATTTTGGGGATATGTGACACCTGAAAATATTGGCTGAATAGGTGGACATATAATATGTTATTGCCACACCCCAATAATAGTCGGTACATTTTCGGGTCGGACGATAATTTAAGTGCCTCTACCATCCCAATCATGCATAAAAGGATCTTTGGATCATGGGTCTTGCATCAGACGGTCAGATGTTGATTCCAAGTGACACACGTCTAAGAAAATGAATGTGATCATAGAGAACGATCAAAAGTATTTGAAATCGGATGATGGAGAACGTGTTTCGCTCTAATCTTCCACATAAATGATCTTCACGCCATGAACATACCATCAGACGGTTAGTTTTCCACAGGTCTATTTAAAGGAACTCTATTTTTATTCTTATTTTATTATTTTACTACTAGATAAGAGAGAGAGACAAGAGGGAGAAAGAGAGTTATCCTTAAAATGTAATAAATTCTAAGACACCAGACACATTTGATGGTATTAACGCAAATGACACTCTTATTAAAGAGAAAGGCATCCAGTTCCACAAGATATAGAAAGTGACGGCCATTACAACAGTCTCATGCCCGATCAACGGGAATAAAGTATCCCCCTTCGCTACTGAATGCGACTGCGAAGTTTGTACTAAAGATGTCATGATCCTAGCACCCTGTGTGGCATTATTTTGCACCCTAATGGAACTTTATTTTTCATCTCCTGCACGAGGAGAAGACAATTTGACAAAAATTTACTATTGCAATCACGTACAATAATGGACAAGAAGATGTTTATATAGCGAACCGATCATTATGAGGACTATGATTACCATCTAGAGTCTCTGGTTTAATCGCATGAACTCGGTTGTGCGAACCACTCGAGCATCTTTTATCTCGAAGGCGTTGACGACATCCGCATGATCTGTTGCAAATTAGTCATATAAGACTACAAGAGACGAAAGCAATTTTATTTTTTTCAGTGAAGAAATGAACTAAATGGGTTATAAAGATACATACAGACAGTATATTCCTTTCCCTCTGCTTCGTGGATTACAACTTTTCCTTTAGAAAATAAATAGTAAAAAGTATGCATGTTTTCAACTATTTGATCGTAGGAGATACGGTTCAGGACCAAACTCTCGTAAGTAGTTGATCCCTCCTCCCCTAAGATATCTAACATTATTTTCATATTTGCCCTGGTGGTGTCCACCATCTGAATATTGAAAAAGGCTTCGGAGGCGTTCTATTGTCAACAAAGTTGTAGGGAGAAAGTAAACAATGAATGAAGAAGTATCTCTATCTTGAATTTCTACCCACTCCCGTTTAAATAGGCGCCTCACTTGAATTTCTACCTTGATTATATTGAATCGGACGATGGAGCTTGTTTATTGTCCCAATCTTTAACACAAAGGATCTTGAGTGCATGATCGTACCATCAAACGGTTACTTTTTTATTTCATGTGGTACACGCCCAAAAAAGTTACCTTAAAATCAATTTTGAGCATGCACGTGATGTTAAGGTCATTTTTCTGAGATGTGTGCCACGAGAAATAAAACCGACCATCTGATGGTAGGCCCATGATCTCAACATCCATCATGTGAAAGGTTGTGATGATAAGCAATCTTCATCATCAAATTTAATGGAGTCAATGTGTTTTCTTACCCCACCTCGGTGTGAATTGACCGACTTTAAAAAGATGGTGGGGGTCGTTTTTCGTCCCCATGTTTCTCACAATTGATCTATAGATCATGCTCGTGTCATCATAGGGTCATTTTTCTAATATATATAGCACACATCTCCCAAAAGTGATCGTAAATCATATGACTGTTAGTGACCTAAATGGCTTTAACTTCATGATGTGAAAGCTCAAAATTGATGTGAAGGTCACTTTCTTATGTGTGTAGCACATGAAATAAAAAACCGACCATCTGATGGTAGGCCCATGATCTCAAGATCCATCGTGTGAAAGGTTGTGATGATAAACAATCTTCATCATCAAATTTAATGGGATCAATGTGTTTTCTCACCCCACCTCGGTATGAATTGACTGACTTTAAAAAGATGGTGGAGGTTATTTTTTGTCCCCATGTTTCTCACAATTGATCTATAGATCATGCTCGTGTCATCATACGGTCATTTTTCTAGTATAGATAGCACACATCCTCAAAAGTGATCGTAAATCATATGACTGCTAGTGACCTAAATAGCTTAACATCATGATGTGAAAGCTCAAAATTGATTTGAAGGTCACTTTCTTATGTGTGTAGCACATGAAATAAAAAATCGGCCGTCTGATGGTAGGCCCATGATCTCAAGATCCATCGTGTGAAAGGTAGTGATGATAAACAATCTTCATCGTCAAATTTAATGGAGTCAATGTGTTTTCTCACCCCACCTCGGTGTGATTTGACCGACTTTAAAAAGATGGTGGAGGTCGTTTTTCGTCCCCATATTTCTCACAATTGATCTATAGATCATGCTCGTGTCACCATCGGATCATTTTTCTAGTATACATAGCACACATCCCCCAAAAGTGATCGTAAATCATATGACTGCCATCACACTCAAGCACAATTCTAGGGTCACTTTCTGATATGTGTGCCACGAGTAATAAAACATTGGTCGTCTAATGGTATGCCCACGATCCATAGATCCACTGTATAGAAGATGGAGACGAAAAATGACCCCCACCATCTGACAATTCGGTCTAGGGTTTGCATCCCTACTCAAACGTGAGTTTATGGCCTATTTTTTGGAATTCGTGACATGTTTAATCATAAATTGACCATCCAATGGATGTGCCATGATCTGAAGATCTATTTTTCAAAAATATCTGGATGAAACACTACCCCAATCTATTGATCAGATGCAATCAATTGTTTTAATAGGTATGATATGTGGGTGTTACAATAAAGTCGTGGGTACAATTAGAGGTGCCCTTACAAATTCATTGTAAGGATGCAATTAGAGGTACCCTAAGAAAATCGGGTGTTCCAATTAAATGCTTTGAATCTAACAATAAAGGTATCATATCTCATCGACATGTGAGTGTCTCTTCAAAGGTTATTACATGTTAGATCAAACCATAAATTGGGCAATATTGTGCTTCAATAGTACATCACTGTATTATTTATAGAGGGCTTTGCAACAAAAGAAAATCAGGCAAAGTTGTGTGTTTTATTGTTAAGCCCGATTCTTGCAATAAATTTGTAACCGTAGTTTAGTTGGAAATCCTTCAATTTTTTCATAATCGATCGGATGGCTAGTGTTGATCCACACAATGAGGCACGCATGGCTATCATAGTAGACATTTTGAGGGAGAGGAGCATGGATCAAAATGCTGAAAAACCGGTACGTATCGTCCGAGCCGAAAACTAATATGTATCGGACGATACGTATCGGAATAGTAACATACCGAACGATACATTGAATGTATCGTTCAGTATTAGCCATATAAAAGGGAGATACGGTACATTTAATGTACCGTATCGTCCACCTCCGAGACCGATACGTATCGTCCGGTACGTATTGGTATTGGATGATATTTTGATCCATGGAGAGGAGAGTCGTAAGATTTGAGATTTTAGTTCTTAATCGGCTTTCTTTTAGGCAGACGGTCGAAAATGTTCACTCGCTTTTGTGCCTAGTTTATTAGGGTCGAGTAGCATTGACGGTGAATGCAATGAACATCATGACTGTTAGTCTGGCGAAACTTCCGACCGCGAAGGATTATCGTATCAGCGAAGCCGTAAACACATCATTCGTGTTGCGATTTGATTATAGTAATTGGATTGTAAGCGTATAAATAATCATTTATTATTAGGTTTTACATATATTTATTTGTAAATGCAACTCCTAATCGTACAATTGATGGTTGCAGGCAATGACCAGTATGGTTGCCCTTGGCAGAAAATTTATGCCACACAGGGCAGATGATGAGCACATTAACGACAATAACGGAGATGCCGAGGAAAATGACAATGAAGAGAATGACGCCGATAGCGATGATGGCGACGACTAGGGATACGCCCAGATCTTAATTCGTTTTCCCTAATTTTTTTCTTCTAATGCAACGTGTATTTTTGATTGACACTTTATTGGAACGGAGTTAACAACAGTAGTCGTCCACTTCCCTCACTAATTAAGTATTGAGTAGTCGTCCACTTTACACCATTCCAGAGTTATGAATTGAAGGTTTCTTAACTATGAATTGAAGGTGTAGACAAATAAAACCAATAACCAACCAGGTCCTAACAGGGCTGACAAAGTGTTAATTGCACCCTGGAGTTGGCAGGAAAGCTACTAATAAAACTGCAGTTGTCCCATTCTTCAGGAGGGTAATTATAGGTGGGGTTGCCAATGGGTCGCACTGGATTGGGCCCAAATTTTGATTGCCCAACCGGATCTGACGCATGACCTAAAATCCCAGGGCAGATGCCCAATTGGATCTAACTTACGACCTGAAATTCCAAGGTTGGTCCCACTAAAGTCCCCTATTTTTCTTGATTTTGCTTTCAAATATCAGCTCGAGTGGACCAGAACAGACCTTTGAGACAACCCGACCCAAAGGTTGGGTCTGATGCTTTATGCCCGACCCAAAGGACGGGTCAGATGCTTCATGTTCTGATCCGACAGGTCAAGTATATGCGCCTAACCCGGTAAAACCCTAGGTCAGACGGGTTGGATATTGGGCCGACCCAACCCGTTGACAGTCGTAAACTCATAGTTATAGTTCTCTGATAAGCTAACCAATGATGCACTGATAGTATGTTTGGATTTAAATTTATAACATTGTCAGTCATAGTGACAAATTTCTCCGAAATTCTCAAAAATTTCTTCAAAATTTACCGAAACAGGGGTCGAGCGAAACTTGAGGCGAACTTTTGATGATTTCTCCAAAATCTCTAAAATTCCATTAATTTCAGTGAAATTAACAAAATTTTGTCGAAATTTCACCAAAATTAATAAATCTTTTCTAATTTTTGTCCCTTTTTAAATAATAAATAAAATATTTATGTAGTTTAAATATAATTTATATTTAATATTTTTTTATACTCCCCAAAAGCGTCGGATTTGATGAGCCCAGATCGTGTTTCGCTCAGATCATCCACAAAACAGATCTTCAAACAATAACGCACGTATCCGATAACAGATCTTCAAATAATAGTGCACCTATCCGACACCTTTCCGGCGATTATTTTATACTCGTTCGACGAATCCGCAAAAATTGCCCCCTAAGCTATATGGCACACATCATGCCGATATCGGCCACAATACGTATCAAATATCGGCCTCGATCTATCATACAGTGGATCTTGAGATCATGCCTACCCTATCAGACGTTCTGTTTTTTTATTTCACAAGTCATAAATCCCCAAAAAATGGATTTTGAATCTTATGGCACACCCATCATCACACTCTAACGGATCTAGATGATCCGTGACATGTGGAATTAAAAAGTTACCGTCTGATAGGTGAGACATGATCTCAAGATCCTTTTAGTAGAAGTTCGTGGCGAAACATTATCTCCATCATATGATCTTAAGCAGTCCAAGGGTTCTAGAGGTTTGAGATGTTGGTGCTTTGCAAACTAGTTGGTGCCTTTTAGCAAACAGTGCCTTTCAATAAACGAGGTTTGAGATGTTGGTGCTTTGCAAACGAGTTGGTGCCTTTCAGCAAACGTCACCTCAATTCCCATAGATATTTGCTAGGTTTCCAGGGTTAGCAATAGGTGTTAGTAGAAGCACTACTAGGTAAGAGGCGTTAGTAGTAGGTGGTACTAGTAAGTACTAGACTTGCATTCTAGTACAAGCTATATTTTCAAGTAAATATCGGTATGTCTTGTAGGTTCTCTCCCTTCTCTCTTCTCCCTTCTCTCTCTCAAACAATAGGCAGTCTCTCTCTCTCTAAAACATGACACTGTACCTTAAAGATTTCTAAATCTTAAATCTTAGAAGTACCTTTGATTTCGAACGGTCGAGTTGCTATTGTACTTAAATGCTCTCTCTCTCTCTCTCTCTCTCTCTCTCTCTCTCTCTCTCTTCTATATATGTGGGCAAATAGTGGCAAATAGTTTAGCTTAAAAAAGTGTAGAGGTAAGACAAATAATTGAGGTTAAGTATTGTCCAAATGGAGGAGTTCAAGGATTTGTCATTCAAAATGTTTATGCTTCTTACTGAAAGAGGTGCCTCGCGCTACGACCATCTAATACTAAACCACCATTCTTTCATGCAAGCTAGGGAAAATGTCTGAACGTTGAATTACCTTCTGTGTTCGTGTAAAGCTGAGATCATCGTCAATAAGTTGGGACAAAGGATTGTTTGTAAGAGTGATGCTTATGATTACTTATTCATCCAGGTGCTGAATGAAAAATATATTTTTAACATTCATTTGTTCTCATTTTTATACAGTACCGCAACTCGGTAATTTAGACTTAGATGGAGAGGGCGCAATGATAGTAGGATCACGTTGCGGCTTACTGGAGGATAGAGCGGAGTGGATGGTATTTTTAACCATTAATATTATTTTATTTTGGGGCCGCGAGTTTATCAATCAATATTACTATATTATTTGATTTGAATATTTGATACAACTTGTACAAGCTATGGCAGCGCGAGTTTCCCCGGGTGTTGAGATCATGCCCCGACGGTGGAAAAGACGTGCTCCCCCTACGTGCAATGAACCCATTCTCCCTCCGCCCGACACATCGAAAGGAGTAGATCGAGCACTGGCGATAGTACCTATTCCGTCACCTGGAACGATCACCGATGTGTTGGCGCTTTTACGTCCTCCTTCGCCTCGGACATCTAGCGAAGGAGGAGGAAATCGAGCGCTTAAATATCGTCAGTTTCTTATGAAAGTGAGTCTCACGATCATTGTACGAGTTGGTTAGGTTGATATGGGTTATAAATTTAATTGGTTATTATGTTACTCGCACCCATGTCCTTCACTTTCATCGTCTAGCAAATCGATATGCCTGAATCAGTATAATACTGATTTGCTTATTCCTAAATCAAATGCGAACCATTGTCTTAAAATCATGTCGGATGGTTTTAAAATCAGTTGAACCCATTTAGGGTTCAACTGATTGGAGCTTACCAAAACCTCATGTTAAATGGTTGACTACTTGACTCAGATGAATTCTGATGGCAGAATTTTCATGTGATCATGGATTTTAATGTTGTCGAACTATTGCCGAACCCCGACCTGGTCACTATGTCTCACTTCCGAATCTTTGAAATGCCTTGTTCATGAAATCCTATGACAAATAGGGTGTACTCCGTTATAAAACTGAGATCTACATCTTCAAACGTTCAGACTGTGTGGCATAAGATGCAAGGATCGCCGATTAAGATGTGTGCGAATATTGGTTGGATAATAATGCAGGCACATTACATGTTTGCATTAAGCTACTTCGCAATTTAGATTAATTATAAAAGCATGGCCTATATCGATATGTATTGGTTTTGCAGAGAACCTGTTCTGATACCACCCTGTGAAAGGTATAGAGATGGTATGAATATCAGTATCGGCCATGCTTTTATAATTAATCTAGGGCGATCATCTATATCATTATTCATCCTAAGATTGCATTGAAAAATTATTTACACCATTTGACTAAGAGCTTCAAAGTGCCAAAAATTAAACAGTTACCATGCAATTTGTCCAAATTTAGTTTAGTTGTTCATTTTCTAGCTCTTATAGCGCATCTTAATCATTTTGTGCCAAAAAAAATTCGATGATAAATCCAATTTATTATAGCTCTTGAATTAGATGGCCCAAAAAATAGTGCCACACATACAGAATCAACTCTGTGAGTAAGAATTCACAGCCCTTTTGCATCTCATTTGCCCTGACATGGATTTGTTTTCAATCTATTTTGAGGGAAGAGATATTGAAAATTATCAAGGGTGTAGTTGTCGATGTTTTAGACTTTTAGGCCAATGAAATGTCTAGTCCTAAGGCAATAAGAGGGATACTATTTTTAGCAATCTAAAACAAGTTGGTTGATGTTGATTATGAAAAATGTAAGTATTTTTCTTAGTGTTTTTGATGAAGCAATTAAAAAAGGGTATCTCAGTTTGCACCTACTGGTTTACTAAAAGCGCCTACGTCCGAAACCTACAGAAACCCATTGACTTAGAATTTTTTTCACCCTAATCTTCCACAAAATGGATCTTGAGACCATGATCTTAGCATCAGACAATTAGTTAATTCCACATGGCACAGGTTCCAAAAAATGTTCCTAAATTCACGATTGAACGTAATGTGCAACTTGTGATTTTAGGGCCATTTTTTGCAATCTGTGCCATTTGGAAAAAAAAACAGCCTGTCTAATGGTACACACATGGTTTCAAGATCCGTTGTGTGGAAGATTGGGGTGAAAAATGATCTCTACCGTCTAATTATAAGTAATCAATGGGTACATAAGCACCTTTCAGTAAACCTGTACGCACGAGCACGAACAGAGGCACATTTCGCACTCAAACGTGAGTTTATGGCCTTCTTTTTGGAATTCGTGATATGTGTAATCATAAATTGATCATCCAATAGATGTGCCATGATCTGAAGATCTATTTTTCGAAAATATCTTGATGAAACACTATCCCGATCTATTGATCAAATGCAATCAATTGTTTTAATAGGTATGATATGTGGGTGTTACAATAAAGTCGTGGGTGCAATTAGAGGTGCCCTTACAAATTCATTGTAAGGATGCAATTAGAGTTACCCTAAGAAAATCGGGTGTTCCAATTAAATGCTTTGAATCTAACAATAGAGGTACCCTATCACATCGACATGTGAGTGTCTCTTCAAAGGTTATTACATGTTAGATCAAACCATAAATTGGACAATGTTGTGCTTCAATAGTACATCACTGTATTATTTATAGAGGGCTTTGCAACAAAAGAAAATCAGGCAAAGTTGTGTGTTTTGTTGTTAAGCCCAGTTCTTGCATTAAATTTGTAACCGCAATTTAGTTAGAAATCCTTCAATTTTTTCGTAATCGATCGGATGGCTAGTGTTGATCCACACAATGAGGCACGCATGGCTATCATGGTAGACATTTTGAGGGAGAGGAGAGCCGTAAGATTTGAGGTCTTAGTTCCTAATCGGCTTTCTTTTGGGCAGACGGTCAAAAATGTTCACTCGCTTTCGTGCCTAATTTATCAGGGTCGAGCAGTGTTGACGGTGAATGCGAAGAACATCATGACTGTTAGTCCGGCGGAACCTCCGACCGCAGAGGATTGTCGTATTGGCAAAGCCGTAAACACATCGTTCGTGTTGCGATTCTATTATAGTAATCGGATTGTAAGCATATAAATCATTATTTTTTATTAGGTTTTACATATATTTATTTGTAAATGCAACTCCTAATCGTATTATTGATGGTTGCAAGTAATGACCGGTATGGTTACCCTTGGCAGAGAACGTATGCCACACAGGGCAAATGATGACCACATTAACGATAACAACGGACACGTCGAGAAAAACGACGATGAAGAGAATAAACGCCGGTAGCGATGACGACGACAACTAGGGTTACGCCCAAATCTTAATCTGTTTTCCCTCATGTTTTTCTTCTAATGCAACGTGCATTTTTGATTGAAACTTTATTGGAACTGGGTTAACAACAATAGCCATCCACTTTTCCCTCACTAATTAAGTATTGGGTAGCTCATTTCCTCTCTCTCTCTCTCTCCCACTTGTTTTTTTTTTCTGCAGATTAGGGACTGCAATAGGTCTGGATGCCCATATCTATTGATCTCCGGCTCTGGAAATCGCAAAAAACGCCCAGATTTGTCCATGAAAAAGAAGGTTGCTTGCATGAATTCGAAGTTGAGTCATGATGAGAATCAGGAGGCATCAACTGTGTCAAAACCGCTCTCCGTGGACCACTAGTATAGATTTGAGGTCTTGGTGGTCCGTCAGTATTAGATCTTGATGTTCATCATCCATAACTGCAGTATGTTCTTGCATAAAAGATCATTTGTAGTCATTAGTAGCTGGAAACAGAGTTCTTCACCTTCTTCTTTTGTTTGTAGTTGTTAGTAGCTAGAAACTGAGGGAGATGCCCAGATCTATTCCAAATGCTTCCTTCTTCACCTTCTTCTTTCATTTGTAGTCATTAGTAGCTGGAAACAGAGGGAGAAGAGTCTTCATGGAATAGCTGGAAACATAGGGAGAAGAGTCTTCACCGTCTACTTTAGCCCGACCACTAAGGTTGGTGGGGCTGTCTCCATTGTAGCCTTGTACGTGGGTCTCATGACCCATCAAATTGACCTAACCCATTTCCACCCCTAATGCTTCTACTCCTAAGGTTTTACTTTTATCCATTTGATCAAAACACTTTTTTTATTCAATAATTACGATCATGATCAAGGTATCAACTCGGGTATCCATTCATGGGGGACCGATATGTATCATTGATATGTACCAGTATCGGTTGATACGCTGATACCATGTTTTTTGTATTTTGATTTTTGAAAAAAAAAAATCTAAGTGAAATAACAGTACACCCCACCTGTTAGATACGCCAAGCCATATCAATCCATCAAACTGATAGATTTTTTTTAAAAAAGCAATGTAACATTTATTAAAAAATTCAAATTTGAAAAGTCTCGGCCAATACTTGATCCAAGCTGTATCAGCTGATACCTGGTACAAAAAATTGGGTTTGGCATTTATGGGTCAGGTTTGGGCGATCTTGAATGTCCTGACTCTTAATCAGACCTAACAACTAGGCCCGGTCTAGGCCGTTTAATAATAGGGTCAAAACCTTAGCCCAAACTACACGACGCTGGACCGAGATATGGCCCAGCCCAGCCCATTGGCACCCATACGAATATGATATGGTGGTAGTCATGTTGCACCAAATATTTCCAATTACCGCTAATTTATTGGGCTGACCTAATGGGTCTAGTAACCCAACGAGTTCAAGTTCTCAAACTGTGGAATTCACCGATTGGTCCAGTTGGAAATCTCAAACCTGTTTAAACCTACGATCGAAATCCAACCTAAGCCCACATAACCCGACTCCCTAGCTTAGATCCTAATCAAGCCTAGCCCAACCCGACCCAAGTTTGAGGCCTAAAATATTCGGGTCATGTAGGGTTCGGGTTGAGGTAAATTGTAATTAGTTCACCTTGACCTGTTTACGGCCCATCATCGATCACTAGGGTAAAAGTTGTCAGCTTCGGTATGGTTCTCCGTGATATTAAAATGAGTTGATATTAGGTGCCATGGCCGCAATTCCCGGTCTCCGAGGACCTTCACCTACATGCAGGCTTAAAAGAGCATGACAATCTGTACGCGTCTAAAAATCGTGCATCGCACACTATGCATCGATTCGTCGATGGACCGATCAGGCACCTAATACCAACTCCCTATTAAAATGGTGTGAAGTTCGGTATCATTTTTACTCAAAAAATATATCTAATTATTTCTAGGGTTATTTAGAACCTTCAATGAATAGGTACCCTAGGCTAAACGGTTTGTCATGTTGGGCTTGTTGGCCACTCTCTTTTACATTTTTTGCTTCAACCTCGGTTTTGGACTAAAACCACAAACCAAGCCGATTGTAATCGGTTTCTACATGTTCAAACCAAACCAAATCGTCCAACTGTTGAACCAAACCAACCTGATTTGATCCGGTTTCGGTTTGGTTCGGTCGGCTTCGATTTTCCTATAAGTTCTACTTGCACATCAAGATTTTCCTAATTTCTCAACCTATTCGTTGAGAGCTCTACACAAACCCTATTTTGTTCTAAAGATGATACACTACATCACACCATTTTAATAGAAAGTTGGTATCAGGTGCCCAATCTATCCATCGATGAATGGATGCCCACAGGTTCGGGTCTACCCATTTACAGTTTATCTAAACCCGAACCCAACATAACCCAATTATTTTATTCCTCAAACTCGTGCCGGGTTGGGCTAGGTTGGGTTAAGATATAGGTAAGGTAGGGAGTTAGGTTGGGTTTAAACGGGTCTAGATTTCCAATTGAACCAAACGATGCGATTTGACTGACAGTTTGAGATATGGACTCGTCGGGTCAGCCCAAACAATCAGCCCTAATCGGCAATGTTTGGGATTAGGAAGTCCGACACTAGGAGATCATTCTCTCCTAAAATTCTTCGACTTTGAACAAGAAAATGATACCCTATGTACTTTATTTAGCCACTGATTATAACTGTTTTTCAGGACCCTGATATTTGTTGCTGTCAACTTTTGGCATGATTGATGAGTTAAACGACTCTTGATAAGCTTCATTAATCCTACATTTTATAATTACCCAAGGTGTCATCAAAATATTTGGAATATAATTTTAGTTCCATACCAGATCACATCAATGTCACTCTGTTTTTTTTTTTTTTTTTTTTTTTTGTGCATGAAAGATTAGATTAATCTTCTTCTCCAAAAATACACAAAGAAGATTTCTCTAGTATAAAATGAGTAATCTATTAGTTTTCAATTCATTCTCTGTTTCCATTTACAAACTGAAAGTTGATTAATAGGTTCAACTTTGACAATACAATGGATGTTGTCATAGCCACACAGTGGAGAATTCACTCTCCAGGTGGGCATTATGGAAACTGTTGTTCAAGTAAAAGAGAAGATACAACAGCTCTTGGGTGTTTCAGTAGATAGACAAAGTCTCTCCCTCTACAATTTCGAGTTAATAGATGGGTTTGATATGGAATTTTACAGCATTAACCATGGACAGCGAATCGATCTATCAAACAGTTTGGGATTAATGAAGCCCTGGGTAATTAGGGACAATTTGAGATATGGACTCGTTGGGTCAGCCCAAACAATCAGCCCTAATCGGCTGACTACAACCATCTCATAATGGTACAGTGCACAATTATATCACTGCAAAATCTATAGATTGGGTTGTTATTCTGATAAGGGTATAGGGGAACTGTGGAACAATGTATTAGATACTTGGCAACTGTGGAATCGAATTATACAAGGAAAGTTGTTGCCACTTCTAAACTGCATCTCATGCAGAGGAAAGACAAATGAGTCAGAATGTAATATTTAGACACACAAGTTTATACCAAATCCTCTTTGAGTTTTCCATGCAAAGGTTTCTTAACTATGAATTGAAGGTGTAGACAAATAAAACCAATAACCAACCATGTCCTTACCATTAGAACCAAGTACCAACTAAAATTGAATATCATATTCCCTTTTCATTAGTGTGTCCATGGGCAGCTTTGCACTTAAATTTACAGCCTCTCCATTCATTGTAAGTCCAAGTAGGAGCTGTTGAACCAATCATCAATCTCCTTGCATTACCATCCCTCCTCCAACTCCTAATCTCCTATTTAGAAGTCTACAAAAAGCTCAAAGAAACACTTTAAGAACATAAAAAAGAGAATAGAAATTTAAAGTTACAACTGTATCAAAAAAAAAAAATTAAGTTACAAACTTGGAAACTCTTTTAGCACATGTAACCATCTAAATGTATATGCATGATTCGTCTTAGTTAAATTTGGTAAATTTCGAAAAAATTTGGCACACTTTTTATTCAGAGATTTTTAATATTTTTTTTCTTCAGAAAATAGAGAATTTTGAAGCCATGCTCTTTAGAGGTGAGACGTGTATGCTGCGATAGATGAATGGAGTACCAAGAAAGGATAAAAGTAGGAATAGGAAAAGAAAAAATTTATGACTCAATCCTATAAAGGAGAAAATTACGCAATGTCAGAGGCTAGAAACACCCATATATGAATGACTAAAATGATACGAGCACAAGGAAGTAATAGAAAAGGAAGACGGGTAAAGAAGTAGATGGAAGTAGCGATATAGAGGATTGCGGAGTACCGAGGAGGTTAGCCCTGAATAGAAATGAATGGAGATATAAGATCCGCAAAGGCAACCCTAAATCGATGAGATAAGGCTGTGATGATGATGATGATGAAAGTTCGGCACTCTTTGGTAGGTATGAAGTTCATAAGATTTTACTTGGAAATGCACTTTCAGAACTGATGGAGATGAATTTGAGTCCCTTTGCTGGTGTAGAACTGTTTCTTCAGCTGCAATACCTAAATCAATTCAAAGATTAGATTGCAATAGTTTAACCTATTGCATTCATCATATATCAAAATCATAAATAAGAACTAGCATACCATACAAGAATCTCATAGGAACCTACATGGCTACGTATTAAACACAATTCAGCTACGATTTTATAAATAAATAGATGGTGCGGCCTAGTAATGGTACAGTTTCTTTACATATTGTAGCAGGTTGTAGAGGATCCATAATAAATGATGAACGTGAGAAGATAACTAAGAAATTATAATAAAAATGTTATTATATACTTGTTAAGTATCAATCGTCGCGTATAACTGTATGTTGAAAGAATAAAGTAACTTTATCAACTTGCAAGCAACAAATAATAAAATCAAATTGCAAAAACCAATAATAAATATTTCAATTAGCTTTGAAACGTGACAGTTTTATGCTGTGGTAAGATTTCTGCATATAAAGCATGGTGGCTCTGATCATATACTGCTGAGAAGCTGTGTTATGTTGCTGCTTCATCGCCTGCTGCTGAACTTTATTGTTTCAAAGTGAGGCCAATGATCAGATGTCTTAGTAACTGCTGCCATAGGACAGATTGATAATAATTGGCCTTTAAATTAGGTGCATCGATTTCACTTTCTTTAATTCATAAACACTTATTTCACAAGTAGAATATATACACTTTATACATGGCAATACAGATATACAGTGCAGTTTTAACAATGTATTTACAGAATTTTTTGGGAGCAGATATAGATTTCAGAAGTGTTTTACACTGGTTTGTGTACAGAAAATCCTGCACCACAAAGATCATGCCACACATATATATCATCCAACCCTTTGTACCTTGTTCTCAGATCACTCGTAAAAGCTTTAAATCCAAAATTTTTTGATTTACTGCAACTACAGCTCTCACAACCTTCATTACCCCCACTATTTTGCTGACTACCATACATTATGTTATTGCATTGTTGTTTCAAATCCTCTATCTTTGATTCAAAGTTTGACACTTCTGTAACCCCGGATTGGATTGCCTTGTCGCGAGCCTTTTCGAGTTGCTCAAGTTCTGTGAACTTTGAGATGAGTATTTTTGTTCTCATGGGATTGAAGGAGGGAGCATTGGGGCCCAACAAAGACCCCTCTTTATACCTCTTAAACTTTTCATTTTCCTCAAGCCTATAAAGCCTAGCCATCATTTGTGTTCCGCCAAATAGAAGATTCTTAGAATCTTCGAGCGGGGGTTCGTCATCGAAATTTATACTTTGCCACTCGTCGTCAGTTATAAGAAACCTTGGGGTGATGCCTCCCTCGACAAAGTCCCTTACGCCGTGCCAGATACCTGTAGTATCAACGGTAACGTAAAATGCATCCCAAGTGCACCAACCAAACTTGTCTACAAGAGTAGGGAGTGCCTTCTCTTCTCAGAGCCTAAATGCGTTGAGGTGAACCCTAAGAGCACTATAAGCTTCATGCATCAAACTATACGGATTATCGCTTACGTGAACATAAGCAATTGCATCGAAAGAAGAGGATTTTTCTTTTGTAGAACCACTTTCAGCCCAAAGAATGAGATGCCCATCTGCCCTTTGACAGCTCGAATCTCCTTTTGGCATGGTGTAAAGTGTTCATATCCATCCTAGGGCAGTAGATGGCTTTTATTGGAAGACGAACAACTCAATACTTGTTAATAATATCTTAATCGCAAAATTCAAATTCCTAAACTTCTACATGGTATATCAGGAGTGGAATAGAACAGTAGAATGTGTACGATTTGTAATTTGTTGATCAGTTGTGTGTTATTATTTCCTCTTTGATAGAAAATAGTATTTCTCGACATATGAAGAGTTTTGCCTATGTTGGATTATTCAATTTACTGTTTTAGTGCGAAGGTTCAAAACAGGGAGGAAAACTATTGCTCAATTTGATGTGTCATCAAATGGGCCATGCATTGGAAATGAGGTCAGTGATGCCAATGATGAAATTTGTAGAAATGTCAAATCAGACAAGCTACAATTTGTAGGAAATTATCAAATAAGGAAAAAAAAAATTTAATTTTTATAGATATTGAATCCTCCCAAAGGCTTACTACCTTTGCGTTAATTAATTTAGTTTTTCTTCTATGAGAGAATTAAATAATCATGGAAGCAAAAAAAAAACAATTTAGATTAATAAATAATCATGGAAGCAAATCTCTTCATATATATTTATAAATAAACTATGAGAATTAAATAATGATGTGACAAATACTACTTTAGGGGTACCTCCAGCCTCTAAAAGCATTCCTCTTGTGCAGCTCCACTCTTTTTTTGTGGGCAACCCCTCCGATTGTGTCCTTTGACGCTACACACACTGCAAGTACCTTTCCTATCGGTCTCATGTGCTGACCTATACCGATTTTTTTTTGGGCGACCGGAAGGGTTTCTAGGATGTGGCGGTAGAACTTTAGCTCGGCAGTGGGGAGCATAACTTTCTCGTACGTAGCACGATATCTATCAACCTTAAACCAATCTTCACAATAATCTAACACTACAGCCCGCCGATATTTTATCACTGCCAATGCATGGGAGCACAGGGGACCCAACACGTCAAATTGGCGGCAAGAGCATGTCTTCAACTCTAGGTTAACATTGAATTTTCGAGTAGTAGTCCTGACACTAAACTCATTCAAGCTGGACGGAGTAGGCCACATATGCGATGCATAATGGGATTGACGGCACAAATATTTTTCTGCATACTCTGTCAAACCCGTCCCCAAGGCTGCACCATCAAACTTCCTTCGGTAGAAATATTCGGTTACCTTTTCACGCGTCTTTTCAACGATGGACGTGATAGGCAAAGCACTATCGAACTTCAGCACAGAGTTCAAAGATTCAGATATATTTGTTGTCAACAAATGATATCTCTTTCCTGAAAAATAAGCTCTAGACCATAAATGTTTATCAATACTGTTTAACCATTCCCAACAATCAAGGTAACTTTCCTTCAACCCATCCATTTCTGCCTCAAAATCCGGTACCGTAAAGCTGCGGGCAATTTTCCATAACCAGCCTTGGATAAACTTGCGCTTGAATTTCTTACCAAACTTATCACACAAGTGCTTAAAACAATAACTTCGGATTGCATGCAGAAAAATCACATTCAGAATTTCCATCAAAGCTTTGTTACGATCACTAATGAGCACAAGAGGAGTTTCATCGTCAACAATGATCTGCTTACCTAGTATAGTTAAAAACCAACTCCATGCTTCTTTTGTTTCTTCCTCAACCGCTGTAAAGGCTAAGGGGAACAATTCGTTGTTACCATCAGTTGTTGTTGCAATTAAGAGTTTACCGACATATTTGCCTCTAAGATGAGCCCCATCAATTGAGATAATTTGTCATAATTTTTTTTCCCAATAACTGCAAATCGATGACCCAAATGCCCAGAAAAATCGGAAGAAGGCATTGTCAGGATGCCGGAGTAAAATAGTCACGGCTCCCGAATCTACTCGCTTTAACTCGATGCAATAAGATGGTAGTAAATTATACAATTCATCCCATCCACCAAAAGCATGTTTGAAAGCGATTTCCTTTCCCTTCCACACTTTGAAGTAGCTGACTTCTACACCAAATTTTTTCTTCAAATCGAATGCAATCTCATTGGGTCTCATATTAGGATGTTTGCGCACCCGATTACTGATCTGACTAGCAATTCATTTACTTGATGCCTGTTGATGACCTGAACCAACCCCCGAAAATAAACATGTATGATACGGCACATAACTTCTAACTTGGAATGCCAACACGCCTTGTTGCTTCGAAGCATGTATACGCCAAGGGCAAGAGGGACCTGCACACCCTGCTGTAATAAGTGTATTGCATGTCTTTATGGGCTTCAACATAAAATTCTTTCTTATAACATACTCCCTCATAAAAGTATGAAATACTTCTTTCGAACGGAATATCACCCCAACGTTCAAGTTATTAGAGTCATCCTCGCTTTCGTCATCGAAAAAGAATCGAGACTCCGAATCTTGGGAACCCATCGAATCGGTCGGAGTCCGCCGGGAAAAGAAGCCTTGGTCATGATTAGACTGCCCATTCTTCTGGCCTTTGGGAGATACTCTTTCATTCGGCTCCTTATTCGGCTTCGCCCCACTGAGACATTTGCCCTTCTAGCATTTTGGGGATACCCTTTCGTTCAGACCCTCGTTCGATTTTATCTCATCCACCCTTTCATTCTTCTTACGTTTCGAGGATATCGTTTCATTACACTCCACGGGCTCCGCCCAATTTTATGATGGGTTCTCGTTTAGCCCTTCCTTCCGCTTCACCCCCTCCACCTTACATCTTTCAAAGTTGCATTCTTCAAATACCTCATCGACCCCTATAACATCATCAACACCATCTGTGCTTGTTTCATCCTCGTCAAAAGAAATACTTTGACCATCTCTGGAGACATTATCTAATTCATAATTTGACAATTCTACCCTGCGATGAACAATCATTAAAGTGATATCAAGTTTAATCGGATATATACTTTAGGGAATAAAATTAGAGAATACATTTCTCAATAATCATTTTAATTTGAACTTGAATAACTTTAATAAATTGTAAACCTACATCAAATTGGTGTTTATCGTAAAACTAAAGAACACATGTGTCCACTAGTACAGACACATCTCGGGATTGTAAATTTTGTCTATTTTTCACTAACCTATCAACTGGATGATTCGTATCATAGCTACTGTAGTCAGAGTTTATTGGTGCAAATCTAGGGCGGTTTACCCCCTGCAAACATCATACTCGTTGTTAGTACCATTGTCATATTAATTCCCTACGATTTTAAGTATAGGCCCAATAGCTATTATGATGTATGAATAAGTAGAATGATTATGTGTTTATCGTAGTTTTTACATCACCTGTCAACTAGATAATTTGTATCATTCCACTGTAGCTAGAGTTTATTGGTGCAAATCTAGGGCGGCTTATCCGCTTGCAAACATCATTCTCATTGTTAGTACCGTTGCCATATCAATTTCCTACGATTTTGAGTATAGGCCCATTAGCTATTATGATATATGAATAAGTAGAATGATTATGTGTTTATCGTAGTTTTTACATCACCTGTCAACTGGATGATTCGTATCATAGCTACTGTAGTCGGAGTTTATTGGTGCAAATCTAGGGCAATTTACCCCCTGCAAACATCATTCTCATTGTTAATACCATTGTCATATCAATTCCCTACAATTTTTAGTATAGGCCCTATCAAAGATAGTACAGACACAATCAACAAAAATAGATTCGTACCTATTACTTGAATTGACGCACTCCTTCAGTTTATAATCTGCTTTTGATGAACTACCTTTGTGGTTTACACCACGACCGAATTGGAGGTCAATTAGAGGTTTATTTATATATATGATAATATATTCATATTCTTTTCCGAAACTATAAACATCTCCTGAAGATCTCCTTCATTCACTAAGTCGAAGACTAGTGATGACTTAGCTACACTGTAATATGAATATTTGAGAATTATAAGGGACTTATCGCCCATCCAATTGCTCATAACACACGTCTCTTATAAGAATTCCCGAAATGAGATGTCCCTTCTCATAGGTTTTTTCCTTTGTTTCCCCTCGTGATAGTTCGCCACATCTTGATCAATAGTGAGTGTCCCGTCATAACGAAAAATAACCGATACTATATCAGTTTCCATCCTTTATATTGTACCTACATATTACATGTCACAAATAAAGAAGCTCATATACCAAATATAACGATAAGTGGGGTTACTCAGTAGCTATGCCCTAACAAAAGTTAACTACTTTAGTGTCGTGCAATTTAACAAACATTTTTTCTTTTCATGTAACAGATATCATTTTACGTCCAAATCATCGACAGAATATTTCTTGAGATTCTTCTGTATTCTGTAGTCAGAATTTTACCTAATATATTCTGTAGTCAGAATTATTCTCCTCCTGCAGAAAACCTAATGTATTATGTAGTCAGAATTTTACTTGATGGGGCCCTTATCCATGGAACCAATGGCCAAGTGTATCTTTTCAATGTATGGATTGCTTCAGATGATAACATTAGTTGTCCCCAAATTAAATTTGTGTGTGCTTTTGGTATTTCAACTTAGTCATAAAATCAAATTCAGATATATGCTAATTGGTTATAAACCCAATTTGCACAAGATCCTATTCCACTCTTCAACCTGTGACCATATATTTTTATTTTTTATATATTTGTGTAAGCTACGTTCAAGTTCGCTCATTGTATTATTAGTAATACTTCTATTGTTAATTTATGAAATCCAGAATCATTGTAGTGTATCTCACTTCTTGGAGTTTATACCGGCTGCAAGTGCTTTTTTATCATGGTCAAATGTTTCTAGGGGATATGCAGTTTAGGCTGTGCCCAGCTCCGATGTCCACCATTCTGAAATGGCATTGCGTGATCAGGTTTGTGCAGATGCCTTTTTAAGATGTTTGCGATTATTAGACGAAAGTACTTCTGAAGCTCTTGCAGTACGGAGGTTTCTTGGACACCGATTACCTGTTGATACCGTTAAAGGCAAATCAGAATGGTACTACAATATACCACAATGTCTTATGTTTAAGTGGCTAATTGCTTCTTTGAGTTCCCATATGATCTGAGGTGCCATAATTTAATTGAGTTTTATAAGCATGCTCCTACTCTTACACATTCAGTTGTTTACCTTTCCATTAGTAGATAAGTGTAATATTACTCATATGCATATCATATTCATTGAGAAGGTGCTGTAATTTTTTATTGTGGCACTTACTTTTTTGTGGTGCTGTAATTAGGGGGATTTTAATTCTAAGCTTGTTTTGTGGTGCTTTGAATTATTTTCTAGCTAAGAAGTCAGTGTGGAGAATCATGTGGTGGAGGGCATAGTGTGGGGGATAAGGAATTGGGGTCTTAGCTATTAGATTTGTGTGCCTAAAGGATTGGCTTCCTGATATGCATTTGAATTTACCTTTGTGTTTGAATTGCCTTTTTAAAGCCTTGTGCAATTTCTCTCACAATTGAAACAAGGAAGGGACTAACAAGTTTGCTCGTCTAAGACTAGTGAACCATGGAAAAAATCTTGTGGGGTCCCATTAGCCAAAACTGAGAACCAAGCTGACAAATAACAGTACTTCATCCATCACCTCATCTATCTCTAAAACTCGTTCTTCAAGAAAATAGTCGAGGCATAAATACCAAATAATATAACCCTTACCCTTATAGAGAGACTTTTTAGTTGCACTGAATATTATCCCTAGCTGATTCACGTCCCAATTCTCATGCATAAATACCAAAAGCAACCTGAGAAAAATTGGTTGCATTTGTAGTAGTGAACCCTTGACCTTTTTAAAGAGGTTAAGTTCGTTGAAGAGCCCTTTCGGAATCTAGATACCATTTGATTCCCCAATTGATTTGATCTGTAGCCAGATCAAGAAGGTATTCAATTTTTTTTATTTTTTTAAAGTCACTGTTGGAGATTTTTGGATTCCGTGAAACACGGTGGCCAATTGAATTATAGAGAATGAGAAAACACTGCTATGACATTCTTTTGGAGGATTGTCCAGATCATAGTGACAAATTGGGGTTTGGGAATAAATCGGCTTGGAAAAAATGTGGAAAATTCCAGAAAGGTGGACCTGGATTTTAGTTTAGTTCTTTAAAGGAATTTTAGTTTTGCAACACATTTGTAGTAATGAAGGTTTCTAGTTTGGCAGTTTTATTCTTTAGCTTAACCATAAAAAAAAGTTATATTCTCTGGCTTCTTTGACCCTTAAATGGATAACTATAAATTTTCACAACTGGAGAACTTGTGTAAGGAAAGATTGCAAATGCTGCTGATCAGCAGAGTTCTTACAACAAGTTGCAATTGCAATTATAAATCTTTCTATATGCACCTATCTAATAGATTTTATTGGCTAGATCAAAGGTGAACCTGGACATTTTTCTAATGCAAAAATGTTTACTGCAATATGGAAAATTGATCTATGAATTCCAACTTTCACTTGTGGTATGCAATGGAAGAATCTAGTTCAAGGGAACTCGTTTATGTGGTTTGGCTTGACTCCAAGCTCCAATGAACCTCATGCATCTAGACTTAACCCTCCTTTCCCTTAGTGAATTTGTCCATATCTATGTCTCTCCGACTCATAAATTGGGGTTTAGAGTTCTATAGATATTTAGTGCATTCATATTTGGACTGCAGATGTTCTCAAAAGTTAGACTACAGACGCAGCTTGTTGGCCAGAGAGCCCCTTTAACCGGAATGGTATCTCCCTGCAGCTATTGGTTGTTTCCAACATCATGATCTAGTTTATCGGATGTTGCTGCTTTATCATTGTTCAATCTCAGTCATCTTTTATTGATTCTTTGACAGGGAAAACTTTTTACTCAAATAATTAAAGTTGAAGGGCCTACTTCACTCTATTTGGGATTTGCACCTGCGCTGATGAGATCACTTATTTACGGAGGTCTCCGATTAGGGTTGTATGAACCGTGCAAGTATATTTGTGACATGACCTTTGGATCCACAACTATCCTGGTGAAAGTTGCTTCTGGAGCATTCTCTAGTGCTACTGCAATTGCATTTACCAATCCTACAGAAGTTCTGATGGTCAAAATTCTGCCATGTAAAGCTCCTGAAGCCTTGTTTTAGAATCTTGTTTCAAAGTGGTTTCTTTTTTTTTTGTCTTTTTTCTTATATCAGGTTCGGTTATAGATGAATTCAAATTTGGGGAGAAGGGGACCTTTTAGAGAACTTGACAGGATTCTATATATTAGCTGTTTTTTTTAATGTTAATCTAATTGCAGTTGATGCATGTGAGTAGAGCAACCTATGGAAAGAAGATAATATATTGTTTCTTTTAGGAATCAAGTGTCATATATCATATCAAGTGAAGCTAATAAAATAGCAGCTGATACACCATCTAAGCCCTCTGATTTCCCTATAACCCAGATTGGATTAAACTGGCAGCTAGTCCTATCCTGCCTTTATTTTTCACTAGGATTTGTACATGAAAATGACTTTACCAGATTTTATTGCACAATGTTGCTTATATGCAAGAATCTACAATGCATTCCATTTTTGAGATTTTTTTGGAGTGACAAAGTTTAATAGTAAAGCTCCAAAATGGTATGACCAAGGTCCTGTGACAAAGGGGATTTTAACCAAAACACATCCAATGTGTTAAAAGTAAAGGAAATTGACTGTAATTTCATTCTTTCCAAGTGAGACATTGGTAGGAAACTAAAGTAATCACCCAGCTTCCATGAGAGAACTGATTTGAATTTGCTTATCTTTTTAAGCAAGTGCGCCTTTAATTCAAACGCTTTGGTATACTACTACAACACTGATGAATTGTGCTGGGCATAATACACATGTTTGCAGCTACAACACTGACCAGTTGGCATCTGATGGTCACCTTCTGCACTGTCCACGTGGCGCAGCGTTTTAATCTGTTTGAAACCAAATCCATAGACTTCAAGACAGTCATGCTCTTCGGCATTCTAAACAGCGTCTCCATTGGACTCCTAAACCTCATTCTTGGCTTCAACTCTGTTGGCTTCTATCAGGTCTACTACTTGCCCAATTCATCATGCACACGCCTCTCCACCTAATTTATTTCTATTTGGTACACTGGCTGTGTGCCCACACTGATCTATTTCTATTTGGTAAATGGTACTCATGTTATATTTCCAAGCATTAGTATATATACATGTGATCAGTTTGTCTTAGCGACAAGACACCTCAAGTTTTACCTATATCTCCCACTGTACACGTGGCACAATTTTTCATTCATGCATAGTTTGTTGGCAGGTCATCACTTGAATGGTCAATGCGAAATCACTTCTATCAGCTAGTTATAACTGTCTGGCATAGACCCCTTTCTGCTGATTGCCCAATCAGTGCAGGCTCTTTGGGCAGACCTTTAGTGGGCTCCAATTCTGCTTAGTTTAGCAGAGCCTCTATACTTAGCTGTAGTAATTAGCATATTTACCACTTACTAACATTGAGGATGTACTTGGGAGCTTTGACCAAACAGATATGTTATATGACAATTCTGGTTTGCCGACTAATTCTCTGCTGAAACGATCATACAACTATACATTCCATTCTCTTGACATGAACAATTCAAAAGTAGATCTAACGATGCGTACCATCAATAGCAATAGGATTGAAGCTGGAATAAAATCGACACCAATTTTTGTGTCCTGATCAAAGTGACATGCAATGCGTAGAAAATATAATGCTCCATAGGTAAACTAACCTACTCCTTTTTTCAATATAGTGCCTCATAAATAATGCGACTTAAACTGTGTATTATAAAATTTTGTAGATATGCAATTCTTATTATACACTTAGGCATTGGGAGTCTAAATTTTTGACAGTTTGAAGGGCTAAATGTGATTCAAACCACATAAAACATATTTGAGGCCACATGCTAAAGAGAACCTGAAAAGAAATTAGAGCATGAAGAAAACCAGATGCTTGATCAGGTATGCTTATCCTTCATATATATGTGCCGTGTTTTTACCTTTGTTCCAAGTTGCAGCTAATTCAATGCCAACTGGATTTTTCTATCTTTAGAAAAGAAGGAACTTTATATAAGTTGGTTTTATTAGGACTTAACTTGTAATTTTATTCTTGCAACAGAATCATACTTCAAAGAAACAACAGACAAATGAGAATAATTTATTGCTGTGTGAAGATGGTTTTGGATGCAGAGGATCCGAATCCGATTCGTCGATATGTCCTCCATTCTTCCACTTCCAGGTCAGTGTTTGATTAGTATCATGCAGCTGTCACCTGCTCCATTGATTTTAATTGAGCAAAGGATTTAAGCATGTCTGTCCATTTCTACTAATTTTCATTCATCCTTCTTTTTTATTTGGTTTCTGTCTCATTGAATATATCGGATTTATCATGTAGCCTGTGTAGGAAGCAAATTCGGTTTACGGAACCCAAACCGGATATTTTGGTTTTCTTTGAGTTCAGCCGGAACTGAACACGAATTGGTTCGGTTTCGGTTCTTTTTTTTTTTTTTTTTTTTTTTTTTTAAGTTTATTAAACTGAAAACCTAAAGTATCGGTTTTTCCCGGGTCAGTTATGGTTTGATTTTGGTTTTCACCACCCAAAATTGAAAATTGAACAACAGAATCAGTTCGGACAGGGTTTGGTTTGCATGGTTTTCAGGTCAAAACTTGCATCCCTATGCAAATATATTCTAATTTTTTTTATCACATGAGAGGAAACTTATTATTTTTTGCAGGCTACAAATATATTCTAATTTTTTTTCAAACCATAAACCGTCAGATTTGAGGGGTTTCTAATTTTTTTTATCACATGAGAGGAAACTTATTATTTTTTGCAGGCTACAAATACATTCTAATTTTTTTTAAAACCATAAACCATCAGATTTGAGGGGTTTCTTGAATCCTTAAAAGAAAAGAAAAAAGAAAAAACAAGAGAGCAAATATTGATGGGTTTCAAGAAAACTGATCCAACAAGGGTTTCATATTGATAGTTTCATACTTTCATGAAAAAGAAAAAATAAAACAGAGAAATATCAATAGTAATAAGAGTAAAATTATTTTTCTTGCTAAGAAGGGGTAATAATTTCCTTAAGAAACGAAGAGATGTCTTGCTTCGAAACTCCTTCCAAGCTGTAGAAGAATCCAAAATCCTAATTGATGTTCTGCTCGCCTCGCCCTCGCTAAAAGCTATGCTAATCGATGCTCTGCTTGCCCCAGACTGTGATGAACAAGTGCAGGCGACAGAGGAGGGAGGGGGATAGAGAAACGGAAGGGCCATAGAGGAGAGGGAGCTACGCAGGAAAATCGAAGGAAAAAAAACCCAATGTATGCTTTTGAAGTACCCTTTATAGAAGGGCATTTCAGTAAACTTGTGTGGATGTAATTCGTGGCACGTGTGTCAATTTTAGCAATCTCACGGAAATCAGAAGTTCTGAAAGCAACATATGCCCGATCCTCTAAAACGTTTGCAGCCTGTATATTAGGCTAAAACGTTTCTTTTTCAGGGTTGTTTTTCTAAAGTGCCCTTTGGTAGTTCCTACTATATTTGTGCCCCTGGAGAGGATTATAGGTGTTATAGCTTTTATTAATAGTAATAATATTGAGTGAGATATAAATGTTGCTAATTTAAATAAGTCATCTCACCAGTCAATTGCAATAGGTATCCCATATGTCCTCCGCAAGGACCTCTTTTTTACGTTGATCCCATCCAGAATCACTTGTGTTGAGGATATCTTTCATTTAAGCGTAATGTGTTGTCACTATTCTCAAGTGGTTGTAACTCTTGCCTTTCGTCAGCTCATCGGTCTTCCCAATGAAGCAATGGTGAGATCAGAGCTTAGTAGCCAGCTCTAACCACACATTTTTTTGCCATGACCCATTAGCCAATTTCCGGCCTAAGTGAAACTGGTCAACCATTTCACTTTTGAAGATCTCCTCCATTTTAGGAGTTCACATGAAATTCTTCCCCTCATCATCTAACTCCTTCGCAACTCCTTTACCCTTAGAATCCCTACTAGACATTGTTGTTGGATCGAGTCCGGTACATGGTAAAACTCATGTTAAAAAGGAACAACACCAATATTGCAACTGGGCATCAGAAATGCACCCTACATGTTCATTTATCAGTACCACACATAACCTTCTCTATTTTGCTCTATCAAAAAAAAATTCAATCAATTTTGGGATTGAGATTTGAGTTGTTTTTTTGTAATTCAATTATAAGGAAAGGAGCCTGGTACACCCATAGCACATTGATTTTGGTCTTATGTTCTGTTTGAAAGGGATTTGGTTCTATTTCAAATCTAACGAACCATAAAGAGTTCTTTTGGCCCATTGATTGTGGACATCAACTATCCTAAATGGCAGTGATTCAAAATGGCTCTTATCATTCTCCCCTGCTGTATAAACGAAAAACCCCAACGCCAAGATGGGAATGTGATTTCTGCACTTTTAAATGGTTGTTGTATATGGGAAGAACCTATAAGCACTCACTATAATTTTTGTGGCTCTGTTTAAGCATTCTCAACTATGGGAAGAACCTATAAGCATTCTCTGTATTTGGGAAGAACCTATAAGCATTATCAACTACTGCATAAAACTACACCATCTAGTATAACAATAGCTGTTTTAAATGGCCATTCTGATGCACCTTCTAGTATAACAGTAGCTGCATAAAACTACACCATCTAGTATCAGGTGTTGGTGTTCCAATATGTTGTTGTAAAAATTTAAAATCAGTATAACATCAGCTGCATAAAATTACACCATCTGAGTATAATAGCAGCAGCTAGTATAACAGCAGCAGCATAAAACTACACCATCTAGTATAACAGAAGCTATTTCAATATGTTGTTGTATTCTAGTATAATCAGTATAACAGCAGCTGCATAAGACTACACCATTTAATATAACAGCAGTAGCTAGTATAACAGCCTCAGCTAGTATAACAACAGCTACACATATACACCATCTAGTATAATAGAAGCTAGTATAACAATAGCTTCTTGTATACACCATCTAGTATGATAGCAGCTTCTACAAATTTCTGAAAACTACAGTAATATCATAATTTCTTGTTCCATCTAGTATAACAGCAGCTGTTCCAAAGTACAGTAATCTCATAATTTGCAATTCAATTATAAACAGAAACAATGTTGAGGTCTTCCAAAATTAATCAATTTCTAAAAACCAGAGACTTGATCTGATGCAAAGAATCTGACAATTTCGAAAATTAAGGACCTCAATTCTGTGTACAACATACTTAGATGGCCTACTACCAAGTGATTGTTGACATGAGCTGTTATAAATAGCTTTGATATCATCCTAATCTGTGTATAACAGCCAACTAAGTCCCTTTTTCAAAAAACTGCATTATTGACATCAGCTCTTTTAAATGGCTCTGATTCAAGAAATCTGAGCCATTCTCAAGAAATCATTTATATAGAAGATGGACCTAGAAGCCAAAGTAAAACAAATTGCAACTCAATTAAAAAAAAATAGAGAGCTCCCAAAACATTAGCAATATTTAAAATCTGAGACTTAATGTGACACAAAGAATCTGAGGCCATAAAACAAAGAGGAGTTTTTCTTGTCTACATAAGTTACTTAAGACTCCAAAAATAGGATAAATTGTTGACATCAGTTGTTTTAAAGGGCAAAGTCTCAAGAAATTTGACCCATTCTCAAGAAATTTGTATAAAAGATGCACCTAGATGCCAAAAATTAAGTAATTTGAGACCCATTTTGATGCAAAAAAAACTCGGGTCATAAAACAAAGATGAATTTTTGGTTGTGTACAACGACAAACTAAGATGCTCTACTACCAAGTGATTATTGACATCAGATTCATTATAAATAGCTCTGATATCTCATCCAAGTCTGTGTATAGCAGCAAACTAAGATAGTAAAAAATATGAGCCATTTTGATGCAAATAATCTGAGGTCATAAAAGAAACACGAGTTTCACTACAAAAAATAAGACTATTAGCGGCACAAAAAATTGTCATTATCAACAAAAAAACATGTTGTTTCAATAGCGACAGGACTAGTAGCCACAGTTTTTTGGTTAATAGCGGCAATTTTTGGTGCCGCTAATAGTCTTATTTTTTGTAGTGTTTCTTCTCTGTACAACTAGAAACCATTTTAAGATGGTCAAGAATCTGAGATTGTTGACATCAACTTAATGAAATGGCTGTGATTGAAGAAATCTTAGCCATTCCCTTTCTAATAAATATTTATAAAAGAAGGACCATTGAGCCAAAAATTAAATAAATTGCAATTGAATTGAAAATACAAAATTTGGGAGCTCTTAAAATTATTTAAAAGTTTAAAATCTTAAAATCAGAGACCCTTTCTGAGGCAAAAAAATAGAGGTCTTCCAAAGTTAATACTGTTTCCTGTGAACCAAACAGCAACCTAAGATTTTGAATCTGTCAGCTGAATGTTGACATCTTGCTGTTTTAAATGGCTCCGATTCTATTAAATCTGAGTCATTCTTAAGAAAGAACCTATAAAAGAAAAACCTCTAAGTCAGAATAATTGGATGTATGCAAAATGGTATTTTTTTTTTTTTAAATCTGACAGCTCCCAGAATTATAAAAACCTAAAAAATCAGAGACCCCTTCTAATGCTACAAATTTGAGGTCCCCCAAAATTATAAAAAAATTGTATATAACAGCAATACAAGATGCTCTAGGTGCTCAACTTATTATAGGCATCAGCTGTTCTAAATGGCAATTCAATTCTAAAAATTTGAGCCATTCTTCCAAAATTATAAAAAAAAACTAAAACACACAGATCCATTATCATGCAAAAATATCAGGTGATTGTACCTTGAAGCAAACTGGGATACCAAAAAACTCATTCAAATTCAAAAGGGCTACCAAATTCAGAGTATAACAGCAAAATAAAGAAAAAAACCCATGTATGTACCTTGAAGCTGTTTTTTTTTTGTTCTTGGGTTGGCTTTAGCTGATGGTAAACAAGAAGAAGAAGAAGATATAAACCCAGATCATAAACCCCGAGAACACAGAAATTGCAAAGAAGGGAAGTTACATGCTAATGCAAAAGGTTTATTGTTGTAGTGTCCCTCCCATCAGGCACCCCAATTTACAGAGGCCCCATCCTATCCACCGACATATGTATATCTTGGGGCAGAGCTAACTCATAGCCACCAGTGATGGCTATGAGGACTAATGGCAGACCTATCCCTCCCCTAAAATCCATCAGCTGAAAGACACCATGGGAACTAAGACTATTGTGAGCCCCACAGGTGTTTACACAATGCAGGTCCATTGCCAGCTGCAGCTACAGGGAAGTGCGAGTGAAGAGTCTCTTCTTGCCTTGTTTGAAAAAGTCCCCAAGCTGGCTTTTTGGGCTTGATGACCAGCTTCAAGGTGGCTACAATGGTGTATTACCAATGGCACTTCTTTCTCTATCATAAATGTCAAATCACTAGTTCTAAAATGTCAAATCAGGTGTTAATGGTGTGTACCACTTCTCTTAAATGGCAAAACTACTCCTTTAAATGCCAAAGCCCTATACATTTAAATGACAGTTTACCAGAAGTAAGGACGTTGGCTGGCGCTGATCTTATATAAGAATCAATCCAGTGATTCATCTTCTGTGTACTGTAGTATCACAAGCTCAGAAACTGGGCTTTCCTGAGAAAAATCCACTGAAAACAATGTCTCTTTCTCAGGAAAGTGCAAGGAAAACCCACAGCCCAAGAAAAACTCACGAACGCAAGAAACTTTCAGAAAATGCAAGGAAACACTATTTTCCGCAGAAAGTCTTAGTTTCTAAGACTTTCTTCGCTCTCAAACAAGCCTTAAGGGAATGGATGAACCCTTAAAGGATGAGTGTAAGGGCACGTTTGTTTCGGCGCAATATGCACCCTCTGTAATAAACTTTGCATGTAATTTTTTTATAACTGGATTACATGCAAAATTCACTTTGCATGTAAAATTTGGGTGTAAAATGGTTGTTCTTTTAGGTGTAAAATCCACTTTTTTTATGTTTTTTTACATTACAGTCAAAAGAACAACTTGTGTAATATATTTAAATTTTTGTGAAAATTGACATTCCACATTCACCGTTTCTAGTATCCAACTTTATCGGGCACTATGGGCAATGGCGGAGCCATGGTTTTTCTGATGGGGTATCTCATGAAGATCGATTGGCTCAACTGCTCAATCCTTAAAGTGCATTAAAGATTTTTATTTAACGATGGAGGGTCCTTGAGCCCTCCATCAAATAACGTGGCTCTGCCACTAATGATGGACATGTCCAATGTTATCAAAATTTCACGTGTGACATCTCAGTACTGTCATTGATTCCCCTATTGGTTTACATTTGATCGTAGCCCATCAATGTATTGAAGTTCAATTTGCCCAAAAATTGATGTTTTCTTCGGATTTGAATCATACCATCTATTTAGTACAATATCTAATCGTCTCCCAGTATATGGCTGGTATTAAATTTCATCTATCAGATGGTTCACAGATCAGATTGAGGGGGAAGATATTGGGCCAACAGATCACTAAAATAGCTTTTAGAAGCTGTTGAGTATATGTATTCAACATAAGAATTTTTATCCACAGCCAAGTTTTTCATCGTTAGAAAAATTGACTGCCTTACATGGGATGATGGAGATCTTTTTCTAGGCCCAATCTTCCACATAACAGGCCTGAGATCATGACTCTCCTATTGGACGCTCATAGACTACTACATCACCGGCCAATGAGAGTAAGAACACGTATTCTTTTACCTTTTTTATGGGAAAGCTAAGTTTAAGTTGTGTACCCCGGAGGAGATGAGAGATGATTCCAAGCAGTTTGGCGATGGTTTGAAGCTGCCGAAGCTCCTCTAATTGAGTAACAATTCCTCAGCCATTTTCAGGTTTAGCTTTTATTTGAATTTGATAACACTAATGTATGCAGCCAAAGTACCATTGGCTATTAAAATTTCTGAAGAAAAATTCTCATTACCTCATTGTTGTTGTCCCAACTCGGTTCATTCAACCAAATCATCACCGTTAGATCAAGAGAAGCCACTTCGGAATTTGATTGAACACTTCTCCGAAATACTTTTCAAGCAAGAGTGACAACAATAAAATAGAGTTCATCCCAAGCAAGTAAGAATAGTCTTACAAAAAAAATCTGAACAAAAGAAAAACAACAAAAACAAGAACAGAGGATGAATCTATAGTTGTGTAGCTGTAAGAAATTTAATGGTTGCTTTGTTAGCATCAGTGGCTGCTTCAAAATTTGAGATGTTGTTTGAAGAGGGTCCAATCTCTGTGATGTGTGGCTGTGTGCCATGTGGAATAAAAACTAATCGTTTGAAGGTATGCCCATGAACTCAAGATCCCTTGAGTGCAGGATTAGAGAGAAAAACAATCTCCATCGTCTAAGTCAAAGCACTCAATGGTTTTTGGTGTAGGTGCCATCGAAGATTTCATAGGCGTTAATAAAGCTACCTTTAGAGTTTGATAAACTTGAAGTGAGAAGATACTCTTTTTTTTCTAATATTTTTAGACATAATAACCCCTTTTGTTAGATTATTCGTATCACTGTTATCAATGGCATAATTTCCTTAAAAGAAATATGTAAGATCTACTAAGATCAAATGAGTAACTATTTGGTGATGGTCATACCACAATCCTTCCCATGTCTAAGTTTATAAGGGAAGGAGATCACCCCTTTCATTCTAGAGTGATGAAGGGATGGTATCATTTGAACCTCTTTTTCATGCTTTTTATGAGGTCCGGAGAAAGCAGGAGAAAGCAGCAATTAATAAGATTTTCCCAATCCTCCCTTCCTGAAAGGAAAAATGTGTTTTTTTTTATTTGCGAAGGAATCCATCAGTAGAACCAGTGGAAAATCATCTTAGACGAGGCATTGGGTAGAGATCAGCGGCAGCAGGATGGAGATAGAACCCACTGCATAAGTTGTGGCGTACGAGTAACAGTAGAGACAAGTGCATTTGATCGAGCAAAGGCGTCAGTAGCAGAAGCGGTTGAGCCACCACGTGCCCTTATTTATATTATTTGTGTAGTTAACCATTTAGGAGAGACGGTGTTTCGCTAGATTTTCAGGATAGTATTAGAGTTAACCATAGAATTCAACTTGATCGATCCACTAAAAATATGTAGATTTGTCGTGATTATGAGGCAGATTCGACCCCTAAGTATTATAACCTCAAGGGATTTGGCGTGGAAAGTAATAAGAAATTCAACGGGCCTAACTCAATATCACAAAATCGGCCTGTAAGATAAGATTTGCCCAAAATATAAAGAGCTCAAAAAGGGTCAACTCATAGCTGATGTGAGACAAATCCAATAGAAAGCCAGAGAATTGAGTTTGAATCCCCCATCCTCAGGCCACCCTAGGGATTTACATCCCATTCTGACCTACCATTAGCTAACTTGGGGTGCGCACCCCTAAAATAGACTTATCTACCTTTCGATGGTGTATAATAATACACCTACGAGTTCTTCAAACTTAAAATTCCGTCCTCACAAGATAGGTAAATCTTGTTGTTAGAAATGATTCATATTTTTTTTAAGGAGTAGCAGAGATGATTAACTAAAAGCTCCGAATCAGAGCTCCCGACTTGAAGTTGTGTATTTTCTCCTAAAACTTCGCAAAACAGAATCTAAGTTAATAAATTTTAGAATAATATTGAACCTTAGATCTTAAGGTCTTAATTGAAAATTACTTATATGGCTAGTATAGGAGATATTTATATGTTATTTAATGATGGATAGTATAATCTATAAAAAAAATTGTGCTCGGAATAATGAAACTATCATTTGATAAATTTGTCATGTTCATAGGAAAAGATTGACCTTAGAAAATATGACAATCAAAATAACGCACAAATAAGCAATCACAAACACATGGATTTACGTGGGCAATTTACCTATGTCCACGGGTGATGCTAAGTTCCTTTCACTGATTTGTGAAAATTAGGGTTACAGATCTCACCTCACTCGATACAAAATCGAGTTTCCTTCAGTATAACTCTAATATATAATTAGAGTTTATATCTAATCCAAAGTATAACCGTCCCGTATAACTGCTCAACTCGGCTGGGTCAGGCATACAATCCAACCTGTTGATCAATAACACCAACAAAATTCAAGGCACAATCTCAACAACCTCTAGATGAGATATTAAGTAAAACTTTTAATGTGTAAAGAATTGACTATTTTCATAAATAAAAAAATAAAGGAAGTTGTAGTAGACTTCAATATCTTTGCAAAGGTATATAACATTCCAATGGCAAAGCCCAATAACCTAACCAATTAGAAGATCTGCTGTTGAAGCATTCAGTAACTACCCTTGAGACCTATAAGACATTTTTACCTCGTTAAGTTATCTTCTAACCAACTAAGTGCTCGTCAATTGCAGCTTACAGTTCAAAGGCGCATTACTGCTATTTTGGAACTAGTATTCAAGAAATCTAAGCAGAACATTGAAATTTTTGTATAAGTTTCTTTAATTTTATGAAGTGAGCATTGATAACTTATGATGTGAATACTAATCACTATTAATTTTATGAAGTAAGCATCGATGCTCTGGTATATTTCATTCACATGTGCATGTTTGATTGCATAACACTCTCATATGGAGGAAATAGAGTTTAATGCATTATTTACTTGTACACTTGCCTTGTTTAATTTTCTATTTTATATATATATATTTATTTTTTTTGATAATCTGGGTATCCGGGCCTCTTAGAGCACCCGCCTAATCCCAGGGGCACATGCGCACCCCAAATTCAGCACATGTCAGGTCAGCATAGGATATAAATCCCTAGGGTGGCCTCAAGGGGGGGAGGAGATTCGAACTCAGGTTTCCTGCTTTTGGAAGCAGGTACCTGGCTAGCTCACCTAACCCTTGAGGTTCATGCTATCATATATTCTTCTCTCCAACTCTTGTTGAAAATATGGTGATCTTATGGTGAACAAGTATTTTCTAACTTCAAAATTTCATAGCCTGTTGAGTTTCGCAATTCACCTTTTTAAATTTTTAGAGTCTTAATCCACATCAGTAATACGGGATGAATTGGCAAGGATCTGAAGATGGCTCTTGTTGGCTTGTTATGGTTTCACTTAGTTGGATCGCTTTTTGGATCGGGTCAGGGAACTCTGCCATGTTTTGAAAATACTTTTTTTGAACAATGTGTAAATGTTTTGATGTTTCTTATTTTATGGGTTTGTTATAAGAAAATTGCAAATGGCAGGCAGGTTTTGTGCAGGCGGCACGTGATGTGATGTGACTGGCTGCCCCGACCTGCATTGCTTGGGGGCCTTACTGCACCTGCGGCTAATTGTGTCACACTACATCAGTCGCCTACACTTTGTCTGCACAAAAATTGCCTACCAAATAACACTTTCCTTTGTAATATGAGCCATATAGTAAGTAACTAAGTACTCTTTAAAACAGTTGAGACATGGCTCTGTTTTTTGTTTTTTTTTCAGGTGGTATGATGGGTCCCGACCTTAACTTTTATGTAGTTTAAATTTCTTTGATTGGTCCTATGGTCTGATTCGGACCTTTAAGAACCTGATAATTTGGAGTAAGGACCACACAATTTTTAATAGACGAAAATCATTGCCTGAATTGAATTATACGATGGAGATTGTCCTTGCTCCAATATTCCCCACGATAAATCTTAAGATCATCGCACGCCTATTTGACAGTTAGATGTTGATTCCACATTATACACTCCCCTAACAGTGAAGGTCAACTCTTTTGCCCATGATCTAGGTCACTTTTAGGGATGTGTGCAATGTGTAATTCAAAATTTGACATAGGTGCGACATAATCTTAAGATATATTTTTGGAAAATTGAGACAAAAAACAATCTTCATTGTCTGATTCAAATCATCAATGGTTTTCATTGGTGAAAAACTGTAAAAGGACAAGATTGTTAAGGCTGACTACTTTAGGAACAGGTTCGCTGCTTGCGCCTCTGGGAGAGTTAAAAGATTCCATAATTGAGTGATCTCTGCCTCCCATGGGGGTGCCATCACCAATCATGATGGAGAACTGCTCGATTCTATTGGCTTCCATCTCCATGACTGCTCCCACAATGAGGCCAAGCTTCTTTGTCTTGGATCAATGGAGAAGCTCCCATCCCTTGCGGTATGCACATGTTTTTTACAACATCAAATGGCTTCTCGCTAGTAAACATGTGATTTTTTCGCATGTTCTTAGGTCTGATGACGCTATTGCTGACTCTTTTGCTAATCCTGGTGCCGATATGGAGCCCAAGGGCATTAGCTAAGTTCTGTTGTCGTTTTCCTGCATCTTTGGGTGGGCTCGACTAGTCTCTTGTTGAATTTGGAAAAGAAGCTAATGAGGTAAGGAGCTGTGTTACCAAATATTAAAGTAATTTTTCGTGCCAGAGTCAAAAAGTAAAAGGGCTGCTCTTTGCCCCCAAAAGAGGTTACCCAAATGCAGCCTAAACTACTGTCAAATATGACCGCTTTATCAATGACTACTCCACACACTAAAACTCAAGGCAAGGGTTGCGTACCAACCAGACTGTTAGATGCAGGCAGGCTTTAAGAGCCCATAAAAATTTTGTGCATCTCAATGTCTGTTATGTTTAAAGCGTAATATGTCAACTTTCAGAGGCCGACCTCACCCAATTTGGGGCAAGTTCAGGCGTAAATATTAAGTTAATGCTCGAATGTTGCCCGAATGTTCCTGAGCTAAATCCGGCCCAATTTGTAGTCAGGCCGAACTTATGGCTAAAAATAATTGTGCCTACCAAAACTGTCTTGGCCTGACCTGACCATTGGGTTCGGGCCTAATTTTTAAGGCTGAAAATAATCGGACTCTCAAAGAGCCCGGCCTGTTTACAGCCCTACCACAACTTATGTATCGAACATTGGTGGATTGAAGGTCCACGTGCTGTAAAATGTGGATGTCATGCGTGCGTATAGGTGGATCATGTATTAGTCAAAAATGATTCTATAATGCGGGATTAAACACTTAATAAGAATTAAAACTGAAATATATAAGAAATTATACCTCCAGCCATTGATGCTTCCTCAGACTTTCTCACTATTTCTCTCTCTCTTTATCTCTCACGGTTTTGACACTTCCAAACTCTACTCACTCTAATTAGATAGTGTAAACTGAATGGGCTTGAGTATGTGAGTTTGGGGATCAAACCTTGGTATTTATAGTCAAATCTTTCATCAAGCCTTAGTGGTTACATGTCCTACAACATGGGAAGCTTCCACAACTTCCAACTTCATGGGTAGTTCCCACAACTTCCAATAACATGGGTAGCTTCAACAACTTCCAACTTCATGGGTAGTTTCCACCACTTCCAATATCATGGGTAGCCTCCACAACTTTTAACTTCATGGGTAGTTCCCACAACTTCCAATATCATGAGTAGTTCCCACAATATCATGGGTAGCTTCCACAACTACAAAAGTAATGGAGACTAGGAGTGGACCACTTCAAGAGCTCCTTAAATTAAGGAGAGTTGGAGACCTCTTTGAGAAATTGTCAACATTCTCCCACTTGGTCCACACTTCTAATGTCTCATCTTGAACCCATCGATAATCTGTATTGAGTAATAAGTACATAAATTATGGCGATGAGTCCTCTAATGACAAGTATTACCATCCATATATTACTATGTATTTATAACTTATGTGGCAACAATTTCTTAATAAATACACCCTATGTTTATTCTTGGTCCAACACAGATGAATTTTCTCAAAATTAAATTAAGGTGCACATCTATATAAAAAAAATATCATAATAATTAAGAATTTCTATAAAATGACATTATCATTACAATGAAAAATTACATAATGGAACCAAGTCCCATATTTGCTACATGATCCTTGAATTTAAACGGTGGCATGCCCTTAGTCAAAGGATCAGCGATCATTAGCTCAATGCTGACGTACTCAATGATCACTTTCTTTTCTTTAACGCGTTCCCTTATGGCTAAATACTTAATATTGATGTGTTTACTTCGACTCCCACTTTTATTGTTCTTAGCCATAAAAACAGCAGCTGAATTATCATAATACATTCTCAATGGCCTAGAGATAGAATCCATAATTCTAAGCCCAGAAATGAAACTCTTAAGTCATACACCATGTGAAGTAGCCTCACAACAAGAGACGAATTCGGCTTCGATAGTGGAAGTTGTAGTCAAAGTTTGTTTGGCACTCCTCCATGATACATCTCTATCAGCTATCAAAAATATGTATCCTGATGTTGATTTGCGTGAATCAATGCAACCAGCAAAATCAGAATCTGAGTAGCCAATAACTTTCAGATTATATGTCCGTCTATACATAAGCATGTAGTCTTTGGTTCCTTGAAGGTATCTCATTACTTTCTTTACAGCTCTCCAATGGTCTAAACATGGATCACTCGGATATCGTCCCAACATTCTCACAACAAATGTAATGTCAGGTTTTGTGCAGACTTGAGCATATTTTAGGCTTTCGACAGCAAAAGCATATGGAATGTTCTTCATTTGTTTCCTTTCAAGGTTGTTCTTAGGGAATTAGTTCAAATTGAACCTATCACCCTTCACAATGGGGCTACAATTGGTGAACAATCCTTCATACGAAATCTCTCTAAAACTTTATTAATATAGGCTTCCTGAGATAGACCTAAGATACCTCGAGATCTGTCTCTATGGATCCTAATGTCAATAATATAAAATGCCTCACTCATATCCTTCATATCGAATTTTCTAAAGATAAAATATTTCACCTCATGCAGAAAACTCTTATTATTTAGCTGCTAGTAAAATATCATCCACATATAAAATAAGAAAACAGACTCTACTCCCATTGACCTTCTGGTATATACATTGATCCATAATTTTTTCTACAAAATCAAATGAAGAAATTACATTATGAAATTTTAAATACCATTGGCGGATGCTTGTTTTAAACAGTATATGAATTTCCTGAGCTTGCACACTAATTGCTCACCATCACTAGAGGGGAATCTTTTAGATTGTTTCATGTAAACCTCCTCCTCTAGATCTCCATTAAGAAATATCGTTTTCACTTTCATTTGTTGCAACTCTAAGTCAAAATGGGCTATGGATGCCAAAATAACATAAGAAATCTTTCTTAGATACAGGGGAAAAAGTCTCTGTGTAATCGATTCCTTCTTTCTGAGTGAATCCTTTAACAACGAATTTTGCCTTGTATCTATCAATGTTACCCAACGAATCTTTCTTTGTTTTAATGACCCATTTACATCCAATGATTTTTACACTATTAGGCAACTCAACAAGATCCCAGACTCTGTTACTCTTCATAGAATTCATCCCTTCCTTCATGACATTGTACCATAATTCTGATTCTTTGCAACTCATAGTTTGTGAAAAAGACTGGAGATCATTTTCGGCTTCAATGTTGTAGTCAGATTCTTATAAATACACAACATAATCATCAGGAATTGTTGATCTCCTTGATCTAATAGATCTTCTTAATATTATACCATCATCTTCCTGGGAAGTATACAGTTCAACTTGTTGTTCAACACCAGTTTGAACTACCTGATTTATTGGAATTTCGTCAGCAGCTTGTGGAATTTCAATGATTGGTTGTTCAACACCAGTTTGAACTTGAGGGGGGCTATAAACAATAATCAATCTATCACTTAAGGTAGAAGGTTGAGATTCTGAATAATCCTTCTCAGAAACTATGTTCCTAATTTGATCGCTCCCACTAATCAAGTCATTTTCAAGAAACTTTGCATTTCTTGATTCCACAATCCTAGTGATGTGAGATGGACAATAAAATCTGTAACCTTTAGACCGTTCAGCATATCCAATGAAATACCCACTGATAGTCTGTCGGTCCAACTTCTTCTCTTATGGATTATAAATTCTTACTTTAGACGGGCATCCCCAAACGCGCATATGTCGCAAACTCAGTTTCCAACCTTTTCATAATTCAAATGGCATTTTAGAAACAGCCTTGATTGGAACTCGGTTTAATATATACACTATCGTCTTAAGTGCTTCAGCCCACAAGAATTTAGGAAGATCAGAGTTGCTAAGCATAGTCCGAACCATGTCCAATAATGTTCGATTTTTTTTTTCTGCTATATCATTCTAGTTCGGTGAATCAGGCATGGTGTATTGGGCAATAATCGCATGTTCGTGAAGAAACTTTGCAAATGGCCCAGGTGTTTGTCCATCTTCTATGTATCTACCATAATATTCTCCACCTTTATCTTATCTCACGATCTTAATTTGCTTACAGCATTATTTCTCTACTTCAGCCTTAAAAACTTTAAAGGCATCTAATGTTTCATTCTTATTATAAAGCATGTAGAGATTCATATATCGTGAGTAATCATCTATAAAGGAGATGAAGTACTTCTAACCATGTGAGTCCATCATATATCAGTATGTATGATCTTTAATATGTTTGAACTCCTATTGACACATTTCTTTGACTTGTTGGTCTGCTTTTCCTTTATGCAGTCCACACAAGTCTCAAAATCAGTAAAATCTAGGATATTAAGTACCCCTTCATTTACTAATCTTTTAATTCTTTCTATGGAGATATGACCTAATCTTCGATGCCATAATGTAGAAGAATCCTCATTAATAACACATCTTTTAGAGCCAGTGTGAACATGCATTGAATCATAAGTGGCATTATTTTATAAATTAATGCAGTAAAGACCATCAGATATAGTATCATTCCCAACACAATCAGATTTATAAAATAGACTGAATAATGAATATGAAAAATTAAAGGAATATTTAAAAGGTACAAGCCTTAAAACTGAAATCAAGTTTCTAGAAAAACTTGGAACATAAAAGGTCTTTTCCAACTTTAAAACAAAACCACTACTTAAAATTAAATTGCAAGTTCCTGTAACTTCCACATACGAGCCCATCTTGTTCCCTGATAAGATGCTTTGCTCACTTCCCACTGGCTTTCTTAGGCTTTGTAAACCCTGCAAGGAATTGGAAATGTGGATTGTTGATCCAGAATCAATCCACCATGTGTTAATATTGACTTTAATCATATTAGATTCATAACAAACAAATGAGGTTGGATTACCTTTGTCCGCAAGTCATTTCTGAAACTTGGCGCATTCCTTCTTCATGTGTCCTTTCTTTTTATAGAAGAAACACTTGGAATCTTTCTTAATATCAGCTTGGGGAGGTATTTTACCTTTCCCTTTCTTATTGGCTTGAGATTTTCCCTTTCCATGTATTGCCAACATTGCACTTTCTCCATGTTCCATCACCAGTCTCCCTTCCTCTTGAACACACATGGTCATAAGTTCATTAATTAACCAATTATCCTTATGTGTGTTGTATGAGATTTTGAAGGGTCCATATTGGTGCGGAAGGGTGTTCAGGATGTAGTATACCAAGAAGGACTCTGACATTTCAACCTCGAGTTTCTTTAATTGGGCCACATTATCCCTCATTTGTATGATGTACACGCACACACCTTTCATACTAGTGAGCCTTAGGGATGAGAACTTCATGATTAGGGTACTTGCTAGTGCCTTGTCAGAAGTGACAAATTGTTCATCAATGGCCTTTAGCAAGTCTCGGACCTTTTTATGTTGATCGAAAAAACCATAAATATCAGCAGAAATTCTAGTCTTAATGAATATCATGCTGAGGCGATTAGATCGCTCCCATCACTCATAAAGCGTGATGTCCGCTGCAGTGCTGGTATCAGTGAGTGTTGTTGGTTCATCTTTCCTAATAGCATAGTCTATATCCATTCACCCTAAATGAAGAAGAATTCTCCCGTTCCAGACCTTATAATTATCTCCCTTAAGTTCAGGGATATCACAACAAACATCAGAGAAATTTGCAGGCTGTATAACTGCATAAAATTATAGATTACAAGCTTATTTTAAAATTGAGGCCTCAATAAAAATTTGCATGCTAAACTAATGTAAATCATGCTTAAAAATTGAATCTAATAACATAAAAATTGCATGTGCGTTAAAATTTTTAATCCAAGCAGATTCAATTATTTTTTATGATAGAATTCATCAAATTATTTATTAAATGCAAACTTTATGATAAAACTATCAAATTATTTATTAATTCATAATTCATGTGGGTAAGTTATGAATAATTTGATATTTTACCTTAATTAATCATACAAATATAATAAAATTTCCTTTAGGATAAAATTTATTATATTAAGTATGATTAATTATAATTAATGTCTAAATATTATTTATGTGATCCTAAATTATAATATATAATTTTTTTATTTAATTAAAGATGTTGTGACTATTCTTTAATTAACTAAAAATCGTATAAATTACTAAATATGAGAATAATAAATAAATTTTGCACAATAATAATCCAAAAGGCATAATTAATGAGTTTGCACAAAAAGCGTGGGCCCAAAACCTATAACTCAAACCATCCACAAAGTGAAAACTAATAGTCATTTATTATTATTATTATTATTCTACCAAAATTGAAAACTGAAAATCAGGTGTGGATCACGACCCAAAAAAATAATAATTATGATTTTTAATCACAAAAACTTAGAAAATCAGTTTCCACATGATTTTAATATGTTGTTTCGAATCAAAATCAATTAAAACAAAACTCAATTTTAGCCAAAAACAGAGACAAATAGAATATCTCTGAACATCAAGGCAGAAATAAAACAGGCTCTGATACCAACTGTTAGTCAAAAATGATTCCATAATGCGAAATTAAATACTTAATAAGAATCAAAACTGAAATATATAAGAAATTATACCTCCAGCCATTGATGCTTCCTCAGACTTTCACACTATTTCTCTCTCTTTATCTCTCATGGTTTTGGCACTTCCAAACTCTACTCACTCTAGTTAGATGGTGTAAACTGAAGGGGCTTGAGTGTGTAAGTTTGGGGACCAAACTTTGGTATATATAGTCAAAGCTTCCATCAAGCCTTAGTGGCTACATGTCCCACAACATGGGTAGTTTCCACAACTTCCAACTTCATGAGTAGTTCCCACAACTTCCAATATCATGAGTAGCTTCTACAACTTCTAACTTCATGGATAGTTCCCACAACTTTCAATATCATGGGTAGTTCTCACAACTTTTAATATCATGGGTAGCTTCCACAACTTCCAACTTCATAGGTAGTTTCCACAACTTTCAATATCATGGGTAGTTCCCAAAATATCATGGATAGTTTCCACAACTATAAAAGTGATAGAGACTAGGAATGGACCACTTCAAAAGCTCCTTAAATTAAGGGGAGTTGGAGACCTCTTCGAGAAATGGTCAACATCATGTACCATAGCCCAACTTAAAGATACAATAAACTTAATCGTACATTAAATTTTGTACGCCTAAATCATATACCATCAATCAAAAGGCCCTTCGAATGGTTGACAACCCAGTCTAAAATATAGTCCAAAGCCAGCGCAATTAAATTTGAAAATAATAAATCAGGCCCATATATATCCAGACCTGAATGGGTCAGCCTAACCGGCTCATGCCATACCAGAATTGGCCATACTTAATCCTTAGGCCCAACCACCCAAAGCCTGCCAATTAACTACTTTAGTCTGGATTTTAGGCCCTTCCCACCAAATTGACTCATCGAATTTGCCCACAATGAGCTGATATGTTATCAGCTCTACAACAGTCACGGGCCTGGAGGTATGCACGGATTTTTATGCATTTTAAAAGTTTTGTTCGTCTCATGGTCACTACTCACGACACATGCATAGCTGAAATAAGTCAGCCCATTGTCTTCTACAAGCGAGTAGCTCATTGTAGACAAATTCTACTCCCATTAGCCAGCATCAGCTATTTGTAGAGGAGCAGATTCGGTTAACTGAACCGAATCGAAACTACAAATTTTCAGTTTTTGGTTCGGTTCAGTTAAATTTCCAAAATCCGAAACTGAAACTGAAAAAAATTAGTTCTGTTAGGTTTGGATTTTGGTTTTTCTAATTTAATTCTTCTTTTTTATTAATTTTTTCATTTTATTGTTTCTTTTTTTTTTTCAATTTTTGTTTTTGTTTCTTTCAATTTTTGGTCAGTTTTTTTAACCTACCCAACCGATTTTCGGTTTCAGCCACCCAAAACCAAAATTATATTGATTGAGTACCTTAGAGTTAGTCGAGATCCTCGTCTCGATTTTGAATCGTTTCAATCCCATTCGACAAACCGATTTCGTTCCAGTTTGACAAACCAATTTTCAGTTCAAAACTTGCACCCCTAGCCATTTATACCATGTTTGGACTATCTTCGAAAAAGTTTGGCTGCATATGGCATAGCTTTCTGCTAGCCCCTGTCATAGCATAATTCACTTGCTTTAGAAGGTTACTATCCTCTTTGCTAATATCATGCTACCTGCTTTAGCAAGTACGCCTTCTCCTCTACAATTTCTAGTATAGCAAGATTTATGCATGATTTATCTGTTTAGCAATTCTACCCTCCTCTCTACTCATTCCTTGTTATAGTAGATTTTATTTGCTCTAGTAGGGAGTTAGTAGAGAGTAGGGAGGTTGTTGTTAAAGCAGACAAATCCTCCTTTGCAGGAAGTTAAAAAAGAGAATGGGAACCAACTAAAGCAGGTGGACTTTGCTCTGGTAGGGGCTAGCAGAGAGTTATGCCATACGCAGCTTTTGTCTCTGCTAAGAGGAATTATAAAATTACTTGAGGTTGTGTTTGGATAGAGTCATTTAGATTTAAAATCCTGGATTTGAGATCCTCAATTCTAGATCTACCGTTTGAATATTGACTTGCTTCTTATTGTGTATTATAATTATATTAAATTCAAGTCTTAACCTATTGCAAGCACACAATGAAAATTATAGTACTAGCATAGGATCGTTCCCAAGAGGAAGTTTATTATCTTATTAATTCCTATTTCTATCTTCTATCTAAATCCCTATTTTAAAAACTTTTATTTATCTTTAAGATTTCCTAATCTACTAAAGAAATATGAATAAAAGAATGATTTTTTAAACTAAAGTGCATAAAAAAATAAATCATAATCCTCCTTCAGATTAAGGTCGTCAATCTTAATCTTCAGCTTTTGGATATTTATGAAAATAAATAGTACCGTTACACCATATTTCTAGTCTCCTAGTATTAGTCGTCAATCAAGTCTAAGATTCTATCAATACAAATTTAATCTAATCAACAATCAACCAGAAATTTGGGCATCAATCAAACTCTAGCAAACTGAAGATGGAAAAGTAAAAAATCGTTACACTAATCTGTAAATTCTAACCTGAGTTATCAATTCAAATTAAAACTTGGAGATATTTACAAAGCAAATAAAATATAAACTAGAAAGCAAAGTAAAATATATCCTTCACCTTTCAGCTGCAGTCGTCAATTGCTCCTAAGAAATTACAGATATCTATACTAATCTTTAGCACTCAATTGCAGTCGTCAATTGCTCTTGAGAAACATCTAATATCTAATCGACTCCAACTAGTATACACTACTTTGATCGGAAGAAAATCTAATCTCAGGCGTCAATTGATGCTGAAATTCTACGATGCTTATTCCTATGTCGAACCCTCTTATTTATAGATCATAAGAGATCGATTTACACAGATCTGATTCTAATAAAAGAAACTACTAAAAACAAGAGTATCCTAATATAACTCTAATTCCTAATTTTATCTTTCTTTGCTTTCGTTAGTTGATGCGCTTCTAGAGTGTTCTTTATTGAACAGCAGCAAAGTCCTTCAAATTTAGCTCTTTATCAATCTTCTCAGATCCATGATTCATCAGACTTCTAATTACATGAGTCTTCTAATTTTGGATATGACTGTGATAATTCTCACGTGATCAACAACAGTAACAATAGTAGGACAGCTTCTTTTCTTAGGAAATCGTAAATAACGATTTTCTGTCTTTCATAGCTTCTGTTCTGGAAAATCGCCAATCACGATTTTCTAGTTTCAGTAGGCTTTCACATAGTTGACGATTCTCTGAATTACGCTTTATAACTTTTCTCCTTTTTATCTCTTTTGAAGAATCATAAATTACGATTATCTGGCTTTTAATAGCGGAAAATTATCTTTTTCGCTCAATCATTTTTCTTATTGCTTTTTGAGTTCATTTTGACAAAGATTAACACTTAGGCTCTAATTTACTGCTTATCTTTAATATCTGCATATCAGTAACTCATTAGTAGTAAACTATGGCCTAGCATCACTAAGTTAAGAGTGATAAAATGGTAACTTATGTGACTAATCACACCCATAAACTTAAGTTTTGCTAGTCCCTAGCAAACAAGGAAACATAAAATATTTAAAACTTTTTAATTTAAATGCCACTTTCGTAGGAAGCATGATTGCATTTAGTAGATGTAACAAGCCTTTAAATTCTAGGTGATCCCTAGTGGAGGAGTTATAGTCTCCTGAAGGTTTTCAGTGAAGTTACCTACAAACTTCAAATATTTTTGAATTTTTTTAAAATATTTTTTAAAAAAAAACTAAAAATTCAAAATATAAACTACTTTTTTTATACTACTAATTATTCAGTTAGTCATTATATGTTCGTTATGTTAAAATACTTCAAATCTTTTATCCTTAGCTTCTCATCATCGCAATTATCCTTGATCGGAACTCAATCATTTCAATTCTTGTATAGCATGGAGAATGTGCATATCAGTGAAAAGTTTATTCATCATAAATTTTTCTAAACTACAGTTTTTAGAAAATATTTTCATCCAAACTCTCATTTCTTGGCATACTCTCAAAAATAATCAAAATTTTGGGTTCTCATGATATGATATGTTCGTGATAAATTCAAAGGACAATCAGTTAAAAAAATAAATCTCATAGAAAGGATAATCAATTCTTTTTATATAATTTCTTTATTTATTCATAATATCTATTTCATATATCTCTACTAGACTTATATTTTTACAAATCGTAAATCATAAAGGTCTTTCCTTCGGCTTATAATGGGGCTTTAGGTTTTTAGAAGGTTTCAGCTTCAGTAAGTATCTTTATTTAGATAACTTCTTTCCATTTCTTTTTCTTCTTTTTGTAATTCCCATTTTTTCTTTTTTTTTCAGTTTGGAAGCTTTTGCCTTTCTTTTCACCAAATTGTCTTTTACGATTTTTTTCATTATTTTTCTTTTCTCTCCCATATTTTCATACATTTGTATTTCTTTCTCAATTGTACCCTTTTCAATAGATCTCTTATCTGTTAACTCATACCCCTTTCACTCTCTTTTCTTCCCTTCTTTTACATTCTAAACTCTCTGAAATTATCAGGATTAAGGATAAAAAGTTTTGGGTAGTACATATGGTTAAGGGTTTATAAAATTTTGGTATAAAAAAATTTAGCCTTTAAGCTTCTAATATGGGTTCAAATGATAAAATATTCTAAAATTTTTGACTTTTTGGCTCTGGTTTAGAAAAAGATGGCCTTCGATCATTTTCACGATTTACTAATATGGATGTTTTATTACTTTGATATATTTAATAGACAATTCTAAGCAAATAAATTTTCATAATCATAGAATATATTGATTCTAAATTCAGCAGTATAAGATTTCAGATAGTAGAGAAGTTCAAGGAAATTAAGCATGACTAAAAACAGTCTCTCTTTCTCTCAGAATAAAGAGGAAATAGGCTCTATAGTTCACTAGTTATATAATTTTGAAACTATAATCTAAAATATTTTACAATTCAGATCAATCGTATAGTTTCAAGCATTCTTCTGATACAGTGTTCTAGAGATGCTTAACTTTAAATTGTAACTATCTTTATTTTAATTTTTGAACTACTATTATGATGGTTTACTAAGAAATTCAAATTTTTATATTTTTTTCATAATTTGCATATAATGATTAACTAAAAATAAAAAAATTTATAAAATAATAAATTCTAAAAAATTAAACTATCAAAAGTTTGTATACCCTCCCAAACTTAAATAAGACAATGTCCTCATTGTGAAAAATAGGGGACATACAGAAAAGTTACCTATTTTATTTACTGCTATGTTAGTAACGGGGTATATAATCTGCAAAAAAATTTAAAAAAATTTCTCCCAAACTTGGGAGAAAAATTACTTTCGATTTTAATATAAAAAAATTACAAAATGTTAGATGTTAATAGCAAAAATAAAAGAAAGACAGTAATAAAAACTTTTCATTTATGAACTAATTACAATAATATAAAAAGAAAACTAATTATATAAAAGAAATCCTAAAAAAAATCTAGACACATACTAAACTAAGACATTGGCAGCAACATCCGAAAAGAACTCTTCGATAAAGATCGGTCCTCAGGCTTCTAACTACCTTCAATCAAAGTCTTGAATCCCTACAACAAAAGGAATTCCAACCTTTGGAGGGTTGCTACTCCAAGAGCTGTCGAATCACTCGCCACTGCTCTTCCAAATCCCTCACCTCCCCTCCTCTTCTTTAGGGAGGTCACTCCATGATTCGTCAACTGCACTTATGATGCAGTGACGGGAAAAAGTTGAGGAGTTGGAAGATGACCCCCCCCATTCAGCCTATATTGCTCCCTTGTGAAGATTGTACGAAGAGGCAATAGAGTTGGGAAGGGGAAACTATGGGCAACGGAGAAGGGTGGTGGGGAGATCAAAGATGGGATGGGAAATAACACTGAAAATTGTAGCCCATCCTTATCATATAGGAATTCGCATTTTGGGCGGGTTGTAATGGTATAAGGGTTAGGAAGTGGGGAAAGATGGGTTCCTAGTATATGGTTTCAGATTTGGGTTAGGTTTAGGGTCAAGGGTAGTTTCGGTCGATGATTCAGCATTACAGACAAATCGCTGGTGCTTCAATTTTTTTACTTTCTGTTGTACAGCCAGGAATACAACTCTATATTTTTCTAAAATTTTGTCAAGTCTTTTACTGAAGTCGCTCTGATTATGTTGTTCTGTCATGGGGTTTAGGGTATGAAAGGTGGAAGATGGAAGAAATGATTTGGTTTATGGATGGGTATGGATTTATAAGGAAAGGTATTGAACCATCACTACGAGTAATTGTCTATATTTAGGTTCTTAGGCTAGGGTGGTTGGGCAGTTGTGGAATTGAATGCAAAGCTTGTCTGTATCTTATACAAAATTATATTGGTTTTATTTTCAATGCACCCGAAAAGACTGATCACTAGGTTCTCCTATTCTCCTGAATTGTCGTTTGCAATTTTGGATAACGTTCACGAGAACCTAAAACTGAGCAAATGGTACACGCTACGATTTGACTCTATATTCACGAGAATCACAAATCCATACGTTTCAAGTGATTAAAACAAAGAAAATAGTCTTTAGATTCGTAATATCTTATAAATCGTAGAGGGGTCATTTCAAAAGCATTTATATACATATGTTACATGTGTTTGCTACGGGTGAGTCGATAACTTGACAAATTCAGGAGGAATTCAATGGCGATCAAGGGGAGTTGATGTCCCTCCCATAAAAGTATTTTCTCCTGGGGTGCCAACTAGCCATGAGAAAAAATAGTTACTCTCTCTCTCGAGTTAACCAGAATAGTTAATTGTTCAACCTGAGTTTCTAACCGTGTAATGGATTCTAAGAGATTATTGAGTAGCTGCGTTTGAATATGGCCATGTTGTAGCTAGCTTTCAGTCAATTGCAACAACGCTTCCTCAATGTCAGTGTGGTCTTGGGTCTGTGTGGGCCATAGTATAGGAGAGTGCTAAGGAATTTTCTTACTTAAGCCGCAGTTAGATCCAACGGCTTCTCCTTATTGAGATGTTGGGTGCGATTTTACACCCACCAGAGATTGAATTTTTGCCTTCCACAGTTTTAACTTTGGAAGGCAATTCATCATTGATTTTAATTTGTATAAACCTCTCTGCCTAAGAGGTATACACCTTGAAGTCTCAGATTCAGTCTCACTCGGTGCTTGGCATTCAATTGGTTCCTCGCTAAAGTTCTCAAAAAATTCTCAAGCAGCCTCAGCAGACATGGTGTGGAACATCCCCCCACAGGCAACATCAACTATGTGCCGATTTTGGTCATTCAGACCTTCATAGAAAGTGAGGATTATCTTCTAAAGGGGTATCTCATGATGAGGACGCCCATCGGTATACTTCGTTCAGTTACGGCGTATTGCTCAGGGTGCACTAATACTAGTGGGTTAGGGCGGTCTTGGCATCAATAGTCTCGACATCGTGGTGTCCAGTGGAAGTATTTCATGAGAAATCCTCGTTCCAAGTCTTCCCAATTGGCGAACAAATTATGAGGCAAGGACTGTATCCACTGCCTTGCTCCATCTCTCAGAGAATATGGAAACAACCTTAAACGAAGAGATGTTTCTAGCAATTTCTGAATTTGAATAAGATTTCACACTTCTATGAACTGTCTTAAATGTATATAAGGATTTTCATCCCTTAGTCCACAGAATATTGGAAGTGTCTGAAATATTTTGAGCGTAATTTTAAAAGTCTCATTATCGGTCATAAGGGTTATTTGTATACATGGGGGAGGTATAAGAAGTGTTAAAGCATAATGTTCCCCCATCGTTTCAGACATATATTATCTAAAACTGAAATTTTCTATTTTTGTTTTAAAATTTTATAATTTTTTTATTTTTAGAAAGTAAGGATAGAAATAAATCTGAGTTTCTAATTTCTGGGGCCCACAGAAGTGTTGAAAGTTTGGTCTATTATTTCGAATAAACTTGTAAAAGATCAAGAAGATATCAAATAAAAATATAAAGAAATATAAAAAGAGAAAGATAAATATTGGTTTCTAAAAGGATAAAAATATTAGACAAAAACTTGAAATAATTAGATAAATCTGCTCCCCCGGAAGCGGCGCCAAAAACTTGACTTGCTTCTTATTGTGTTATAATTATATTAAATTCAAGTCTTAACCTATAATATCCCGAAAAATCACGTTAAACAGTGACCTCGGGATCCGTGCCCGATTGGTCACAGGTTTGACCAATTTGGAGTCCAATGGTTAGCATAGAGTGTGATGAATGGATGAGATGTAATAATTGACTGACTGCGTGGTGTGTGATGTGAATATGAAGTCGCATACACCTATCGCGGTGTATGTGCTCAACACACAAGTGAGGAAAGAGATAAAAGGGTTTAATAACCCTAAAATCGGTATTTGGTTGTTGAGAGAGGAGTAAAGAAGAGAGAGAGAGGAGTAAAGAGGTTGAGCAAGAGTTATTGTGAGTGATTGGAAGGGAGATTCTAGCATTAAAGAGACCGATTCGACGCGGAGAATCCGTTCAAGCCAAAGCTGGAACCCTAGCCTTTCCAACCACTCGATTTGAAATCAATTTGAGATTGATTGAAGGTAGGATTTTTGTAGTTTAAATGCATGGATTAAAGGGTTAAGTTGTAGTTAGAAATGGTGTAAAATGTAGGGTAAAAGCTTAGAAAAATGGAGAAAAAAAAAGTAAGGAAAGAGATTGAGAAGAACAGCCAAGAGGGGGCTGAATCTGGCAATTTCGATTAATAAAAATTGGGTTCCGATTAATCGAAATTGGCCAAGAAGTTGAAAAGTCAGAGGACCCCGATCTCGATTAATCAAATGCAGTTTCGATTAATCGACCTTGGATTTCGATTAATCGAATTGAGAATCGATTAATCGACTGGGAGCCTACAGTGGACTCCAGTGAAGAAGAGAAATGGGCTTGATGAAATCGACTAATCGAAATGAAAATTCGATTAATCGATTTGTAATTTCGATTAATCGATTTGGGATCGATTAATCGATTTTGGAAACTCGATTACTCGAATTGAGAATCGACTTGATATAGCAGAGAATTTCGATTAATCGAATTGGGTTTCGATTAATCGAATGAAAATCTCGATTAATCGATTTGAGAATCGATTAATCGATATTGACTTTCGATTAATCGATTTTGGAAATCGATTAATCGACTGGGCCAGTTTATGTTGACTTCTGAGTTTGACTTTGAGATTCTTGGGGGGTCTTGGACCTCCTTTATTGCATCCTTAGTGATGTGTTTCACATGTTATGTGGTACCATAGGTGGTACGTGTGAGCAAGTGCACAAGGAGCCACGTGGGACCTTGATGCGTTGATCAAACGAAGACTTGAGGTAGGGAACTCCTTGAACATATACCTTATTTTACAAGAGCATGTATGTAGTGATATAGATTTGAAATCCCAAATGTTTTATTGCTTAAAGAGTTGGGAAAAGTGTGTGTGTGTGTGACATAAATAAAAGTAATCATAATGAGCTATCCCCAGGGGATAAAGAAGTAAAGAGATTAGAGCATCAGGTGTGATACAAGTGAATGGATACATCCCAGGGATGTATCCACGATTGAATCATGTTTGATAGGGCCTAACTGATATAAAATAGCACATTTACACGGTGAATAACTATATGTAAGGCACCGATATTTCTGTTATTTGAGGTTTGATAGGGTACCCCACCGACGTGGTGGGATATCCACGACTGACACGGCAGGATATCCGTGACCGATACGGCGGCGAAACCTTAAGCCAGTGCGGAGGCTTATCCGTACATAGTAAGCACACCCCAGGGGTGTTGATTTGAGACAAGTGAAACCCCGCCACCTATCCCCAGGGGAAAGGGGCTTGGGTACTATTTGTATTCCCAGGGAATACGTTAAAAGTGTCTATATAGATGACGATGATGGGTATCTCATCGGGGCTCGATGCTATATTGCTCGGGGATTACTTAAGTTGAAAGTTTAAGTTTTGCTTTAGGCCTTTTCAGCATCATTCATGAATAAATAAAGACATAAGTAAACTACCAGTAAAATGTAATGCTTTTAATTGTTTTCATCAGTGACTGCATTGACACATCAGGCATGGCATATCATGGAATATATGTTCAACTGTGTTTTGTTCCCTATTGAGCTAGGATGTAGCTCACTCTATAGACTATACGTCGCAGGTCCACTGCTAGTAGCTGCCGAGGCTTCAGGAGACGCTGACCTCGGTGAGTCGGACCTTGCGGCCGGTGAAGAGTTAGAGCCACCTCCTGAGGACTTCTTCTAGAGGACTCCGTTGTGCCGCTTTGAGGGATTTTGGATAGAGATTTGTACGGCTTGGTATGTCAAGCCTTGTTTTGGCTAAACAATGTACATGTATAAATTGAGATTATTCTTTTGGGGCGAACCATCCGTGATGATTTGCTATCATCGATGGTTCGGATCGGTTCTCCATTCATGCAGAGGCATGAGGGTAGAACTGGCTTTTGAGAAATGCTTTTATATAGATTTAAATTCCACAGTTTCATTTACCATTTCATTTTTGCTTGATATGCCAATGTTCCGTGCTTAGCTAAGGGGCATGGTCAAGATGATCGTGCTGATGGCACAAGTTTCGAGGTGCCGAAATCCGGGCTGTCACAGTTGGTATCAGAGCTATTTCTTTTAGTAATTCTGACAATCGTCCTTTTTGGTCAGAACATAGGGGCTTCTGCTAACGAAACTTTAGTTTCAAATACAGCCGCAAATGTCATCTAGAGGAAGAGGCCGACCAAGGGGAAGCCAACAGAGAAGTCTACGTAGTGGAGATGATTACATCTCTCCTACTAATAGAGTGCCTTTAGGAGGTACTGAGGCTCCAGGCGATAGATGATGAAGAGGACCGAGATCGCCAGGACCAAGATCTAAGAGAACAGGAGAGGGTGAGAGAGAGACAAGAAGATAGAGAGGAGCGACAAAGGATGATGCATACTATGGAGACTATGGCAGCTGCCATGGCACAACAAGCCGCATCCTTTGCAGCTCATGCATCAAGAGAACAGCAGCCACCTACACCACCTGTAGGACCTGCGCTGCCTGTGCCCTCATCCTTTACAGAGTTTAGGAGGATGAGACCTCCTTCATTTTCTGGGCAGGCAGACACAATGGCCGCTGAGAAATGGCTTATGGAGATGGAGAAAGTATTTAGCATGCTGACATGCACGGAAGATGAGAGTGTGAGATGGGCAGCTTATATGTATGATGGGGAGGCTGGGCCTTGGTGGAAGTCTGTGATACGGAATCGGGCTCAGGAGACCCCAGAGTTACCTTGGACTTGGGAGGAGTTTGTTGAGGAGTTCAACAAACAATATTTTCTGAAAGTGGTGAGGAACCAGCTTGAGATACAATTTCTACAGTTAGTGCAAGGGAGAATGACAGTGAGAGAGTATGGGGTGGAGTTTCTACGACTTGCCCGTTTTGCTCCGGATTACGTCACTACCGACGTGATGAAATCCAAGAGGTTTCAGCAAGGCTTGAAGCCTGAGATTAGGGGAGGCGTAGCTCCATTTCAGCTGAGGGCCTATGAAGAGGTCATGAGTAAGGCATTGGTCGTGGAAGAAGAGAATACGAATAGATATAGACAGAGGGAGCAGCAGAGAGGAGGAAATGAACAAGGAAGGACGGGGAACTACGAACCGGTGAACAAAAAGCCAAGGTTCATGGCCCAAAATCAGAGACCACAGTTTCAAGGAGGTTTCGGAAGGCCGGCGCAACAACAACACCAACAGAGGTTTCCACTACTTGCGTTGGGGAGACCTTTACGCTATGAGAGCTCTGCCATGTCTACTGGCGCTACTATCACACAGGGTTCTCGTACTGTTTCTTCCGCACCTCGGGAGACTTGTGCAAAGTGTGGCAAGCCTCATAGAACAGTGGATTGCAGAGCGGGGACTAGGGGTTGTTTCCGATGTGGCAAGGTGGGCCACTTGATCAAGGATTGCCCCGAGACGGATAAAAGAAAGACGGTTTCAGTTGCAGCACCACGACCCATTCAAGCAAGGAAGCCGGTCGTTCAGGGGAGAGCCTATGCAGTCACTGCTCAGGAAGCAGAGAACTTGCATGACGTCATCCAAGGTGAGACTCTTTTAAATTAAAGAAATTTTCATTTCATTAAAATTTTAGATAGAGAAGATGCATGCATTAGGAATTGTATAGATTTTTTTTTTCAATACTAAATTTATATGTGAATTAGCGGTGTAAATTGATGTGTAAAGTATTGTATGCATGTATGTATACTATAGGTACCTTAACTATATATGAAAAAGGATGCTTCGTTGGATATGACGCTCGAGTGTTGATAGACCCAGGGTCTACCCACTCATTCGTCACTCCACGTTTCGCCAAGAAGATGAAGATTGTTCCAGAGGCGTTGGACTTTGTCCTATCTGTGTCTATTCCGACTGGAGAGTTAGTAGACACGGAGTTAGCTTGCAAATCCATCATTGTAGCAGTTCGAGACCTAGAGGTGCATGAATTGGAAGCAAAGTTGATACTGTTAGACATGCAAGGGTTTGATGTGATCCTTGGCATGGACTGGTTGGCGCAGCACTGTGCAACCGTCGATTGCAAGAATAAGGTAGTCATTTTCAGATCCAACACAAGAAGATCATTTCGGTTTCAAGGAGTGAGGTCGTCATCTGTGCCACTGATCTCAGCAGTAAGGGCCAAGAAAATGATTAGAAAGGGTTGCAGTGGATACTTGGCTTTCTTAAAGGAGGACAAGGAAGAAAAGAATGTCATTTCTGAGATAGAAGTTGTGCGAGACTTCGCCGACGTGTTTCCAGAAGAATTGCCTGGATTACCTCCAGAGAGAGAAGTAGAATTTGCCATCGACTTAGCACCAGGAACGGAGCCTATTTCAAAAGCGCCATATCTAATGGCTCCTGCTGAGTTAAAGGAGTTGAAGGAACAACTACAAGAGCTTATGGACAAGGGGTTTGTTAGACCGAGCGTGTCTCGATGGGGAGCACCAGTCTTGTTCGTCAAGAAGAAAGATGGGTCAATGCGGCTATGCATTGACTATCGACAATTAAACAAACTCACTGTGAAGAACCGCTATCCTTTGCCTAGAATTGACGATTTGTTCGATCAACTGCAAGGAGCAAGGTATTTTTCCAAGATCGATCTGAGATCTGGATACCATCAGTTGCGAGTCAAAGCAGAAGACATCCAGAAGACAGCTTTCAGGACACGGTATGGACACTATGAATTCCTTGTGATGCCGTTTGGGTTGACGAATGCTCCGGCGTCGTTTATGGATCTGATGAACCGAGTGTTTAAACCACACTTGGACTCCTACGTCGTAGTGTTCGTTGATGATATCTTGATATACTCCAAATCCAAGACGGAACACGAAGAACAATTGAGGATTGCTCTACAGACGCTACGTGAACACCAATTGTATGCCAAACTCAGCAAATGTGAGTTTTGGTTGGAAGAGGTTAGCTTTTTGGGACATGTTGTCTCAAAGCATGGTGTCACTGTAGATCCAGCAAAGATAGAAGCAGTGGTTAAATGTGAGCAACCAAAGACAGTGACCGATGTTCGAAGTTTTCTGGGCTTAGCAGGCTATTATCGACATTTCGTAGAGGGATTTTCAAAGATATCGGGACCTCTCACAAAGCTGACACAAAAAGATTCAAGATTTGAGTGGAGTGAGGCATGCGAGAAGAGTTTTCAAGAACTCAAGACGAGACTCACTTCGACTCCAGTGCTAGCAATTCCTTCAGACAGTGGAGGATACGCAGTGTACAGCGATGCGTCATACAATGGTTTAGGTTGTGTGCTCAACCAGCACAAGAAGGTGATAGCTTACGGATCAAGACAGCTGAAAGAACACGAGAAAAATTATCCGACTCATGACTTGTGATGAGTACTGAAAAATGAGGATATTTCACCCCTAAATACCTATATTTAGCTGTCCGATGAAGGCTATCTAATGAGATTGATTAGATTTGAAGTGTTTCAGGTAAATACAAGCCAAGTATAGAAAACAGTACAAGAATTCTGAATATAATGTTAAAACACTGCAACTTCGGGTAATCAAGAACTTGGTACGACTTGCGGCTAAATTTGGACCTTCAAGACGGTCGAATTACGAAATTGTCAAAACATGAAAGTTGTAGATCTTTTCGTCAGCTTTCCAATGGCGTAAGAATCGTCTCAATCCGAGTTCGGGATAGAAAGTTATGGCTAAAATACCGAAGCAGTGTCTGAACCAAGAAGAAGTGCTGAATTTCACGGATTTCTGGGGTCGATTAATCGAGCCAGAGTTTAAGTTTGACACGAAATTGACACAGAAAACCTATTTTTTGGAACTTTTTAGGCGGTCGACGGGTCTATTTAAAGGGACTCAAACACTTCAGAAAAAGGGAATTAGTTAGAGGAGAGTAGATTAGAGATTAGAATTAGAGTTTTTTTTAGAGAGTTTTAGTTTTTAGTGTTCTTAGTTTTTAGCCATTGTTTTTCATAGTTAGACCTAGAAATAGGGAAGTTTTATTATTTCTTTTTAAGAGCTTTGTTCCCTTTAATTTTTCAGTACTCATTCCTTCAGTTTATAATTTCTGTTCAAAGTTTATTCCTGCATTTATTTCGTTTCTGAAGATTATCATCCGTTTGAAGTTTGAGGTAATTTTAATTAATGTTATTTTCCCGTCTTTATTTATTTATGTCATTTATTTTCAATATGTGTGGCTAAATTTATAGGGATGGGGATCTAATGATTCCCATCCGAGGGATGTGCTTTTAATAATATAAATTAGGGATTAAAATATGAGATTTTAATTTATGGTTATTGTGCTATCATGAATGGATGAAATCCCCATCACTAACCGGGATCGCGTGTGCCGAGCCATGCCCGGGATCTCAGATCTGTGACGGTAATTTTACCCTATCATTAAGTGGTCTTTGTGTTTTCGCTAGTGGATTTAATTATCATTATGTTCGGGATCGAAAAGTGTGCCAGCCATGCCCTCGGATCTTGGTTCCGTCAGAATGGTAATTTTATCTAAATATCCCTAACTGAATAAAGTGTAGCCATGCCCTTTGATTTCGCATTTGTAAGTGGTATTCTTGTTGGAATTTTCACCCACCTTGGGATGATTTTTATTTGAACTCGAGATCATGCGTGTTCAGCCGCACTTTGATCCTGCATCTAGATATATGAAAATCATCTAAGTCCTGATTGCAGGGATGCAACGTGGAACCTATTAGGGTGTTGACCATTGATCTTCCATAAAAGATGTTTGTTACTAATGAAATATCTCATAATTTAATCCTTAGATTTATATTATAGGAAGAACGGACCAAAGATGAGAGGATTTAGTATCTTCATCTTTATCATCATCTTCACTTTTATTTGTGAATCATCAATTGAATTTTAGTTTGTAGTCATTAATTACCATCAACCGCTTAAATCATAAAATTGGTAGAATACTATTAGATCTTAATAAATTTCTAGAATTACTTGTCTCTTTTAGGTATTTCAACATTAATCCTCGTGGGAACGATCTCGTACTCCGCACCCACTATATACAAACCGATTCGTGCACTTGCGAGTAAAACATTACATTAAAATATCACATCAACTTGGAACTAGCAGCAGTCATTTTTGCGCTGAAGATTTGGAGACATTACTTGTATGGTGAGACTTTTGAAATTTTCACCGATCATAAGAGCCTCCGATACCTGTTTACGCAGAAAGAGCTCAACATGAGACAGCGCAAATGGATGGAATTCCTCAAGGATTACGATTGCTCCATACAGTACCATCTAGGCAAGGCGAATGTAGTAGCCGATGCATTGAGTTGGAAGGGTTCAGTTCAGTTAGCTTGTTTGATTTTGGGTATGCACCGATGGAAATTATTGGAAGACCTGGCACTCTACGATGCGAACATTGAGTCAAAAGCTACCGGATCCTTTTTGGCTAACATATCAGTAAAGCCAGTGATATTTGAGCATATCCACGATCTACAGATGAAAGATCCGGCATTAACAAAGATTCATCAAGACGTGAGTGAAGGCATCAGGTCAGACTTCTCAATTAAAGAAGATGGTTCTTTATTGTTTAAGGGCCGTCTATGCATTCAGGACAATGCCGATCTAAGACGAACAATTCTTGATGAGGCCCATAAGTCAAATTATGCTATCCACCCTGGTAGCACCAAAATGTACCAAGACTTGAAAAAGAACTACTGGTGGAGAGGACTGAAGCAAGACGTGGCCGAATACATGTCACGGTGTTTGACTTGTCAACAAGTGAAGGTTGATCATAGACATCCTTCTGGACTATTGCAGCCTTTACCAATCCCAGAATGGAAATGGAAATCAATCTCGATGGATTTCATTGTTGGATTGTCCCGTACTGCCAAGAGACACAATGCTATTTGGGTTGTCGTAGACCGATTGATCAAATCAGCGCACTTTTTGTCGTACAATACTATGTATACGACAGAAAGACTGGCAGACTTATACATGAAGGAGACCGTAAGGTTACATGGGATTCTAAGTAGCATAGTTTCAGATCGTGATCCACTATATACGTCCAAGTTTTGGAAGAAATTTCAAGAAGGAATGGGAACACGACTAGACTTTAGTTCAGCTTTTCATCCTCAAACTGATGGGCAGACAGAGCGAGTGAACCAAGTGATAGAAGACATGCTAAGAGCATGCATGCTAGATATGTAAGGATACTGGGATGAGTATCTACCGTTGCTCGAATTCGCAAACAACAACAATTTCCAAACGAGCATTGGCATGGCACCGTATGAAGCTCTGTATGGACGACGATGCAAATCACCCCTCAATTGGGAAGAAACTGGTGAGAAATTTGTTTTAGGGCCAAAACTACTTGAAGACAACGCCACCGTCGTTCGAATAATCAGAGAAAGGCTGAAGTCAGCACAGAGTAGACAGAAAAGTTACGTCGACATAAAGCGGACTAGCGTCGACTATAAAGTGGGTGAGCATGTGTTTGTGAAAGTGTCACCTATGAAAGGCGTAATGAGATTTGGCAAGAGAGGGAAGTTAAGCCCACGTTACGTTGGACCATTTGAAATTTTGGGACGCGTAGGTGAAGTTGCGTATCGCATTGGCTTACCACCGCTGTTTGATCGGGTACATAACGTTTTCCACATATCAATGCTCAAAAAGTATGTGAACGATCCCTCTCATGTGTTAGGGAAACAACCTATGGAGATGTGTGAGGACATGAGCATGATAGAGGAACCAGTGGAAATCTTGGATCGAAAGGAACAAGTACTGCGCACTAAAGTGATTCCCTTAGTGCTTGTTCGGTGGAACAATCATCCAAAGGAAGAAGCTACTTGGGAACGAGAAGCCGATGTGAAAAAACAATATCCAGCTCTATTTCCGACGATGTGAGAACCCAATGTAAACCACAATCATGTTTGTGGATTTTTACAACACTTGTAATTCAATGGAAGTCTTGATCAAAGTATGATTTAAGGAACAGATTTTGTATGCACATGACCAAGTGTATGTGTTTCTAGGAAACTATGAGCCACTTGATGTTAAAACTGCCAAAAGTAATCAAAGAACCAAGGAAATTGAAAATCAGCAGAAATTGGGCAAAACCGATTAATCAATTGATCGAATTATAATTTCGATTAATTGATTTGGGATCGATTAATCGATTTTGGGAATTCGATTAATCGAACTACAGGTTCGATTAATCGAACAAACTGGGAATGTTAGAAGAATTGAGGAAATTACTGAAAATTTCGATTAATCGAGCAGATTTCGATTAATCGATTTGTAATTTCGATTAATCGAACTGGAGGTTCGATTAATCGATTTACTTAAAGGGACCATGAAAATTCTAAGTCAGAGAAACGATTTCGATTAATCGAAGTAGAATTCGATTAATCGATTTGAAACTTCGATTAATCGAACCATAGTTCGACTAATCGAATAACTTAAGGAATCCTGAAATTTTTAGAAGTTACTGCATGATTTCGATTAATCGAAGTGAATTTCGATTAATCGATTTTGAAATTTCGATTAATCGAAATGGATTTCGATTAATCGCAATGGATTTCGATTAATCGACTGGCTCGCGCCAGTGAGCTCTAAAACTTAAATTTTTAAACGGATACGATTTCGATTAATCGAAATGTTTTCGATTAATCGATTTTGACTTTCGATTGATCGATTTGGGAAATCGATTAATCGATTTTGCACGGCTTAACCTAGTTTTGAATCTCGATTAATCGATTCTGGATTTCGATTAATCGAGCCGGTGCCTATATATATAAAATTGGGGATTTTATTTCCCATCCGAAATCATTTGGGCTTTTGAGTTCTTGAGCGCCTTTTCTCCTTCTTCTCCGGCCACCCATCCGACGCCCTAGGGTCGCATCTCCGTTGGTTTTCGGATCGGATTCTTGTGCTAGCGCATCTAAAACCCACGGTAAAACCCTAAATTCATATTTTTCCTTCAATTCAAGCTAGAAGAAACCCTAGATTTTTGTTATTTTCTAAAAATGCCGCTCAAAACCCGATTGTCTTCGAAGAAGGCAACCTCTAAGCTACCGGTTCGGCGTAAGAACGCCGCACCACCACCACATACCCCATCACCGGTGAGGACTCCATCACCGTCGGCATCGGAGACCACCTCCGGTTCGACGAGCGCATCTTCGCGCGAGTCTTCCCGCGAGTCCACCCCCACCACCCACTAATGTGGTGCAACCAAATGAATGGTGGGCCGCAAAGACCTTTGAGGTCGAGTACCTCATCGACCCTACCCTTTTCACAAATCCCGATGTGCCGGGCGAGACCCAATGGGCTCGAACTTACCTTAACAATGCCGGTCTCGGCAACCTTCTCAAACCAATCCGGGGTTCCTATTACCCTAGATTGGTGAGACTGTTTTACCAAGGGCTTGTGGACGGCCCTACCGACGACGTGATCAAGACCACCATCGAGGGTCGAGAATACATGATCACCCGTCGCCACATACACGAGGTGCTTGAGTGCTACCTCGACTTCACCCCTGAGACCACCCTATTCCCACCCTTTGAGGAGGACCACCGCTTTGAGGAGGTCATGACCCGCATGACCAACGGCAAAAAGGGGTCGGGATCCTCCATAAAGAGGGTTGACCTTCCCCACTATATGTGGATGCTTGATTCGGTGATCAAGTGCAACCTCTACCCTATGCGCCACGATACCGAGCGCGTGGACCAAGTGCAACACGCACTCTACGCGGCCTTCTGTGGCCGGTGGTTCGACGCCACCATGGTCATCCTTGAGGGGAAGCGGTACATTAAGGGCAAACTGATGAAGGGCAACCTCCGGCCCAAGGAGAAGATGCCCTACGCTCGCCTCATCTCGAGCATGTTGGAGTGCTACTCCAACGATCCCTCCTACACCATCTCACCTCACGAGGACTGGATTGCGTGAAGACGTTCTCCAAGTCTTCATAGACCCGTAGCTATAACCTGCTCAAGCGGACCCTACCGGCTGGGTCCCACTCGAGCAGTCGCCATGCCACCGCCACCCACCACCACCACAGACCCACCCGTGGGTGGCACACCAGAGCCTTGATCGAGAGGCCACCTCTCACACTGCGGCCTCACCGACACCGCCCGCTCACTCCGCGCCCGCTACACCCACCTCATCATACCGCCAGCGCGCCGCCCCATCCGGTCCTACCATTGAAGACGTGTTGGCTCGCATGGACGCCAACAACGAATGGATGAACCGGAGGATGGACTTTTTGATGTTTCACACCCTCCGCTACATCTACCCGACGGACTACCACCGCTACCTCGCTCAGGAGGAGTGGATTGCCGGACGGACCGCCTTCCACAGGGGTCCCGTCTTCCATCCCACCACTGCCACTACCGACGGGGCTCCTTCCACATCTACCTCCGCCTACTCGGCCGGCCACGATCGCCACCACCGCCATCACGCTCCGGCCGAGACCCACCAGCCTGCCGTGGCAATCTGGATGGAGCGCTGCTCGACACCCGACCTGCCTGGCGAGGGGACTGCCTGAGTCTTATATTTATTTTGTTTGCGTCATGATTGTATACATGTAGATTTTCTACGCCAACTTATCTGGCGCCTTGTAAAATTTTCAGATATTAATAGAAATCAAATTTTTGTGTAAATCGTTCATTTTCGTCAAATTATAATTCTATACTTGTATTCTTTTAATTACCTGGTTGCATCTCAGTCAACTAGACCACCTCACCTCAGAGTGTGGGGGGGAGCATGTACCCTTGGGTTATTTTCGGGGACGAAAATTCCCAAGGTGGGGAGGATGTAATATCCTGAAAAATCATGTTAAACAGTGACCTCGGGATCCGTGCCCGATTGGTCACAGGTTTGATCAATTAGGAGTCCAATGGTTAGCATAGAGTGTGATGAATGGATGAGATATAATAGTTGACTGACTGCGTGGTGTGTGATGTGAATATGAAGTCGCATACACCTATCGCGGTGTATGTGCTCAACACACAAGTGAGGAAAGAGATAAAAGGGTTTAATAACCCTAAAATCGGTATTTGATTGTTGAGAGAGGAGTAAAGAGGTTGAGCAAGAGTTATTGTGAGTGATTGGAAGGGAGATTCTAGCATTAAAGAGACCGATTCGACGCGGAGAATCCGTTCAAGCCAAAGCTGAAACCCTAGCCTTTCCAACCACTCGATTTGAAATCAATTTGAGATTGATTGAAGGTAGGATTTTTGTAGTTTAAATGCATGGATTAAAGGTTAAGTTGTAGTTAGAAATGGTGTAAAATGTAGGGTAAAAGCTTAGAAAAATGGAGAAAAAAAAAAGTAAGGAAAGAGATTGAGAAGAACAGCCAAGAGGGGGCTGAATCTGGTAATTTTGATTAATCGAAATTGGGTTTCGATTAATCGAAATTGGCCAAGAAGTTGAAAAGTCAGAGGACCCCGATCTCGATTAATCGAATTCAGTTTTGATTAATCGACCTTGGATTTCGATTAATCGAATTGAGAATCGATTAATCGACTGGGAGCCTACAGTGGACTCCAGTGAAGAAGAGAAATGGGCTTGATGAAATCGACTAATCGAAATGAAAATTCGATTAATCGATTTGTAATTTCGATTAATCGATTTGGGATCGATTAATCGATTTTGGAAACTCGATTACTCGAATTGAGAATCGACTTGATAGAGCAGAGAATTTTGATTAATCGAATTGGGTTTCGATTAATCGAATGGAAATCTCGATTAATCGATTTGAGAATCGATTAATCGATATTGACTTTCGATTAATCGATTTTGGAAATCGGTTAATCGACTGGGCCAGTTTATGTTGACTTCTGAGTTTGACTTTGAGATTCTTGGGGGGTCTTGGACCTCCTTTATTGCATCCTTAGTGATGTGTTTAACATGTTATGTGATACCATAGGTGGTACGTGTGAGCAAGTACACAAGGAGCCACGTGGGACCTTGATGCGTTGATCAAACGAAGACTTGAGGTAGGGAACTCCTTGAACATGTACCTTATTTTACAAGAGCATGTATGTAGTGATATAGATTTGAAATCCCAAATGTTTTATTGCTTAAAGAGTTGGAAAAAGTGTGTGTGTGTGTGTGACATAAATAAAAGTAATCATAATGAGCCATCCCCAGGGGATGAAGAAGTAAAGAGATTAGAGCATCATGTGTGATACAAGTGAATGGATACATCCCAGGGATGTATCCACGATTGAATCATGTTTGATTAGGCCTAACTGATATAAAATAGCATATTTACACGGTGAATAACTATATGTAAGGCACCGATATTTCTGTTATTTAAGGTTTGATAGGGTACCCCCACCGACGTGGCGGGATATCCATGACTGACACGGCAGGATATCCATGACCGATACGGCAGCGGAATCGTAGGCCAGTGCGGAGGCTTATCCGTACACAGTAAGCACGCCCCAGGGGTGTTGATTTGAGACAAGTGAAACCCCACCACCAATCCCCAGGGGAAAGGGGCTTGGGTACTACCCAGGGAATACGTTAAAAGTGTCTATATAGATGACGATGATGGGTATCTCATCGGGGCTCGATGCTATATTGCTCGGGAATTACTTAAGTTGAAAGTTTAAGTTTTGCTTTAGGCCTTTTCAGCATCATTCATGAATAAATAAAGACATAAGTAAACTACCAGTAAAATGTAATGCTTTTAATTGTTTTCATCAGTGACTGTATTGACACATCATGCATGGCATATCATGGAATATATGTGAGTAATAATTTATATGTTCAACTGTGTTTTGTTCCCTATTGAGCTAGGATGTAGCTCACCCTATAGACTATACGTCGCAGGTCCACTGCTAGTAGCTGCCGAGGCTTCAGGAGACGCTGACCCCGGTGAGTCGGTCCTTGCGGCCGGTGAAGAGTTGGAGCCACCTTCTGAGGACTTCTTCTAGAGGACTCCGTTGTGCCGCTTTGAGGGCTTTTGGATAGAGATTTGTACTGCTTGGTATGTCAAGCCTTGTTTTGGCTAAACAATGTACATGTATAAATTGAGATTATTCTTTTGGGGCGAACCATCCATGATGATTTGCTATCATCGATGGTTCGGATCGGTTCTCTATTCATGCAGAGGCATGAGGGTAGAACTGGCTTTTGAGAAATGCTTTTATATAGATTTAAATTCCGCAGTTTCATTTACTATTTCATTTTTGCTTGATATGCCAATGTTCCGTGCTTAGCTAAGGGGCATGGTCAAGATGATCGTGCTGATGGCACGGGTTTCGAGGTGCCGAAATCCGAGCTGTCACATAACCTATTACAAGTGCACAATGGAAATTATAGTACTAGCATAGGATCATTCCCACGAGGAAGTTTCTTATCTTATTAATTCATATTTTTATCTTCTATCTAAATCCCTATTTTAAAAACTTTTATTTATCTTTAAGATTTCCTAATCTACTGGAGAAATATGAATAAAAGAATGATTTTTTAAACTAAAATGCATAAAAAAATAAATCTTAATCCTCCTTCAGATTAAGGTCATCAATCTTAATCTTCAGCTTTCAGATATTTATGAAAATAAAAAGTACCGTTACACCATATTTCTAGTCTCCTAGCATTGGCCGTCAATCAAGTCTAAAATCATATCAATACAAATTTAATCTAATCAACAATCAACCAGAAATTTGGGCGTCAATCAAACTCTAACAAACTAAAGATGGAAAAGTTAAAAATCATTACACTAATCTGCAAATTCTAACTTGAGTCATCAATTCAAATTAAAACTTGGAGATGTTTACAAAGCAAATAAATCTAAACTCGAAAGCAAAGTAAAATATATCCTTCACCCCTCTGCCGCAGTCGTCAATTGCTCATGAGAAATTACAGATATCTACACTAATCTTTAACACTTAATTGCAGTCATCAATTGCTCTTGAGAAACCTCTGATATCTAATCTCCTCTAACTAGTATACACTATTTTAATCGAAAGAAAATTCAACCTCAGGCGTTACTTGATGCTAAAATTCTTCGATGCTTATTCCTATGTCAAGCCCTCTTATTTATAGAGTATAAGGGGTCGATTTACAAAGATCTTGTTCTAATAAAAGAAACTACTAAAAATAAAAGCATCCTAATATAACTTTAATTCCTAATTTTATCTTTCCTTACTTTGTTTAGTTGATGCGCTTCTAGAGTGTTTTTTATTGAGCAGCAGTAAAGTCCTTCTGATTTAGCTCTTTATCAATCTTCTCAGATCCGTGATTCATCAGACTTCTAATTGCAAAAGTCTTCTAATTTTAGATATGGCGGTGATAATTCTAATGTAATCAGCAACAACAACAACAATAATAGGAAAGCTTCTATTCTTAGGAAATCGTAAATAACGATTTTCTGTCTTTCATAGCTTCTGTTCTGGAAAATCGTCAATCACGATTTTCAATTTTCAGTAGGCTTCCTCATAGTTGACGATTCTCTGAATTACGCCTTATCGCTTTTCTCCTTTTTGTCTCTTTTGAAGAATCATAAATTACGATTCTCTGGCTTTCAGTAGCGGCAAATTATCTTTTTCGCTCAATTATTTTTCTTATTATTTTTTGAGTTCATTTTGACAAAGATTAATACTTAGGCTTTAATTTACTGCTCATCTCTAATATCTGCACATCAATAGCTCATTAGTAACAAATTATGGCCTAGCATCACTAAGTTAAGGGTGATAAAATGGTAAATTATGTGACTGATCAAATATGCATTGTTGGAGAAGGATTTGGATTTCACCAAATCTGGGGTCATTCCCACTGTCTTAAAATTTGGAAATTCAAATAACTCCTTCCACCTGTTATTTGAAATTACTAGGGATGTGCATTTTTTGGGTCGAGCAGACCAAACCTGTAACGTCCCTAAAAAGTTTGAACCCAAGCGTGCCTGACTCCATGTACAGGTCCAGCAAGTTCCGCAGTGACATTTTAGATTTTTGAGAAATGTTTAGTTACGAGAAAATACTTAAGTGAAAAAGGGTGAAAACTAAAGATAGTTTTGACCATTAGATGAGAAATCATACACCTACGTACAGTGTATCGGCTTAGCACCCAAAAATGGGCATTTTGTATAAAAGGTCAAATGGATATGGTAATTCCATTTGCTTAGTTTGTCTTCTGAAGATAGAAAAGAAGGAGAGTCTAATCTTCCTCCTCCCATCCTTCACGTGTAATCCAACCTTTTTGATCGTTGCGTATACGATAAGGAGAGTGAAGAATAGAGTGTGTTAGAGTGGAGATTCATCATAAGCTTTGTTTCGATTCAATCGCCAGAGGGATCAACAAATTTCACTCTGAAACCCTCATTGGCAACTATTCTAGAAAAACGTGTAATCGACCAAGGAAATGTATGTGAGGTGTGTTAATTATGTGATAAGTAACTATGTTAAGCTTTAGTAAAGGTTTGAGTGAAATTAAGAAGCAAAGGATAAAGTTTTGGAGAAAAACGAGTCAGGGAATAAGAAGCCCGTATAACTGAGAATCTGTCAAAATCGATCGATCAAAATCTGAACCGATTGATCAATTTTGACAGGATAGTAATGTACAAGGTTTCTAAAGAAACTAATCGATCGAACTGGAATTCAATCAATCGATTTTGGAAATCGATCGATCGAATTGGGATTCGACCTATCGATTTGTCCTGCTTCTGAGTTCTTTCGGTTTTTGGTGAAAGAACTCGGGGAGATTTTAGGGCTTCTCGCTTTTCATCACATTTGATGTATAGGATAAAATTTTATTGTGTTCTAAGTTGTGATCAAGGGTGTTTGATGGGAAGGTTGCCTTGAAAAAAGACATCTTCATTTTGACTTTGAGTTGAAGTAAGAAAAAGGGAAATTTGCATTTACGGCCCTATAATTTTGCTTATTTGCAGAAACGGCCCTATAGATTCATTCCTTGCATAACAGGCCAGCTCCAAGCCTACCCGATTCCACGTCACCTCTGACTTGCCAAGTCATCATGGATTCCAAGAGTCGCCATAGTAGGTTAGCGTTGCGCTACAGCGCTGCCACGTCAGCCGCAGCAATATTTAAAAAAAGAAGAAACGACTTCTCATTTTCTACTTTTTACTTTTCACTTTTACCTTCCAGAAAAAAAAAGGCGAATCCAAGGTAATTTCTTATTACCCAGGGTAGCGATCCGCTACTCTAAGATAGCGGTCCGCTACTTCAGGATTGCGGTCCGCTACTCCAGGCTAGCGGTTCGCTATACGCTATTTATTAATTTTTTTTTAATAAATAACTAAATTATGTTTAAATACGTTCTATATAGTTCCTTTCACACATACGAAGATGTCGAAGTCAAAGCCGTTAAAGCCCTTTGGAAAGTGTACAGGTATTAGTGTTAGAAAATTTTACATGCATTGCAACGAAGAGAGGAAGAGGATGCTCGACGAATCAATTTTTGGTCATCTGTTTAGGATGTTTGAGAAGTTAATCTTTATTGGAGACTTAATTGAGGAAATTTTAAGCTTTTGGGTGACAGATAACATGTTTAATGTGAACAACACCAAGTTAGTTTTGCAAGAGGCCGATATATCACTGATTTTAGGATTAAATATGTTAAAAAAAATTTGAAGAAAATGAGTCTGAGCAAAGGACTATAAAAGAAGAGGAAACCATTCGATACAAATTCTTTAGAGAATAGTCGGCTAGAAGATCTTGTATCGAAGAAGTCATAGATAGTGCCCATCTTTCCGAAGATGAATTTTTAAAATTATCATTGTTGTTTCTTCTATGTTCTTTTCTACTTCCGGACACATATCAGGAAGTTGATAGTAAATATTTAAAGTTAGCTGATAACTTAGAATGCTTCAACCAATATCCGTGGGGGCTTGAAGTTTACAATAATTCAGTTGATTGCATAAAAAAAGCGATTAGGAGAAGAGAATCGGCAAAAGTCTCGGAAAAGGGACAATACAACATATACGGTTGCACTATAGCGTTACAAATATGGGTGTTGGAGCACTTTCCTGGAATCGACACTCCTCGTACACAAATGAAAAATCCATTTCCGAGGCTACTGAATGGGACTGAATGGGAAGCTCTAAAAGTCAGCCGTACTCCAAATTATTACAGAGAAAAAATTATTACGTCTCCGGTAATTGTAGAACTTGATTATGAGAAACACGAACTACAATATCTATCAGTTCGACAATTCTTCAGTCATAGGGAGAGAGAAAGGGAACTATTAGTTGAAAAATCAAGAAAAAAAAATAGATTACCCTATCGAAAAAAGGGAATACCCATCAAAAGAAAAAGAGATAAGGGAAAAATATGATAAAGATAATGATGACGACGATGAATCTGACAGTGATGATAATAACGAATACGAATTCGTATTACGTCATCAAAAATAAATAAAAGGGAAGCCAACAATTAGAGAACAACCGGCTAGTCATCCCGAGCTCCTAAATGAAGTTAAGGTGCTTAGAAAAGAATGTTCGTCCTTATGCAAGGCTGTTAAAGAAATTAAGGGCGATTTCAAACGTATTTTCACCATGTTAAAAGGGCAGGCATTCACAATTGAGCAGCAGGGAAGGGAGAACAAGAGTTTAAAAGAGGAGTTAGAGAAATTAAAGAGTGAAAATATGGTAATTAGGAACGAACTTGTAAAGGTTCAATCTCATTTGACAAAGGTATAAATTAATATTAATATTATTACTTTTTATTAATTTTATAGCGCACCGCTATCTCAGGATAGCGAACCGCTATCCTGAGATAGCGGTCCGCTATCCTGACTTTTTTTTTCATAATTCTTTGTTGTTTAACTTTTTTTTTTTCTTATTAGGATGAAATTATCTCTACACTATTTGAAACCTTTGTTACCCCTAAATCTCCTGCCCCAGAACCAGCCCCTCAGCCCTCATCTGCTGCTAAACCCCCTTCTCCTCATCACCCTGCTCCAATCACTCAAACTTCTGAACCCCCTTCTCCTCATCCTGCCCCAATCACTCAAACTTCTAAACCCCAAAATCACCACCCTACCCCAATCACTCAAACTTCTAAACTCCAACATCACCACCCTGCCCCAATCACTCAAACTTCTAAACCCCAACCGTCGGTTGAAGAAATAGATAAAGGGGTTGATCCGCCAGTAACTCAGCCAACTGTTGAGTCGCAACCGGTGACTTTTAAACCCTTATTTGTGAAGATTCCTGCTTCTACTAAGGGTACGTTATACAAGCTTCGAAATTGAAACAAAAGAAAATCGCCAACAGAAAAAATCATTACAAATAAAAGAAAAAAAGTGGATGAAGAAGAAGAAGAGGTTCCAGAGTCAATGGAAAAGAAATTTATGAGGAGCTTATGGAATCGGCCTGCGGAAGAAAATTTAGTGATTATTAATACCATCTGCGGTCTAGACGTCACCGTAGGGCATTTAAAGGTTTTGAAGGAAAAATCGTGGCTTGATAACGAAGTTATCGATATGTATTTTAAAGTTTTGGATAGTAAAAATGATAATATGTTCGTGGAAATGGCGGAGAAGAGCTAGTTTGCATCAGCCTCTGCATTGGTATCGTTTTTATTTTTTATTATTTGATTTTATGATTTAATTTATTTATCTGCCTTTATTTACGTCATTAATAGATTTAAATAATGAGTTATTTTCATATTAAATTTTAGACCTTAATTATAGCGAACCATGTAAAGTTTCAAAAATTCATCCGTGATGAAAATTTAGAGCCATTGAATGAAAAGGATAGGTGGGAGGCCTATTGCGACAGATGACAAATTCGCCACCAGGCGAAGCCGCTTGAGCCACTCTTTCGAAGTACCTCACGCGGTATTAATGCTATCGATTGTGGGACGGTAAGTTATTTTTTGTTGATAGCGATCACACTTTTAAAGTTTAGTTAATTAACACATTACTAATTAGATTTACGATTGCACGCAGATATTTTTTTCAATACATAGTCAGAGACATCATCATTGGGCAATGACTATCATTTTCGTAACGGACCGCGTTATAAAGCTTCTAGACCCTGCTGACCGAGAGTGTTCAAAGAAGTTTGATACGCACAAAGATTCGTTGATACATCACCTGCCGCGACTTCTTCACACTTTAGGATTGAGTTCTGCTCTCGATCAGCAGTGGTAACTTACTATCATAAATAGTGTTGATCTTCCCCTCCAAAAGAACGGTTGGGACTGTGGGGTTTTTGTACTGAAATACGTTGAATACTTTTCCGAGCGGCGAAAAGTAGATTTTCAAGAGAGAGACATGCAGCAATTTCGAGCTGAAATTGGGCATTCACTGTCCACGTTTAGGACTTAGTTTTTATTTTTTGACTTGTTTATTTAGTTTTGTATATTATAATTCAAATTATTGGGATAATGAATGCATTTTTTGTATACTTTGAGGTCTAATAAGAAAACTCATTACAATTTTAATCATCAACTCTCTCTCTCTCTTTCTCTCTCTCTGTCTTTATTCTTTTAATTCCTAGATGCGTTCCAAAGACTATACGAGGAGACACAGCCATTGATCCATTTCTCACCGAAAATGAATCGCTTTAGCATGTATAAAAGGAAATCCCAGTAGACATTCATCAAAATGTATGACCAAACCGAGGAGACACAACCTTAAGATCAAATCAAATCAGGTTTGAGACTCTGAGTAGGTGTTTACACTATTCAAATTTAACTCTCTAAATCATAATTCATGATTAATGAAAAAATTTATTGACCAAAAAAGACTAAAAAAAGTGATTTTATATTCTAACAAATTTACAAGAGCGGCGGTTATGTCCATATTCATTACAATTTTGTAATTGAACTTAAGCCTTTAGATCGTATCCTCCTTTTCTTTGGGCGACCGGCTTGACGTATGTTGTGTTGAGGTAAAACCTCGATGTCTTCCCTTATAACTGCCCATTGGTGCTTATCAACGGTCGGAACAAATTATTCTTTATAAGTTTCCCTAAATAAAGCACTGGTAAATCAATGATCACAAAATTGAGGAATCTCTTTATCCCTGTTTCTGCGCGATAATACAACAGTCGCATGTGAACATGGTAATCCAAGGATAGCCCAACGTCTGCATGTACACGTTCGTTTCTCTAGATCGATACTATGAGTGTATTGCCCACGTTTAACTTGAAATGTATCGTGACCATAAGGAATAACGTTCTTTCAACGGGCCCACCCTAAATTTCGTGTTATGTGCTCTTCCGCCATCGGTGTCAACTCGTGTGTCATTTTATTTCCTTCTTCCTGACGCCGAAGGTAGAATTCGGCTACCTTCGTGTGAATGGTTTCTAATATTGTCACGATCGGTTCCTCTCTAGCTATCTTCAACACACTGTTAATGCTTTTTAGCTATATTTGTTGTCAGCATATCATAACGCTTTCCTAGAAAATATGCGCGCGCCCAAAAATGGTCATCGACTTCTTTAATCCATGTTATACATTCTGGGGGGCTTGGTCTTGTATTTTTTGTAAAATTCTTTTGAATTTTGCCTCAGAGAATGCACGGGCAACAATCCAAAACAGCGGTCGAGAAATTGTATCCTTGTATGTATCAAAAAGATTTAAAGTTAGGTGTCGCATATAGTAGTTGTGAAATGCATTAGGAAAAACATTATGCACAGCTTCTATCAACCCTTTCTGTTGGTCTGATATCAATACAAATTGCTCTTCAAAGTCTCTGATTATGCGTCTCCTTAATAGATCAAGGAACCATGTCCAATGATCTTCATTCTCTTTGGATACAACGCCGAACGCTATAGGGAATAAATGTCTATTACCGTCTATCCCCGTGGCTATTAACAACACTCCATTATATCGTCCGTACAAATGTATTCCATCTATCGTAATTATTCTTCGCAAAGTATTACGATAGCTCCTAATGCAAGGTCCAAATGCTACAAAGAGCCTCTAAAAGGCATAATTGATGCATAAATGCAGGTCGGCTATCATTTAATTCGACGATATAGGACGATAACTTAAATTTCTCCTTCCAGCTACCTCGGATGTCGTTTAAAGTCATTTCTTTCCCTCTCCATGCTTTCCAATAACTTACTGTTATCCCATATTTTTTTTCAATATCAAAAATTATTGAAGCAGGAGTCTCGTCAAAGCCTTTTAACAATTTATCCCTCACGAAGGAAGCTATCCAAGAATTTGTACACTGGCGATGTCCTCTTCCGAAAGCTGGCATTCCGCACGTATGTTGTGGGCGATATGTCTTCACGACAAGCGTGTCCACACCTACCAATTTTGATGCATGTATTCGCCAAGCACACCCTAATTGAATGCAGCTCGCGGTAACTCGAAGAGGACTGGTTTTTATTGGTTTAATTTAAAAATTATTTGTCATTGCAAACTCTCTAAGGGCTTTTTGAAAGGTTTTTTTATTTCTGAATATCTGACCAACAGTTGATGGCCCCCTTCATATAGTTCTTCATCATTATAATCCATATACTCTCCTTTCGAGTCATTAAGCTAATAATCTTCGTCCACCATAAGTTGATCAATTCCCCTATTAGTATAAACACGCGAAGTGGGCGAGGAGGGTAGTGATTCAGTATTTTCAGGATCACTATCACCGTCATCGACTAGAATATTATTACGTACTTGGGGTTGAGTCCATCGAGGTATGGTTAGTGTTCGCTCCTGTGCTTTGGCCTCGATTACCGTTCGCTCCGAAGCTATTTGTTCAGAAGGTCATTCGTATGGACTAATGCCTCCCAAAAATGTTTCCCACTGATCCAAATCAAATATGTTATTCACCGCTTCATAGTTATGCTGGCATATATTTTCCATCGGATTCATTTGAGGATAATATCCTTGATCTTCATCGTCTTGTCTTATTGGAACGTCTAAAGATGTTATTGGTTCCGTGACATGAGTGATTAATGTATTGTCCATCGGATTCATTTGACGATAATATCCTTGATCTTCACCGTCTTGTTTCATTGGAACGTCTGAAGACGCTATTGGTTCCGTGACATGAGTAATTAATGATTTCTCGATATAAACATTTATCACACTATCACCAATACGATATGCTCTAAATAAGTTCGTAAGATCATCAAAGTCCGACAATTCAGCAAACACCAACTCCTTCCCGATGCGCAATGAAACGGATAGGGAAATTGAATGCTCTTTCGGTTGAGTCCTACTAATATTGTACATTTTCTGCTTAAATTGATAAAACGGTATATTGTCTTTGATAACAACAATCTTCCGATGTCCAGCGTTGTAAGTATCATCTCTAACACAGACCCTATCAAAATGACAAAGAATGGGAACATCAATTTCAATCTACAAATATTTAAAAAAAAAAATTAAACATTAGTCAAGGTAGTTAGCGGGCTGCTATCTCAAGATAGCAGGCCGCTACTTTAAGATAGCGGGCCGCTATCTTGAGATAGCAGTCCGCTATCTTGCAGTAGCGGTCCGCTATCTTGAGATAGCGGCCCGCTATCTTGAAGTAGCGGCCCGCTATAGCGGGCCGCCCATTTTTTGCTTTTCTAACCAAACAACTTCTTGTTAAAAATTCATTCTTACCAGTTATCCTTTGAGTTGATAGGGTTGATCTAAACAGGTAAAAGTGACGTTGTTAGGTTAGGGTTAGTCTAAACTCTGAACTACTAATGGGAAACGGGATAGAGAAAATAAGTAGCGGGGAATGAATTCGTTTGGTCCTATATATATATATATATATATATATATATATATATATATATATATATATATATATATATATATATATTATATATATAAATAAATGATACTGTGCTGACTTGGCAAGTGGGAGGTGACATGGAATCGGCTAGGCTTGGAGCTGGCCTGTTATGCAAGGAATGAAATTATAGGGCCGTTTCTGCAAATAAGCAAAATTATAGGGCCGTAAATGTAAATTTCCCCAAGAATAAGAAAAATCACATATCATGTGCATTTGATATAACTAGCATGAATATCATGATATGATCTGTAAATTACAAATTTTGTTATCTAACAATCATGAGCTTTGTACATTGATTCAAAACATGAAAATGTATATGTATGTGTGAACTCCGAAGAATTTGTTAGTGTGTGAACCTCAAAATTCTAAACTCCAAAACTAGTTATGAAATACCACATTATACGATGATAAACTATAAGTTATAAATTTACACTATGATTTAAGGTTCACGTGAAATGAATCCTTTGTGCTCTGGTACGACGGGATATCTATTTATTCTTATCAATCTGCGATAAAATTTTGTTCGACACAAGCATCTCTCATACGTAGGGGCTTGGGCATCATGAAAATGATTCATTGAACGACAATGGTTGAGATTCTCATCGGTATATATGTGACTCTCAATTCTATATATATGCTTGAGATTGTATTTAAGTGATTAGCTTAAGTTTTTCTTTATGTTATAAGAAAAGATTTAGAAATCATTTGATCAAACTTTGAAATCTGCATTTAAGATCAGTTTTACTTTAATTCAAATACCTTTAAATTGTAAGTCTTTATTTGAAAATTATCTTCGAATTATGTCATGAGATATATGTATGATGTGATAATATGTATGCTATTGATGATTCCCTATTGAGCTTAGACTGTGAGCTCATCCCTTTGACTATACGTCATAGGTACAGGTGCCTAGTTAGAGAAAGAGTTAGATCCGGAAAGCGATCCGAAGTACGTTCCCGAGGAGGAGACTGAGCCCCCTCCTGAAGAGTATTTTCCTTATGGAATTGTCTGTGTAGTTCAGGGTTTTTGTGAGGTTGTGAGATCCAGGCTTAGTACATCCAGCCATTTTGTTTATAAATGACTGATATGTGAAATTAGAGTGCTTATTATTTTGTAAACCATATTTCGGTGTTGGTCAATCATCACCGGTGGTTCGTTTCAGTTCTTTTGTCTATGTGGTTTCGCATGAAAATTAGAACCGTCATTTTGTCTACTTTATTTATAGAAATGGAGATTTCTTTTGCTATCTATGATGACTCTATCTGCTTAGTTAGGGATACCTTCTTTGATTTCTACCTTGTGTGGATGTACCAAGTGTTCCACTTGGGGATCGGCGATCCGACGGACCGAGTTCCGTGATTAGAAAATTCGGGCTGTCACAAAATCGGACCGAACCGCCGATTTTGGTTTGGTTTGGTTTGGGCGGTACCAGTTTGGTTTGGCAAAAAGAAAAACCGAAAAGCTCAGTTTGGTTTTGGTTCCAGACCTTCCCAAGCCGAAACCGACCGAACCAAACATATTATATATATATATATATATATATATATATATATATACAATCAGCTCGAGTCAAGCAGACGCTTGGGCCTCGGATTTCCAGTTCAAAATTTAGTGTTTCACAACCTAACTTAAGGCTCGAAACTCACAAGACGTTGAATTAAGGAGTAGAGACTTAGGGTTTTATGTTTAAAGGTTCAGTCAATAAAAGCGTATTTGAGAAAAAATAAAATGACTCTGGAAAAAATGAAAATAATAAAAGTGAAACAGGTTGAGAAATTGGAAAATTTTTTATGTGCAAGTAGAACTTATAGGAAAACATAAACCGACCAAACCAAACCAAACCGAAACCGAATCGAATCGGGTTGGTTTGGTTCAACAGTTGGGCAATTTGGTTTGGTGTGAACATTTAGAAACCGATTCAAATCGATGTGGTTTGTGGTTTTGGTCCAAAGCGAGTACACCCCTAGAAATTACTAAGTGCCTTTTAGCCTTCTAATTCAATCAAATGTTGATATTCATGGATTCAAAGACTGATATATCGGTGTACCTGCCGGGTCCCAGGCTAATACATATTGGATATAATGATAAATGATGGTCGGATTGGCCGATATTAGCTTTTTACTTTTAAAATAATAAAAATATGTAAAATAAAATAAAAATATTTTAAAGAGCATTTTTTATATTTTGGAGGTTCATAAGAATAATATAAATATATAAAATTAAATAAATATAAATATATAAAATAATCGCGGTGTCAACTCAGGTATCCGGTATCGGTCCATGAAGGACCAAAATGAATTGGCCGATTCCGAGTTGTGTCAGTATCTTTAAAAACATAAAAATAAATGGGAGGTATCGGCCGATAAGGGTTTTATATTGGTTGATACTCAATACATATTGGCCAATACGGGCCAATATCGGCCGATACAGATACCGAAAAGCATGTTGATACCTAATACGTATTGGCGCCAATACGTATCGGTTTGCCGAAAACCCAATATACATCACCGATACGTATCGATATTGGCCGATATTTGATAAATGACTATTAATTTTAGATGGCTTTAATTTAACCATTTTGATAAAAACAGTGGAAATGATCTTTTATTTGGTAGCCTGTGAAATCATAGTTCTTGAGATCATCAACATCAAATCACACGGAACACATCGTGATTCGACATGCCACACAACTCAAAAAGTGTCCCGAATATCAAAAGCATCGGAGACCAGCTCGAATAGCTACAATCTATAGTGACAAATTTTGTTTTCGGTAATATTTCAGTAGGGGGTCATTTCAGATTAATTTTGGGCAATTTTTATTTGAGGAATACAAAATTATATTAATTTCGCCAAAATTAATAAAATTTTGGCGATTTTCGAAAAATCGCCTAAATTAGCGAAACAGGATGGCACAGAGTTCTACACAAAATATTTCAATTATGGTATATATAGCTTATTATTTCTCGAACTAAACATAGTTTGATGAATTGCCTTGAGATTTATTTGGTAGCTTGTGATGTTATAGATATGAATAGGCATTAGATGTAGACCCTTTAAAAAATTAAAATAAAATATTTACCTCCCCTAATATAAATAAGTGATATCTCTAATAAGATAGGAGAACTAGTTTTTTAGGAAATGTGAAAAGAGCAAGCAATGGTTGCTTGAGTTTTCAAAACAGATAAGCTAAATGTCCAAACACTACAAGCAACGGTGAACCTCCAAGCAATTTCAAGATTAATGCACTTTTGCTTCTCATTAGAGAAGTGGCCGGAATAATATAATTCTTCAAGGGAGCCGGTTAGGTCTTCTAATGGAGGATGGTGATCGTCTTTCAAGATTTATGTGGAGCTCTACGTGGCATTCAAAATACTTTTTGGGTGTTACATGAAGCGTAGGTGGACAGTTTAGATTAATGTTAAAAAAAAAAATTGAAAAATAAATTTTAAACTCACAAGTCAAAGTTTAACGGTTTTCATTATTGGTCCACATTTTACGGTTCAAAATATATACGATGGAGATGAATTTTTAATTTTCTTTTTTTTTCAAAGATGATATAAGCAATGCACCCAAGGTCCACGTGGCACTCAAAAAGTATTTTGGGTGCCACATTGAGCTCCACGTGAAAGGTTGGAGGACGGTGACCGCCCTCCCATAGAGGACGGAGGCCTTTTCCATTCTTCAATACATTTGTGTTACTCTCTTACGTATTGGTCAATAAAATTGGTTCTGAACGATAAATATATATAAACTAAGGCATCAAGTATCGGCCAATACCGATTCGTATCGGTATTTTGGCCACACTACAAAAAATAAGACTATTAGCGGTTGTTTTTTGCAGCCAAAAACTACCGCTATTAACCAAAAAAGTATTAAGACTATTAGCGGTTGTTTTCTGTTAATAGCGGCAGCTTATGACTGCCGCTAATAATCTTATTTTTTGTAGTGCCAATTGAGAGCATCTCTAATGGTGTATCCCATTTTTTTGCTTAATATCCGAAATTTGGGATACCAAAAATTAAAGTATCCCAAATTTATTAATTTATTATATTTATAAATTTTGGAATATATAGCATTCTGGGATATAATGCACTCCAATCATGTATCCCTATCTTATATCTTGACAAGTACTAATAAAATATATTATTTTCAAAATATAGGATACCGGCTTGAGTATCCTATATCCACGAAGGATATAGGATACCCATTGGAGTACACTATACTTCTCCGCCATCCCAAATTAGAGCAGTTATTCAGCCACGTCAAATATAGGATACACCATTGGAGATGCTCTGATACTAACATCATGCCGATACCAGTATCAATATCAGGGATCGGTCATTACGTATCGGGTATCGATACCTATCAAATTTGATTTTTTTTTTTTTTAATATTCCCTTTTTATTAAAAGAGAACATCTAATAGTTTAAAGACAGGTCTTTTATCATACTTTTAAGATTATAAGTCAATAAAAAATTTCAGATTTTAAAAAATTAAAAAAAATCCTATCAATGGATCGGCCGATATCGATAAGTATCAGTCTTCAGTAAACCGATACCCGATACGAATACCCGATTTAATACCTTGGTACAAATCGATAATTTTACCTAGTGTCAGTCTAGACTCTAGAGTATTATATTGGTATCTTTTTATAATTTCTCATCTCCCTTGCATTAAATCTTATCATTCTAGAGTTGGCTAATAGGATTAACATAGACAACTTGTACTGGGTGTCTACATGACGCTAATTTTAGTCTCTCTTTTCAACTAGGCTTGGGACCGACATGAATACTATATACTGTTAGCACATAAAAAATAAATTATTTGTATGAGAACACAATTTTTTTTTTACCTTTATAGGCCCAGTTTGACACCTTGAAAGTGCTTGGGGGAAAACAAAGTCGGTTCCCATATGATTCTCTTCGATAGCATTATTAGCAAATACAAACAAAAGTGAATGGCCCCATGCAAAATCTCAGAAGGAAATCAATTCAACTATTCAAGTGGCTAAAATTGAATTTTTATCAACATCAAAAGGGCTTTTTTGTCATTTCATTATTAGTGTTACTTTTTTTTTTTTTAAAGTCATTGCCCATATAACAAGGGCAATTTTTTAGCTGTTTGGACAAAAAACTGTATTTTTTAAATTCTTTCTAGACGGACTAAACAAACTGCAAAATTCATTTTCACCTAACATCATTTCCCAGGAAATTAAACGAGAAATTGGAGTTTTTGTGCTATCAAACATGCCCTTACTTTAGAGTTAGACTACTTCACTAATTTATTGATTTATAAATAACGTTTTCAGGTTTTTTAATTTGCAGGCACACCAAAGCTGGTCATGTCATAAAATTTCTCTTGAAGCGAATCAAAGTGCCACCGTATGCATATCTAAGTAAACCGCTTCGCGTTTCACGGCCCAGGTACTTACGAGCAAAAGGGAAGAAAGAAAGAAAGATCGGCCCCATCAAATCATCTCCTGTCAGGACGTTTGGTTACGGCCTCCACCCAAGGATTAAAATTTTGGGTATCATTTCGGTTTCGGAGGGACCGAAACTGAAATTTTTGACCAAAATTTTGGCCGAAATTTTATCGAAATTTTAGGTCCCATATAAAAATGATCAAAACTTCAGTCCAAATTATCTTTTTGGTGAAGACTAAAATCGATAATTTCAGTCATTTCAGCCGAAATTTTGATCCTTAATGAGGCTCCACCGACAATAAAATTATATGATCGATGACCCATTAATAAGGCTATTTCATTTCAATTAAGCAAAGGACTATGTTTAGGATGCAAATTTTACTAATTGCATGATTGGACATAGAAACAGCTAGGTTCTTCATCAGTATATTTAGTCATTTCACTAATTGCATAATTGATGAAAGGGTGGTGTTATTGGCACACGTTAAATCTGCAAAAAGCACACATTTTCTACCATAAAAAATCGTTGGCTGCCTTCATTTAGACGACATATTTTTCCACTATAAAAAATCATTGGACGATGGAGATCATTTTTCATCCTAATCTTCCACAAAAATAGATCTTGAGATCATGTCGTACGTATCAAACAATCAGATATTGATTTCACGTGGTACAGATCCCGAAAGTGACTTGAGAACCCTTTTCTCATGGTTAAATTTAGGGATTTGCGCCTCATGGAATCAACATGTGACCGTCAGATAGGTGTGTCATGATCTCAAGATCTGTTGTGTGGAAGATTGGGACAAAAAAATGATCTCCATCGTCTAATTCAAGGAAGTAAACAATATTTTATAGTGGAAATATGTGTTCCTCACCATAAAAACTGGTGCAAATAATGCCACCCGGATGAAATTTCACCATTATGGGACTGTCAATGAACTATGTTGGGCCGTAGCTAATCAGGCCAAACTTGGGCCTTATGCCCGTCTCTTTAATTGAAACCAAGTTTGGACCGACACCACTTAGACCAGTCTTGAATTCCAGCCCAAACCCGGCCCAGCCACCGACCAAGTGAATTCTATCCAACGTTGGCACGCGATGAGTTGGGCGGTTGGGCCCTACAAAACCCGCAATCATATTCGCACCCCCAATCACGCCTTGCCTTGCCTTGCCTAAAATGTCTCATCAATACCCAGACTCAGGGCCTGCCGCCCTAAATTCCGGGCTTGGGCCCAGCCAATAAAACACACCCACATAGGGCTATTAACAAGTCAGGCCGGGTCAAATTTTTGGCTGCACAATAAGAAACTCGCAAATGCCCACCTGCCCGATGGTCGCGACCCAACCCAACTTGGCAAAAACAACCCTATGTTTTGTACTCTTTAAAGTACCCAGCTTAGCCCGACCCAAAAGTTGGGTCGAATGACTCACTCTCATGCACGACCCAACCCGACGGGTCAAGTTTGTGCCCGGCCAGGTAACATATTGTTTCGAGTCGGATCAGATATTGGGTCGACCCAACCGATTGACAGCCCCTACTCCAATAAATCAATGCGCTCTTCTCCAACTTTTAGTTCCCAAAAAAGACAGAACGGTTATAGTGACTTTATGTCCCACTTGCCCAAAGTCGTGCCCGAATCCTCTAAAGACGTAACGAAACTCGTCACCTGATCACTTCTAAAATAAGTTATACGTATAGCGTGCTTAGCATGGCTATGTGACCCCAAAATCTCCATAACCAACCCTTAAAATAGCAAAATACCTGGCTAAAGCTATCTACTTTTATCTACTCTCAGTTATAAACCCAAGCATTTGTGCATCCTATAATTATATAAGAAGTGGATCATGCACCCCCCAAAGCACATATCATACGTCTTTGTTGCTTCACATCTCTCTCCACCCATTTCAATAAATTCCCCCCATCCCTTCTTCTTGTTGCCTACAAGAAACAACCACCTTCTTCATTAAATACCCAACCCATTTGGTTGTTCAAGTTGGTTTTTGATTCTTGTTTGGTGTGTTCATTTTTCTCTTTATAAACCATCTTCATAAGCCTCTGGTCTTCACAAACCTTCTAGTCTTTGTATACTCACAATGGGGAAGGGGATTTGGTTTGTGGGTCTTTTGTTTGCTTTGCTTTTGGTGGCGTCCGATGGGTTCGATTTCCATGAGAAGGATTTGGCATCGGAGGAAAGCCTCTGGGAGTTGTACGAGCGGTGGAGAGGCCATCACACGGTTTCCCGGGACCTTGGCGAGAAGCACAAGCGTTTCAACGTGTTCAAAGAGAATGTGAATTTTATACACTCTTTCAATAAGAAGGATGCTCCATATAAATTGAAGCTTAACAAGTTTGGTGACTTAACTAACCAAGAGTTCAGAAGCGCTTATGCCAGCTCTAAAATCAATCACCATCGGATGCGCCGGGGTAGTCCGCGTGGAGCCACGGGGAGTTTCATGTACGAGAAGGCAACCGATGTCCCCACTTCTGTGGATTGGAGGAAGAAAGGCGCGGTCACAAATGTCAAGGACCAAGGCCAATGTGGTAATTAAATCAAATCATTTCTTTCTTTCTCGCTAAGTAAATAAACTAGATAGAGCTTCTTTTATGTGGTTGTGTTTGGGTTAGCTCTTATAAGAGCAGAAGCAGCTCTCTGCCTGCTCTCCATTAGAATAGATAAAAGTTACTCTCGTAGGGAGTAGACAGAGAGTAGTTTTATCACTTTGAAAAACTCCCCGCCAAAACAAATGAGGCAAGGAGCTGTATTACCAAACGTGAAAATAGTTCTACGCCGAAGCCAAAGAGCGAAAGAGTTGTTCTTTACCCCGAAAGAGCTGACCCAAACGCAGTATGATTTCACCCCGAGGCCTCTAAGGCTTGACCCTGATACCACCTTTTTTCTTTGGCTGAGTTATGGACATATTGTTATTGTTAGGAAGGGACTTGGAGGGGACGTGCTCCCTTAACTTTTCAAAATGAAGACGACTCCTATGGACCACCTTAAACAATTTGTGTCATGAGTCATGACCGTCCACTATTAGCCAAGTGGTACGCATATTTGATCAATCAAATATGTCCAATTAGCGGCCAATCGTTGATGGTATCTTAATTAAAAAAATCAAGTCGATTAGAAGATTTGAATCATTCGATTGGTGCACTTTAATTTTGATTATTCAAAAAATATGGACTACTTATTGATATAAAAAAAAGTATATGGACTACCGTTGATTACAACATGCATAGAGAGGATGGTTCAGATCTACCGGTGAGTGTAATTTTTGGTTCTACTTTAGTTCATTGTGTGAATTATTATCTTGATGAATTGGATTGTTCAAAATTTTGTGCCACTTAATATAATAGATGGGTTTTGGCAGCTTAGAATTAGACGATGGATGCAACATTTTGAGATGATCTTTTGCACCATAGATCTTGAAAGGGTCGAATCACATGAAACACACGATGATTTCATATAGTCTCTATCCCAAAAAATGACTTGAGCACCAAGAGAGTGAGGATTTTAGTTTAATACTTAAACAACTCTTTTATGTTTACCTCCGCATGCCCCCTATGGATGAAAATCTTGCTGTGCCCATGACTGTAAGTCATGATTTGACACTTGGCTTATTGATAAAACTCTTTGTAGGAGACATTATGCCAAAGCATTTGTCTGGGTGGTCCGATCATCATGGGCACAGTGCGGACTGCACATCCATGTGACCTTATGACATGCACAGACTTTATAGTGAATGGAACTCCGTGCTTCACAAGGTGTAGTCTACGCCCTGGCCCATGATGGTCGGACCACCCATCATAGCCAAACTCTATGGCATCCTAATTAGAGTCTTATTGCTAGCTTCTCGGGTCCGTTCATCACCTTCTATGTAATTAGATGGGTGAACAAGAAGTTGTGATCAGATATCTAAAGAGATTTTCTGTTTTACTGATTTGATCCCCTTTTGTGGGTTACTTGCTTCTATGTTCACAAGAGTGAAAAAGCAAACTCGTCCACACTCTAGGAATTGGTCTCCCTGTTTCTTAGTCTTTTGTCACAGGCAAGGAGGGGTTCAAAATTTGTACCGAAAATTGAAATCTACTGAAAAACTGGTCGATCAAACTGACCCAAAACCAATATAATAACGAAACAGATTGGTACTGTTTCAGCTTCGATTAAGGCCGAACCGAAATCAAAATTTTCAATTTAAGTCAGTTTGGTTAACCCATTTTGCATCCCTACAGCCAAGGAACTTTTCACTTTGATTTTTACACGATTCTGTCAATTACCCCTTCATGTTCATGGACGACTCTAAAAATTAGGCCCGGATCTGGCCCAGACACAAAACCGTTCCGAGCTCAGCCCAAATGCTTTCGGTCAATAGCCTTTTATTTAACGGTAATTTACCAAAACATTGTGTACAGGGTCTTTAATCACTAAAAACCTGACCCGAATCTGGCTGAAGCTTGACCCATTGACAGCCCTAACGGAGACCCATCAGTAGAAAAGAAGGCAGACTATGATACAATCCACGTTGGGGGCCCATTAAGACCGGCAAGATCGAAACAGATACTTTTGGGTGATTTTTCCTTGTTTTAGTTGGTAGCATAGTTACCAAATTCTCCGATTTTTTTTTCAAAAAAATCGTTTAAAAGTACTTTTTTTCATGAACCATAGGAAAACTATTACCCTATGGCAATACTAACAAGAGGTCCCATGGACTAAATCTTTTGATGGTATAGGGAGTTGTTGGGCCTTTTCAACTATCGTCGCGGTCGAAGGCATAAACCAGATCAAAACGAAGAAGCTCGTGTCTCTATCGGAGCAAGAGTTAGTGGATTGTGATACCACTGACAACCAGGGTTGCAATGGAGGTTTGATGGACTTAGCATTCGAGTACATTACGAAAAACGGAGGGATCACAACGGAGCAGAACTACCCGTACCAAGCCGAAGATGGCTCGTGCGATGCATCAAAGGTTTAGTTCAGCCTGCACACACTGCATTTTTCAGTTCGGAAGCCGACAATTGTGCGTAGGAGAAGAATTATATGATCATATTGACATGGTTAAAAGGCCATAACTTGTTTTATGTGTGTGATTTGTGTTGGTTTTGCAGGAAAATTCCCATGTTGTAGTGATCGACGGTCACGAGAACGTGCCCGCTAACAATGAGGGCGCTCTGTTAAAAGCAGCAGCTCATCAACCCATATCGGTCGCCATTGATGCCGGCGGTTCTGCTTTCCAGTTCTACTCCGAGGTATAATACATGAACCCATTCAGTAGGTGTCAAAATAAACCGAATGCCATCACCATACAATTCTGATCACACGGCGATGGGGCATGGAATCCGATTAGATGGAATTCTGTTGGTGTACATTTTGTTACATGTCCAAGTGTGGGTGTGTCTTCACTTTATGTGAGGATTGGATTTCTGGCCCATTTTCCGAATGCGTAGAAAAGCAAAAGGATGTGTTAAAGGGCTGGGTTGGTCATAAAGCCCGTCCTGACCCAGTCCTAAAATGTTAGGGCTTGAGCAAAAATTTAAGGGCTTCAAGATAGTGCTAAGGCTAGGGTCAACCAAGTTGAAGCTAGTTAGGGCTAGGGCTATGCAAAATCCTAGCCGGACCCAAACTGTTTATAGCCCTTAAAAAAAGCGTACTCCTATAGAAAAAATATGGCCATCTCGATGTGGCAACGCTTTTTGGTAAAACACTTTTCAGGAAAATAATGTTAGGTGAAAAACACTTTTCTCTGGAGGACCTCGCTACCTCTAGCTGAAAACGGCATTGTGTGAGAAGCGTCATAAACTCATTTGGGTAAAAATTCCAATAGAAACAATACCGGACAGAGCACTTTACAAATATGCTGGTTCTCAAAATTTTGTAAAGTACGTGCTGTTGTGAAAGGTGATTTTTCGAGAGGGTTGCCAAACTTGGCCCAAGGCATAATCTAAAACATGAATAAAGACATTGAGCAAATGTAAAAGAAGACATAAAACAAAGACATGTTGTCAGACTAAGATATGTTGTAAAAAATAATAATAGTAATAATAATAACAAGATGAATCAGACTCTGATTCACATTGAACGAGGTGATTGAACTAGTCAGTTTAAGGGCAAAAATAGGGTGATTCACTGGTTGGACCCAAATATAATTAGAAAAACGTCCATATTTTTCAAACGTTTTAGCATATTATACCAAAATCCAACTTTTTAGCAACTAGGGTTTTCACGATTTTTAGGACTTTAAATGGGTGTGCTACTTTCTTCCCACGTGTAAATTAATGGCTGACTAGTGAATTTACCTATCTACCCATTGGAAGCTATTTCCAGCACCTCCAACTTTCAACGTCTCCAGTTTCTCTACAATTTTATCCATGCATTCGAAATCAAATCGATAAGCTAATAGACCCCTATCTCTCTTTGATTTTACCCATCCAAACCTAAATCGAAACCATTAACTTTTCCCAAGCGTCGTCCAAGCTCGACTGCGAAGATATCTCTGCTATTTTCCCCATCGAAGCTCGACTGCGAAGTTCTCTCTGCGATTTTACCTATCCAAACCCAAATCGAAACCATTAACTCGGCCATTTTACCTATCAAACCCAATCTCTGCACATCATAGATCAAAATTTCGTCGGATACGTATCGTATCGGTGGTTTATATGTCCGGTACCGTTCGATACCGATACGTATCGGTTTTGGGCTCGAACGATACGTATCGATTTTCTGACATTTTAATCCTTGTTGCGCATCTAATTAAACCCAAATCGACCCCATTAACTCTGTGATTTTACCCATCGAGACCGAAATCCAAATTAAAATCTTCCGAATTAGCTAGTTTTTTATAGTTTGAAATTATTTCTTATAAATCAAAAGCATCCAACCGTAATTAGCTAGTTATTATTAGTTTGAATTTAATTTTTATGAATCAAAAGCAGCCAAGCAACCCTAACGAAGGTTCTTCTCTATACCAAGGAACGAGGGTTTTTTTTTTGCTAAATCTAGCTCTTTATAGAATGGGTAGATAGGTAAATCGCTAGTCAGACATTAATTCACAAGTGGGAAGAAAATTGTATCTCACACCCATTTAAAGTCCTAAAATCATGAAAACACTATTTACTAAAAAGTTGGGTTTTGATATAATAGGCTAAAACGTTTGAAATATATAAACATTTTTCTAAAGTGCCTGACCCAAATATTTTTTTAGGTTTTTAGTCCAACTGGCTAGGGCCTCAGTTTCGGTTGAACCAGATCGGACCAGCCAGTCTGATTTTCAAATCATTAATCCAAACATCAAATATCAGTTTTTTTGTGGATTCTAGAAGGATTAGAGATCATGGAAAATATACATTGGTTTTTGAGGATTTCAATGAGAAATCCAAATAGCCCCTTGGGAGTGCACAACCCGTGGCTCATGTTAATGAAACTCATTAAAATTTTACTACATTGAGCACTGTGTGCACAGGGAGTGTTCACCGGAGACTGCGGGACGGAGCTAGACCACGGGGTGGGAATCGTAGGCTACGGAACGACTGTCGATGGGACAAAGTACTGGATAGTGAGGAACTCATGGGGACCTGAATGGGGTGAGAAAGGTTACATAAGAATGGAACGTGGCATCTCAGCTGAAGAGGGTCTGTGTGGTATTGCTATGGAGGCCTCATATCCCATCAAGTCATCCCCAAATAAAACTAAGAAAAGAGCATCTCCTAAGGAGGAACTTTGAAGAAGCCTCCTCATATATATAGTTAAGTCATATTGCATTTGGCGTTGTTAGGATTAGTTTCTTTAATGTCATTTAGTAGACATCATAAATGCACGAATTTGTCCACCAAATTGATGCCCTGTCATGTTATATTTGCAAGAAATATATGTTACTATCAATATATTTTAGTTTGATGAATACCTCTCTCTCTCTCTCTCTCTCTCTCTCTCTCTCATAGGTTTTGACTCTCCTCAAAGGCATCATAACGTTATTAAGGTTATTAACACCGACCCAGCCACATATAGTCACAGGTGTAGCCACATAGAAGGGTGTGGGGGCTCAAGCCTCTATTTAACTCTAGACTTTTTATTAAGTATGATGCTTATACAACCTTTGTTTGTATATAAGTCCCCAAATCTATGATATAGAAGCCTTCAAATCGGCTCAAACCCCCATTTAACTCTAGTGTTTCTATTAAGTATGGTTCTTTATCATTTGTAGCCTCCCACTATCAAAAATTCCTGATTACGCCCCTGCATATGGCAGAGGGAGGCTGATGCCCCATTTAAGCTTTGCCTTCTATTTACAAGCCCCAATCTACGGTGTATAAGCCATCAAATTTGCCGTAAAATAATTATTAACATTTGTCAACCATTGTTAGCTCCTACCAAAAGAAAATTCCAGCTATGCCCTTGGTTATGAAACATCTTTTAGCCACCAACTCTTGCCAAAGGCCCACTTACATGCATTAGAAATCTCTTCAAACACTTTTGGAAGGGATATGGTGATTAAAAACGTTCTTTAAGGGCATCACCTTGACCCAATCCTTTTGATAAAGAGATTTGACTCCTCTAACTTCCATCATCTAAGAATCTCATAATGGTCTTTTCATGAGCTCGATAATCTTATGAGGCAGGTGAGGCAATAATCAATTGCTTTATGATTTATATATGCTTCATTGCCTCTATTTCATCAAACTTGTAATTATGCTATTTAAGACTTTCTCAAAAAAACGCACCATCTGAATTTGATGTAGAGGCTAAATACATGCACCAATTTTGGTTTGGTCCACGATGTCATGGCATATGGCTTCGTGGAGTTATATAAGTTATACTTTTAACCGTATAGCTAATGGTGAGTTAGAATTTGGGTGAATCGGGTCAACAAGTTCTAAGTGGGTCAATGGTGAGTTACAATTTGGGTGAATCGGGTCAACAAGTTCTAGGTGGGTCAGTTAACAGCGCAATGTTAAGATCGAGATAGAGGGTCGAGCTTTAGGAGTGAATCAGATTAAGATAAGTTGGAAGGCTAAACCCGACCATATCCTTGAGTCAACTCCCGACGGGCTTGAAATATGTTATCCGACCTACCCATTAGAACAGGTGAGCAGGTCGGACCACGGGCTGACCCTACCAATTGATAGCCTTTTTGCAACCAACTAGTGTCATTTCACTGTAATAAGATTGATATTATTGGTTGGTGCAAGTTATGGGATAGTTGATATGCATGTGGCTCTCAAATGGGCTGGCCCCATTTTCACTCGAGCACGATCCGAAAGTAGAGATATTTTTGGGTGGGTAAGCACGACCTGGGACCCAACTTGGTATGCATTAGGGCTGTGCAGAAATTGACCCAAACCGACTAAACTGACCGAAATCGACCCGAATTTCGGTTCGGTTTCAGTTTTGGGACATATCAGTTCAGTTTCGGTTTTGAAAAATAGAAACCGATAGTTATCGGTTCGGTTTCGGTTTTAAAGTTAAAAAATGGAAATTGAACACCGATAAGAAACCGATAGTGGTGCTACACGGCTGTATAAGTACATAGTGTATACAAAACTTAGGTTGCAAACAAAGAAGTCTATTTTTCTCCTTTGAAATCTTATATTTTTATGTGTTTTTTTGTTGTTAGAAGAACCATTTAAGTTAAAGGCTTTGGGGAGTGGTAATGGGTATAAAGGATATGTATTTATGGGGTTTGAAGGCCCCATTTTGTTTAATTGTGATTTCTGTATAGTGTATTTAAATGTGTGATTTTGAGTTTTCTTAGGACTCCCTTTATAGTTTGTATTTGTGTTGATTTGGGTTTTGGGGTTTTGTATTTGGGATTTTAGTTTCCTGAATTATTTTCATATATTTGTCATTTTTTATTTAAAATAAAATTATATAGAAAGTACCCATCGATCTGAACTGTCTGATTGGTATATTAATTTCTGGGAAATGTTCTTAGCCATCTGATCAATCACCTACTTTTGGATAGTTAATAGCGAATTAGCGATATAGGCAACAACCTAGAGAGTCTTCAATGGTCTGACTCTTATGAATTGACAATGGCTTCCTAATAAAAATAAATAAATAATTGAGGCTCTGAAACCGAAAACCGATCGAACCGGTTCGGTTTCGATTTTGAACCTTATCGGTTCGATTTCGGTTTCATAAGATAGAAACCGATAGTTATCAATTTGGTTTCGGTTTTGCCCAAAACCTACCCGAACTGACCCAATAGCACCCCTAGTATGCATGATTTTGTCTAAGTTAAATCGGGTCGAGCTTGGACTAGGTACCCCAACATCTGGCCCAGCCTCACACCCTAACTTTGTGTATATATATATATATATATATATATATATATACTAGTGGCCCTGCACATGCAGACAACTTATTTCTAATTCTAATTTTTTTGAAAACAAAGTTGTAAGATCATTTAAACACCGTCATTCGGGTGTTTAAATGATGGTGATTAGGAGCGACGGATCCTTTTTTATCCAGAATAAAAAGTACCATATGTTTTTTTTCATCCAAGTAACATATGTTTTTTTTCTTGCTAGTAAAAAGTACCAATGAATACTATATCAACTTTTGAGCATATTATATTTACTAGTTTAAGTATTAATGCTAGCTCCTCATCGTAATTCAAATTTGATAAAGAGTGCAAAATCGGGGCTCGTTGCTTTTTATTTAAGTCCAAAAAGGCTGGATTCTGACCAATTCAGTCCAATTTTGGACCGGACTTAGAGCAGCCCGAATAGTTTTTATCCTGAAACTGAGGCCTGATACAAATTGGGAGTATTCGAACTCAGGCTTTTTATTTAAGTCTAACTCCGATCTGAGATGGGATCATTCTGAGCCGGCCCGCCCATTGACAGCCCTAAATTAGTAGTACAATTTTCTGAGTTTCAACTATCCACAGCCATATGTTGGGAAAAGGTGCAAGTAAAATGAGTGAAAGAGAGATGTTTTGTTGATTTGTTCTTGTGATTCATTCAGTGAAAGTGCAATCTATACCTCACTTACAGTATGAATTAAGTGCTTGTGAGAGGTCGTTTCCAAGGGATTGAACCAAAAAAAAGGGATAAATCAAAACCACAAATTCTACATAATTGAGGTAAGCCCATTATTAAAAAACTCAAATTAGAAGAGGAGTAACAATAATAATAGATAAGAATCGAAACAAGCAAAGATAAAAGTGAACTCAGGTCTCAAAAACTCAAAACCCGTCCCAAATACCCTCTTTTTTCAATCTCAACTAAACCCATAACGGCAAATTTGATAAAAATAAATAAATCCCACAAAGTTATAACCCATTTCAACCAAAACCTATATCTTAATCAAGTCTCAAAAGCTCAAAACCTGTCCCAAAATACCCTCTTTTCCCAATCTAAATGCCTTCTACAAATTGATAAGACCCCAAAAAGCCTTCAACCTATCATCACAAATATCACAATCAAACAGATTTTATAGATTAAAATATGTCTTAACAAATCACCTAATAATTTAAAACTTGCCTGCAATGCCATTTGACCTTCAATCAATCACTCTTGGACAAATCGCTTTATCCATACACAATCTCACCAAATCAACTGCAAAATAAAGATTGAATGATTTTTTACATAAATTTCACAAACACAATAAACCATAGAAATAAAAAATAATAATCTTTGAAAAATATTCAAGAGTGATAAACTACCCTCCTACATACAAACACATTCTAATTCACGAACAAAACACCATACAAATTCAAAACCACGAATTCTAGATAATCGAGGCAAGCCCATCACTAAAAAACTAAAATTAGAAGGGGAATAACAATAATAATAGATAAGAATCAAAAGAAGCAAAGACAAAGTGAACTCAGGTGGTTCTAGATCATAAACGAATAAATCAACCCCACAAACCTATGACCCATTTCAACCAAAACCCACATCTTAATCACGTCTCAAAAACTCAAAACATGTCCCAAAACACCTTTCTTGTCCCAATCTGAAGTGAACCCAAATTCCATCATAAAACCAAAAGAACAAATCAGGAACCAAGCAACTGAGAATAAATATACAAATAGCAAGAAGATGATGTGAGAGAAGTCCTAGATGCATATTTTGAAAAATAAAGTAATATACTAACTATCTATCATCAACTATATGTACAACTATTTACAAAGCCAAAAAACATGATAACTTATGTTTTCAGCGACAAAATCTTGTTACAAACCGAAGAAATTTGAACTGATTTGTTATCTACAAATCCATATTTTTAAAGGAAAAAATATATCATGATCATTAAGAAAAGTTCGTGCTGTTTTGATTTTATGATTTTTGAATTTTACGAATTTATCACGAAAAAATTGTGAAAAACATGATTTAAATGCGAAAATTGCGTTTTAAAAACTTTGTGCAGGCGTACACAACTTTGTGCACATATCGAGGTCAATGCCACACAGTGTGCATGTGTAATAGCCGAAAAATTACGCTAAACTGTGACCTCGGGATCCGTGCCCGATTGATCATAGGTTTGACCAAATAGAAGTCTAATAGTTAGTATGGGGTGTGATGAACGGACGAGATGTGATAAATTGTGTGGCTATGTGGTGTGTGTTGTAAATCTAAGGTCACATACACCTATCGAGGTGCATGTGCTCAACACACAAGCTAAGGGGGAGATAAAAGGGTTTAATAGCCCTAGTTTCTCTTTTAATTGGTTGATTGAGAGAGAGAGCAAAGGAGAGAGAGAGAGAAGGAAACCATAGTTAATGCAAGGAGTAAATGCTAGTTGAAGGGGGGGGATTCGAGCAATAAACGTTGGATCCGACGCGAGGGATCCGCTCGAAGCAAAGCTGGAAACCCTAGCCTTTCCAACCGCTCAACTTGATCAATTTGAGATTGATTCAAGGTAAAACTTTGCGAATAAAATGCATAGGTTGTAGAGGTTAAATTGTAGTTAAAAAATGGTTTGAATCATAGGATAATGGTTTAGAAAAGTAGAGGAAAAAGATTGGGAAGAACAGCTCGAAAAGGGCTGAATCTGGCAATTTCGATTAATCGAAATTGGGTTTCGATTAATCGAAATTGGCCAAGAAGTTGAAAAGTCAGAGGACCCCGATCACGATTAATAGAATTGAATTTCGATTAATCGACTTTAGATTTCGATTAATCGAATTGGAAATCGATTGATCGACTGGGAGCCTACAGTGAACTCCAGAGGAGGAAAGAAAATAGCTTGGAGAAATCGATTAATCGAAATGGAAATTCGATTAATCGATTTAGAAATTCGATTAATCGATTTGGGATCGATTAATCGATTTTGGAAATTCGATTACTCGAATTGAGAATCGACAGATAGAGTGGAGAATTTCGATTAATCGAATTGGGTTTCGATTAATCGAATGGGAATCTCGATTAATCGATTTGAGAATCGATTAATCGATATTGACTTTCGATTAATCGATTTTGGAGTTCGATTAATCGACTGTGCTAAATTTTGTTGACTTTTGAGTCTGACTTTAAGCTTCATGGAGGGTCTTGGACCTCCTTTATTGCATCTTTAGTGATGTGTTTCACCTGTTATGTGGTACCATAGGTGGTACGTGTGAGCTAGTGCACAAGGAGCCACGTGGGACCTTGATGCGTTGAGCAAACAAAGACTTGAGGTAGGAAACACCTTGAACATGTATTTTATTTTACAAGAGCATGTATGTAGTAATATAAAATTCAAATTCAAAATATTTTATTGCTTAAGAATTGTGAAAAGTGTGTGTGTGACATCCATAAGAGTAATTATAATGAGCCATCCCCAGGGGATGAAGAAGTAAAGAGATAAGAGCATCAGGTGTGATGTAAGTGAATGGATACATCCCAGGGATGTATCCAAGATTGAATCATGGTTGATAGGGCCTAACTGATATAAGATAGCACACTTACACGGTGAATAACTATATGTAAGGCACCGATATTTTTGTTATTTGAGGTTTGATAGGGTACCCCACCGACGTGGCGGGATATCCACGACTGACACGGCAGGATATCCGTGACCGATACGGCGGCGAAACCGTAAGCCAGTGCGGAGGCTTATCCGTACATTGTAAGTACACCCCAGGGGTGTTGATTTGAGACAAGTGAAACCCCGCCACCTATCCTCAGGCGAAAGGGGCTTGGGTACTATATTGTATTCCCAGGGAATACGTTAAAAGTGTCTATATAGATGACGATGATGGGTATCTCATCGGGGCTCGATGCTATATTGCTCGGGGACTACTTAAGTTGAAAGTTTAAGTTTTGCTTTAGGCCTTTTCAGCATCATTCATGAGTAAATAAAAGACACGAGTAAACTATCAGTAAAATGAAATACTTTTTAACTGTTTTATCAGTAATTGCATAGACACATCATGCATGTCATATCATGGAATATATGTGAGTAATAAATTATATGTTCAACTGTGTTTTGTTCCCTATTGAGCTAGGATGTAGCTCACCCTATAGACTATACGTCGCAGGTCCACTACTAGCAGCTGCCGAGGCTTCAGGAGACGCCGACCCTGGTGAGTCGGACCTTGCGGCCGGAGACGAGTTGGAGCCACCTCCTGAGGACTTCTTCTAGAGGACTCCGTTGTGCCGCTTTGAGGGCTTTTGAGAGAGATTGGTACGGCTTGGTATGTCAAGCCTTGTTTTGGTTAAACCATGTATATATTGAGTTTGAGATTATTCTTTGGGGCGAATCATCCGTGATGACTGCTATCATCGATGGTTCGGATCGATTCTCCATTCATGCAGAGACATGAGGGTAGAACTATCTTTTGGAGAATTGCTTTAATATAGAATTAAATTTCGCAGCTTCATTTATTATTTCATTTTATGCTTGATATGTCAATGTTCCGTGCTTAGCTAAGGGGCACAGTCAAGATGATCGTGCTGATGGCACGGGTTTCGGAGTGCCGAAATCCGAGCTGTCACAGCATGCTTACACATGGTACATGGGCCACACACCAATATACTAACTCATACTTCAAATAGTTGAGATCAGGTAGAAACCACCATGCACCACTTGTGCTGGATGGCTGTGGGTTTGACTTTTGATCGGATTTGATTTTGAACTAGACACCAACTCAGGTCCTTTTTCAGTCGTGCTTCGGACTGGTTTTGCCAGAGATGTTACAAAAAATAATTGTAAATGTGGCACAAATACAAGTTGTCCAATTGGCAAGCCACCAACTAAAAAGGACTAGGCCCAAATTTCATGTTGTTCCAATGAGTCAACCATCCAATCAAAAAAAAATTCACTTAATCTTTGACCATTGCCCATACCTGTTGTAACAATTCATTTGAAGGCTATTAAAGAACACTTGTATTCATTTATATCTTCAAAATTGCCCAAACCTATTCAAACTTATAAGCTCTTGATCAGATGAAAGAGATGGTTCAATGGTGTAGATTTTGGGATGATGGGTTCTTCCATCCATGCAATGGCTATGTCTGCTACATGTGAAATATGGATGATGAGTGCTACATGTGCAAAATTGGTGACTTGGCATGGTTTTTTTAGATCGACTTTTATCACCAGAATCATGAGATTATCAAGCTTATGAAGAGCCTCTTTCAAAATCCGACTTCCACAGGGGTTAGGACTCCTAAAAATTAGTGTCTGTAAATGCTTGACAGGATTCAACTACTAAAAGGTGTTTCATAAGCTTAACCTTACGATAATAGTGACATCGAATTAGTCTAGTGGGAGTGTTAAGCTATATTTATCGTGCACATTTCACTGATTTGTAAGAATCAATAACCCAAAAATGAAAAGGAACTACAAAGCATGATAAATATTAGCAAAGAACTAACATATAGAACTTTTGGTTGTTGATAAATCCACTCTTGTTTTTTAGGCATGTATCTTGTTTATCTTTTTGTTGAGAAAATTAAAAATACCCTCCTAATAATTTTAAGAACATTACTCTAAAAGAACAAAAAAGGGGAAAGAGGCATATGCATCAAAAGCCCAAAAAAAAACTCACCTTTTCTTCATTGCGCAACCTTTTTGCCCCTAGTTGGTTGGCAGCCCTGTTTTTCTGCAACAGAAAAAGTCCGCTATCATCTGAATTGCCACTTTGAAATTGAAAAGAACATCTAAGATGCAAGGAAAGGAAATCCTAGTTTCCTTAAAAAAAAGGAAATTCTCATTTCCCTAAAAACAAATCAAAAGTAATTTGAACCCAAAAACAAAATCAAAAGTCATTTGAACCCAAAAACCCTAATCCTAAAAACAAAATTTTTACAAATCATAGAAACTAAGAAATTAAATTCGTAAAACAGAAAAATAAAAAATCAATAGATACTCCTAAAAAAAAATAAACAATCAAACAAAATAAATAAACATCTCAACCTCCAAAACCCAAAAGCCCAATTAAATATTCAAATGCAAAAAACTTAAAAAAAAATAAATAAAGACAAAATTTCATATGCAAAAAACCCAAAATTGGTATGAATATTAGAGATCAATAATACAAAAAAGGGGAAACAATTTCAAAGAGGTAAAGAAACAAGCATACCTGCGTTAGGTTAGAGATTAGGGTTTTTAGATGCAAAAATAACACCCCCAAAACGTTCCATCCTGTGCGTAAAACACAAAAAAAAAAAAAAAATCTGATGCAAATAACCCAAAAAAAATACTAAAGATAAAATTTCATAAACGAACATACCTGTGTTAGGTTAGAAGTTAGGGTTTTCAGATGGGGAAAAACTGGTACCAACAAGACACAAAAGGGAAAAACTGGTTAACTAATTCCATTGGATTGATTGATCTTACTTTGACTGATTCAAAGCAGGCATTGATGAAAATCCATCACCATCGTCAGATTCAAAGAAAAACAGGATGAGAAAAAAAAACATAAAATTTCAGCAAACCAAATGGAAAAAAAAAAAATCAAGGAAAAAAATTGAGCTTATGCTGCAAAATAATGAATCATCCTCTTTCAATGTTTATATAGTAGAGAGAGAGAATGTGAAAGATTGAGATGAAAATCCATCACCATCATCTGATTCAAAGCAATAGATCCATTGTGTGAAAAATCCTTTGGTTGTTTCAAAGCAAAAAATGAAGAAGAAAAAAACAATTAAATGGTAAGGTTTTAGAGTTTTGATGGCTTTTCTCATTTTGAATTTTAGAGGAAAACGGGAGGAGATGGGAGATGGGAGATGGGAGATGGGTTTTAAGTTTTATAGATGGCTTTGATATGGCTTGCTTTTTCTCCTTTTGTCGTATTAGGTAGAACCGAAAACCCTTGTTTCAATTCTATCAAAAGGCCCTTCATTTTTTTCGATCAGTCTAATCTAATATTTATATTTCAATTGAACCGAAGGGTCTTTTGCCCGTTTTTTTTTACGAAAAGGTAGATAGAACCGAAATGGAATTTAATTCTTTTGTTTTATTAGATATAACCAAAAGGATAGATTTTTGTCCGTTTGTTTTTGCATTTTTTATAGGTTATATATATATATATATAATTGAATTATTTATAATAACTAGGTATTTATAATCATAGTGACAAATTTCGGCGAAATTTCATGAAATTCGCTGAAATGGGGGTTCAACGAAAGTTTCGTCGAAATTTCAATATTTTTCGAAATTTCAATATTTTCCTCGAATTTTGATATTTTTGTCAAAATTTCAGTATTTTTCTTTTCAAATTTTTATTTAAAAATTTTGAATTTTCTGAATTTTTCTATTTTTATATTAGTAATTTAATTACTAATAAATGGCAAAAGCAAAAGCAAAGTTTGACTTTTGCTCACCGGTTACCACTAACCAGCTGTTGTATGTTTATGAGTAGAGTTGAAGCAATTTATAGATGGGTTGAAGTGTGTAGAATTCTCTCCCCAACGATGTGGGACTAAAGCTACATGACAAAAACGTCACTTTTTCTTTATGCCTTTGTAACTTTGTGCTTAAGCTTCAATGCTTAGCACAAGCACTTAAATATAGTGTTTTATATATATTTGATCCCCGAAATTTTCCCGAAATTAATCCGAAATGTACCGAAAGGACCCCCCACCGAAAAGTTACCAAAAACGAAATTTGTCACTATGTTTATAATAGGTTTTAGCTAAAGTAAATTTTACTAAAATGTTTTGAGATTTAATCTCAATGCATTTTAATAAAGAGTACCTTTATTTCCACCCACAGATTCTTTCCATCCACCCACATAAGTGGGTGCACGACTGAGGGAAACCATATCCTTCCTTCCACCCATATATTCATTTTTATTTTCTAACGTTCGAATCCACCCACCGAAATATTTAGCATACACCCACATTGACTTCTTCCCTCTTCCTCTTCCCGCTTGCGCCATATTTGGTTTTCATACACCCATATCGTCTTACCCAATTGTCTCTTCGCGTTGTGCAACATTTGGACTCATGGCTGTATACCAACATCGTCTTCCCCAATCTTCATCTCGTGCTGGAAGAATGTGAGGAACGGACGAACTTTGTACACTCACACCTAAGAAGAAACCCTCTGAGTTCTTGTTAGGGCTTATGGGGTAACGACAGTCAACTGTTTGTTGGGCTATCAACGGACCGGGCCGGGTTTCACCCGACCCATTTTTTTTTAAATATTTTAGGCCCGGCCCGGATAGCTAATCAGGTCGGGCCGGCCCAGATAGCTAATCGGGTCGGGTCGGGCCGGATAGCTAATTGGGCCGAGTTCGATTTTGGAATTTTGTAGCCCGAACCCGGCCCGATTAGCTATCCGGGCCGGGCCGGTTCTGGTAGGGCTTCTAGTAATTTTTAAGAGTTTTTTTCAAAAAAAATAAAAATTAATAAGGAATTTAAATAAACAGGTCGAGCCAGGCTAGGCCTTACACCTTGTAGCCTGAACCCAAGCCCATTTTTTATTAAGGGCCGAGGCCGGCCCGTTTATTAAAATCCTAAAAAGTTAGGCCCAAGCCCGGCCCATTGACAGCCTTAACTATTTGAGGTATTTTTAATTTTTTAGTTGATTGTTCAACATATTTACTTGATTGTGTTGTACACCCATATAGGGTTCATTAATTATTCAACATATTTAGTTATTTTTATATTTTGAGTACCTTTAAATCCACCAAACAAATCTTTGAGTTCACCCACAATAAAACACAATGATTTGATTAAACTCAAAGATTTGATGGGTGGATTTGAAAGTGCTTATTTTTTGTTGTGGTTTCAAACCAACTATTGATGATGTGATTGGATTGATAGGGGGTGTGTGAAATGAATGATTTCCGTAAACATCTTACGTCTTCCTATAGAAAAAGGCGTACAAAAGCTCGAATCAAAAGAGCATCCAAAGAGATGTCTTCTGAAATTGATGTTAATAATTCATAGATTTTAGCAATAGCTATTGAAGCTGCATCTGCAGCGACAATGACATCTGAAGAAGAGAGAGGGGAGGAGGGGAGAATATTAAAAGAGAGAGTGGAGGAGAGGAGTGTGGTAGAAGGGAGGGTGGAGGAGAGAGTGGGTGAAGGTGAGAGAGCTAAGAGGGTGGAGGAGAGAGTGGGTGAAGGTGAGGGACTGAGAGAGTGGAGGAGAGAGTGGGAGTGGAAGTGGGTGAAGGTGAGGAAGCTGAGAGGGTGGTGGAGATAGTGGAAGGCGAAGAAGTAGTTGGAGCTCTTAAAAAGAAGAGAAAAATGAAAGAGGTCAACATTGAGCCCACCCAAACTAGAGTTGAGGATAATGTGGTACCATTTCTCGAAGGCCCTACGGACACTTCGCTTCTAAGATGGTATAGAAATTATGTTGTCTATGATCTATAGGTTAACAAAGTAAGTAAGCAATAACATTCAATTTATGTAATGTATTTTTCATTTTCATTTAAAATATATGTATATAATTATAAATTTCTTACTAATTTTATTATTGGTTGATGTAGGATCGAGGAACACTTCGTTACATCTAACATTCAGCCAAACTCGATGTCTGGTCCATCGTTCAAATGTCTTGCAAATTTAAAAGTATAATCAAGTTGGCATGATTTTTGTTGCTGGCTAGGGTTGCATTTAGGACCATTAATCGTGTCTTAGTATCTGCCTTGGTTGAAAGATAGCGCCCTGGGACAAATACATCTCACTTCGTTACCGGTGAGATGACTATCACTCTCGACGACGTGAAGCATCTCATTGGCTTATCTGTAGTCGGCAAGAAAATTGTTGCAAATCCTTACAGTACAACTGAATTGGTGGCAACGTGTGTTCAAGCATTTGGTATAGGTACCGACAATATGATCGAAGAATTAAATCACAAAGGATGCAAAGGGAAATTTTTTCGCTTGAAATGGTTGCATGCTCGTTTGAGCCAGATACCTAATAATGCATCTGATGATCAGATTATCTGTGTTGTAAGGGGATATATTATTTATCTGCTAGGCTACACAATCCTTGCCGATAAATTAGGCAGTATGGTGTCGGCTCGGTACGTATAGGTGTTGAGCGATTTGAAGATCATTGGAGATTATGTGTGGGCAGCAGCTGCACTCACTTATCTTTATAGGCAACTGGGCATCACATCTAGAAAGAAGGCCGCACAAATTTCTAGGCTGCTTACATTGGTTGAGGTATACTACATTCGCATACCAATGTCTTACTAAATTGCATTTCTAATATTTAATAAATAATTAATATATGTTGCTGTTAAACTATCTGTTTTGTATTTTCAAACGTGGAGCTACGAGTACCTAGCTCGTGAGCGTCCAGCGCTTATCCAAAATTCGTTTAATAAACTACTTTTGGCCTTTAGATGGCAGCAACCTTTAAATCAACCTACGCATCTCGAATCAAAGTTGGCTCTTTTACGTGAAGTATTGGATGACTTCCGAATGGATCAAGTATTATCATAATTAATTATTTTACGTGAACCTATATAATTATAATAACTCTCTTTCTCTCTCGTGCAGGTTATTTGGAATCCATATTGTAAGATTAGATCGGAGTATTTGTTTACTCCTATGGCATTTTACACAGGATGTCTGTTCTGTTTTGACATCATCGAGTTGTACTACCTAGAGTAGGTGTTGAGACAGTTGGAGCACATGCAATCAATCCCTCTAACACCAATAGCACCTGTAGAATGGAGCATTAAAGGAAAAAATATGAAGATATACACCGTATATTATCGAGCTCCTCAAAAAAACTTTGAATATCATCGCAGTCACCAATTATCCGTAGAGGATCGTGGTGCTCTAACATTTAATGGGGCCACTGTAGAGGGTTATATGGAGTGATATAAGAAGTCCTCACATTTGTACCTCGTGGACCCCAACCACCGTAGGAGTTTAAGGTCATCCCAAAGTAGAGATGATGTCCAAAGTAGAGACGATGTTGACGATGTCTCAGAGGGATGGGTACGTATTTATGTTATTATGATGTCTCTTATTTATAACTGCTACCATATATGAGAATTTATATAATGTTTAATGCTCATGCAGCGATATCACAGAGATAGGGTGTTGATGCTATTAGATGATTCGATAGTTGTCGGTGTAAATCAAGACATTGGGTACCTGATCAAGGTCATAAAGAGGGTATGCGACGAGCTTCGATTCGACTTGCCCTCCTCACAGGTTCCTACCTCAAGTAATGCATCCCTGTCGCTGAAACAACTTCAACACCACACCGATATCCTCCTCGGAAAAGGAGAAAGTTTTATTGAAAGGAAAGTTAGAGTGATATGACATGTAGAGTTTTAATGTATATATATAGTTCTTGAAGGGAAACTTAGAGTGATATGACATGTAGAGTTTTTTTGTATATGTATATTTCTTGAAGAAATCAGTTTTTATGTATTTCTTGAATAGAAAGTTGTGTATTACTTGAATATATTAATTTTTATTGTAAATATAGACATTAATGTCAGTTAACTTGTTAGTGAGGCTTACAATTGGATGGGCTTCCTTATCTTTCTCAATTTCTTGTGTATTATTGTTTGAAGGTATCAATTTTTTTGTGTAAATAAAGACATTGTTGTAGAGTTAACTTGTTAGTACGACTTGTAAATGGCTGAGAATTTTTAAAGTTACTTTGTAATCATAGAATTGAAACATCTTTGTTTGAGCATTTTCCCAATCTCATCATACCCAAATGAATCTTTGAAAAGCCCATCAACCACACATTAAAAACAGAATGGGAAAAGAAGAAAATTGGGGATATTGCGCTACACACTCTAACATAATACACATCTAAAAAGGCAATAAAATTATGATTGGATTATCAGCTTCATATGCTTCCTTTAAGAACTCGACATTTTCAGCTTTGCAAGTCATTCGCATCAGAAAGAGAACTTTCTATTTGAACCATCAAATCAGACAATCAAGCATGCTCCAAATTAACCATGTGTGTGTGTGTGATTGAATTTGACAGAAGAAAGTGTTAGTAGTGTGAGGAACAATAAATAAATAAATAAAATAATAAGTGTCAGTTTTTAAAAAAATATATAAACTGTGTTGTGTTCCTGACGGTGGGTACCCACTGTCATAGTATCAAACCTGAAGGTGGGCACCCACTGTCAGAGATCCTTCAAAAAAAAAAATTGGCTCTGATGTTGGGAATCCATTGTTAGAGAAATGCAAGTGACAACAGGCACCCATCGCCAGATGCAAAAATTTTTCCTGATGGTGGGTGCCCACTGTTAGGTGTAAATTAATGATAGCAGGCACCCACCGTGAGGCCATGTCACTGGAGTTCAACCACTGATGGCCTCACTGTGGGTGTCTAATGTCTTCAAAAAAAATTTGGCTCTGATAGTGGGAACCTACTGTTAGAGTAGCACAAGTGATAGCAAACACCCGTTGCTAGGTGAATTTTTTTTTTCTGAGAGTGGGTGCCCACTGTCAGACCCAAATAAGTGGCAGCAGGCACCCATCGTCAGGGCATCAAAGGTTGAACTCCAGTGAGGATGCTCACTGGGGTTCAACCTCTGATGGCCTCACGGTGGCTGCAGGCTATCACTAATTTACAACTAACAGTGGGCACCCACCGCCAAGAAAAAAATTTGCACCTGGCGGTGGGTGCCTACTGTCACTTGTGCTGCCATCACGGGTTGAACTCCAGTGAGCATCCTCACTAGAGTTCAACCTCTGATGGCCTCACGGTGGGTGTCCGTTGTCACTTATTTGGGTCTGATAGTGGGCACCCACCGTCAGCGGGCAATTTTTTTTATAAAAAAACTGCGAGACAATGGGTACCCATCGTCAGATCTAATACATTGACAATGGGTGCCCACCGTCAGGCCATCAGAGTTTGAATTCCTGTGAGGAGTCTCACAAGAAATCAAACTCTGATGTCGTGATGATGGGTGCCTGTTGTCAGCTATTTGGATATGAAGTGGGAACCCACCGTCAACAGCCAATTTTTTTTTAAAACAAACTATGACAGTGGGTGCCCACCGTCAGATATAAAACACTAACAGTGAGTGCCCACCGTCAGGTCCACAGAACTTTTTTTTTTTAAATCATCACTAACACTTTTTTATTTTTTATTTTTGATAATTCAACTACACTTTTATGGGCTTTATGTTCTTGGTGAATCATGGAATAGTCGAATCAGATAATTCGACTATTCCATAATTAGAGTGACTTCATTCGGTAAAAGGTGGCTCATGAGACATAAGTCTACAGATCTTAGCCTTTCTTATGGTTTATCACACTCAATTGTCGAAACAGATAATAGCCTTTCTTTTAAACTATATTCTAAGGTCAACTTCTCATGTACATGTAATGGTTATTTTATTCATTTATTTACAATACAATCACCAAACAGTATTATGATATCTATATTATTGTTATGTGAAGTAAAAAGGATCCCACTTAACTTGACTTATGTACATAGTTAATAGTTTACATTTAAGAAGAAGATTTAATCTGCGTGGTCATACAGAATATTATTAAATAATTAGTTCTATTTGACCTACCAAATTATTGAGGACACCTATGAGAATCATTGATTGCTTCGAATCAGATAACAGAAATTATTTTTCGAACAAATATTAAAATCATGGACTTAAAATCAAACAAGGAAAATAAATGGAGTCAAAGGCTATTATATGATTGTCACGTCTTTCTTTTAAACTATGTTCTAATGCCAACTTCTCATTTACAAGTAATGGTTATAGAAATTGGTGAATAAAGAATCTTAAAAAATAAACACTTTTAACAAAAAATTATTTTCAATTCATTTCTGTATCATTTCATAATATCTATATTCATACCAGTTATAAAAAAAAATGCTGATATGATCATAATATTTTCACCATTTACATGAATATACTCCACCCCCAAATAAAAAAACTATCAATCGAGGTCAACCACCGGATAATCTTCGATCACAACTTTTTCACCATCACTGCCAGAGTTAAAGTTCTTCAATCGTTTCACGAATTAAGATGCTCATCTAGTTGCACAATCATCTCGGTATCGCCTCCATACAGTCGTCGATGATGGAATGGGACTATCTTTAATCAAGGTCACTAGCACGAAGTGACAGCCGTTCACGTGAGCGATATAAATCACCTTATTCGTTATGTCTGATGCTGTCCACAATGGAAAAAAATATCATACAAAGTCGGGTGCTAAGAAGGACTAAAGGGGTATGATAGCATGTTGTTGTTAGGTATCTCATGTTCGACACGGTCATCCAGTTGGCACTTTGAGCATTGTCAGTGAAGCAGTTGAGGATCGTATGTATTTGAATCATTTATTTTTTGTTGCCAAAAATCGGTAAATACTTCTCGGTGCAGACGATCAACTCAGTCAATAAATCTGCTCGCACTACCTTCCATCCATAGTAGCCTATCCCTAACCAGTGTGCAACAGCTTTAAACCCGCAGTGTCCATCTGTCGTTACTTCCGTGATATCAGCTACGATAGGACACATAAGCTCAAGGAGTGACTTCAGATATAATTTCATTCCAATGCTTTCTTAAAGCTTCAGAACTTCAATGACTCCAGCCTTCTTCCCTTTCTCCTTTGCCTTCTCCTTCATATTAACTTCTTTTATTACGTGATCAAATCTAGATTTCTCTCATCTCGAGGTCGCATCACTTTTTTTCTATTCCCCTTCCCCTTAGGCCTGCTGCATTTACTCTGCGATAATTTTTGCTCGACCATCTCATGTAACTATCTATAAATTTGGTCTTGGACAATAGAGTCGGACCTCTCATATCTTTCATATATGCGATGAAAGCATTCTAACAGTTCAACACCTCTTGATGATGCACTAACTTTAAGGTGGTAGAGTTTCTTCCACCGAGGATGAATTGATTCAAAAGGAATTCTGACACCTACCAAAAGCCATGAAGTAAGTTCATGCAAGCATAGAAGGTCATGTGTCTTGCGCAATACATGTGTGCACTGAGATTCAATAACAGGTTGCGTCTCAACTACAACTCTGTTTGCTTCAATAATTTTCAACGTCACTCTAGACACGTGACCCACTACTAGCTCATAGAAATTGGAGGAATAATGATGCCCCCTCTTTAGTTTACTTTCCTCAAATGACGCTCATATCTGTATATGTTACAGTTTAACAACACCATTAATCTTCTCCCACGATTGCAGAAGGTCAACGATCGAAGATCTCAATTCGCGCTTGCTTTAAGCATGGGCGTTTTGCGCTCGATTAGATATTGTGTTACCAAAATGCATAATTTATTCGTCCATGCTAACACGAATATTTCTTTGTACGGTTCTATCCAAGTGGCATGCAAATAGTAGAGGATACTTTGATGATCCTAATACCTATGGACCAAGGTACCTATCGCGGCTTCGTATTCTTCTGTCGATGAACTGTACATCACACAATTCTATGCTTGGTAGAAGGCATCCCATTCTTCTGTAGTATCAAACACTTTTCGATAATTCTTTAGCACACTCATATGTATGTGTCATACACATAAAATGTATTTGCCTTCTAGAAAAACCACTTCCATCGCATTCATGAGTGTTTGCTCCCGATCGGTGACGAATAGAGACGGAAGATCGCATCTCTTAAAAAGTGATTTGAATGATCGCAATGCCCACACATAAGCGTTCTTTTCTCGAATGATATAAACGTGAAGCTAACGTAAAAGTTCTTCTGTGTGGAGGTCACTCTGATGATGCTCAATACCGAAAGTTCGTATTTGTTCATCTTGTATATGCTGTCCAAAACAAACACCTGGGGGAAGATGTTCGCTAGCTCTATCGAATTCAGATGAGTGACGAAGATATCGGTCAATTCATTTATTTTAAGATCTTTACAATGAAAACATACGTATTTGGTTGGAGGTGAGTCCTCCCTTCTCTCTCAGTGAATCGCATCTCATGTCTCGCATTGTAGATGGCTTGAATGGTCGAACAATTTTTCGGATCCTTCTTTCGAATGTTATGCAATACGTGGCTAGGCTTCACCCCAACAGCTAACATCTCTTTTAAAACCTCTCTCTCATTTTTTTTCAACCATCCCGCATACGAATGACCTTCCCCAAATTACCTCGAGGGTGGTTGTGAACTCCGCAAAGTATGTCCAACTTTCATACAGAGCTACCTTCTTATTTAATCTTCGTTCCTCGCAATAAGAACGGACAACCTGACTTTTTCGTGAAAGTTTTTATCGTTGTTAGGGTCTTCGTTTGTCCCTTCTTACGATTACGAAAATTATATGCTCTCTCGCAAGCCAACTTTACCCTGGCACTTTGGCCTTGAAATCCCTTATTAGACCTCTATATCGTTAGTGCCGTTCTCACTTTATTTGCAACATCGTGACCCCATGCTATCATTTCCTCGCAGGTATTAAATAACTTATTTGTGATCATAAGGAGGGTAAGGCATGTAATCTGTGCTTGCGTATCATCCACCTGCACATAATAACATAACATTCAAATCAAAACATAATCACTATTGAAATGAGCGAACTTATGCACATAATCAAAACTTAGAGAAAATATTATTTTAAAAATATATACCCTCTTGTAACTTACTTCGAAACGCTCAAAGATTCTTTGGTAATTCTTTTTTAACCAATGTCAATCCTTATGAATTAAAGTCAATACATTAAAAATCAAAAATGTATATTACTCTTTCATAAATAAATTTGATATCTAAATGGAATGAAACCTACCAAATCATTTTTCATTAATGCGTAGAAATCCAAAAGTTTACTTAGATTGAAAATTTATATAATAAAAACTAATACAAATAGAATGAAAAATAATATAATGAAAAATAATACAAATAGATTAAAAAATAACTCTTTTACAAAATCTTAAATTTACTTAGAATGAAAATTTATATAATAAAAACTAATACAAATAGAACGAAAAATAATGAAATTAGAATGAATATAAATAGAATGAAAAATAATATAAATAGAATTCAAAATAAGTCCACTACCACTACCAAACCCTAAGTTTACTTCAAATGAAAAATAATATAATGGAAATTATATTATTATAGAATGAATAATAATAGAATGAAAATATATACAAATTGAATGAAAAATTGTATAATGAAAAATAATATATAATAGAAAATGAATACAAATAGAATGAAAAAAACTCATTTACCTGTACAGGAGGTTGTGATTTTGTCCGAGGGAGTTGGGTGAACTCTAAATCATCATCATATGATAGCACTGTTAGAAGTTCCTATTTTGGTGGCCATCACTATGGTCAAACTCGTTGACCGGTGAATGGTATAAGATCAACCTTGAGATATACAATTGCTATTCTGGTGAGTTTGAAGAGAATAGGCAACTGCTTATTGAGTCTTTCAGTTAAGGTATGATTGTGATTTCTAATCATACTATAATTAGCAATTTCAGTCCTTAATGGGATAGGACTCTTTGGCTATAAATATAAGGGGTGCCTGGTCCCAACGATAGCTCAACAGAATTCAATCCTCCCTATTGGCGAGAGCATCCCCATTGTGCTAGGAGACATTGAACGCGAGAAGATCGTTGAAGATCGGCAACCAACCATCGATGGCTAACGCTCAAGGTGCGCATATTTATAGGTTATAAATTATTATTTTTGATTGATCGTGCGCCTAGATCTTTAGGCTTAATTTTGGATGGTCGGATCGTCAGATCCATTTAGATTCCATCAATTGGTATCAGAGCCATGATTGGCGTTATGATCGGTCAAAGCTTTAAAATGAGTTTTTTTTTTTTTTTTTTTTAATTGCTGTTTTATATATATATATATATATATATATATATATATATATATATATCGGCACGGATCGCTAGTTGTTTTTAATGGCTGTTTTATAAAAAAAAAAAAAAAAGAGGAAAAGGGATTCTTTGATGCAGGTTTTTCCGCCACAGTTGACACCGTGCCGATGGGATATTCCTGACCGTCAGTGCAGTCACCGTCGGCGAAATGGATATAACGGTTGCAAATCAAATAAAATAAAAAATAAAAAATTTGGGGTTTTTGTGGCGACGGTCCGTGGCCTTCTTTCCGAAGCCTTACGTGACGACGTCAGATCGGCCGATCGGTCTGCCGGACCGTCGGCGTCACCGATGAAGTGTGGTGGCACCCAATGCCTGCATTTGTTCTCTGTTGTAACTTCAAAAAAAAAAAAATTCTAAAGAGGAAGAAGAAGAAGAAGGGATTTGGGGCGGGTCGCTTCCCAGGCCACACCGCCTAGCCTTTTGGGTGTATTTGACCCTTGGCAAGACCCGGCTGGCCACCTTGGCTCACCCGACCCGCCGGTCCTACTTGGCCCATCAGACCCGCCTGGCCACCTTGGCTACCCGACAGCCCCCCTGATCCTATACATTTGGACCACGGCCCGACCCGCCTGGGCCTATTTGGCCCAATTGGCCCGCATGGCCCATTTGGACTATGGCCCGACCCACAACCCGACCAACTGGCTGAGGCCCACTCAGCCCTTTTGGCCCATGTCCCTGACCCACAGGGCCCATAGCCCACCCGGCCACCAAGGCCCATGACCCGGTCCGATACACAGCGCAATTATTTCTTATTCTTTTCGGGCCATTTCTGGATTATTTACACGTCCGGTTTTCGGACATTATATATGAATTTTGACTTTCTCGGACATTCCGGATCCGTTTTTGAGGTCTAATTTTGACAATGAGCTCTCTATTATGATATTTTCATGACCTGATGTTATTTTTTCTATTTTTTAATTGTGTAATCAATTTTTGTTCAAATATCATTCATTAGAAATGGGTAGTGGAGGTTGTGCTCCACCACCATGGCTGGTACTTACACACAATAATGTTCGTTTATTGTCTATTCTGACACCTCCTCATAATACGGTTTGTGATCTTCTAAAATATTATCAAACCTAATTTGAAAACATGGCTTGGAAAGATTCTTCTGCCCAACGGTGATGGCCTTTCCTAGTGTCGTGGTTTTCATAGTGAGGTTTAATTTTGTCCAAGACCGTATTACAAATCCAGTGAAAGTGTGTAGTGAACGTTGGCGTTACAACATAAGGGATTCTTACGCTTGCGGTGATGAATCACTTAATGTTATATGATGGCTGTATTTCACTATTCATTATTTTGTGTGTGTGGGTACTGCTCGCGTGTTGTGACTCGGCCCAACGAAGGGTCATAACGACGCAATTAGTACCACAATCATTAATATAGATTGAGGAAGCGACTAGTGTGTTATGGCTCGACCCAACGGAGGGTTATAATGACACAAATCGTTTCTCAATAAAACCACATTGGTTTTAATTTTTATATTCCTTGACATATTTTAACTTTCGCGTCACATACTATAATTATAACCTTGTGGAATTGATAGTTACTTCGATTGTATGTGGACATAATAAAGCCCTTAATTATTGTGCAGCATTGAACCCGTCTATCATAACCAGTATGATTGGTGGAATTGAACTTTTGAGTGGATCAAATTATAAGAAATGGAAGGAACAAGTTGCAATTGTTCTAGGCTGCATGGATCTTGACTATGCTATACGATCTGATAAACCCAAGGTGCTCACCGCTGATGCCTCGGCTGAGGATCTGGCAGTGAACCATACGGATTTAGAAAAATGGGATAGATCAAATCGTATGAGCCTCATGATCATCAAGAGTTCCATTGCTGATGCGATTCGGGGAGGTATTCCTGACTCGCACACTGCAAAGGAATATATGCAAGCCATTAAGGAACAATTTCAAGGGACTTCTAAAGCCCTTGCCAGTAGTCTAATTGTTAAAATGGGAACCATGAAATATGATGGTCATAGCGGTATGAAAATGAGTGGCATGGCAACTCAATTGAAAGAACTGGATATGGGTTTTTCTGAGGGTTATCTTGTTCACTTCATTATAACTTCCCTTCCTGCACAATTTGGCCCGTTCAAGATCAATTATAACACGCAGAAAGAGAAGTGGAAAATGAACGAGCTAATCGCTCACTGTGTCCAAGAAGAAGAACGACTTCGGGCTGAAAAACCTGAAAGTGCCCATTACGCCGCTCTTGGCCCATCGAAACGAAATTTTAAGTGAAAATCGGGACAATATAAAGGAAAGAATGTGAAAGCTCCTCCATCGAAAACCAAACAAGGAGAAGCTAGCACATCTACTTCTGGCATCAAGTGTCACTTCTGTAAGAAGAAGGGACACATTAAGAAGAATTGTCAGAAATACAGAGATTGGTTAGTTAAGAAAGGTAATGACCTTGCTTTTGTGTGTTTTGATTCACTTTATGTTGATGCTCCACGCAATACTTGGTGGATAGATTCTGGTGCAACTATTCACATAAGTAATTCAATGCAGGGATTTCGATCCAGCAGGAAGCTAAGTAAAGGCGAACGTACCATCAAACTCGGGAATGGAGTAGAAGCAGACGTGGAGGCCATTGGGACTCTCCGTCTCATTTTAGATAGTGGTTTCATTTTGGATTTAGTTGATACTATTTATGTTCCCAGTATCACTAGAAACCTTATCTCAATTTTTAAATTGGATTCATTAGGTTTTGAATTTAAATTTGGACATTATATGTTTACTCTATTATTTAATTCCGATAATGTGGGTGGTGGCTCATTAGTGGGCAATCTTTATTAGTTGAACTTAGATTCATCTTACGCCCAATCTTTAGTTTCTATGCATGTGAATGATAAAATAAGTAAGAAAGCAGCGAGCACTCGATAACTCCTCCATTTTATGGCATAAAGCGTTTAGGTCATATATCTAAGGATAGAATGGAGAGGTTAATTAAAGATGATATAATCGATCTTTCGATTTCTCGATTTCAATACTTGTGTTGATTATGCGTTAAAGGAAACTCACAAAGACAAATAAGAAATGGGCTCTCGGAAGCACGAGTTTCTTTGGAAATAGTCCTGTGATATTTGTGGACCGTTTTCAACTCCGCTATTGGTGGTCAAAAGTATTTTATTACCTTCACGATGATTATTCTCGTTTTGGTTATATATTTCTCATTCACGAAATCTGAGGCCCTGGATATGTTTAAAATCTATAAAGCCGTTGAGTTACAACTCAATTCAAGATTAAAATTGTGAGATCTCGATAGAGGCGAGAGTACTATGGTAGATACTCAAAAGCAGTGCAATCCAGACCCCTTCGCCTCAGATCTACAAGAGCATGACATTGTCGCTCAATACACCATGCCGGAAACACCTGAACAGAACGGTGTAGCTGAGCGACGAAATCGTACTCTTATGGATATGGTGAGAAGCATGTTGTGCAACTCTACGTTGCCTACGTTCTTGTGGGGAGAAGCCTTGAAAACAGCGGTGCATATCCTCAATCGAGTTCCTAGTAAGGCAGTTCCCAAAACTCCTTATGAGCTATGGGTAGGCAGAAAATCGACTTTAGGATATTTACACATTTGGGGTTGTTTGGCTGAAGCAAAGGTGTACAACCCACAATTAGGAAAATTGAACCCTGAAACTATAAGTTGTCATTTCATTGGTTACCCTGATAGATCAAAAGGCTACCTCTTTGGAGCTATCATCTGCATCCTTCGAACCTATATCGAAACAAAACGAGAGGAATAAGGAAGTATGTGGGTGTACCGAAAAAAAGAAGACGGTCGTGAACGTCGAACTAAGCGAAGAAGAACAAACGTGGGAGCGTGAGGAATGTTCGGTGTTCAAAGAGGTCGTAGCGCGGGAATGAGAGGAAGAAAAAGAAGTGCTCGGGAGCGTGGGGTTTGCATGCATAAAAAGGTGGGTGGAAATAAAGGTACTCTTTAATAAAATGCCAGCAAAGCTATTAAATCTATTGTAAAAAAAACTTATATCTTCTTAAAAGCTTTATTTATATACAAATAATCTAAAATCATTTAGGAGCCTTCGACTTATACAAATAATAAAAAAATTAGTTAAAAATTTTTAGCTAGAAAAAAACTTGCAAGGCAGCCTGGACCTTTCTGGCTTGTTAGGGTTGGGCTTGGGTTGAGTACTTCTAGGCCTGGGTAAGCATCGGGCTGAAAATCTTAACCCAACTTAGGTAGGGTCAAGCCGGTTTTAACCTGAAGCTAACCTATTGAGAGCCCTACATACATATGCGTATATTAATGTGGTTGCATAAAATAATAGTAAAATGATAAAATTATGAATAAATTTACAAGAGAAATATTAGTGGGAACCTATTAAAAAATATTATGAAATGTAATTTTATAAAGAATTATTATAATATAAGCTAGCATAAAGAAGTAGAGAAGGTATAACATGAGAGAGGCACCGAGAAGTGACATCAAGGATCAAAATAGCGGGTTGAGATTCGGCTTCTGGCATGTTTGAAACCGAAATCCCCCCCACCCCCTCTACAGAAATTACCGAAATTTTAGATTTCGGTTTCGAACATGCCCGAAACCGAAATGTTTAGGGCGAAATTTTGATCATGAGCGACATGAAAGATTGTGTAGTGATTGAGCCTTGAAAGTTTAGATATAAAACTTGGATGATGTATTTTATGTGGACCTAGGTAAGAAACAAGTGCTAACTCCAAATCGGTAGGATAAAAGTTGTGATGATGGTTAAAACTAAAAAGTAAGTCCTTTAATGTTTGTACCATTTTTATAGAGTGCCTTCAAACCCATCCCCCAAATCTTTGAGCTCACTTATGCTGAAACACATTATAATCAGAAGATGGAGATTATTTATCATCCCAATCTTTCACATGATGGATTTTGAGTTCATCAGTGTACCATCAAACGGGCCGAATTTTTATTTCATGTGGTACACAACCAAAACAGTAACCTTAGATAAAGTCAATTTTGAGCTTGAATGAGATGTTAAGGTCACTTTTTTGAGTTGTGTGCCACGTGAAATAAAATATTTACCGTCTGATGGTACGCCCATAACTTCAAGATCCATTGTACGAAAGATTGGGATGATAAACAATCTCCATCATCGGATTCAAAGCAATCAATTTATTTCAGCATTGGTGAACTCAAAGGTTGGGTGGATACTTTTTTATAAAATAAAATTTTCGTGAAAGGTTTAACGAGCATGTTTGAGCCATTAAATTTTTTGTCAAACGATCTGATCCAACCCAATGTTTAAAAAGTTGGATTGCACCAGCCTATTCAACCAGACCTAGCAAGTCTGGTCCAATTTTACCTGCATATGATTTTTTCAAGGCTGAAGTCGTTGAACCGATGGAATCTCTGGTTTTAATATAAAACTGGCAAGTTCGTCCCATTTTCAGTATTAAATTTGACAAGTTCGTCTACTTTTTTTATCGAGTGGTTCGATTCTTTACAAGCCTTTTTAATTAGGATCGCCAATTAACTTATAAAGACCTCCCCCGTAGATGGTACAATTGTATTAGATATTTTATTTCTATGATTATTATATCTCACCTATCCACCTATGTATAAATACATGAAAGAGAAATGAATTTAAAACCTAGTACTCATTTGATTTGGAAAGGATATTCTTTCATTTTATCATATATTATCATATAGGACAATAAAGGCTAAATATAAATTAACAAACCTTATATTTATTATAGAAAAATCTCAAACTATGCACAAGTCATTAATGCGCGATTATCAAAATCCCAACCATAAAGACTTCATTGTGGTTGGGATACCTCTGTTTGCGCTCACGCATTTTCTGAAAGCGTCCACATCTCAGACCCCTTCAAAACTATTGATTGCTTTGGATCAAATGATGGAGATTATGTTTCAATCCGATATTCCATACAATAAATTTTGAGATCATGGCTTACCTATTAGACGGTCATTTTGCACTCTATATGTCACAAATCTCAAAACTAATGACCCTTGAATCATATGACATATATCATGCTCAAATGTGAATTTAGGACCATTATTTAGAGAAAATGACACATGAAATCAAACAATGACCGTCAAATAGATGAGCAATGATCTCAAGATGTATTTTGTTGAATATCAGGGTGAAACATTACGTCCATCATCTAATCCGACATAATCAATAGTTTTCAAAGGGTCTGGGACATAAGCACTTTCAGAGAATGAGTGGGCGCAAACAAAGGTACCCATTAATTTATGATAGAAATGGAATCATATTAACATATAATGATATTAATAATAAATAAAACACATTAAGAATGAAAATAAAAGAGGGTTATTCACAACCATCTTTCCATAATACACGCTCTTTCACATGAAAAAACTATTAGCTGCCTTGAATCAGACGATGGAGATCGTTTTTCGTCCCAATTTTCCGCATAATAGATTTTGAGATCATGGCACACCTATCAGACGGTTAAATATTTATTCCATGTGACACATATTCACAAAAGTGATCGTCTCACAGGTGTGTCATGATCTCAAGATCTATTTTGTGGAAGATTGGGACGGAAAATGATCTCTATCGTTTTATTCAAGGTAGTCAAAGTTTTTTTTTTTCTATGAAAGAGTGTGCTCTTTACAGGAAAAATAGGTGCAAATAACATCACCGTAAAAATAATTAACTGTTCAAAATTACAGTATAGATGTATTTCATGCCAGTAATGTCACACAATCTTCCATCCAATTCACGGGTATTCAAATCAAGTGAACCAGCTTCAAGCACATGCATCTTGTTTACGATTTGCCGCATTAAGTCATATTGCCTTTATCTTAAATGCTCCAATCATATGCCTTTTGCTTGAGCTTGAGTTTCATTTTGTTTATCTATTCTAAATGGAATATATATATATATATAGAGAGAGAGAGAGAAAGAGAGAGAGAGAGAGAGACATGATAGAACCATTTTGACAATTTGTGTCAACATAGACATAATAGATCTATTGATAAGCATGATATTTAATAAAAGAGAATTCTTTTTTTAACATAATAAGTATTAATTAATTTATTGATGTATGTGAGCACCCAACACTTATTTGGTGTTCAATAATATCCATGCACTGGTTGAACACTAACTCAACTGGTATCCTCTTCCCTTGTGGAAGCACAGGTCGTGAATTCTAATCTACACGCCTGCTCTCGCTCTTTATGCGGGTTCCTTCTCAATGCTCTAGGCCAATAGTGGATCCTCTATGCATGCTCAATTTGGGTTGTCTATGAGGTATGACATCCTTAAAATAATAATAATAATATCGATGCAACCCAATTGCAACTCTCTTTTCTATGAGTTGGAATTAGATGCGTGAACTAATGCACCTATGATAAAAGAGTACTTTAATAAATTAAATACATAGAAGTTTAAATTATAGCTTGCCCCATTTAAAACAAATCGCAAAAAAATATTTTTGAAATTTATATTATAGCGATTCATTCTACAAATAAAAGACTTTTACGTGCATCACACATGCAAGGTACACTAGTATATATATATATATATATATATATATATATAAAATATTTTACAAGCTTTAAATTTATTATAAAAAATCTTGTTAAATCGATTTGATCCAACTTGTTGGACTTGATCTATCGAAGCAAATGTCCTGTCCAATTCCTTGGTCTATTCTATTTTTAAAACATTGGTTGAAACCAATCGTTGCCATTATAGTAGCAAGGGTGTTTCAAAATTGAGTGCTAAAATTTTATCTAAGTTATTGTCTACTCCGGTAAATTTCCGACGAATATAAAAGTTCTGCCAACCTACTACCCTTCTTCTTCCTCCTCAGCTGAAACCCAAAATCAGAAACTCTTGAAACCCTAACCAAGGCTTAACCTTATTTTTCTTGAAACTCTAAATCAAAAACCCTCTTGCAATCCTAACCAGAAACACGACCTCCTACTCCTTCCTCCTCCTCAACTGTCCTAAACCAGAAAGTCAACCTCCTCCTCCTCATTCCTCCTCAACTAAAATTGTAAACTACAGACTTTCTTCAAACCATAACCATAACCGAGCGCCCCCCCCCCCTTCTTTTTCAACTAAATCCCTAAACCAATGACCACTTGAAATTCATTTGAACTAATCTCCTCATCCTCCTTCGGTGTTGTGGGGTAGGCATCAACATTGTCATTATCTGAAGATCCATTCTTATAAAGATTGGGGTGAAAAATAATCCCCATCGTCTGATTCCAAGGACCCAAAGTGTTTCAGATGTAGGCGCTTTTGGTGCGAACAAAGGTACCCATTTAATTACCATTGTTGTGAGGGTACCTCTGTTTGTGCTTAATGGATTACTGAAGGCGCCTACATTTGAAACCCCTTGAAACTCATTGACTACTTAGAACCAAACGATGGAGTTTATTTTTCACCTGAATCCTCCATATATTGGACTTTGAGACCACGATCTAAATATCATACAGTCAAGTTTTGATTCCACATGGCACAAATTTCAAAAAATTGGCCCTACAATCACATTTGAGCATGATATATGCCAAGTGATTTTAGATTCACTTTTTGGGGAATCGTGCAATGTGGAATAAAACTATGATCGCTTGATGGTACGCTTATAATCTCAAGATCCATTGTATGAAAAATTGGGGTGAAAAATTATAACAACCCGAATTTTTAGACTTTATTTTAACAGTGTTAGATGATGTACTACACCGTGTACTGTGCTAATGCTTCACACTAGAATTGGAACCCACCCTCTTGTTAGAAAAGTTTTATTTTTTTTCTATATCAATATTAGACTCATTGCGAAGTGCTCGTCGATACGATTCCAATGATATATAATTTGTCAATTTTCGATAAGAATATAAAAAGTTATACCCGTTTTAAGTAATGAAATCAGTTAAAGGGTACAACTATAATTTTGAGAGAGAAACACTTATTGTTTTGGTACTTACAAAAAGCTTGAACAAAACCTTTTCTCAAGCTATTCAAGTTACGAATTCTTATTGCCTGAAAAAACTTCTATCTTATTAAATATTCTACAAAAAGTGTTAATTAGAGTTAGACCTAAAACTTTCTACCATTATAAATAAATCTTTAAAAGCTCTTTTCTCTCTATAATAAAAAAATTATTCTCCCTCAAGACTTAGACGAACCAACAACTTGGGCATCGACCTTTTCAACTCCAACCATCGCAGATTTATCGTTCAACATTTAAGAGGTGGGTACCCATCAATTCATCTTATTTTTCTTAAATCTCGTCGCGTAGGATGCGTTCGATCGTGCATCGACGGGTTTAAAAATCTTATTTAAACCCAAATATCTTATAAATTAATGGACTTATATATTTAATATTATGTTTTCTCTTGAAAGTTGTATATTTTGTAAGTCGGGTTTATATGTTTTTTCTCTTTTCTTTTCAAGAAACCCCTTGTTTGGGCTATTTATATTTTATCTTCTATTAGATCTGTATATTTAATATGTCTACTTCCTTTTAAATTAATATACTAATTAAATATAAATATCTTTAAGTATGATAAATCTGCATGTTTAATATTTTATTTTTCTATTAAAGTTGCATGATTTGTAAGTCGGGTTTATATTTTGTTTCTCTTTTCAAATAATTTCTTTGTTTGACTATTCAATATTGTATTTTTCTATTAGGTTTTCATATTTAATATTTTATCCTCTTTTAAATGTATAAATTAATTAAACTCTAATATTTGTAAATTTGATAGATTGACTTAATTGAAATAATACCATATTGATAATGATTATTTCTAAATCTATATAATTAGTAATTTACTCTTTTTACTAAAAACTATAATGACATATTATTGTTGCAAGTCTATATTATTATTTATTTAAAACTAATTAAGTCTAAAAATTAAACTATATTCTTATTTTATTTAAAAGAATAATAAATTGCACTATCTTGAAGTTACAGGTCCAAACTTGCGGCCACGAGCCCAAATTCGCGGCTACGAACCTGAGCTCGCGACCATTGATATACTGGTCTCGGTATTTTTACCATAACTTTTTATTTCGATATCGGATTGATACGATTTTTATGGCATTGGAAAGAAGACAACGAACTTTACAACTTTGTGTGAAATAGTCATTTCACGAATCTGACATTTTAGAAGTTAAAATAGAGTAACAAATCGGGTTTAATTTTGAATGATCTAAGGCTACACGATTTTAGTGTTATTCTCTTATTTTCATGACCAAAGTTCTTACATATATTATATATTAAGGTATTTCGATCAATGATCGTGATAAATCACAACTTAGTAATTATAGATAAACTTTAATTTAACTATTCAATTATAGTAATATATATATATATATATATCACTTTTATCGCTTCAACGCGACCTCTTCAATAACACGAAAGTTTAGAAATTCGATGTCTCATAAAAATCAAACTATGACATTCACGTTATCGAAATCACACTTATAACCCTATTCTATAATTATATTGGTATGTTATGTAAATAAATATAATTATAAATATAACCAAATTTTAAGTGTAAATCGTTATGTATATGTGATACTTTTGTGTTTATATCCTGATCAAGTTATACGAGTTAAGAATATGTTAAATCATGGGTACGAGAGTGTATGAGATCATGCCTACGCTTGGACATGATGATTCGCTGAGATTATATTAAAGCGGGAAATACACCGTATTCACATGCCTTATAACTCATAGTGGTATAAAATATCATAACAAGTCGAGTGAGTGTGAATTCAGTGTAACCTTATATACGGTGGCATATGCAGTGACCCTATCACCTCGAGTGTTCATATGAGAGGATAAGATATGAGTTATGATATGAGATCCGAGCCTTTGGCCTTAGCTGTGGTGGGGTTATTCCACTATAGCTCGTCCAAAGATTAAATTGTAAGAGTATTATAAAATATAAGTATGAGATAAAATAAGTTATTATATAAATATGATAATAAGACACTGTTGTTTAGGCCAGCATAAGATTAAAAATATAAGTCTCTATGCGTGTCGTTTCTTACGTAGTCACCATAAGGACAACATTATCTTTCTGCCAAGACGCATCTCTGGGAGAGATTATAAGTATGTTATGAGTGACTTTGGTTATTATGTCTCCCTCTTAGTTGGATGGTGGAGTATGAGTATGACACGAGGGCGTTATAATATGGTGGTATGATACTATGTTGATCATGGATCAAAATTTCGTCCGATATCGATACATATCAGATGATACGTATTGGTATCGGAGGTCACTAATACGGTACATTGAATGTATCGTATCGGTCATTTGTGTGTAAGGAACCGGACGATACATTCAATGTATTGTCCGGTACTGTCCGATATCAATACGTATCGGTTTTGGGCTCGAACGATACGTATCGATTTTTCGATATTTTAACCCATGATGTTGACCCTCCCATGGTAGCTCGAGCAGTGACTCTGACACAGATCATTTATGATTTTACGAGTATATTAGTTACTCTCATGCGATATACAGACGTATGTGCGAGAATAATAATAAGACATAGTATGATATGTTATGAGATATAGTAAGGTATGTTAGGATATGAGTGTCTAGATCATGGTCTTGCATTTAGGATATGATATGAGTTTTACGATATACAAATGATTTTGTATTTTTCTTGCTATTTGTTTTGAGATATTATGTTTATCACTCACAAGATGCACCCACAATACACTTGAGTAGTATGAGGTGGATTGGTAGTGTATCCCACTGAGTTTACGTGACCGAGTAAGCTCATTCCACGACAATCTAACAACTGCAGGTGATTACGCTGGTAGAGTAGGCGCCGACAATCCAGATCCCACCGACGCTGATTTTGTTGATCCCGCGGGCGTTGAGTAGTAGGAGCCTTGGGTGAGCGACACTGCTGAGTATCAGGAGGACCTTGGTATTGATTTTGATCCGAGCATCGATTATTGATAGTTTTAGACTCGATATCGCATTTCATTTGATACTTTTATTTTGACCCTATGATTTCATTTTATCAGATTTGTCTCTGACTTGCACTACGGTTATAGTTATGGATTTATTAGATTTTATCACATTTATTAATTATTTATGACTGCTTTTATTTTTACTTTTATGTATTAGCTTTCACGGATTTCGTAAAGCTAGATTTGAGCGATAACTCTGATTAAGTATATGTCCGCTTAATATATTCAAAATATGTGCGGATCATAACTTGAAATTCTAGGCCCTCGGATGGGATAGAATTTCGAGTTGTGATAAAAACGATTTTCATCATTTGATTTCAAGCCGATAATGAGTTTCATTAAGGGGTTAAGTGGGAGCTTTGCCCACTGAACTGCTGATAACACCTACTTAATGAGAGGGCACTAGCGTCCAACATAGTGACGGACACATTCACTAATCTAGACAGCGCAAATAAAGGTTTCCTTTCCCGAATCTGTAGGTGCGAACTTAGGCACCCTCTTTTTAGTCATAGGTGGAGGTACCAAGGATCAAAATATCGGTAAACCGATACGTATCGGTTTAATACATTGAATTTTTTTTTTTTCGATTATCTAAACAATCGATGACGATTATCTATACAGTTGCCATCGATTGTGTAGACAATCGAAAAAAAAAATAAAATTCATATTATCGGACGATACATTGAAATTATTGGACGTATCGGACGATAAGTATATTATTTTTAAAAGGATATGATATAATGCCTTTGTATCGTACCATCCAAATCTAAAACCAATACGTATTGGACGATACGGATCGGTATCAGATAAATTTTTTAACCCATGAGAGGTACAAAAGGTTTTGTGCAAGGAGTAAAAGTAGTGGGCGCGGAGTAAATGTGGTGCGCGTATAGTTGTCATCTCGCACAAGGCCACAAATAGCTCGCCACGTCTTCACTCTTGTCGTGCCTTTTTACGGCGGACGTCATTTCAAATATAAAAAATTAAACTGGGGTCGGGCACCTATGGCTATCACCAACGCAAAAACCAGAACCCAAATAGAAGAGAGGCGCCAATTAAACCTCTTGAAATCCCCCACTATATTTAGAAGCGTTCGTTAACTTTCCCAAGTGCTCCCCTTCTCAAGATTTGAGAGTCCACGTTCAGTGAACGGAGAGGTCTTCTCTTCTGCTATAAAACTTCAAAGACCTCTCTCTCTCTCTCTCTCTCTCTCTCACTAAGCTTTTCTCTCTCTCACCGCCGCCATTTTCTCACTCCATAGGTACACGTTTATGCTTTTTTATGCAACTTAGGGTTTCGATTCAGAGCTCGCAATTCGCAATTCGCAATCTGAGTATATTTTCTATTTATGGATTCGCAGTTCTGTAAATCTTTTGTTTTGTATTTTGTTATTTTGCAATTTTGTGAAGTGAGATGTAAGGGAATAGGACATGGTTTCTGATCGATTTAGCTCTTGATTGTGTTTCGCTGTCGATCGATCTAGGTTATAGAACCAACTGCGATGGAATCTTGATGTTTAGTTCGTTTTTTGGATCGTAATGCATGAAAGATGCGAAGGAAAGATCAACTTTGATCCATTAGAATGTAGTTTTCAGTATAGCTTTTGATTGTGTTTCTCTATTGGTGGATCTCGTTCTAGAACAAACTGCGACGGAAACGTGATATTTAGTCATTTTTCAGATCTAGATAGTGCATCAAAGAACGTATTTTTTATCCATTGGAGTGCCATTTTTTTATTATCTCAGAGATGCATGTATGTGAGATCCTTATGAGGATTCTTATCTGAGTTCAATTTTGATTGCTCATGATTACTAAAATTCAGATATGAGTATAAGTTAGTTCCACTTCTGCTGATGGATAGGTGTTATAGTAGAGAAGAATTAGTGAACAATATGAGTTGTTGGAGGCTTGGAATATACTTATTATTTATTTGATTGTTTGTTGTGTCTTGTGATTAATAGCTAAAATTATTAGCTCATGGGGGTTAGACGTTTAGTCCATTTTTACATCTAAAAATGCATTAAAGATGCAAATGAAAGATGATTTTTAATCCATTGTAATGTAATTTTCGATCTGTTTCTTGATCGTGGAGATGCATGAGAGATAATTATGACGATTCTTAATATTCAGACAGTGGGTTTGTTTGCTTGCGTGCATGTGTTAGTTAGATGGTAATGACAATTCTTATCTGAGTTTTAACTTTTGTTGCTCATTGGTTAGTAATATTCATATATAAGTTTAGATCTTTGTGCCCGATGGGTACCCGATGGGTAGGTATTTCGGTGGAGGGGAATCAGTGAAAAATACTTAGTTGTTGGATTATGCGTTATTGTAAATGTTTGTGTGCTGTGATTAATAGATAAAGTTGTTAGGTCATTTAGGTTCTCATTCCATAATTGCACATAGATAGGTCTGGGCGGCACCATTAGTCTCTAGTCCATTAAATCACGTAAACATCTCTTTTTTTTCTATTCTTTTTCTGCATTGTGTTAAAACCGTGCAGATTCAAATATATCCTGTTGTTTCCTTTTATTTATATGCCTTTATATTCCTTTCCAAATGAATTTACAATCCTATCACTTTTGTTGCACCTGACGTTACCAAAGTTTCCTTGCTCTGCTATTATAGGGATGAGTTTTTTAAGTAGCATTTCCAGATTGTGTGTTGGCCAATCTAGAAATCAAAATGCTTATTACCATATTGGGAAAGAATGCTCTGATTCTAGGCATATATAATCTTGCCATGTCGGAAATATACTCAATTTAATTCGTTTTATCCATGTTTGAAACTAAGGCAATTTTTCTGAGATATTTCATTCGATTTTAAACCATGATTATGTGTTGTTTCTGAATCAGGTAGTCATGTAATTCTGCATGTTGCAGAAAGAGGTTTAAATGGTAGACTAGGCTCTGGTGGAAACTTGTAAAATCATATTTAAGTATATGCAGGGTAAGTTCCTCTTGCAGGAAGTTGCTAAGTGAATATACGTAAATTGTGACTATTCTTGCCATGTGTTCGATATGAGTTTTCTTTTATATATATATATATATATATATATATATATATATATATATATATATATATATATATATATATATATACATATAATATTTGTTTTTGTAATATTCATCTATGAGCTTATGCGATCTTTATAATGAAGTTAAGACCTTTCCGTTTGCTCTTTTGCATAGTCTTCTATGGCCACCGTTTATATGATTTTACCTCATACTAAGGTGCAATTTCTGGATATTTGATTGTCATTTAATTCCGTTCCGACTACACTTCTTAGTTCAATATATTATTTCATTAGTATTAGACTTATTAAAAAAGGAACGGAAAAAATAACTGTAATAGTGTTACCATATGGCATTGATACATTTTCCTTTCTAACTATTTGTGATGATTGAAGACGCATTAATTACTTGTGTTAAATTACCGACTTCCATCAATATTGACTTCAGATCTATGAAATTGTGGTCCTTAAATGGAGCTTTTCTAGGGGATTGAAGGTCTTTGATTAGAATATATATATATATATATGAAAATAGGGATATGCATTTGAGTGCACGACGGTGACTGTGCCCTCGGATACCAGACCACGTGCCACATGACCGGTGATCACAAGTTAAACCCAGATTCACCAAGCCCCTTTGTGTTTTAGAATTTTTTTTGACTTTTTTTCCCTTCCAATCACGGGTTAATGTTTCCCATCTGCCCCTTGAACATGGTGCATTGAAATTTTGCACCTTTGACTAACTTTTGAATTGTGAATAACTACCCTTCTATTTTTTTTAGATGGTACCTGATCGACCTTGGGCAAGTTTCCGTGACACCCGTTCCCTTGGTTGAGTGCCATGTGGTGCCTAGCTGGTTTAAATGCATGGACTTCCCATTCATTCGAACGCATATCCCCAGGATTCATATATACACATGCACATGCACTCTTTCTTTGTATATGTGTATATAGTTATGCATATTAGGATTAATGGGGTATCGTCATCATTAGATTTTACCATCAATCCTATTAAAAGCTAATATGAAACTATTTTAGGGGCTTCAAAATTCATAAAATTCAGATTTTGACATAATCTTGTGGCCCCAAAAGTTTGTGATGTAAATGGAAACTCTTTTCAAATTTAACATAAATGAGTTAAATGAACAATTATTTTTGTATTGGAATGTGTTTCTTTTTAGATAGAAATGAGTTCCAATTTAAAAGGGAATGAGGTCTTTTATATGATGACATGCTCTTTTAAGAATGTTTTTAAATGATTTTGAATCATTTACTAGGACAAAATTGATTTACCCTTTCTTTGGTTTAAAATCTTAAGTGCTTGATGATATGCTATCTGTGGTTTAAAAGAACCTTGTTGTGTTAAGTTGTATAGGAAGCTTGTCCATGAAAATTACAGCTTAGGTTTCAATTTCCATGGTTGCAATAGTGTTCATAGTTGCTAATTTGTTCCTTGTTGTTACTCATTGAGAATTAGAAATTATGATGATCAGAAACTTATTATGAATATGGATTGCTTGATCTTTATTTTTTCTATGGCGACATCTTAAGCTGTTTGTTGTTAATAGTGAATTAAATAGGAATCCAAGTTTGGTTAAGTAGGAAGGTAAAAAATAGGCGTGATGCTGGAGCTTCCAATAGAGTTTGAACTTCAAATACGCATTACTTCTCAAAAGGCAAAGCAATAATACATCACTTACAACGTGTTCTCATATTTCTGATTTTCTAACATTTCGTTAATTTTGTGTTACTTTGGACGATATGCCTATGCTTTATATTATATATGAGTTCCAATGTTGTTACAAAGAGTACATTGCTTATTGTAATACATTTTATCGGTACGCTATGGTGCAGGGTACAGTTTTGATGCCTCTTTACTGGGAAGGTTCTACAAAGACTGCTATTACTGAATAGCTGTCTTGCCTTATATTAATGTCGTTGACTACCAATCGGAGCTATTTATTTTAGGTATTACATGTATCCTTCTTTGCACTCATTTGCGTTCACTTATGAATTTACTGCACCTGCTTCAGAAATAAAGGTTGTATCTTGCAATTGTGCATATTTGAGAATTAGATGTGAAAATTCTACTCAATGTCATTTTCTTATTGTTAGCAAGTCATAATTGTTATATAAATTCTACGTGTCATCAGATATTTTTTTTAGCCTTTCGTTTTTGGCTATAGATGTAACCCAAGTGGGGACTTTAATGTGGTGTAATGGCTGGCCTAGTGCCCATAGGCTAGGCTGATGAGTGCAGCTTGTTGCTTGTTTATTCTGATAATCAGTATTATTGTAATATAGTTAATTTATTTATATGAAATTTTTTACACTTAAAAGTATTTAATACTATATGTGCGTATTATATTAGCATGCATGCTTATATTATATATGTACATGATACTTATTGTTTGTCTTTCTTACCAGCTCTTTCATTGAGTTTGATTCAATATACTTTTGACCTCTGTTGTCAAAAGCCCGCCTAGGTCCCCGCCTACCCTCTTCGGGCATGTCTAATGACCTAAGCGCCAACCACCTTAGGCGCTACTATAAAAAGCGCATGCTTCATGTTTTGAAACAGACCTTTTCTTTTAAAAGCGTTCGAAACTGATGGTTTTTCGAAAAGCATCCACTTTTAGGCAATTAATGTAATATATAATTATTTATGAATAAAATAAGAACCTAGAAATAAGTTACATAAATTATGAAGCTATATAGCTTATAACTTTATGAGTATGTATCCTTTGGTTATAAATTTAACATTTTAAAGGGGTTTAAGTTTGTTTCCTAAGGACCAAAACAATTCCTTAGCTCTATCTCTACATCTCTTGATTTTTTCATCTCTATCAGAAACCTTAAATCTCGTTTGCATTGCTGTTTAGCCATTAAAAAAAGAAGACCACTTTTTTTTTTGATCAGTAATATGGATTATATAAAAAAACCAGCAAGGCGCTGAAGCCGTATACAATCACAATAATAAAAAAAAGACAGCAGAGACACACAAATAGCAAGGGCTGTGAGAAACTCCCTAGGAGTCCCGAAGAGTCCCCTCTGGGAGCCCTCCTTAACCCGGGTCCCACCGGATGCTGGATCTGTTATCCCCGTTCCCTCCACTCGTACCCCAAAGCGTGACAAGATCCAACACCGCCCTGAGAACCACACGAACAGGTTTGAACTTGTCTTCAAAAATTCTGTGATTCCGCTCACACCATAGGCACCACATCACCGCAAACAGTGTGGCCCTCCAAGCATCCCTATCCCCTTCTTTCACCATTGCCGCATCTCAGCTGGTCAAAAGCGAGTAAGGAGACCGAGGCATCGTCCATGCCAAGCCAAAAGCTTTAAGAATGCCTCCCCACACCTCATGAGCGACACGGCAATGAAGTAGCAGATGTGCCGCCGACTCCTCCTCGGAGCACATAACGCAAACCGTGGAGACGTCCTTCCCCCTACGAACTAACTGGTCCCTAGTAAGAATTTTCTCCTTACTGATCGTCCAAACAAAGAACCCGATCTTTAGTGGGATAGATTCCTTCCATAGCCATCTCCCATCGAACTTGATGAGCGGTCGGCGCGAATACCATCGGTACAGATCATTGACGCTGAACTCCCCCTTACGATTGAAATTCCACAACTGTATATCGGTCCTTAGATTGTTCCTCTGCACCATAAAAAGCACATTCAACAAGTCCACATAGCTCCCCACCTCATTGTCCCTGAGACGCCTTCTGACAACAACCTCCCAGACAATCCTATCGTTGGTGAAGGTTGCGAACTCATCAATCCTACCCCCTAGGGTTGGGGGAGAGGGCGTAAATATGCGGGAACAAATCACTAAGCGGACCCCCATCCAACCACGGATCATGCCAAAACCGAATGCGAGACCCGCATCCCCAGCTGAACCTAACCCCTTTAGCCATACCCTCCCAAGTACGAGAGATGTCTCTCCACCACGGCGAGGTAGACCTCTGGGTCGACAAACGTATCCCCCAACCTCCCGACGACAAACCATATTTATCGCGTAGGACCAGCCACCACAAACTGCCCCTCTCCTCCTCCCTTCCCGCTCTCCAAATCCACTTCCCGTGCAAGGCCAAATTGCTTCGCTTGATACTCCGAATACCCAGCCCCATAAGCGTTTACAAGGTGGAATCGCCTATTCTGACTTGCCCCTTCCCACAAAAAGGACCGTTGAATACGTTCCAATCGCTCAATAATGGAAGCGGGATACCTGAACATTGATAAGAAAAAAATGGGGATCGCCAAAAGCACCGCTTTGATCAATACGAGCCTACCCCCGCTACTCAACAGCCTGCCTTTCCAAGACGACAATCTCAGCTCGAATTTTTGCACGACCGGCAACCAATCACGGCTCGTGAGCCTTCTGACACCAAGAGGCAATCCCAGATATCTAATAGGCAGACCTTCAATGCGGCACCCAACTGACCCAGCCATGGAAACCAGCATCTCCTCCTCCACCCTAATCCTCGATATTGAAGACTTAAGGAGGTTAACCCGTTGACTCGACCCCGCTTCGTAGACCGAGAGAACATCAGCCATAGCACAGATCTCCGACGTCCCAGCCTTCCCAAATAATATCGTATCATCCGCGTACTGAAGGTGCGTGATACATCTCCCCTGCCGTCCTACTCTGATGCCATTAAGCAGACCCAACGTCCTAGCACGGTCGATTAACCTAGATAATGCTTCCCCCACAATATTAAAAAGGAAGGGGGATAGAGGATCACCCTGTCTGAGGCCCCTGGAGCTTTTAAAGTATCCCACCGCAGTCCCATTAATCAGCACTGAGAACTAGGGGGAAAAAAAAAACCCGCGCATCCATTTCCTCAAAGTATCTCCAAACCTCAACCTTCCCATCATATAATCTAAGTTCTCCCAGTTGACCCGGTCATAAGCCTTCTCCATATCCACCTTCCAGACCACGGCCGGTGTACGAAGCTCATAGGCAGAGTGAATGGTCTCATTTGCCATAGCGACAAGGTCCAGGAGCTGCCTACCACGGACGAACGCCCCTTGATTACCCGTAATGATGGTGGCCATAACCCACTTTAACTTGTTGGCCAAGACCTTCGCAACGATCTTGTAGACACAATTAATGAAACTGATCGGACGGTAGTCGGAGATGTCGTCAGCCTCGTGCGACTTGGGAATGAGGGTCAGAAAGGTAGAGTTGAGTGCTCTCCCGATAAAACCTGTGGAATGGAACTCGTGGAAAACCTCCATCAGGTCGGCTTTAATACTCTCCCAGAAGACACGGTAGAACTCCATGGTAAACCCATCTGGCCCCGGCGATTTGTTACTGCCACCAAATCTGATCGCCGTCCACACTTCATCCTCAGTAAAGGAAGCCTCAAGCCCCCTACTAGTCTCGTCCGAGATGGAAGAGAAATGCAGGTCATCCAACACTGGTTGCAGAAGACCCTCATCAGTGTATAGGCGGTGGTAAATGTTGACGATATTGTCCCGCACATCATCGTGTCCCGCATACTCCACCCCATCAACAGTGATAGTCCCTAAGAACTTTGCTTTATTACGGGCATTTGCGACAACATGGAAAAACTTCGTGTTCGCATCCCCTCCTTTGAACCAACGAACTTTCGCTTTCTGTCTCCACATGAGTTCTTCAGCCCTACAGATCTCCCTGAAGTCTGCCTTTACTTGAGTACTAGTTGCCCTCTCATCCGCGGAAAGGTCCCTAAATTCCTCCAACTTATCTAAGGCTTCCATTTTGGCGAGCAACACCTCCTTTTTAACTTGCACCTTGCCAAACTCCTCCCTGTTCCAAATCTTAATTCTTTCCTTAGTTCGGCGCAACTTATTCAAGAAACGATAGGGCAGCTGTCCCATTCGACACCGGTTCCGCCCATCACCCCCGAACCTTTTCCCGAAACGCCTCATCCAATAACCACATATTTTCAAACCGAAAATGGGCCGGACCCCTACCCCTGGACTCGCACGTGAGCACAATAGGCCGGTGATTGGAGATAGCACGAGCATGGGCTTCCAAACAGGCTCGCGGAAAAGTACCTCCTGTAGGCTAGACCACGTGAACCTGGCCCCCAACAGCGGGATGTCCACTAAACCCCAGTCCGCAATGAAAGAATTGAAGTCACGCATAACCCGAACATTGGCCGGACCACCCCTTTTCTTGAAATCCCATCGGATCGCGTTGAAATCACCGGCCAAGCATAGAGGATACTCCCATCTGGCAGCTAAGGCGTTCAACTCAAACCAGAAATCCCCCTTCTCTCGATCCGACGCTACCCATAAATTCCCCAAGCAGCCTCTGGCATTGTGTGGCCTTTGTCTCACTTAACCTGCAAAGTAGAAAAGCTCCCAACTCCTCATCAATTTTGTCAAACAAAACCGACGACCATGCCACCAAAATACCTCCTGAGGCACCAATTGACACCGATCCAGTCCCAGCTGCCCTTTCCCAAAATTGAAGCCGCCTTCCTTCCATCGCAGCTTCCCCACTTTGTTTCTTGAAGAGTAATCACAACAGGTTTGAAAGACTTGACCGTCTGCTGAACCCCTGCCCGTTTCCCCTGATCACTAGTGCCTCTAACATTCCAAGATAGCATCTTCATAATCGACCATTGTATATCCCTCCCATAGACAGCTACCCGTCAAGATCCCCCCTCTCTTCTCCCATCTGACATTCCCCACTGCAGCCGTGCAAGCTCCCAAGCTCCACCCCGCCGCTTCCGCTTACTCAACTGACGACAGGTGATGACTGAGCCGAAAACCTTCCGTAGCTCCGCCTGCGATCTCGTAAATGTCATTTCGAGGTTTCGACCAACCTCGATGAGCCTGTCAATTTCCACCACCATTTCGGGCTTGGTTCCCCCTCGTAGCATCAATTCAGCCCCAGCAACTCCCATGCAGTCCTCGGCCCGATCAAAGAAGTCCTCCCCGGGGATATGATGGTCCTGCAAGAAATTCTCCGAGTCGCAGATGAGGTTCCTCCCCTGTCTTAGAGATGTCAAAGCAAAGCAACTCTCTCCAGTCTTGAAAAGGGATGGGGACCGATAACCCGGAACAAAACCCCTTGGACCGGGGCCACTAGAGGCCATTGATCCAGTCGATGCAAACTGGGCAAGAAGCGGAAGAGTTCCAAACCGAGAGACCCCCATCGGGTCTTCGCAGCATCGCGTAACCCTTGACTGGCGTCTATCCCAGCAGAGTTCGGACGACAACGATGACAATAGGGTGCCACGTGTCCCTTCCCCTTTATCCTTTATAAAGCCCCGCCAGGCCCCAATATCGTCGCGGTAACCAAAAGGAGAAGTCGTTGACCTTCCAACGACTTCCAAAGCCAGACCACGTGTCGCCTTCCCATTTCGTCTCGCGGCCCTAGGTAGCAACCTTCCCCTTCTTATGTAAAACCTAAGGGGCTTTAAACCTTGCAGAGTAGCAGACGACGCAGAGGAGCCAACCACCTCGATCTCCATAGGATCCCAGGTACAGCTCCCAACCTCGTCCGACATAACCTCCTGTCCCCTGTTCTCACCAACTTCCTGTCTGTGCAGGTGTACGACGGTCGGATCGACGTGCAAACTGATCAAGGCCGTCGATCTAGAGGAAAACGCGGAGGAACCAGCCGGAAGCTCACCAGACGTCACCTCCCCAACACCTTTGTCCAGATCCGCCGCCGAACCGGAATGAGCGATACCGAAGACGAAGCCATCCCCCGCCGGCGAAGCCTGGGAGATGAATGGACCCAAATCATTCGGAGAGTCCGAGGTCGAGCACCTCTCCGCGCCTCCCGCCGATATCCCATCCGACGAAGCCCGTCCATGTCCAACACCGGCTGAACTACCATTATCGGAGGCTCCACGACGCCAGAATCAGAGGGCAGAACCCTCGCCGGCCTATTGATCGGCTAATGCTTGAAGATCGCCCTCTCACGTCGGGCGAGCTCTACCAGGAGCTGACAGCGGTGGCCGTCAACCAAGACTTCGATGATCCGAGGGATCCACTCGATCTGCTCAACAGCCACGAGAATCCGAATATGAGACGTAATCCAGAGATCCGCTGACCGCCTATCGACTCGGATGAAGCGACCACAACGGCTCCCAATCCTTCGGAACATCTCCGGGGACCAGACGTGGATCGGGAGGCCGAAAACATGTAGCCAAATGCCCTCCTCCTCCTCGTGAAGTTGGGAGTCTCCCACACAAGGTTCCCATCGCCGACAAACCACCGGACAACCCTCAATGAGACAGTTTATTGAGGCAACAAGCCGAAGCAACCTCCTCCGTCCCGAAACGCAGAAGGAACGAAGAGGAGGAAAGAGTATAAACAATAGGTCTATCTGATAGTATCCAATTGTAATTAACCCATCTGTGAATAGATAGAAGGGATAGAAAATCGCTCTGTGCTTCTAGAACCACCCAGTAATGTTGTACATTAGCAGCAAGCGAGCGAAGGTGAGTACCGTCGACTTCGAGAGGCCCCGAACCGGTCGGATCGATTCGAAACGCCGGGGTCCTCGGAGGCGACGGATGCATGACCGGATTCCCATCACCAAGGCACAATTCACCGGGCCGGTGGTCCAAAAATAACGAGGCAGTATTAACCGACCTGTTGTTTTTAGCTGCAATAGACCAGCCCCGATGAACATCGTGAACCTGAGACTCGTCCAAGAAAATCTGCCTCTTACCAAACATCGCAGATTGGTCGGAAGACGTCGCATTCGGGACGATTTTGCCCTGAGATCTGGTGGCGGCGGCCTTGGCGTCTGGTTGGCACACCAATGTCGCCGTCGGAAGTTGGCGTTCGGCATTATCTCCTTTTTCGGTCTGCCTTTTATTAGGCGGATGATTCCTATTACAAAGAAGACAACACTCAGTCTCTCTCTCCACAACAATCGGTCTCTCTCTCTCTCTTGTTGCTGCTCAGGGGTTATGCCAAAAGAAAAGACAAAAGTGATTTGTGAATCAAGGGTAGTTGTTTAGCAAAATATCTTTGAAGTATATTTTTTCCAATTGCAAGTATAATAGATGGATATTTTGGACAAGTAGCATGTAGTTTCGACATTTCGTGGGGACTCTAGTCACTTAACCCAAACATTCCTCGGTGCACTTATGTTCACTTAACTGGTCAAGTGCTACACACTCAAACCGTTCATTTGGAAATTGTATGCAATTAGTCAAATGAGAGAAGTCATGTACCACTACAGCCATGTGGACCCTGTTTAGAAGGAAGAGACGTCCCCGCTAGAGGTATCTAAATCGCATCCGTATACTGAAGTTGTATATGAGGTGCATGGGCATTTCACTAACTGTAGTATACGTGTCATCAAATTATGTGCATATATAACAACTTGTTCATTAAGTGAGATGGTCAAGTGGCAGGTGATGGGGACATCCGATTCAAGTAGCCGCCCGTAACGTATCGAAGGAGAAAGAAGAACGTGAAGCTGATCAGGAAGAAAAACTTCCCAAATTCGAAGGATTGAAGAACAACTTAGTCGATCGATCGACCCCAGCCTTTGATCGATCAACCCCAACTTTCTATCGATCGATCAATTGAAGATAGAGAGGCCTGAAGTTTTAGCGATTTGTATGTTTTAAGCCGATCGATCGACCCAAAATTTTGATCGATTGATTTTGGACAGAGCCTTCAGGCAAATTATATATTCATAAATCGAACGATCGATCACACAAGTTTTGATGAGATTTTGTTTATTTTGGTCAGAACTTCCATTTTAAGTGTTTTATTGTTTTAGGACTTTTCAAATTTCGAGTTAGGGTTTGTAAAACAACATTAAAGTTAATTATTGGTGAATGAAAATTGCTTTTGCAATTTTGAGAGTTTTGAACTTTCGTGAGGGTGTAATTCTCTCAAAACCGAAGAGCGATTCTTTGTCCCGTGTGCGGTTTGGTGCGATGCCAACTTTTCCTCCCCTCTATCTTCTTATGATCTACAAGTTGCGTAAGTAGCGTAACCCTAGCCTATCTATTTCTCTATTAAAATTCAAATTTAACCTATTCCTATACTATTAAAACATTATTTGCTTATATTTTCATCAATAAATCATTATTCGCCTTTCTTTTTGTACGGTATCGAAAGAACCCGCTTGCGAGTTCGTTCGACATCCTAAAACTGTCGGATATCTAGCCGTTCACTAAGAACCCTAGTGTTCTAGATTCGATAAGGAAGGTGCGCGAAATGTAACACTATTTTGGGCCTAAATTAAATCGTTTAATTGAATCTCGTGATATTTTCTTTGTTAATTTGTTAAGAAATATTGTCATTTTAACTGTTTAAATTAATTTTAAATTTAATCTCAGCCCTAGCAATGCATCTGTTAGTTTCAACATCAGATTTTTAACAAAGCATGTCATTTTAGGGTTGTCGGTGTTCATATAGGTTATAGGGTTCATTTCTTTTATTCTTTTTGTCTTGCATAATTTAGTTTTGTTTTTGCATCGTCATGGATCCCAGTAAGATAGATGTCCTAATTAGAGACCTTACGTCTAAGTTGACCACGAATCAAGCCGCCCTTTAAGCCTAGAGGCTGAACAACACGATCAATTGCAACAACAGTTGCGCGATCAACAAGCCCGACATGAGGATTTAGAGACCCGTATTGAAGAGATAATTGAGTTCATCACTGAAAATCACAATAGAGTTAACACCAATGACCGTAGGAGAGAAGGTCCTCACTAATGTGAAGTCCAAACCGATCAGGATGACAAAGTCATGAAATCTGTTAAAATGGACGTTTCTACTTTTGACGAGAAAAGACAACCTAAAGTTTATCTCGAGTGGGTCGTCGGCATGGAAAACTACTTCGAGCGGTATGCCATGTCCGAGGAGCATAAAGTCTGATTTGCCAAGGTCAAGCTTATGGGTCAGGCTAGACTTTACAGGATGAGATTAGAGCGTCGTAGACAGCCCTAGGGTCTTCGTCCCATTTCCACTTGTGATGAAATGAAAATCCAACTAAACGATAAATATGTCCCCCTTTCCTATGATGAACGTATTCTTGATCAGCGACAATCGTTGCGCTATGGGAATTCACCGGTCACAGAATACATCAATAAATTTGAAGACCTGATGTCCCAAGCCAATGTGGATGAGCCGGAAGGAGTTATTCTATCCCAATTTCGAATGGGCCTTCGTCCGTAACTTCAAAGGAAACTCATTCCATACCTTGTTACCGATTTAGATGAATGTTTCTCTAAAGTCGAGGAGTTAGAACGGTATCTCAAGACCCCTCAAACCAAGCATTTCGACACTAGTGGGTTCGGTTATAGGTCTAACTTTCCTGAATCAAAACCCAATGTTAATACCCCGTCTGCTAGGTCCACCCCAGTTGCTACACCAATAACCAAAGTCGATAAGGGTAAAGGTCCAATGCTTGAAGGCCCCAAGGGTGGTGGCCAAAACAAGTGTTACAAGTGTCCTGACATCGGACATTTTATAGTACAATGTCGGTCCCGAAACCTGTTTATAGCCGAAGACACTGAAAATGAGCACGACGAGGGTACAGAAGAAGTTTATGATTATGAGTCGTTCCATAGTGATGAGGAAGATTTTTTAGGGTAACGAACAATGGCTTGTCTTAGGGAAATCTCTTACCCCATTGAGGAGGATAATACCTCGCAAGCTCTTGTGGTTAGATGTGCTCTAGCCCTGTCAAAGGAGAGTGATGATTGGCGATGGGAAAACATCTTTTATATCGTAGTCAAGTGTGGTGAGAAAGCTTGTCGAGTTATTGTCGACAGTGGAAGCAACACCAATGTTGTTTCTGAGAGTACAGTTTCTCGCTTATGGCTTGAACCCGTAGCTCATCCACGACCCTATAAAATTGCTTGGGTCGATTCATCATCAATCCCCGTTTCACGAAGGTGTCGAGTTCCTATCCAATTCGGCTCGTATAAGGACACCTTGTGGTGCGATGTTGTGCCTATGGATGTAGAGCATATCATTCTAGGGTGGCCATAGTTGTATGACATGAACTAACACTGTTCGGGAGATCAAACATGTGTTCTTTCACTCATAACAGAAATAAAATAAAGATCAATCCTTTGCCTCCTAGAGCACCCACAGTGAAAACAACCAAGTCAAGTGATAAAGGCCTAATCGAGAGGGAAAAGACATCTAATGCTGTCCACATCGTTAGCCCTCTAGAGTTTGAACGAGGCGCTAAGATAGATGACATTGTCTATGTCCTTGTTACAGTTGACATACCCAAAGAGTTAAGCATTGAGATTCTAAAAGAGGTTGGGCCGATAATAAATGAATTTCGGGATGCCTTTCCCAAAGATCTTCTGGATGAGTTACCACCTCTACGAGACATCCAACATGCCATTGATATGATCCCCGGATCTACTTTACCTAACTTGCCCCACTATCACATGAATCTATCCGAACACTCGGAGTTGAAAAGGCAAGTTGATGAACTTCTCCAGATGGGGTTCATAAAGGAAAGTAGGAGTCCATGTGCCGTGCCAACGCTGCTCACACCCAAGAAAGATGGAACTTGGAGGATGTGTGTTGATAGCCGCGCTATTAATAAAATCACGGTCAAGTATCGGTTCCCTATACCGAGACTGGACGTTATGTTGGACATGATGGTCGGTGCTACTATATTTTCGAAGATCGATATGAAGAGAGTGGATACCATCAAATTTGAGTTCGTCCCGAGGACGAGGGGAAGACTGCCTTTAAAACCAAGGATGGTTGATATGAGTGGTTTGTCATGCCTTTTGGGCTTTCAAATGTCTCGAGTATGTTAATGCGTATCATGGTACAAGTGTTGAGGCCTTTCATAGGCAAGTTCCCTGTGGTCTATTTCGACGATATCCTTATTTATAACTGCAACAAGGAACAATACTTAAGCCACTTAAGGCAAGTTTGCATGACTCTCAGAGGAGAGAAGTTATACGCGATCCTGAAGAAGTGCACTTTTATGTCACCGAGCGTTGCCTTCTTAGGGTTGGTCGTTACCTATGAAGGAATGACTGCGAACTCGGAAAAGGTCAAAGCTATTGTGGAATGACCTGAACCTCGAAACATTCACGAAGTCCGTAACTTCCATGGGTTAGCCACTTTTTACAGGCGGTTCATCTGCAACTTCAGTACGGTAACATCCCCTATCACCGATTGCATAAAAAAGTGGGAGTTTAAATGGACACCTGCTGCGGCAAAAGCCTTTAAGGAGATTAAGTCCTGATTGAGTGAAGCTCCTGTTATGCGTCTTCCGGACTTTTCTAAGGTCTTTGAGGTAGCGTGTGACACGTCCGAGGTAGGTATTGGAGGAGTGTTGAGCCAAGAGGGCCATCCGATAGCTTATTTCAGTGAAAAACTAAATTATGCCAGGCAGAAGTACTCTACCTACGACAAAGAATTCTATGCGGTAGTGCAATCTCTTAAATATTGGAAACACTATTAGCTACCACATGAATTTGTCTTGTTCTCTGATCATGAAACCCTTAGATTTTTGAGTTCCCAAAAGAGGTTAAACCTGCGACATGCAAAAATGGGTTGAGCAACTTCAAGGGTTCACCTTTGTGTTAAAACATAGAGCTGGTATAGAGAATCGAGTTGCTGATGCACTTAGCCGTAGAGTGCCAACGTTGCACTCATTAATTGTTGTGGTGACCGGATTCGATTGTGATGATTACCCCACATGTCCAGATTTCGGTGAAGTGTACACCTTGCTTCTGAGTGGATAGTCTGTCAGAGAGAGTAAGTATACCCTACAAGATGGGTATTTGTTTCTAAAACACCGCTTGTGTATTCCCCGCACTTCTCTATGAGACTTTCTTGTTTGGGAATTACACGCTGGAGGGGTTGCTGGACACTTTGGTCGCAACAAAACCGATGTTTTGGTTGAGGACCGATTCTATTGGTCTAATCTCACTCGAGATGTAGCCAAAATCATCTACCAGTGTCGTGTTTGCCAACTAGCAAAACACCTGATTATACACACCTTTACCGGTACCAAACACTCTGTGGCATGACCCGTCTATGGACTTTGTGTTAGGCCTCCCTAGGACCCTCTGAAAGCTCGACTCAGTGTTCGTCATCGTGGACCGATTCATGAAAATGACCCACTTCATCGCGTGTTCAAAAACCTCTGATGCAAGTAACATTGTTACACCGTTCTTTAATGAGGTTGTTCGTTTACACGGTTTGCCTAAAATTATAGTGTCGGATCGTGATGTCAAGATTGTTAGCTACTTTTGGAAGACATTGTGGCACAAAATGACGACTAGGCATCAATTTTCATCTGCATATCGCCCCCCAACTGATGGGCAAACCGAAGTTGTAAATAGGAGTCTAAGCAACTTGTTGCGGTGTCTAGTAGGTGAGCACATTAGGAGTTGGGATTCCATTTGACTTGTAGCGGAGTTTACATACAACAATTCGGTTAATAGAACCACAGGCATGAGTCCATTTCAAATCGTTCATGGGTATAGACCTAGGACACCCGTAGACCTTATCCCAATGTTAGGTTATCAAAGGTCATTAGAGTTTGCATCTACATTTGCACATCGCATTCATGTATTGCATGCTGAGATTAAACGAAGAATTAATTATTAATGTGAACAATGAAAAATACAAGATTTCTGCAGATTCTCATAGAAGATTCAAAGAGTTTCAAGAGGATGATTCGGTGATGGTTCGGAATAGACTTGAGCGATTCCCTCAAGGAATTGCAAAGAAGTTAAAAGCTCGTGGTGTTGGACTCTGTAGGATCTTGAAGCGTGCCGATTCTGACGCTTACATCCTAGACCTACCGCCAAAATTGGGGATTAACACGACTTTCAATGTGGAGGATCTCGTTCCGTTTCATGGCCATTCAGCCATACCAACCAACTCATTTGAGCCTTCTACATCCAATGCGACCATTATTCCCCTACCCACGCCATTACCTCCACCTACACGTCAATCTCGTGAAATCATTGAAGATGTTTTGGAGGATCAGATTGTGTCCACCAATTAAGAGAGATTTCAGAAGTACTTGGTCAAGTGGAAGAACAAAGCCGATTTAGAGAATACGTGGATTACAAGAGACGAGTTTCAACAGATTGATCTGGATCTCTTCGATCTCTATCACAACCAGTATTCATCGGGGATGAGTCCTTCTAACCCGGGGAGAATTGATGGGGACATCCGATTCAAGCAGCCGCCCGTAATGTATCGAAGGCGAAAGAAGAACGTGAAGCTGATCAGGAAGAAAAACTGTCCAAATTCGAAGGACCGAGGAACTACTTAGTCGATCGATCGACCCCAACCTTCGATCGATTGATTGAAGGCAGAGGCTTGAAGTTTTAGCCATTTATATGTTTTAAGCCGATCGATTAACCCAGATTTTCGATCGGTCGATTTTGGACAGAGCCTTCAGGCAAATTATATATTCATAAATCGATAGATTGACTCCATAATCGATCGATCGATTGCACAAGTTTTGATGGGATTTTGTTTATTTTGGTCGAAACTTCTGTTTTAAGTGTTTTATTGTTTTAGGACTTTTCTAATTTTGAGTTAGGGTTTGGTTAACCTATTTAAAGGCTTGTGAAACAACATTAAAGTTAATTATTGGTGAATGAAAAATTCCTTTGCAACTTTGAGAGTTTTGAACTTTTGTGAGGGTGTGATTCTCTCAAAACCGAAGTGCGATTCTTCGTCTCGTATGCGGTTTGGTGCGAAACCAACTTTTCCTCTTCTCTATCTTCTTATGATCTATGAGTTGTGTAAGTAGCGTAACCCTAGCCTATCTATTTCTCTATTAAATCTCGAATTTAACCTATTCCTATACTATTAAATCATTATTTGCCTATATTTTCATCAATAAATCATTATCCGCCTTTCTTTTCATACGGTATCGAAAGAACCCACTTGCGAGTTCGTTCGACGCCCTAAAACTGTCGGAGATCTAACCGTTCGCTAAGAACCCTAGTCTTCTAGATTAGATAGGGAACATACGCGAAAAGTAATACTATTTTTGGCCAGAATTAAATCGTTTAATTGAATCTCGTGATATTTTCTTTCTTAATTTGTTAAGAAATATTCTCATTTTAACTGTTTAAATTAATTTTAATTTTAATCTCACTCCTAGCATTGCAAGTGTTAATTTCCGCATTAGATTTAGTATCAAAGCATTTGTCAATTTAGGGTTGGTGGTGTTCATATAGGTTATAGGGTTCATTTCTTTTATTCTTTTTGTCTTGCATCATTTAGTTTTGTTTTTACATCGTCATGGATCCCTGTAAGATAGATCCCCTAATTAGAGACCTTATGTCAAGTTGATTGCGAGTCAAGCCGCCCTTCAAGCCCAGAGGCTGAACACCACGATCAATTGCAATAACATTTGGGTGATCAACAAGCTTGACATGAGGATTTAGAGGCCCGTGTAGAAGAGATAAATGAGTTCATCACTGAAAATCACAATAGAGTCAACACCAATGGCCGTAGGAGAGAAGGTCCTCCTCACCGACGTGATGTTCAAACCGATCAGGATGACAAAGTCGTAAAATCTTTTAAAATGGACGCTCCTACTTTTGATGGGAATAGACAACCTAAAGTCTATCTCGAGTGGTTTGCCGACATGAAAAACTACTTCGAGTGGTTTGCCGTGTTTGAGGAGCATAAAGTCCGATATGCAAAGGTCAAGCTTATGGGTCAAGCTAGACTATACTGGATGGGACTAGAGCGTCGTACACAGTCACAGGGTCTTCGTCCCATTAACACTTGGGATGAAGTGAAAATCCAATTAAAATAGAAATATGTTCCTCTTTCCTATGATGAACGTATTGTTGATCGGTGGCAATTGTTGCGCCAAGGGAATTCACCGGTCACAGAATACATCGATAAATTTGAAGACCTGATGTCCCTGGCCTATGTGGATGAGCCGGAAAGAGTTACCCTATCCTGATTTTGAATGGGCCTTCGCCCATAACTTCAGAGGGAACTCATTCCATACCTTGTTATCGATCTAGATGAATGTTTCTATAGAGTCGAGGAGTTAGAACGGTATCTCAAGATCCCTCAAACCAAGCATTTGGACACTAGTGGGTTCGGTTATAGGTCTAACTTTCCTGAATCAAAACCCAATATTAATACCCCGTCTGCTAGGTCCAACCCAGTTGCTACACCAGTAACCAGTCATTAAGGGTAAAGGTCCAATGCTTGAAGGCCCCTAGGGTGGTGGTCATAAGTGTTACAAGTGTCACGACATCAGACATTTTGCAGCACAATGTCCGTCTCGAAACCTGTTTATAGCCGAAGACATTGAAAATGAGCACGACGAGGGTACAAAAGAAGTTTATGAGCCTGAGTCGTTCCCTAGTGATGAGGAAGATTTTGTAGGGGAACGAACAGTGGCCTGTCTTAGGGAAATCTCCTATCCTGTTGAGGATAATACCTCGCAGGCTCTTGTGGTTAGATGTGCTCTAGCCCAGTCATAGGAGAGTGATGGTTGGCAAAAGGAAAACATATTCTATACCGTAGCCAAGTGTGGTAAGGAAGCCTCTCGAGTCATTGCCGACAGTGGAAGTTGCGCCAACGTTGTTTCTGAGAGTACAGTTTCTTGCTTAGGGCTTACACCCGTAGCTCACCCATGACCCTATAAAATTGCTTGGGTTAATTCATCATCAATCCCAATTTGACGAAGGTGTCAGGTTCCTATATAATTCGGCTCGTATAAGGACACCTTGTGGTGCGATGTTGTGCTTATGGATGTGAGGCATATCATCCTAGGGAGGCCGTGGTTGTATGACATTGACGTTACATTGTTTGGGAGATCGAACGTGTGTTCTTTCACTCATAACGGAAATAAAATAAACCTGCTAAAGCACCTACAATGTAAACAACCAAGTCAAGTGATAAAGGCCTGATAGAGAGAGGGAAGACATCTAAGGCCATTCACATTGTTAGCCCTCTAGGGTTTGAACGAGGCCCTAAGATAGAGGACATTGTCTATGTGTGTTACAGTTGAAATACCCAAAGAGTTGGGCGTTGGGATTCCAAAAGCGGTTGGGCCGATAATGAGTGAATTTTGGGATGTCTTTCCCAAAGACCTTCTGAATGAGTTACCACCTCTACGAGACATCCAACACGCAATTGATCTGGTCCCCGGATCTACTTTACCTAATTTGTCCTACTATCGCATGAATCCATCCGAACACTTAGAGTTGAAAAGTCAAGTTGATGAACTTCTCCAAATGGGGTTCATAAATGATAGTATGAGTCTATATGCCGTGCCAACGCTGCTCACACCCAAGAAAGATGAAACTTGGAGGATGTGTGTTGATAGCCGCTCTATTAATAAAATCACGGTCAAGTATCGGTTCCCTATACCGAGATTGGACGATATGTTGGACATGATGGTCGTGCCATTATATTTTCGAAGATCGATCTAAAGAGTGGATACTATCGAATCCGAGTTTGTCCCGGGGACGAGTGGAAGACTGCCTTTAAAACCAAGGATGGTTTATATGAGTGGTTTGTCATGCCTTTTGGGCTTTCAAATGCCCTGAGTACGTTCATGTGTATCATGACATAGGTGTTGAGGCCTTTCATAGGCAAGTTCTCTGTGGTTTATTTCGACGACTTCCTTATTTATAGCTACAAGAAGGAACAACACGTAAGCCACTTAAGGCAAGTTTGCATGACTCAGAGGAGAGAAGTTATACACGAACTTGAAGAAGTGCACTTTCATGGCACCGAGCGTTGTCTTCTGAGGGTTTGTTGTTACCTCTGAAGGAATGACTGCGAACCTGGAAAAGGTCGAAGCTATCGTGGAATGGCCGGAACCTCGAAACATTCATGAAGACCGTAGCTTCCATGGGTTAGCCACTTTTTACAGGTGGTTCCTCCGTAACTTATGTACGGTAACTTCCCCTGTCACCGATTGCATAAAAAAGTGGGAGTTTAAATAGACACCTGCTGCGGCAAAAGCCTTTAATGAGATTAAGTCCCGAATGACTGAAGCTCCTCTCATGTGCCTTCCGAACTTTTCTAAGGCTTTTGAGGTAGTGTGTGATGCACCCGACATAGGTATTGGAGGAGTGTTGAGCCAAGAGGGCCTCCCGATAGCTTATTTCAATGAAAAGCTAAATGAGGCCAGGCAAAAGTGCTCTACCTACAACAAAGAATTCTATGCGTTAGTGCAATCTCTTAAATATTGGAACTACTATTTGCTATCACATGAATTTGTCTTGTTCTCTGATCATGGAGCCCTTAGATTTTTGAGTTTCCAAAAGAAGTGAAACCCGTGACTTGCAAAATGGGTTGAGCAACTTCAAGGGTTCACCTTTGTGCTGAAACATAAAGCTGGTGTAGAGAATTGAGCTGCTGACGCGCTTAACTGTAGAGTTACACTCATTAAGTGTTGAGGTGACCAGATTCAATCGTCTCGTTGATGATTATCCCACATGTCTGAATTTCGGTGAAAAGTACACCTCGCTTCTGAGTGAACAGTCTATCAGAGAGAGTAAGTATACCCTACAGGATGGGTATTTGTTTCTAAAACACCGTTTGTGTATTCCTCGCACTTCTCTACGAGATTTTCTTGTTTGGGAATTACACGCTGGAGTGGTTGCTGGACTTCGGTTGCAACAAAATTGTTGCTTTGGTTGAGGACCAATTCTATTGGCCCAATCTCACTCGAGATGTAGCCAAAATCATCTACTAGTCTATTGCCCCATTCTCACTCGAGATGTAGCCAAAATCATCTGCTAGTGTTATGTTTACCAACTGGCAAATCAAAAAGGCAAAACACCGTATTATACACACCTTTACCGGTGCCACACACTCCGTAGCATGACCTGTCTATGGACTTTGTGTTAGGCCTCCCTAGACCCTCCAAAAGCCCGACTCGGTGTTCGTCGTCATGGACCGATTCTCGAAAATGACTCACTTCATCGCGTGTTTGAAAACCTCTGATGCAACTAACATTGCTACACTATTCTTTTAACAAGGTTGTTTGTTTACACGGTTTGCGTAAAACCATAGTGTCTGATCGTGATGTCAAGTTTGTCAGCTACTCCAATTGATGGGCAAACCGAGGTTGTAAATAAGAGTCTAAGCAACTTGTTACGGTGTCTAGTAGGTGAGCACATTAGGAGTTGGGATTCCATTTTACCTATAGCGGAGTTTACATATAACAATTCGGTTAATAGAACCACATGCATGAGTCCATTTCAAATCGTTCATGGGTATAAATCTAGGACACCCGTAGACCTCATCCCAATGTCAGTTCATCAAAAGTCATTAGAGTCTGCATTTACATTTGCACATCGCATTTATGAATTGCATGCTGAGATTAAAAGAAGAATTAATGTGAACAATGAAAAATGCAAGATTTTTGCAGATTCTCATAGAAGATTCAAAGAGTTTCAAGAGGATGATTCGGTGATGGTTCGGAATAGACCTGAGCGATTCTCTCAAGGAATTGCAAAGAAGTTAAAAACTCGTGGTGTTGGACCCTATAGGATCTTGAAGCGTGTCGATTCTAACGCTTACATCCTAAACCTACTGCAAGAATTGGGGATTAGCACGACTTTCAACGTGGAGGATCTCGTTCCGTTTCATGGCCATTCAACCATACCAACCAACTCGTTTGAGCCATCTACATCCAATGCGACCATTATTCCCCTACCCACGCCATTACCTCCACCTACACGTCAATCTCGTGAGATCATTGAAGATGTTTTGGAGGATCAGATTGTGTCCACCAACCAAGGGGGACTTCAGAAGTACTTGGTCAAGTGGAAGAACAAAGCTGATTCAGAGAATACGTGGATAACAAGGGAAGAGTTTCAACAGACTGATCCGGATCTCCTCGATCTCTATCACAGCCAGTATTTCATCGGGGATGAATCCTTCTAACTCGGGGAGAATTGATGGGGACATCCGATTCAAGCAGTCTCCCGTAACGTATCGAAGGCGAAAGAAGAATGTGAAACTGATCAGGAAGAAAAACTGTCAAAATTCGAAGGACTGAAGAACTACTTAGTCAATCGATCGACCCCAGCCTTCGATCGATCGATTGAAGGCAGAGAGGCTGGAAGTTTTAGCGATTTATATGTTTTAAGCCGATCGGTCAACCCAAATTTTTGATTGATCAATTTTGGACGGAGCCATCAAGCAAATTATATATTCATAAATCGATCGATCGACTCCAGAATCAATTGATTTATCGATTGCGCAAATTTTGAGGGGATTTTGTTTATTTCGGTCAAAACTTCCATTTTAAGTGTTTTATTGTTTTAGGACTTTTCTAATTTCGAGTTACGGTTTAGTTAGCCTATTTAAAGGCTTGTAGAACAACGTTAAAGTTAAATATTGGTGAATGAAAATTGATTTGCAATTTTGAGAGTTTTGAACTTTCGTGGGGGTGTGATTCTCTCATAACCGAAGAACGATTCTTCGTCCTGCGTGTGGTTTGGTGCGAGGCTAATTGTTCCTCCTCTCTATCTTCTTATGATCTACGAGTTGTGTAAGTAGCATATCCCTAGCCAACTTTTTTGAAGAAATGGGTTAGACAAGATCACCATATGATCGATCTATGGAAGTTTAGTGAAATTGTGTCAACACTTCACAGTTGATAAACAATTAAATCAGAACTCATTCTTCCCTTTTATGATGCGAAAATAGATTAAAACAGGCTATGGGGGTTTTTGCCGTGTGACAGTTCTGCAGTAGCAGGCAATCCTCTAGGTGCGGAGGAGATCAGACCTAGCTCATTAAAGTAGCCTCATAATGACCAGCCACCTCTCATTGAATCTCGTGAGGGAGAAGCTAATAGTATGAGTCCTTAGCCAAGGAAGGTGAGGAACACCTCTAATTCCCTTAATGTAGTTTGTGGCCTTGCTTCCTTTTCCATTTGTATCTCCTTTTCCCTTAATAAATCATCCTTATTCCTTCATAAAGTAAAGGGGATTTAGAACTTTCGTATCTAGCTTTTGGTTAAACAGATCGATTTGATGGTATGCAAAACATAACAGTTCTGAATATGGTGGCTGGTCATTATGAGGCTGCAGACATTTTTAAATTGAGAAGGATGAAACTATAAACTAGAATGCTTGTTGCAGCTAATTATGGAGGGCTTCTATCAACAATGAATATGAAAGGAACCAACCTCCTTGAATTTCTACATCGATAATAGCTAATGATTGTTCTATTTATGCGTAGTGATAGAGAGGATTATTGATGAAAAGAACTGGATAACTGGATTTGATGAAGTAGTTGTGCTGAGGATTCATAGTGGCTGCTTCTTGTTATTTTCCCCCATCTACGCCCATTTTATGAAAATTTGTTATCTGGCTTTGAACAGCGTAGAACACGTTATGAGAGATGCTGAAGGGGGCTGGTGTGACCTGCCCAGAATGCCCATACCCTCGGTTCCAAGACCAACTAACAACTTAAGTACAATTAAGTGCATATAAGAGCAGGATTGCCAACAAACAAAGTCAAATTTAATGGATTGGAATAATTTTTTTTTTTTCTGATTGATGCAAATAATATATTGGAAAGAAACAATCAATACAGGCCTACCATACAACGAGGAGCAACATCTTTAGCCAATCATAAAGAGAACCCTCACTCAGCAGAGCACACCAGAGAATCTAGCTAGCCGGAAACCAAAGCTAGAGGACAACCCCCTGCGAGAGGAAAAGAGGCTACATGACGAGGCTATCCCAATCACCACTATGGTCTTACCCTTCCGAATTCTCACCTAAGGAAGCAAGTGAATCCAAGCCGAAGCAAAATCGATCGGCTTTCCAATCCTTCCAAAATGCCTACTATTTATTTCCTTCCAAATGGCCCACATAGATGCCAGAGTCATAATATGCCAGAAGTTGCCCATCTTACCTTTGAAACTAATTCCAGAAGTCGCCCATATTACCTTCGAAACTAATTCCCTCCCACAATCATTAGGGAAGACAGAATAGACATCAATCAGTCATACTGACGATCCAAATTTCTCTAGTAACACAACAGTGAATGAGCAAATGGTTAGCTGTTTCCTCATCCTACAGACACACTACCGCATCTGTTTCGCAGCCGAAGCCTTCTTTTATTCAGCTGTTCTAAGGTCAGGATTCTTCCCCAGCCAGTGCTCTATCAAAACAATATGATCTTTGATGGAACCGTAAGCTTCCAAATCCTGGTCCAAGAGGGTTTGATATTTGGTTGACCACAAAAAATGTATAGAAGGTTTTAACAGAAAAGTGCCTTTTCTGTACTCATAAATTGAGCAGATTGTTTTCCACCAATCCAATCCTTCTTTTTTAATAGTATTAATGTCCCATCTGTTTTCTTGGCAACCGTATTTGCATCGAACCACATCACAGCAAAGCTTATCACTTTCCCTCTCATCCCCCAATCTCCGTAACCATTTACCAAGAAACACTTTCTTCATTTCACTTCGCCTTCTTATGCCAAGACCAACATCCATTTCTCCAATCTGCAGTTCACTAAGTGAAACTTCTTTTCCTAATGATCCCCTTCCCAAAGGAAATTTCTGTTTGTCTTTTCCATACATTTGATGACTACAACAGCGGTCCTAAACATGGACATAAGAAAAATAGGTAATATAGAGACTTGACAAGGTGAGTCCCCACTACTGAGCATCTTGGATTTTTAAACGACCAATCTCTTTTGGAACCTACTGATAACAGATTCCAATTGACTTGCTTTAGGTTTACCTACCCCAACGGCACCCCTAGGTAAATGAAAGGTAAATCATCCACAGGGCAATGAACTCCATTAGCTAATGCAGTAATTCCATTCCTTTCCATCTTGATCCCAAAGATCTTAGACTTATGGAGGTTAACCTTTTGCCTAGATGCGACTTCATAAGCTGTAAGAACATCCTTGACCATCTCTAACTGCTGACCATCAGCCCCACAAAAGATGATTATCTCATCTGCATACTGCAGATGAGTAACAATGGGCCCCTGTCTAGAGGTTCCCCCCTTTAAAATATTCCAAATCAGCCGACTTCCAAAGCAAACCACAAAGGTCTTCAACTACTGTGTTGAACAACATATGAGAAAGGGGATCACCTGTGTTAGGCCTCGTGAGCTTTTAAAATATCCCTTAGAATTGCCATTCACCAGAACAGAAAACCAAGTAGACGAGAAGCACCTGAACATCCATTTACACCATACTGAACTCCATTCTCTTCATCATATGCATAAGAAAATTCCAGTTTACTCTGTCATCAGCCTTTTCCGTATCCACCTTCCATATGATCCCCTTCTACCTTTCTTGTACATAGAATCAATTGCCTTGTGAGCTGTATCAACCACATAGAGCATCTGTCTACCTTCTGTAAAAGAACCCTGAGGAATGAAGTTTATAGAGTTTGTCACCTTCTTCAGCCTGTTAGCTAAAACTTTGCCAACAATTTTATAGGCACTGCCTAGAAGGCTGATCATTGAAAATCCTTAATATTTTCAGCCGTTCCACCTTGGGGATAAGTGTAATGAAAGTGGAATTGAGGCTTCTTCCACTAACCCATTAGCAAAGAAAACCTTTTAGAGGTCCATCATGCCATCTTTGATGACTTCCTAATAATCTTGAAAAAATTCCATCGTAAAACCATCTGGGCCTGGAGCCTTATTCCTTCTACTACTCATAATAGCTTCTCTAATTCCAGCTTCATCAATCATACCTTCTAAATTTTCTCTTTGCTAGAATAGTCTTGAAAGGCAAGCCATCTAGCACAAGACGGTTCCAACCTTCATCTTTGTACATGATCTCATAAAATTGAACTATTTCTATTTGGATATCTTCAACCATGGGTCAAAATATCGTCTGATACCGATACGTATCGGACGATACGTATCGGTTTGGGACCTTAGCGGTATGATACATAGGGTATGTATCGTACCCTACCGAAAATACCCAAATTATTGTCCGATATGGGCAAAGTATCGCCCGTATCGTCCATATTGGACGATAATATGAAATTATCGGACGATAATTTGATATTATCATTCGATAATATAAAAAAATTTGAAAATTAAAAAATAACTCAAATTATCGTCCGATACGAACGATAATTTGAAATTATCGTCCGTGGGCCCAAACACGTGCCCTTTGACTCAGCCGATTATAGGTCAGTTTTGGGTCTTTTTTTTTGCTTTTTTGCAGCCATTTTTTGCTCTCCCTTCTTTCTTTTTCCTCATTTACACTCTAAATCGCCGCCGAATCGCACAAAAAAGCTCGGGATCAACGCCGAAGGTACGTGTTTTATCATTTTCCCATCGTTTTATTTCGTTTTAAATGTTAAAATAAGGTAGATCTACTTTATTTAAGGGTAGATCTACCTTATATAAGGGTAGATCTACCCTTAAATATAGTAAATCTAGCCATAAATTTGGTAGATCTACCATATTTAACGGTAGATCTACCCATAAATATGGAAGATCTACCATATTTAATGGTAGATATTAAAATAATTAAAATAATTAAAAATAATTAAAATTATGGGTCAAAAATAATTTAAATAATTAAAATTATGGGTCACAAAATAATTAATATAATTAATAATATGGGTCAATATGGGTCACATATACTCTTAAAATTATGGGTCACAAAATTATGGGTTACAAAATAATTAATATAATTAATAATATGGGTCAATATGGGTCACATATACCTTTAAAATTATGGGTCACAAAATAATTTAAATAATTAAAATTATGGGTCACATGTAATTAAAATTATGGGTCATAAAATAATTAATATAATTAATAATATGGGTCAATATGGGTCACATATACCCTTAAAATTATGGGTCACAAAATAATTTACATAATTAAAATTATGGGTTACAAAATAATTAATATAATTAATAATATGAGTCAATATGGGTCACATGTACCCTTAAAATTATAAAATAATTTAAATAATTAAAATTATGGGTCAATATGAGTCAATATTAGTCACATGTACCCTTAAAATTATGGGTGACATATAATTAAAATAATTAATATTATGGGTCACATGTAATTAAAATAATTAAAATAATGGGGTATGTCCCATAATTATGAGATATGTCGCATAAAACATTAGAATAATATGAAATAAATTTCAAATAAAATTTAAAAAATTAGAATAATATCAAATAAATATTCAAAAATTAGAACAATATCAAATAAATATTCATAAATTATAATAATATCAAATAAATATTCAAAAATTAGAATAATATCAAATAAATATTCATAAATTATAATAATATCAAATAAATATTCAAAAATTAGAATAATATCAAATAAATTTGGTAAAATATAATCTAATCTTTTAAAAATTAGAATAATATCAAATAAAATTTCAAATGTAATCTAAATTTTATAAAAATTAGAATAATATCAAATAAATTTAATAAAATATAATCTAATATTTTTAAAATAGCAATAATTAAAAAATAAATTTTATTTTCAAGTGTAAATTAGATGTTTAATTTAATCCAATCGTTTGTTCATTCATGCAGGTGAAATAAATAAATATGGTACGATCGTCAGATCCATCATGGCAATACGGTACAGCAATAGATGGTGATAGACTCCGGATAGACTGTAAGCTTTGTGGGAAAAAATTGCTGGGAGGAGGTATCACACGGTTAAAGGAGCATCTGGCTCACGTAAAGGGAGAGACAAAAGAGTGTCTCAATGTACCCAAAGAAGTGAAAGAAAATGTCAGAGCTAGTTTACAAGTGGCAAAGGGAAAGAAAAAAGCTGAAGCCGATCGTGATAGGGAAATGCATGAGAGAATCAGGAGGGCAGATCCAGAGTTTACATCACCTGGAAGAAGCCAATTTTCGGTTTTGGTCCAGGTTGAGGGGCCCATCCATGTCTGCTGGTAGTGGTGGGTCTAGTCATAGGCCACATGCTGTTGATGATGATGAGGACATTCAGGAGACTACCGGGTTGTGTAGGTCAGCATCTGTGAGGGAGATCAGGTCACTACTACAGGTCGCACTAAAGGTCCTATGGATTCGTTCATATATCGGACAGAAAGGTCCAAACAAAATAAATTCAGTGCAACCTCACTGAAAAAATGGGGGAAGGCTCTTGAAAAATCTATTGCAAAGTTCGTGATATACAACCACATTCTGATTCAGGTTGTGGAGTCACTGTACTTCAAAAGTATGATTGATACAAGTGCAGAAGCTGGTCCAGAAGTTAAAAAGTCTTTTGCATGCGAGGTATCTGGGCCCTTACTAAATGATGAGTACGAGGAGATAGGAGCTTATGTGCAGAGCTTCCACGAAGTATGGGATGAGAGAGGTTGTACAATTATGTGCGATGGATGGACCAGTCCCACAAGGAAGAGTTTGATCAATTTTTTCGTTTATAACGATGTCGGGACAGTATTTCTAAAATCAGTTGATGCTTCTAAACACGCGAAGATGGTTGATTACCTCTTTCAACTAATGGATAAGGTAGTTGAAGAGGTTGGAGAGAAGCGGGTTGTGCAAGTGGTAACAAACAATGCCGCCAATTACAAAACCGCGAGAAGACAATTAATGTTGAAGAGACCTCACTTGAATTGAACTTCGTGTGTCGCTCATTGCATGGACCTCATTCTCGAGGATTTGGGAAAGAGAAGCAAGACACATGCAACTACTCAGAAGAGAAGAAAGATTACTTCTTATCTGTACAACAGTGATAAGCTGATGAATTTAATAAGAGACTTCACTAAGACGGAGCTGCTCCGGCCTGCGATTACACGGTTTGCGACGTAATTTCTAGCCCTACAGAGCTTGGCTAGATATAGGCGTGAGCTGAAAAACATGGTCTGGTTCGAAGGTTGGAGAAAATATGAGTTAGAACTCCCACGATCAAAGAGACTTGCTTGCAATGAAGTTATTGACCTGATTTACAACTCATTGTTTTGGATAGATGTTGACCACCTGATCGCTGTCACTACCCCGTTTGTGCAAGTGTTGAGGTTGGTAGATGATGATGGGAAACCAACGATGGAGTATGTTTACGAGTCAATGAACAAAGCAATATTGACTATTAAAATCAAATGCCCTACGCAATATAAACGATAGTGGGCGATTATTGACAAGAGGTGGGATGCACAATTCTACTTGTACTTGCATGCCGCAGGCATAACATGCTAAACTGTTTATGTAGTGATTTTTATTTATTTATTATTTTCATATTATTCACTGTTTTCATATACTGATGGGATTGCTCATATTTTATGTATAGCACACTACTTGAATCCGTCCTTCCAGTATACGCGACGCTTTGAGTTGAGTGAGACCGATGAAGTGTACACCGGTTTGCCTAATGTTATCCAACGAATGCTCCTTGTGTTGGCAGACCAAGGTCAAACCATAAGAGATGTGAGTAATCATACCTTATAACTAATAAGGCAAATGCCATAGGATCTGTTTATTGATATGCAGGTTGTTTTATTCCATCTTTGTAGATTGACATGTTCTGCAAGAAATATGGGTCATTTGGGACGAGGTTAGCGCAATCCCAAATCCATTACGATAAACCCGTTGATTGGTGGATGCACTATGGAGGTGATGGTTCGATACTGAGGCGGGTTGCAATGTGCATTTTATCGCAAACATGTTCCTCTTCCAACTGTGAGCGGAATTGGAGTACCTTCTGTCTCATTCACACGAAGACAAGGAATAGGCTAACTATGGAACGTTTGAAAAAGTTACTCTATTGCCACTACAATATGCGATTAAGGGTTAGGAATATGCAGAGGACCAACCGTGGTAAGCGATTATATGAAGTTTTAGTTCATACAATTTTTGTTTGATGTAATTGACGAGGCATACACTAATTCATCTATCGTATTTTACCTTACAGATAGTGAATATTTTAATCGCATTGAGTTGGATTTTATATTCACGGAGGATGTGATCCTTTGAATCAGTGGATCGAAGAGAGAGAAGAGCCAGTGTTTGATAGTGAGAGCACTGCATGGTTGGACAATGCTGAAAGAGTAGCAGAGGAGCAGGCTTCCCAACAACCGAGGTGGAAAAGAAGATTGAATCGCTAAAACCCACGTTGGCACTAGTGGCGGAGGGGATGATGCTGATTCCTCTTATTCTTATGGAGGTATTGCCGCATGGGATGATGAGCTGGTAATAATGTATGACACTCCTGTATTTAGAGGTGGAGCGATTGAAGGAAGAGGAGCGTCAAAATCTTACCAAACACCACCACCACCACAAAGTCCCCAAGATGATTTGGGTTATATGACTTCTAGCTTTGGGGGATTTGGTTTGCAAAACACTGAAGATTTAGCAACCGGTAGCTCATACTACCGGCCTTAACCAACCTACCCCGGGCCATATGATTTCGTTGGTCAAATTTTTTTGAGGACCGACTTTTACCTATTACACTGAGCCATATTCGTCGCTAATGCCTCAGTTTCAAGGGGATACATACGATCATGGGTATTAATATGGTCAACACTATAGGAAAAACTCGCGCACCGTTGATAATGATCACGAGGGCCAAAAACCACCACGAAATTCAATGTGGCTTGAAAGTCAGTTTTTCATGTACAATGTACCTTTTAATTTTTTGATCTATGGTTGTCATAAATTTTTGACATAGCTTCTTTGACAAACATATGTCCAATGGAATCTTTGGAAAATTACGTTTTATGTTGTAGTAGGCTATAAATAGTAGTACTATTTAAGTGCACTTGCTAAATTGGTGATTAAGTAGGGATTTAGGATAGTGAATGAGCCAACTGGAAGATTATTGGTTTTGCATGAATATGCATGAATCAATGGTCATGGTTGTCATTGATCTGATATTCTGATCCTCATGTTTTGTTAAAATTTTGAAAAAGCACAACGAAAAAATATGCATCAAATAAGCCTTAAATAAAATTTTAAATATTCGAAATAAATAGAAAACCATTAAATATAATTTTCCGATATTTTGATCCATGGGTTCTTAGCATTATCACTGACCGGAATCCATTCCACCGCCGTCGTTTATGTTTTATGCCCCCCCTCTTGAATGCTTCTGGTAGGGTTCTTAGCATTATTGCTGACCGGAATCCATTCCACCGCCGTCGCCTCCGCCCTCGCCATCAACACCATCAACTCGACCTTAATGAAACAACGATGCCTCTTGAGTTGATCCCTATATCCCCCCCACTGGGGGATGAGCTCCCACTGATCAGTCGACATAGATCTAGGCGAATCTTGTCTCCTTTAGGCATCTAGTCTTCTTGTCCGCGCCTGAGAAGATGCCACACCTCCTTCCGAAACTGCTCAAGGCCTCAGTGGTCCAGGCGTGGATGGGGAGGTCAAAAATTTGTGGCCACTCCTTTTTGATCGTTGATGATGCTTGCAAAGGTTTTTTTTTGTCTAGAATAGAAGTCTGGGGATACTGTAAGCCCCAGATATTATGTAAATATTTATGTAAAGGATCTAATTGAGTGATTTTCGGATCAAAGCTGGCCATCAATACATTTTTTAGGTTTTTTGCTTTTACCTCATAAAGAGGACCTTCAACATAAAAAAAAACATTCCTACTAGCCATCATGCAGTTACAATCGTTAGTACTTCCCTTCTGTGCTTTTGAGGATCCACCAATGATCTCAGCAAAGGATCTACGATGGGGGATCCACGGCACTGCAAAGGCAAAAGATTGGGATGTGTTTGGGTCCACCGGCACATGCTTCCTCTCTTCTGTATTCCCGAGGAGCCGCCAATGATCTTAGCAAAGGATCTACGATGAGGGCTCCTCGGGATTGCAAGGGCAAAAGATTGAGATGTGTTTGCCATGTTTGTCCACCAGCACAGGCTTCCTGCCTCTGCGTCGAAGGAGCACCTTTGAACGAATGTGGGCCATCCTTAAAATCATGGTGATGCACATTCACATCACAGCCCTGAAATGACTTACCAGCAATATTCCAGCCATCATTAGCATCCTTAAGTTGTTTACTATAAATCATCTGTCCACTATACTTGGTCCCACTATTGTCAAAGATGTGTTCTTCATTCCCCCAGATAATCATACCATCTCTCCTGTTGGAGTTGCATATATACCTATGGCAAATCACATTTCTAGCAAAGTTAAGATTACCACATTTATGACATCCAATCTCCAACTTGAACCAGAATAATCTTCCGAAACTTTGTGAGACCGCTGAGATTATCAGGGAAACAAACTGTTCCTCGAGGAAGACGCCATAGGCGTGACAAGAAATTCAGGGACTCAGCAAAAAAGGATATCAATTACCAACAAAAAGAGAGGATGCTCACAGTCGTCTCTTCTCTACTTTTTTGTGGATCGGACTAATAATGTATGCAATAGTTGAATTCTCGATGTAGATGCTACATAGCTGGTTTATCCTCCTTTATTTGAGACCTAGCAAAAGGTAGAACTAAAGATTGGTCTAGTTATGTGATTATTATAGAAACGGTTATTGAATAAAAGAAATGGATAGATGTCTGAATTTGGCGAAGATGTGGGGCTGACTGTTCATATTTGGTTGTTTCTTGTTGCTTAACCTTGCAGCCTGAAACAAGCAGCACTGTAAATAATCAAAATGGATGTTGCTTCCTTGAGTTACTTCACAAGTGGTGATAGATTACCTTATGCCCTGTTTGATTAGTTGGAAATGATTGTGAAAGAAATTCAATTTCCAATTTTTTGCTTGATTCAAATTTTAGGTTCTTGAAATTAATTCCTGTGGGGCGACTAAGGAAATGCCATTTCCACCAAGTAAAGAAATAAAGAGCGTTTTGCATGGAAATCATTTCAGCCAAGGCAAGCCTTGGAATGAAATTTCCAACGAGGTTTAAAGGTCACTATGCGTCTCAGGTGCATGAATTTTGCATCGCCAAAAATTCTAAACTTTGGAGATGAACAGCCATAAGAGGCATATAGGTCTCTCAAATTATATTTTCTCTTCTTGGTTTGTCCATGCACAATTGACCCGTCCACTAATGGTGGTTTGCAGATCATTAGGCTATCTAGGGTCAACCGGATACGCGTCCCAACCCAACCAAATATTTTACTGGGTCGGGCACATAAATGTGACCCGTCGGGTCCGGTCGGGCACGAGACATCCGTCCAACAGTTGGGTTCAATCCAGTCGACTAAGAGGTTGGGTCGGGTCGGGTCAATACGACCTGACACGATATTCTATATATAAAATCCATGGAAAATTGGGTTTTTTAACTGGGTCAGGTCGAGTGCACCATTTGGCCAGGTTGGGTCGGCTTGGGTGCACCATCCGGTCGGGTCAGGCAGATGATCTTTACCCATTGTGCAACTAAAATTTTGGCATGACCCAACTAGTCAAGAGCCTACACTAGCCTCCAAATGGACCCGCTAAAAGTCTCAGACTGTGGTCTAATGGTTAAAATTCCCTTTATAATTATAAAATTTTCAGCTGAATCCCATCATATTTATTAACTTGCCAATTGAACATCTCATTAACACATTAGTTTTAACACTCTTAACAATTCACTGTCATGCATGCATACAACGGCCGTCCTGGTCACTAGTGCACGACATGAGAGCTAGTGTGCCATGTGGGTAATGATATAGGCACAAGCTTACTATGCACTGAGATCTGCACGTGTGGAGTCCATGCGTGTACGGCTTGCACAGCTTAAACTGCTTTGTTTTATTGTTCGAACGGAAAAGCCATTTTCCAGATTCTTTTCCATACAAATGAATCAAACAGGAGAAATTTGAGTTCTTTAGAAACCATTTCTCCGACATCCTAATCAGACAACAGAAAATTCATTTACACAATGAGATCATTTAGCGGGAAATCATCCAGGAAATTGATTTCATTTCCTGTTTGGAATTTCCAAATTATCAAACAGGGCCTTAGTAAATGATCTCAGTGGATTCACTGATAATAAATGAGAGATTTAGTTTCCATTTAATTTGAATGCTTATGTGGGACTAATTTCAAGAAATGTCCCCAAAGTGCTTTTCAGTTAAATTAGGGATTTGGCTTACAACAACCATCTGCTGTTGATTCTCAAGAAATAGTTTTGCTTCCTTTGAGCTCCATTGAAACTCTATATGGCAATTCGCTTTAGGAATTACCTCCGTACCCTCATTGGTCAAAGAGGGGAATTTATCTTGGCCTTGATATTTGCGTAAAGAGACGGAAGATCCTTGGCACCATATATTGTCTGTCAAGTAACCAGGACTGGTTGTTCTTAGGCTGAGTTCTTATTTCATTGTTTTTTAACCCTTTTTGGTTATGTAAGATGGGATCGAACCTATGACCTCAAGGTAGGCCATCATGCACCTTCTGTTGAGCTGCAACCTCAAATTTGCGTCACGGTGCACATTCTGGTTGAGATATAGGCTCAACCCACAACTCTCTGAATATTCATGCTGCATAATAGAAATTTTGAATGTCGGGAGAAATTATCAATGTTAGCATTTCCGCATGCTTGGAGGCAATGGGTTTTGTAATCATTCTTTTTCTGACATAGGAGATACTGAATTGCTGTAGCAAAGTGGGGCAGGATATTGAGCTTGCAGCATATCTAATCATCTTGAATAGGTTTTGGCTATCCACATCTGATGCAGATAGATTCATCCTTTCCTTTCTGAATGCCATTGGACAGACAAAAATTGCATCAAAAGTTGAGCTGTAAAATGAAGTCCAGGCATGGTGTTTGGAGGGCTTTCTTTGCTTAGCACCTCAGGCCTGCATGACGAGCAAGCAAAGATGATCCATGCATTTCAGGTCTACTATTTGAGATGGCCGTTGACATTATGTTGCAGATCTGCAATATATTAAGCCCGTCATCAAATGGAGGAGTGAAATTAGAGCCATCTATTTTTTATCAAGAAAAAAGAGCCCCTCCAGGTTGTAATGGTTTTAACCATTGTAAGTAGATGAAGTTGGTGGAAGGAAGAATGATCAAAGATTAACACAAATCATATAAATACTATGTGTTGAAGAAGAAAAAGAATGATGAAACCATCATCATCATAGCATTATACCATCTATTTGGGATTGGCTTTGTGAGTTCAAGAAGAATAATGAAATAAGAATCAGTGTTGTAAAAGGCGCTTGGCGCACTCGAGGCGATAAGGGCCCTAAGGCCTAGGCGCAAAGGCACGTGACTTTTTTCATAGGGAGGGAGGGAGATATATTTTATTTTCACTTTCAAACGTAAACATGAATGTAAAGAAAAAGAAACAAAATAAACATCATAAGAAATTGAACATTATGTGTACTAAAAAAAATACAATTTAACAAACTATCAAGTTGGCAAGAGTACGAAGTAGTAACTAGCATAACTATCTATGAATAAACTAATGAACCAACAAGTAGGATATGACCTATAGCTCAACGGAAGGTGCAAGGTGAGGCAACATTGAGGTTGCAGGTTTAAGAACTGATGAACTAACAATTGAGTAATTTATTACTCTTTTATAACTTGTTGATATAAATTATATATATATATAGACACACACACACACACACATACGTAGTGAGGCACACCTTGACGAAAAATGTACACGCCTCTCTGTACTTGCTCCTAAAATGCAAGGCGCATGGCAGAGGGTGCGTCCTAGATGTGTCTTTGACAACACTGATAAGAATAATAAAAAGAGGAAGTATGAAAAGAAAAAAATGAAGAAGAAATTTACCTTCCAATCGTCAACCTTCTTTTCTAAGCTTTAGGCTTTCATTGGGAAGAAGGGAGATGAGGCGCGAGAGAGTTTAGCCTTTATTTCCCTGAGTAGATATGATTGATACCAAAGTGCCCTTACATTGCGTATTGGACAAAATAAAATTGAGGGCATTTTGCGTATTATGAGGTAAAAATTGTGTAAGTGATTTTGTTTGGTGTTCCCTGCCTCCTCGCATTATAAGTGTGTGTGTGCGCATTTCAAAATTCACTTATTAAAAATTAGAATCCAAAAAAAAATTTTGTTAGCATTTTTCTTTCGAGTAGCGTGTGTGCGCGCGTGCGCATTCCTTCCAAAAGGTTGTCCTTGCATTTTCAAAATTCACTTGTTTAAAATATCCTACCAACGGAATTCTTAGCAAAAAATAGATTTCTGGAGTACCAAAGTCATGGATGTCCAGGAAGGCACCTGGTCAAGAATCTTAGAAATGGATCTTGATTTAGGCTGCATCAGATGTACACTTTGCTTCTTAGAGTACAAAATTGAGTCTGCCCACCTGTTTCTAATGAGTTGACCTGTAAAAGTATTCATTTGTATAAAATAAAATAATTGGAGCTTCTACTCTATACATATCTGTTTTATATTAAATGTCGGGGGGGGGGGGGAGGGGGCTATAGAAAGCACTGCCCACCTGAGACATTGTCTCTGGCCTCCTGAAGAATGGCTTGATTTTGAGCATGCAGTTTAATAACCATAATGTTACTAATGTACAGACTACAAAATTAATTTGTGCCTTGGGAGCTTCAAATTAATTAGAACTCTTCCTACTGCTGTCATTTGTTGTAGCTGGTGGACGTCTCATGTTAGAGGTGCCTTAAATTTGTCGGTCAGCAATCTGTATTTCAACACAGATGGATGCTGGTTAGGAATTATCGTTGACCTTTTCTACCTTCCCTTTTTTTCCCGCTGCTGGTTTCTTTTTTTTTTTTCCTGGCTACCATGCTTAAATGCAGTCTCTGTGGAAGTGGTCGTGGTGCCCGACTAGTCCGGTCGAATCCTCTCACACAGACAAATCCTGCAAATTAATACTTTTAATTAAAATGTCAACAAATAAAGAATTTTTTTGGGTGGCTAGAGATGATTGGATTGGTTTCATCAAGATAAAGATTTTTTTTTTTCAAATTTAGAGCATGTGGTTGGAACTCAAACTGAACTAAACACATTTTAGAGCATGTGGTTTGTAATCTCAACTGCTCGAAATCATTGTTTTGGTTTCTTTAATATAGCATAATGATCCAAGCAAAAAGGGCGGGAGAGCAAAGAAAGTTGTATCATACTTTATTGATGGTGGAGACTATCTAAACTAGAAGAATCGATACAATATCAATGATCTTTATTGTCTTAGAACAAAATTTAATCTATGTGGTTATCCATGGTCAGTTTTTTGTCTTACAGGTTTATATAGGAGGCTGTTTAGGACTGCAGTATGTGCTAAGAGAGTGCATGTGTATGTGGCAGTAGCATTTTATAGGTTGAGTATTGAAACATGAAAATGGAAATCCTCAAAGAAAAAGTAACATGCACACAACACATAACATGATATTGTTTAAGAAAATGAAAACAGTGTATTTTCTCCAATATTTGTATGGAGGAAAATATAGTACTCCCAGGGTTACATGCATTTAACTTTAGCACCACCCCTATTATAGACAGTGTAATGCATCTTTATTTCAGCAGTCTTGCTTTGCTGTGTGTGCATTGTAATTTCAGAAATCCGGTCAAGTATTTCTATTTACTTGGAAAAAATACTTTATAATCATGGATACTTCAGGGTCATATTTATGCTTGTCTTTTGCATCGGGCACATTTAATCCGAGCTTTTGATATTATGATGCCAATTTACTTAAATAATCAAGAGCCATTTTTGTATTATGAAACTTAGATTGCAAAGATGATGGGAAACACATAAATTTTTATTTTCTTGATCATCATCAGGCTAGGTGTTTTGGCCCTAGTACTTATTGAGCCTGACAGGCCCAATATATATTTTCTAAAATTACAAATATGGCCTTAAAAAGTGTGCCTTTCTTTGAATTAAAGTATCATATTCATCATCAATCCCTTGTCCCATCTATTTGGGATCGGCTTTGCGTGTCCTATTTCTCCATTTACTTCCGTTTAGGACTAAACTCTGTTTTTCCACAATCTTTCATGGCATTTCTCTCCAGGCTTTTGATTGTCTTCTCATTGTGCTATCAAATGTCTTTCTTCGATTTCTAACAGTTAATGAGGGTATAGATTCTATAGCTCCATGTTGGGCACAATATTTTCTTTCGCTGATGTCACCTTTTTTGAAAATACTTTGTAGTTTTTACCAGAAGGAGGTTCTATAGAGCTTGACTTCTCCCTGTCCCTCTTTTTTGGTGGATGTAGTTCTTGATGTTCTTTAAATGATGGCAATATCTAAACACCACTATGAAAAGCCTATTCTAAATGACCTAGACAAGATTATGTGGCCAATGTGGCTTTACATTCTACTGACCAATTATCAATGTTTGAAGATCAAACAATGAGTAATCAACCATATTAAATAATGAGTAATCAACCATATTAAATTTGAGAAACAAACAATGAGTAATCAACCAATGAGTAATCAACCATATTAAATAATTAAATGACGGTCATGTCTTCTCTGGTATCACGCGCGGGGGATTGGATCTGTGCCCGGTGCCATAATGTCAACTTCTGGCGCAGATCATTGTGTCACCGTTTTGGGTGCAATGCTACCAGGTTTGACGGTATCGTTGTTAAGGAGGACGCCATAGGCCATCGCCTGGGAGATTATCATTAGTCGATTCTAACCGCGACACAGGAAAGTGACTTACAGAAGGGATGGTTGATTGCTGGGAAGAGGTTCAAAGGAGTCAACGTGGCCATCCGAACAGTTGGTGCTCTCAGATTGGATAGGTCCTATGCTGAGGTTGCAAGGAAGCCGGGGGGGATGCTTGGGACAGCAAGAAGCAGTGCTATCTTCTCTGGAGATGGTGGCTCTCCTGACTCACGACTAAGTCTTGATCCGCTCCAGTTCGCGGACGCTCAATACTTGTCGCTTATGAAGAATTTAAATAGATTTTGAGTGGTGATATACACTATCAAAGATTCGTTGAATTTGCTACACATTCATCGATGGATTAATGCTACATGGGAGTTTTCTGTCAGGCCTGCTCTTTCGATCATCTCCGGTACCAAATTCTTACTTCGATTTCAGACGGAGAAGGCTGCTGCCGATTTTTGTATCCAGAAGGTGTATCTTATTGATGAGGTTCCTGTCGAGTGTCGTTTATGGAACCCCTCTGTTGGGAATTTGCAAACTCATCGGGAAAAGGGAGGAATATGGCTAAAGATTATCGGCCTTCCGCTCCATGCTTGGTCCTTGGAGGTGCTCAAAGGGATCGGCGACCGCTGCGGTACGTTCATCCTATTCGATCGACGCTCGGAAGACCTCTGGGACACGACTGCTGCTCGGATTCTTGTTCTCGTCGAATCGGTGGATAGTATCCCTAGAAGTTGTGATGTCTGCATTGGTGGACATATATTCCAGATCTTTATTGAGTTGGCACTGCTAGAGCGGATGCATGTCCCGGTCCAGCCGGCTGGAGAAACCTTGGGGCCTGGGGGAGCCGGTATAGACGTAATCCGATGCTCCACCTCATCAATTGGTGAGCCGTTCGTCGAACCTTTTGGGGGAAGGGTATTACACCCCCAGTCGAGTTGTTTGGAGAGAGGCACGACGGCGAATCCGGCATCCATCTTGAGACCATTGTGGGTGCTGACCTTGCCGCCGTACACCTTCGACTCCTCGGGTACCAGGGGGGGTTTCTGCCCTTTCTCGACGACTCTGCTCGAGGGGCTAGGGAAGAGATTGAAGACGGTGAGATTATTGACCAGTTCTATCGGTTGCAACTTCTGGATGGTCAGATGGTAGTACCTGGTGATGGGGGGAGATCTCCGGCAGTTCCGGCGACCAGGGAGGATCTAGAAGAAGGGGAGGTGGTCCCAGAGAGTTATGCGTTGGGGTTGGATAATGGATGGTTCGCGGGTGTTGAAGTTCTGGATATGGGGAAGCTTGGGGTGCCGGAGGGTCTATCGCAGGGTTTCGACGATCCGGCGCTGTTCACCTTCTCCGGCCTGGAGGCCCACCACGCCACAAACCTTGATCTCTCGCCGTCGATACAGCCTACGGTGGGGATCTCCTCGTTTTTCAGCGCCGACCAAGTACACCTGCCTTGTACGGGGGTTGGTGATGATGGGGACTTTTCAGCGCTTTCGTACGAGGTGTGTCGTCGTACTTGGGATCCGATGGCAATTGAAGCTTCGATCTCCTCTGTCGGGCTCAATGTTGCAGGTGTTAAAAGAACCCTTAGGGTTTTTCACCGAAGAGGAAAGGGCTTTATAGGAGGGCGTAGTCGACACCACTCTGATGATGACGCGTGGTCTTTGCTTGAGAGCCTTACAGGCGGTCTGATTCATGGGTCACGTGAGGGGGGCAACCAATGCCTTTTGCACGTGGAGGAGAGTTAGTGGATGCCACTTGTCGGGTCCGACGGGTGTCACTTATGACCCGTGTGGGTTGTCGGTTTTGACGAGCTTTGGGTTTTCGACTTTGATGGCCCGTGTGTCAGCTCACCCTTGGACTGACCCTGGAACTCAGGTTCCTTCCCAGATTGCCGAAGAGGGGGACCGAGCTGCCGGAGGTTGTGACGAGTTGGATAAGTGGGCTGGGCCTTCTAGTAGCTTATCAGAGGACTTTCAGCGGTCTACAGATTCAGCTGAGGGGGGGGGGGGTGAGCTGGGTAGTCTATGACGAGGGAGAGGTGGGGTGTCTTAGGGAGCAATTTGGTCTTTGCATAAGTATTGCAGAGTCTTCCTCTTCTTGATTTGTTTGACTGTGCTGACGGCCTGGATTCAGAATTGGTGGTGGAGATAGACCGGCTGATTGACGTTGGGCATAACCTCGGGATGACCTTCAAGGGTTCTTAGGCAGAGCTTCGGGAGGTGTTCCGATCGATTATATGAGTTGGTAATTTGTCTGTGGCCTTAAGCGACGATCGCGGGAGTTGGCTCGTCTACACTGGGGTATGTCGGATGGGAGAAGGGAGGGGGAGTTTTGACCGGTTGGTCTCGAGTCTGGGAGGGAGATTATTAGTTTTCCTTTATGAAGATGGTGTCTTGGAATGTTAGAGGTATTTCTGATCGGCGGAAGCGGTCGGGGGTTAAGCAGGCCATCAGGGTGCACAAGCCTCTCGTCGTCACTCTTCAAGAAACCAAGTGGGGAAGGTGTGATGAAAGGAAGGTTGCATCGATCTTGGGCGGGGGGAACACTTGGGACTGGATCGGTATTGACTCCATCTGCCGGTGGGATCTTGGTTGCTTGGTCGCTTGCCGTGGATGAGGCTGGGGTCTTTTTCCTCGTGGTCATGGACAAAGGATCGGGGAAAATTTGGAGCTTCCTGTATCTATGAACCATGTCGACCGGCGAGGGGGGAGTTTTGGTTCGAAATAAATGCTTTGGCGGGTCGATGGGATTTCCCAGTTTGCTTCGCTGGAGATTTTAATGCCATCTGCTGGGATTTCGAGAAGCAGGGGGGTCCGACCAACCTTCGGGTCATGCGAGATTTCAACTCTTTCATTGCGGACTGGGGTCTGATTGATATACCATTGATGGGGGCCAGATTTACGTGGTCTAGTTTGCAGGACTCTCCGTCTCTTAGCCGGTTGGACAAATTTCTTTGCACTACTGAGTGGTTGGAATGCTTTTCGGGTGCCAGGTTGGAAGCTTTCGCACGCGCCATTTCGAATCACCGACCCATTGTTCTTCCTTGTGACTCCCGGGGTAGGGGACCGTCCCCTTTCCGATTTGAGAATATGTGGTTGTTGGACGATGCTTTTCGGAAGAAGGTTAGGGAGTGGTGGGCGGAACCGGTTCGGACTACCGCCATATATCGTTTATCAATAAGCGTAATCAAGACTTGGAATAGGGAGGTGTATGGAATGGTACACGTTCGAAAAGAGGAGCTGCTATTGCAGTTGAAGGGGTTTGATAACTTGGAGGAAATCAGAATTCTCACGTCGGATGAGAGGGAGGCTAGAATGCAAGCTAAGGCGGAGTTCAGTGACAGATGTAGGGCTGAGGAACTTTGTTGGATGCAGAAAGCGAAGGCGAGGTGGTTCAAAGAGGGGGACGCCAATACGAAGTATTTCCATGTAGTTGCTAATGCCCGCAACAAAGCCAAGTATTTGGGGAACATTATAGTGGATGGAGTGGAGTACTCGGGGCACGAGGTGAGGATAGTATAAATCGATTACTACGAACGGTTGTACACGGATGAGGGGCGTCCGAGGCCAGGTTTGGACGAGATTCAGTTTGCGTCTATCTTCGACGAGGTTAGCAGGGGGTTGGAAAGCTCTTTTACGGAAGAGGAAATGTGGTCCACAATTAGGCGGGGTGGGAGCAATAAATCTCCGGGGCCGGACGGGTTTTCCATGGAATTTTATCGCGCATTCTGGGAGTGTATTAAGGTGGATCTCATGGAGGTTTTTCACGAATTTCACTCTTCGGGTTTTATTGGGAGAGCTCTAAACTCTACTTTTATTACTCTAATCCCCAAGATTCAGGGGGCCAAGAATATCTCTGATTATCGTCCGATTAGTCTGACCAATTGCGTCTACAAGATTATCGCGAAGGTGTTGGCTAATAGACTTAAGTGGGTTATGGGCTCTATCATCTCCGACTATCAGGGGGCTTTCGTCCGTGGGAGGCAAATGACGGACCTTGTGGTAGTTGCTAATGAGACCATCCACGCGGCTTATGCTCTTCGTAGGCCGGCTGTGATCTAGAAGGTGGACATGGAGAAAGCTTACGACCGGGTTAGTTGGGAGTGTTTAGATTATATGTTGGGAAGGTTGGGTTTTGGTGTTACTTGGAGGAAATGGATGCGCGGGTGTATTTCTTCCGCATGGTTCTCGGTATTGATTAATGGGACACCAGCGGGGTACTTCAAGAGTTCAAGGGGCCTCAGGCAGGGTGATTCGTTATCCCCCTTTCTTTTCAATATGATAGGGGAGGCTCTATCTGGATTGATTGGGCGGGCTCGGGGTTTGGGCATGCTTACAGGCATCAGAGTCGGCGACCAGGGGAGGTTTATTACGCACCTTCAGTATGCGGACGACACGATTCTGTTCGAGAAGGCTGATGGGACGGAATTAAGCACAATGGCTGATGTGCTCTCAGTGTATGAGGCGGTGTCGGGCCAACGGGTTAATCTCCTTAAATCCACAATATCGGGTATAAGGGTGGAGAATCAGGTTCTGACTTCCTTGGCTGGTTCGGTTGGGTGTCGCATTGAGGGGTTACCCATCAGATACTTGGGTATGCCGCTCGGGATCAGAAAACCAACGACTCGCGATTGGCTTCCGGTGGTGCAGAGATTTGAGCAGCGATTGTCGGCTTGGAAAGGCAGGCTCCTCAGTGTTGGGGGGAGGTTGGTCTTGGTTAAGGCGGTGCTCTCTTCGATACCCATCTTTTGCTTCTCCATGTATAGGTGCCCCGCTAAAATCATTGACAGATTGGAACGTATTCAAAGGTCGTTTTTGTGGGAGGGTGCTGGTCTGAATAGGAGCTACCACCTCGTCAATTGGGACACTTGCCAGCTTCCAACCGCTTATGGAGGGTTGGGGATTCGGAGTCTTAGGAGAACAAATTTGGCGATGCTCGGGAAGTGAATTTGGAGAGCGGAAAGGGTGGAGGAGAGAGGTTGCCTCTGGTGGATGGTATTGCGCGACAAGTATGGCCTTTCAGGGGGGAATTGGGGGATAGCAGTGTCCACCCACATGAACTTTTCGCCGTGGTGGAGAGATATCTCACGTACCTGGGAGATTTGGGCTAGAGGGGTGCGATACAGTTGGGGGTGTGGGTCCTGTATTCGTTTTTGGGAAGACCCGTGGCTGGATGTGAGTCCGCTTAGAGTTAGGTTCCCGGCTATCTATGCCCTTTCTTTGAATCATGGTGGTAGGATCGATGAATTTGTGACCTGTGTGAGTGATAGATGTACCTGGGACGTGGTCCTCAGTAGACGTCTTAGGGACGGTGAGAGGGCAAGCTATGTGGAGTTGTTGAGGTGGCTTCAAGCGGCTCAGCGGACCCCTCTAAGGGCTGACCAGAGGATCTGGGCCTTCAGTCGGGAGGAGAAGTTCAGTGTCAAAGCCTTATACCGATGGTTATCACGGCGCCCGCTTATCAGCTTCCAGGGCAGATGGTTATGGAAGGAACCTTTTCCTCTCAAGATCAGATTTTTCATTTGGACGGTTTGTAAGGACAAAATTCTTACTAGGGACCAGCTAATTCGGAGGGGAATTGATGTCCCTATGGCATGTGCTATGTGTTCTGACGGGATGGAGTCTACTGCTCATCTCTTCCTTCATTGCCGTGTGGCTTTTGAGGTCTGGGGAGCTATTCTTAGAGCCTTCGGGGTTTCCTGGGTCATGCCTCTGTCCCCGTATGCCTTCGTATTGAGCTGGGAGGCGGTAACGGTCAAGGGGGACATTAGGGGAGCTTGGATGGCTGCGCTCTTCGCCGCTTTCTGGTGTATTTGGTGTGAGAGGAATCGCAGAATCTTCGAAGGTCAAACCAAACCTGTTGGAATGGTTATTAGGGCGATCCTTGAGCTCGTTACCTTTTGGGGAGCCCGTGGTGGTCAGGGGGACCGCACCGTTATTTTCCCTTGGGAGCCGGGCTAAGGGGGCCTGTTTGGCGGAGCGATGTGTGTGTGGGTAGTGCTTGTTGTCCTTAGCTGGTGGTCTCCTTTTTTGATCTATGTCGCTTGATTGTATACGGCTTCAGCGCCTTGCTGGTTTTCTATATAATCTTCTATTACTGATAAAAAAAAAAAAAAAAAAAAAAGATCAAGCTTTCAATCTTCCTCACTCACCTCCTGATTTTGATATTTAGTTGCGTATTGCACTTCGAAAAGGTAAACATTCCTGTACTCGGCATCTCATTTTTGAGTCAAATTCATTTAATGGTTTATCACCTTCCGATCGTTCACCTTCTCACTTTATTCTGTGATTATTCCTTATTCGTATCAGGAACCCGTATCTGATAATGGAGGGCAGCAGGCTAAGAAAGAAGAAATGGTGGTCCTCTAGCAAAGGAAAACGTATAATTGACTATATTGCCTTTAGAAGACCTTGCTGTTGGTTGTTTATGGGTGTATATAGTCAAACATAATCCAAATGAGATCATGAACTCGTTGCCTAAAGGTATACATAGATTCTTGGAGTTTCCTACTTTGGTACTACTCCAGTAAACACTACCCATCTCATTAGGGTTGTTAATGGACCGGGATAGCCTAGTGGACTGACCCTATCCAGCTTGGATAAACTGTGTTTTTTTTACATATAAACCCAACCCAGTATAGACCGTGCTGAGCAAGTATCAGCCAGACCTAGACCAGGTCGGGTATGGACCACAGATCTGATAGACCAGCCTACGCATATATATATATATATACTAAATAAGTTTTGTTATTACAATATATTCTAATAATTTATTTTGTTGGCACTTATGTATAATAATAAAAAAATCTGTTTGCAAAATATTTAGCAATTTTTTTTGGCCCGGAGCCTGTCCCTGCCTATGGCCGGGCTAAAGCTGAGTAGGATGCTATTTTTTAAACTGACCCTTACTTGGCGTAACCTTATCCCATTGACAGCCCACATGTCATCATCTCGATTGTTGCCAACAAGGACTGGCCTCTATTTCAACTCGATGTGAAGGATGCATTCCTTCATTGGGATACATCCCCCTTCAGGAAGACCATAATATGAAGGGCTACATGCTGCTATTGGTCTGTCTTGGATTGTGATCATCAACCAAAAATGTGGTCACTGGAGGTGCCGATGAAGTTTACATGGAGCAACCACCTGGGTTTGTTTTTCGGAGAGACATAAGGTATGCTACTTAAAGAAAATAATATATGGTTTGAAGCAGTTTCACATGCCTAGTGTGACAGTTCAACAAATTGGTTTTTACTTATGACATGAAGCGTGTTCAAATTGATCATTATTCTGTGTTTGTGATGAGCATAAATCTTGCATTATTGTTTTGGTGATGCATGTTGATATTATAATCAATGGGTAGCAATAATGAAGGTATCAAAGAATTGAAGGCTCGGCTACTTGGAGTCAAAATAACAAAGTTCGGTTTTGACAATATTTCGGTGGGGTTTGGTTCAACTCATTTCGGATAAATTTGGGAAAGATACGGGAAAAATTGGGAAAATTTTCTGGGTTACAAAAAATAATTGAAAAATATTATAAATTATCAAGAGAATACAATAACATATATTAACCTACTTATAGTTTAAAATAGTAAAACAAGTGCATTATATAATCTACAATCCATATGCATTACAAATCGACAACCATAGAAGCAAAATGACAGAGAGAATCGGAAGTATAATTAAACTGTGAATCCAACTTTCATTAAACATTTCCAAAATTTCGGCAAATTTAGAAACATTTTGGCAATTCATTGAAAAAGGAGAAATTTTGTCTGACAGTTTCAGTGGACCTCCATGTTGGTCAAATTTTGTTGAAATTCATAGAAGTTTGTGATTATGCTGTGTAAGTAGACACATAGCATTGTAAAAACTTTTTAGTCTTTTCGTATTAATGTAAGTCCTAAAGGAACTCACAACCCTAACAAGGCTATTTTCGCTAAATCTCTCTTCTTCCTATTAACCTTAACCATAGCTTCCATATTGGCTAAACCTAATCCTAATATTAAAAGTCAAGTTGGTACCAGAGCCACATATCCTGACCTAATACCTAAAACCGCCTGTTGTTGTCATCTCTTTCTCTAGGTCAACTCATTAACTGCAGATGATGAAAAGGAGCATGCCATGTAAATCTTTTTTTCATTTCTAGCATCTTTAATGAAGACATCAATTGGTCATGATTAACTAATTTGGATTTTCGAAGATATCTTTAAATATATTTCTCATTCGTGTTCGTTGAGGCTTCATGATCAGAGAGCTGTTAAACCTAGGTAAACTTCTGTTGTTTGGATCTGGTTTGTCTGCGGAACATGTCCATGCACTGATTCAATATAATGGAGTTATGTAGACAATTGATTGATTTTCTAGTTTCCCCTTTTTATCGGGTTTTCTGCCCCAATTGCCATAAATCTTAGTGGGGTCTTAGTTTTTCTGGATTAAAGTATGAAATGGAAGCATTCTGATCATAGTATAGACTGCCTCCGTTGTTTATATCTTTGAGGATTGTAGGCGTTCATGTTGTTTTTGAGTCCATCGCGTATGCTGTTTGTTGAGGTATTCTGATACCAGTGCTTCTGCTCCACTTTGGTCTCTTGTTGCACTCCTTTTTGGCTTGAATAGAAGACTTTCTTACTCCCCATATATTATTAACAAATAGTGGAGGTATATCTATTTTCTACTATTTTCTGATCCTACCTATTCCACCATCTCCCATGGTATTACTAGCATGAAATTGAATGGTAGCAACTTTCCCCATGGCACGGTCTATTAAACTGTATTTGGGCTATAATCACAAAGTCGGGAAATTTGGGAAAATTTTGACAACTTCGGGAAAATTCTGGAAAATTCGGAAAGGCAAAATAATAAAAAATCTAAAAATGTAATACAATATATTCCAAGTTAAAAATAATATTTTTAATGAATAAAATAAGCTGTAAAGTGTTCAATACAAGGCACATTTTTGATTACATTATTTATGTAATATAAATGTATATGCATGATTCATTTTAGTTAAATTCGGTAGAATTTTGCACACCCTAATTCGGAGATTTTCAGTATTTTCTTTTTCTTAAAAAAAGTTAGAGACTATTGTGACTAGTATTTGGACAGCTGTGGGAAGCTGGGTATTCTTGGAACAATTACCATCCGTCCATCTTTTGATCCCTCTTGTTTCCAATGGGAAATTGATAGCTATAGAGTATTGAGATAGATTTTTTAACTCTGGAGGAATCCGTGTTCCATGAAACTGTAACACAATTATCAGATGCACTGTCGCAAACTTATGCTCTTGCGAAGAATGTTCCAGAGTTTATCTGTTGTTTAGCGAGAGATTTTGTAAGTTATAATACTTTTAATTATAACTTTATAATAACTTTATAAGTTATTATATTATAACACTTGAGAGGTATACTTGTAAAATGGGCCATTTTACCCCTTTATATATTACAAACTCTCGACATTTTATTTTTGGAGAATGAGATAGCTAAAGGAAGAAAGAAGAAGAAGAAGAAAGAAAGAAAGAAGAAAGAAGAAGAAGAAGAAAGATGAAGACCGGTAAGCCCTAAAATTTGCCCTGAAATTTGTGTTCCCCCCCCCTTACTTTTTTACCCACAAATGCCCTAAAATTAGCCTTGAAATCTATTTTTTTTTTGCCGCAACTGCCTTATAATATATATATATATATATATATATATATATATTTGTTTTGTTTTGTTTTATTTTTTGCCACAGTTGCTTTCTAAAACCAAATTTTAAGCCACAGGTGCCTTAAAATCTGATTTTTTAAAATGTTTTTTTCCACTTTATATTAGCCACAGGTGGTGTATATATGTGTGTGTGTGTGTGTGTGTGTGTGTGTGTGTGTGTGTTTATATATATATATATATATATATATATATATATATATCATTTTATTTTTTTACCACAGTTGCCTTATAATATATATATTTGCTCTCTATTTATTAATATTTGTCTATGTCTGATTAATTAGTTGATTTTTTTTCTTCCTCTAGAAAAAATGTGTATTAAAAAATAATAAAAAACAAAAAAAATAATAATATTAATGATTAATAAATAAAAATATTAATATATTTAAAAAAAAAATTATAAATGGCCTCGCCATGGCATGGAGAGCCTCTTTGCCATGACCTCACCACAATGCCTTAACTATCTTGCTGCCAAGTGCTTCAAACTTTATGGCTATCCTCCTCGCTCATCAGAGACTTCTTCTTCATGTTACAACTATTACTGACATTGTTTTTGCGAATTCTGAGACTTCAGGCTCCACTACTGTAATGCGAAATTGAAGCCTACACACCGCGATCGTGGCCGGATAAAGAAAAAACGTCAAAAGAGAAAGTGGACCCACGAATGAGTTTTTTAAATAAAGGCCCGTTAAAGACCCGTGTGATTAGAAAGAAGAAAATCCAAAATTAATTGCCAAAAATTCTCTTATCAGAGGGTCTTCAACTTTCAATCCCGTCACTTTTATGTTCGACCTATTTTGAAGTGTCAATCAAAGTCAGATTGATGTGAAACTGGTCATATTTGAAAGCTTATCGAAGTAGCTTTCCAACCAGCCAAAAAATGAGCAATTCCGACAAGTATTGAAGAATTTATGGCCAATTTTCGGAAGTTGCACAAAAAGTGACAAATTTCAAGACTCCTAATTGAATTATGATTAGTCTCTTTTATTATTTTATTTTAGAAAATAGGATTTGTTTCTTTTATTAGAAAGATGATTAGTATTCTTATTGTTTTAGAACTTTATTTTATTGTTTTAGAAGAATTAGAATATTTCTTTTATTTGAACTAGGAATTAGAGTTATGCTAGGATTTCTAGTTTTATGCATTGTAAAAATCTATATAAAGGCCATTAGTGCTGAAATTTAATTATTGATTGGTGAATTAAAAAAATTGTTTTTGCAAATTTGAGAGTTCTAAACTTTCGTGAGGGCTTGATTTTCTCAAAACTGAGAGTCATTCTTTGATTCCCGCATGCGGTTTGGTGTGAGGCCAATTCTTCTTCCTATTCTATCATTTTCTCTATTTATTATATGGTAATATCTTCCCTTACTTTGATAAAATTCCTAAACTCCAAATCTAAAAATTTACATCGTTTGATTTTTCCCTTTTGATTAATTTATTCCTTTGAGCCTTTGTTTTCCCAAACTTTGAGGAATCAAGAGACGACACCATAATTGTTGCTTGGTGCCCTAAACTAGATTGAAACTCAAATCTTTCATAGGATCCGTTTTTCTAGATCGGGAACATCGATGCATGTGAGTTCTAAAATTGAATTAACTTAGTTTTATTGAATTCATTAAATTATTTGATGTGTTGGGTGATTCCGAATATTTTGGTATTCAATTAAATCTAAGGTTAATCCCAAATTTGTGTAATTAGGGTTTTAGCGTTTTGTCCCGCATCATACTGCTTCCTCTCTTGACACTTTCACTGACATCTCCTGTGATTTTGATGCCTTACGTGTTGAGGTTGCTGATCTCAGAAGAAGGATTTAGGTTACTCAGTCGACATTTTCTCCTTTGTACTAGGTACTTCGTCTGATTATTATGCAACCACATCGTCTGCTTCACCTCCTGCCTGGTTTATTGAGTACGACGCTTCATACCATATGACTGGTCTCTTCTCTTAGTCCACATTCCTCTAGTAGGTATGTTTGGGTGGCAGTTCCCTTACTCTTTTATTTAATAAGGGGAGTGTTACCCTACATGGTCCTCAGTTAAATAGTAGTTTGTTATCCATCTGCTTCATTACTAATTCTTTAAACTTTTTTGTAACCTTCTTTCCTACTTATTGTGTATCTCAGGACCTAATTACAAGACAACTTTTGGATGAGCCATGAGGTGTGCAACTTAACACTTCGAAGTTGAAAGACCTTTGGCACTCTCCTATTGCTCAGATTTTACCTAATTCTATTAGTAGTGTTTTTAGCATGGACACTTGGTCTTTGGCTTGATCGACTAGGACATGGCAACCGATAAAATTTATGCTCGTTATTTCCTTGTCTTCAAGAATTATACTAATTGTTCCAAATTTCTATGCCCACATGTGCATTGTGTATGTGTACTAGATGGTTTTATTCTTCTCATATGCATTATAGTAGTGATTTATTTGATCTTAGACAGTGTGATGTTTGGGAGCGTATTCCATTGTCTTCCTTTATTGGTTTTTGATATTATGTGACTTTTATTTATGCACATTCTTGATGCACATTGGTGTATGTACTAAAGTTTGAAGATGAGGTTCTCTCCACTTATATCAGCTTCTCTACCATGGTTTATACATAGTTTGGCCAAACCATTAGGAATCTTAGATCTGATAACGGTGGTGAGTACACATCTTCAGATTCCTTTATATCTCCAAAAGATGGAGACATTGCATCAATTCTCACGCCCTTACCCCCGACACAAAATGGTGTTGCTAAAAGTAAGAATAGACACATTATATAGGTGACAAGATACTCCTGTGTGGGATCCATGTTCCCCGATCTTATTGATATGAAGCTCCATACCTACTTGTTTAATTAATTGTATACCCACTTGTATCTTGAATGGTAAAACTCCTATGCCTTCATTTAAACCTAAGACCAGTTTGTTTGAAATTGAACCTAAAGTCTTTGAGTGTACTTGTTTTGTTCATGGCATACGACCAAAAAGACTCAAACTGGATGATAAGTCCATTTATTGTGTCTTTCTTGGGTATTTTGGTGCGTTTAAGGGTTACCGTTGTTATGATTTAAAGGTTTGAAGGATGTTCACCTGTTTGAAGATACTTCATATTCTCTGATACACCTTTTATTCTTTACCTCCTTAGATCTTCATTTGTAATGCCTCTTCTTGTAATCATCCTTCCATAGGTGTTTCTCCAGGTCCTCCAACAACTACACATGGTCGTCTTCCTCTTAAGCATACCTATTAGCGTCGAGGCTATCTCCCCCTCAAGCTCTCATGCCATCAGACCACTCCGACTCTGGTCCTTCAGGTGTACCTGCACCGTCCTCTCCCTTGGCTTGTATTATTATTCCATCTTTTTCCATTATTGACGAGCTTTCGTTGCCCTGCTGCTCATCATAAAGGGAGGGTAATTGTATCATTGTTAACACTATCCTATTTCCCCTAATGTTTCTTATTAGGCACTCTCAAATTACTTGGTTGCGTTAGCTATGACATCTACCATTTTCATTCCTCGCTTTGTTGGGAACTCCTTTAAACATCCTTCCTGGTCTGTTGTTGTAGTTGGGGAAATGGTAACACTTGAGAAGAATAATATATGACAAATGGTTGATCTCCCAGAGGGTAAGCGCATGATTGGGTATAGATGGGTGCTTCTTGTTAAACACAGATGCACTATTGACTGGTACAAGGCTCGACTTATTGCAAAAAGGCTTCATGTACTTACCAGGTTGGACTTCACAACTCCTTTTGCTCATGTGTCGAAACAAACTTCTTTTCGGGTGCCTATCTTTTTAGATGCTTTGATGCTCATCATCGTTGGCTATTATATCATATGTTAAGATTTCCTTCCTGCATGGGTAACTGGATGAAGAGGTGTACATGGACCCTCCTCCTAACTATTGTCGTTAGGGAAAGTCTTCCGTGAAGGAATGTTGTCTTTTGACGTCTGTTTATGGATTGAAGCAATCTTCGAGTGCTTGATTCCATAACTTTAATGCCTTTGTTCTCGCTATGGGCTTTATGAGATGTCACCTAGATCATACGTGTTTTGACATACTAGAGCGAGAGGCATGGGGATTATATTGTTAATAAATATCGACGACATTATAATCATTGGAGATGATTTTGCTTTTATATCTAATGCGAAGGGTGAATTAGGCCGAATATTTGATGTGAAAGACCTTGGACATCTTAGATTTTTCCTAGGGATTTCCTATCTCCCTCTCGAGGAGGAAATATTTACTTGACTTGTTATAAGACATTGATATGCTTGGTTGTAGACTTGCTAAGTCTCTGATGGATCCCAAATATCATCTACATGCAGATTTTGGAGAACCTCTTTCCGATCCTTCTGCTCATCAAAGTGTATAAGTTTGGCAAACCTCTTTGCGGTATCTGTTGTTGCCCAATTTTCGCATTGTCCTCGGGCATTTCTTCTTGATGATGTTCACTACATTCTTCACTATAGTGAATCCTTTCGTGGAAGAGGATTGCCCTATTCTAACACTAGACAATCATGTATTAGTTGCTATAGTGATGTTGATAGTGCTGGAATTTTTACTGTTCGTCGTTCCACCACAAAAGCCGACAAGTAACCTTCTTTACCCACTCAAGTGTATAAGTAGGCATAGGGTTGAATTGTCTTCTCACATTTTGGGGCTTCCTTTGATAGGGAAAATGAGCATTCCTATTTAAAATAGGTTCATAGTAGGGACATTTTCTGCTCCTATCATTGGCCATGTGAAGTTTAGGCATCGAGAGGTCCCCTTTTAATGGAACAATTCACATGAATGTGTCCTTTCCTACCACAGTAGAAACAAGTAACTCCCATTCATCTTTGGAATGAAAACATGCCTTTCCAAATTAGGAGCAGGGTTGGTCTGAAGTCTAGAACTAAAAGCCGCAAACTTTTCATAGCCAAGATCACCCTTATCAGTGTCTGATATCCCAATGCCAAGTAACTTTTCCAACTTCTATTCACCTTTACAAAAATCGTGAACTTGGAGGTAGACGACGCAAGTTCACGCTCCAATTTCTCATTCTCCAGGGTGAGAGCTTTGAAATTGTTATGGTGCTCATGACACTCATTCCCAAGGAATCTCACTTCGTCTTGGAGATATTTGATAGAATCTTCAAGTCTCTCCTTGACAACAGTGAGTTCCTCAAAACTCAGAGTGAAGAGAGGAATTAACACTTTTCAGCTCAAAAATTTCTTTCAAGTGCTTACTCTTGTCCATTGTTGTCATATGCGATTATGCGATCTCATATGCTATCCTGGATGTGTTTTTCGCATATGCCATGATGGCATATGCGACTTGACATGTATGCGATCGCACACATCTCCAACAGTCATATTTATGACCATTGGAACTTTTATTATTATTATTATTTTTTGCTTTTTAGGGCTCCCTAAAGTCTATAAATGGAGAGTTCCTCTTCCATATCTATACCACATCCATCAGAGATATGATTTGTGTCTTTTGGTCCCTTTCTTGAGTTTTTGGTGCTCTCTTTTCCTTAAATGATATTTTTCTTCTTTACTCTTTTTGTTTAGGATACTTTTACTTAAATGATATTTTTCTTCTTTACTCTTTTCCTTCTTTTTTGTATGTTCCTATGTTCATTTTTATACTATTTTGTTTAACATTAATGAAATTTATATTTTCCCTTCTAACTTATGGGTTATATACTTATATTATATACTTTTATTTCACTTTCTAGACACTACAAAATTAATAGAGCACAAAATTAACACAAAACATATTACTGATCAATATGGGGATCTTTGGGGATTTTTTGGGATTTTTGAAAAAAATAATTATGAATTTATGCCATGGCATAATCGCATATGCGATGGCCCTATGCTATCGCATATGGTTGCATATGCTATTTGACCACATTGCTCTTGTCCTTGATTAATCGTACACAGTTTAGGTATAATTTACCATATTCATCGCTCAAATCTGCACCCCCGCTTTTTCCTCATGACGTTTCACAATTGGTACAACATCAGACTCAATGACAGCATCAACAAAAGCCCTAAATCCATGTTTTGTCTCAGCAAATTCATCAAAAGAGTCATCTTGATTTTCAGACTCGTGTGTGGCTGTCATTTCCTTGGATTTTGCCCTTGTCTTTCTTGCTGTCAGACATTCCACGACAACATGCCCAGTGCGACGACACTAGTAACGTTGAACCTCACCAGAAGATTCTACGAGACTTCTTTTCGAAGGGTTCTTATCAGATTTTTTTTCAAGAATTCTTCTGGCTTTTGTAGAATTTTTTTGAATTGCTTGACAAACAGAGCAAGCTCTGAGAGTCATTGTCATCAATATCAAATTCATTATCAAGTTTTGATGATCTGAGAGCAATATCCTTGCTCGTACAAATATCTTGAATCTCGTATTCATAAGTTTGGAGGGATCTGACACGTTCATCGCGGTCGGTATTGTCAATATCTTTACTTTTGACAATCACATTGAATTTTTACCTAAATCGATTCGGAAGGTCTTACGATTTTGAAAACAATGCTCTCGTTGGGGATGAGTTCTCCCAGATTTAAAAGAAAACTGACAATACCATTTACTCTAATATGGAAATCAAAGAATTTCTCCTCCATTGTGAAGATTCTCAAGTTGAGGTGTAGGCATCTGAACCATTGACAAATCCTCTATGAATAAAATAAGCACTTACAAAAGGTTGCCGAATGTTATGCAAACTCTCTAGTCCTATTAATCCCTTCACAGCCGCAACGGTTGTGTTGGTATGCCAATAGGTTTTACTATTAAGTCAATATGTGTATAATTATGTTTCTCTTTACGAAAGTGTCGGCGCGTTTAGATTAATGTTGGTGTAAATAACATCTTGTAAGTGAGATAATTATTATTGATAAAGGGGGTATGAACCACTCACTCATAACCCTAATTTCTTCTTCCTCCTCTCTAAACCCTAACTTTAACTTGATATCAGAGCCACTGATACCTCGCTTTACCACCGCTGCGTCCCTCATTGGACACTGACGTCACCCCTGCTGATGTCATTCGAGTCACTGCAGACGTCAACACGGCAAAAGAAATTTGACCTCAAGATTGCAAAAAAGTGTCCATGAACCTGATCGGAGTTCCACACTGAATATATTTCCCTTGTGGAATTTTTTATTTGAACCCTTGCTGATAGGTTTGCAAAGAGTTGCTTCGTCATCTTCTTCCTCTGGTTCTGAAACTCTAGCTTCCATCCAATCGAAGCTGCGGCCCGAAACTTAGCTGCCACCATTCAAAGTGAGGGCTGAAACGTACCTGTTTGCGTCGAATTTTTCTAACTTCCAGTGTGGATTCTGTGTATTTCTGATGCTGTTGCAAGAGCCATGCTTGCTACTTAGTCTCTTTGTTTGAAGATCTGTGAAGATTATATGCCAATTTTTGTGTCGAGTCCGAAGATTACAAGAAGTGTGTATTTGTTAACGGTTGTGCATACAACAACGATTATCAGCACAATTGCCATTTTTCTGGATAGTACAGTGTCGCCGTTTGTGGGCAGCAGGTGTTGGTTGCTGAATTGTTGCACCGGGTGATTATGGGAGCAGTATATATGTTGTGATTGAATGAGCTGTTTTTTTCTGATTGTGCAATTAGAAGTGATCAGTTTATGCCTGTAGAGCGCTCTTTTTGTGAGTAGTTCGGTGCCAAAGGTTTGTTGGCCCCCTGCTTGTGGTGATTTTCGGTTGGGCAACCTTGAACACGTATTGGAAGTGTGAGCAGCGGCGGGTGAGCCTTCCGTTATCGTATTTCTTTACTTACCCATGTTTACTCTTCGATCCCAGTAGCTGTCTTGCGGCACCACTTGTTGGTGTTAGTGTTGGTCGCAAAATGATCATCCTATTCAGTACCAAAGAAGGCCTACAGGCCTGAAGTATATTGAGTAGGTGACTGGACCTGCTGGAACCCGTTTGTAAAGCTGTATTCGGATACTTGTTCATTTCATTCTTGGTTTGTGCAGCTATTGTTTGTTGAGGGTGTGCTTTGGCTGTGTGCACGCTAGAGAGCAGAGTCAGGATTGCCGACACTGCTCACACTTCATCTACATTTCATCCCCCTCCCCGCGCCACCCCAGATCATAGATTCAGGAGCAACGGATCATATGATTGATGTGCCATCACTATTTGATAGAATCATGCGGCTCTGCAAGCAATATCTAACTTGCTGGTGGCTCTCTGATTCCAATAACAAGACAAGGAACTATACATGTTGGTGATTATCTCTTGAATGTACACTGCGTATCTCAAAGATGTCAATGAGCTTTCTATCAGTCAGTAAAATTACAAAGTTCATGAACTCCAACATGATGTTCTTTCCGTCATATTGTATTTCTAAAGAGGTTTCAAGCAAAGAAGTATTTGGACGTGGTCGTGAGGTTTCAAGCAAAAAAGTATCATTGGAAACAAGACATTTATGACATCGTTGTCTGGGACATCTTCCATTACCTTGCTTGCATCTATTGATTCTTAACATGTTTAGTCAGTATGAGTGTAAAGACTTTAGCGTGAAGTATGTCACGTCTCAAAGCATTGTCGTACCTCGTAACCAGTAAGTGATAAGTCGAGTATTCCTTTTCATATTGTTCACTTGATGTTTGGGGTCCTTTCCCAGTGATTTGTTTACACGGTTTCAGGTGCTTTATTACATTTATTGACGAGTGTAGCTGTTATACCACTGTTTATTTGCTGCAAACCAAGATGAAGTTAGTTCGATCTTTTCGATCTATCTTAAGTTGGTCAAAACTCATTCAAGCAAGAGTGGGGATCCTACAATCAGATAATGGGGTATATTAATCCTCCCAACATCTCCAATGTTACCTATACTCTTATCGAATTGAGTGGCAAACCTCTTGCCCTTGGCTTCCATAATAAAATGGAGCAACCCATCGTAAACTTCGACATCTTCTTGAGGTGGTTCGTTATCTTCTCATTTTTACAAACGCTCTGAAACGTCTATGGGGTGAAGTTGTTCTTAATGCCGGCTACCATATTAATCACATGCCTTCTCTTGTTCTGGGGGGTGATTGTCCTTTTAACACGATGTTTCCCAATAATAGTTTATTTCTTGTTCCACCCAATGCCTTTGGGTGTCTCTGCTTGGCATATATTCCTTCCATTAATCGTGATAAACTTTCTCGTAGAGCTATCAGATATGTTTTTATTGGGTGCCCTCCAATTCAAAAGGGAAGTGTTATAATCCTAATAGCTTAAAAGTGTTATGTTACTGTGAATGTCACCTTCTTCGAATCCATTTTGTTCTATGCTCCTCCTTAGTGCTCTCTTCAAGGGGAGAAGTGCCCTCTTCAAGTAGTGAAGAGCATGGATGTCAAGGCGACACTATAACCTCGCCATGGTGATGCATGACGAATGGTGATGAAAACGCCATATACAACCAAATAGCAAGGATGGCTAAATAGCGACGCCATGGAGGAATAGCGCTATGGCATCGGTATGCACGCTATTTATTTATTTTTATTATAAATTACAATGCTTAAAAACAGATAAGTTATAAGTATAACATTATTATAATTCATGAGTATGTTAAATTTCTAAAAATTATAAGTTACAAAAGTTAACTTATAACTTAACTTATAAGTTACAAAACCACAACTTAGAAGTTGCCAACACTAGCGTCGACGATATTACTGTCAGTGTACTTGATATTTCATATTTTTAAATATTCTATAGTTTTTTAATATTTTATATATATTTATACTTGCCCATTTTGCAAATTTATAATATTTCATATTTGTTGATATTTTATATATATTTATATTTGCCCATGTTACAAATCTGTTGATGTTCCATATTTGATAATTAATGTGTTATTTGTACTTATTGATATTTGTATGCCTAGAATATAAAATCCTCAATATTAGAATCAAAGAATGATGCCTAAGTAGTTGAATTTTTTTCTCTACATAAATAATTAATGATTAATAAATAAAATTAGAAAAATATTTTAAAAAAAATTATTTTTCTTTAAAATAATAAATATCCTCTCCATTGCCTTGCCATGACGTTGCGAGCCTCTTTGCCATGACCTCGAGACACTGCCTTAACTACCTTGGTGACGAGATTGCCGAGAATCTGAATTAGAGTTGCACTGAAAAGGATGATGTTGAAGAATTGGCAAGTGTCAGGAATCCAAAAGTAGCTAAAGGAGGTTGGTTTCGGTTTGGGAAAGGCAAATATTTTGAAAGGAAGAAAAAAAGGAGTTTAGAAGGAGCCTCCTCTTCTCAGTCAAGACACGAATCAAAAGTCAACCCCGGAGGCTGGTCCAATTATTAATGCTCCTCAAGTAGGGGTGCTATGGGTCGGGCTTGGGCAGACCCAAGCCCGACCTGCCCAAGCCCGACCCGACCGATTTGAACATGGCTCAAGTTCGTCTCAAGCCCATAGCGCACGACCCACTATAAATTTTCAAAGCCCAAGCCTGACCTGTTTATTTATATATTTCTAATTGATTTACAAAAACTAGTTCTATATTCATAAGAATGGAAACATTGATATATTGCAAATATCAAATAAGAAGATAATATCTATTTTCGAGAACATATAGAGTTAAAAAATGAAAAATTATAATTCTTTGCAATTATATTTTTGAAACTAGAAGTGAAACTATATATAGATATTGCATATGAGAGTGCAACGGGCCTAGGGGCTTAAGCCGAATCCCGACCCATTTAAATTTTGGGCTTAACGTGCTTGCCCAAGCCCGACCCTCAGGCTTTATGTCCAGCCTGAACCCTCACGTTTCAAATTTGGATCTTCCAATTGCCAATGCACCTTATTAATAAGTTTGTTTCTATTTGAATTGTTCTGCATCTCACATGTCGTTTGTGTCTTGTCTTCATTATGTTCTACCACCATTCCCACGAGTATTTCCAAGGCTTTTTCACAGTTACAATGGAAGGAAGCGATGATGCAAGAAATGAAGACCCTTACCAAAATCAAACTTTTGATTTTGTTGAGCTTCTTGTAGAAAAAAACAGCTGGAAGTAAGTAGTTATGCACTGTAAAGTATAGACCTTATGGTTCTGTAAAGAGATACAAGGCACGACTAGTTGCAAGGAGTTTTACACAGACGCAAGGTTGACTGTAAGGGCATTGTTGCTCTAGTTGCCAAGTCCAATCCTATTCGGGTTCTCCTGTCTCTGGTTGCATACAAAGATTGCACTTTCCACATCCATTTGGTATAGCTTGTGAACTCTTATGTCTGCGCTCCCTCCTTACGGAGCTTAAAACTCCCCCTTACGTTCGTATACCATTACATTGTGATATTCAGGCTGACATCAATATTGCCTGTGACTCAGTCCTACATGAACAAACCAAACATAGTGAGGTTGATATCCACTTTATTTGTGAAGAGATTTGACCTGGACTGATAGATACTACGAAATTCTCATCTTCAGATCAATTGACTGATACCGTATTTAATGCTCTTGGACCATCACAACTTTAAGATGTTATTATCGAGTTGGGCATGATGGTTATCCATGCACCAGCTTGAGGGGGAGTAATGGAACATGTTACAGAGTATATTTACAGTGTAATTAGTAGTGTGTATGTAGTTATAGTTGGTGTGTACATTGTAAGGGTAGTACTGTCTTTCTGTCTAATATAAAGTCTAGTAGGGTTTCCCCAACCCTAACTAAGTCATCTCTGGCTAATCTCTCTCTCTCACTTCCCTCTTCTTCTTCCTTATTCCATCAAACCCTGAAATCATCCAAATCTAATAAATAATATACCCAAACAGTTAATAAATCTATATTCAGACCAATTGGAGATGCTACCAATAACGACTCTGCTTACAGCTCATCAATGGAATAGTTCAAAAATCATACTTCTGAACTAAAATATGCTCAAAACATTGATCAGGTAGGTGACGACCATATCATATGCACAACAACAAGCTCATCAAATCTGAAGAACTACCAACACAAAAAAGATCTTTGCAGCTCCTAGACTTCACCATTTACCAGAAAAATATTAGCAACAGAGCCATTGAAAAACCAATCCAAACATAGTCAAGAGACGCAACAAAAAGTATTCCATAAAATCTGATGGCGGGCACGAGAAATCGAGAAGACTGGCAGAGATGGCTTTTTGAAACCAAAAGAAAACACATTTAAGGTGGTTGGAGGGAAATGGATGCTACTCCATTATATTTGATGTGATTATCATTTTCCAGAAATCTAGGCCATAAAGATGCCTTCGAAACCCTCCAAAAAAGCTGGGAATGCCCTCGACACCAGGTTTAACATCATCTTAATCCAAACTTCCTTGATTCCAATAACAAAGGAAATTCGGATGCTTCAATGTGAAGGGGAGAGAGTCAAGACATGAAATTGATCCACACGAGATCAAGTAGGTCTCTCAAATCTTAATAAAATTTCACAAAATATTATTCAAAGGATCACTGGTGAAAACCAATGCAGATCCATACCTTTTCCCCTTGATTTTCATCCAACCTCAAAATACATGAACTGGATGCTGCAGAGACTTAAAGAATGCAGACATTGTGACATTGACTTCAAATCAGAAAATTGTAATAGCAATGATTATCCAACAGTAAAAAACGATTCGAATGAAATAATTGTTATGCCCAAAAATGGTCAAAGTTTTGACCATGCTGATGTCAGCATGACATCCCAATGAAGGTAGACTATGGTGGGTCTAGGCTATCGGAGAACGACATGGACTTCCTAAGGAAAACCTTTGTCCCTGATTTCTGTTGCACAATTATTTGACATAACAATGTAGAGTTATGTAAATATTATTGTGGGTGTGTGCTTAGCTATCTTGGGTGTGTAAGTAAGTGGGACCACATAGTTCACTCTATTTGTTTGCTCCGTAATCTGTGTGATGTAAGATGATATAAATTCTTAATTGCATTGGAAGAGTGCTACGACTCAGCCCTACTTTTCTCCATCTCTCTTCTTACTCTTCTTCTCTCTCAACTAACTCTAACCCTAAATACAAAATTTAACTTGTTTTCGGAGAGGGCGATTTGTGAAGAAACACAGCCCTGTTGCCCCCATCCTCTGCTAACGCCAACATCATCAGAGTTTGATTGAAATCGAGTTCCGTCACAAGGCTTTTGATCGGAACTTCATTCCGATAATTTTTCCCTCTTGAAGCATCTTTAGTCCCGAATTGCAAGGGATCTGGAAGTTTCCCATCGTCTTTAACCTTTGGATGAATTCTGCAAGCTAGTTGTAGCCATCGTCAATCCTACCTCGACATCCCTACTTCACCGAAACCCATCCAACCTCGTCAAAAGTTAGCCAAACCTCGTTGGAACTCAGCCCCACCTCGCTGGAAGTCGACCAAGCCTCGTTGGAAGTTAGCCAAACATCGCTAGAACTGCAACCTTGTCTCATATCTCGCCTGAAGTATCTTAAAACTCGCTGGAAATGCACTAAATGTCACCCCAACCCTTTAGGGCTCGGTTGGATCCTGTGATTTTCTTATCCAGGGAATGTTTAATTCAAAGGCAAATTTGTTTGTGAACAATTTTCTTTGTGAACTGTTTTATCTGTTGTTTGGGTAACATTTGTACATTTCAGTTACTAATAATTTTGTTGTTTGGGTAGCATCTGAAACTTTCCATTGACTTATCTGTCTACTATTTGATGGTGGTGAAGGTGTCTGGTGGTGGTGATGTGGTTTTGCGCTAGTGATGGAGGAGGTGTGGCGAAGAAGGTGGTCGCATGGTAGCAATGAAGGAGGATAAGAAAGAGGTGGTGGTAGTGGAGGTGTGGTGGAGAAGTTGGTGGTTATGGTTGAGGTGGTAGCAATGATGTTCTTGTTAGCGTGGTGGTGGTGCCATTGGTAGCGATGGTTCTAGTGGTGGTGGGGGCGGGGTGGTCGTTGTGGTAGCGGTGGTGGTGTTAGTTGTGGTGGAGGAGGTTTTGGGGTGAGGTGGTAGTGGTGGGGTTGATGGTTGTGCTAGTGATGGGGTGGTGGTTCTACCAATAGTGGTGGGGGTGTGTTGGTGTTGTGATGCGTATTTTAAATCCGCCTGTTTGAATCGTGGTTGGATAAAGAGGAGACTTCAAAAGAGAAAGTGGACCCATGAATGAGTTTTTTTAAAAAAGGCCCTTAAAGACCCGTTTAATCAGAAAGAAGAAAATCCAAAATTTATTAGGGTCTTTAACTTTTAATCCCGTCACTTTCATGTTTGGCCTATTTTGAAGTGTCAAACGAAGTCGGATTGATGCGGAATTGGTCATATTTGAAAGCTTATCGAAGTAGCTTTCCAACGAGCCAAAATTTGAGCAATTTCGACAAGTATTGAAATAGTTATGGTCAATTTTCGAAAGCTGCACATAAAGTGACGAATTTCAAGAATCCTAATTGAATTAGGATTAGTCTCATTTATTATTTTGAGAAAGTAAGAGTTGTTTCTTTTATTAGAAATAGGAATAATTTCTTTATTGTTTTAGAAGAATTAGGATATTTCTTTTGTTTGAATTAGGAATTAGAGTTATACTAGGAGTTCTAATTTTATGCATTCGTTAGCCTATTTAAAGGCTTGTAAACACTTTTATTAGAAGTTTTTGGTTAAAGAAAATTGCTTATGCAAATTGAGAGTTCTAAACTTTCGTGAGAGTGTGATTCTCTCAAAACGGAGAGCGATTCTTCGATTCCCGCTTGCGGTTTGGTGCGAGGCCAACTCTTCTTCCATCTCTATCTTCTTTAGATCTACGGTTTGCGCAAGTAGCGTAATCCTAATTATTTTATTGATCTCATAAAAACCCTAAATCAATATTTTGTTCATTATTAATTTTATTAGCCTTTTATTTTCATTTAGTATCGAAAGTACCCACTTGCGAGTTCGTTCGACGCCCTAAAATTATTAGAGATCTAGCCGTTTATAAGAACCCTAGTCTTCTAGATCCGCGATAGGGAACGTACATGAAAGTAACGCTATTTTGGGCCGAAATTAAATCATCTAATTGAATTTCTAAAATTTTTCGTGGTAATTTGTTATGAGAAATTATTATTTTTAATTGATTAAATTAATTTTAATCCTAATCTCAGCCCTAACATTGCATTTAGTAACTTCCCGCATTAAATTGGTATTAGAGCATCAGTTTAGTTTTAGGGTTTATTTAAAAAAAAAAAAAAATCATTATTTCAGATCTGTCTAGCTTTTGTCTGAAAAATTATCTACCTTTTTGTCTGTAATTTCTTTCTGGCTTTTGGCTGAAAAGTTTGTCTGGCTTTTATCTGTAATTTTTGTTTGTATTTTTTCTAAAATTTTTTGTCCAGCTTTTGTCTAAAATTGTTTGTCTAGCCTTTTGTCTATATATTTTTAAAATTTTTTTGTTTATATATTTTTTTAAGCTTTCGTCTAAGTTTTTTGTTGTCTAGCCTTTCTCTAACTTTTGTCTTACATCACTTAGTTTCATAATTGCATGTCATTTCAATCTTATTGCATTTTATTTCATTAGTGTGCACGTCTAGTGTTTGACAAAAATCCTCATCTATTATTGGTTCATAGTGTGCTTTTTTAGTATTGTGTTTGAGTTGTGTTTGTGTCAAGCATCATGTATGGGTCACTTGCATGTCAACGTGACTTCCTTACCCGTCATGAGAGGGTACTAGCTAAACAAGAAAACCGCCACACTCCAAATTCTTAGCAAAGTCTCAAAAATCTTGGTGAGACTAGAGTTAGGGGATACCCTCATCATCGTGAACCCGAGTATGACCCAGCCGAGAAGTTTCTCAAATCTATTCGAGATGAGGTTCCAAATTTTGAGGGATGGATGAATCCCAAAACCTTCGTGGAGTGGATGTCTAGTATAGAGGAATATTTGGATTGGTATGGCATACCAAAGGAGTACAAAATTAGGCTAGCAAAAGCAAAGTTGGAGGGTAATGCCAAATTTTTTTGGACTCGCGTAGAACGTCGTATTGAATCTTTTCGAAATAAACACATCTCCACATGGGAGGACATGACGGTGAGACTTATTGAAAAGTATGTTCCTTTAACACACCATCACCTTCTTCAGGGTTTGAAAACTAAGACGGATAAGTGTCCTGATTGCTTTAAGTGTCAAGGGTTTGGACATTTTGCATACCAATGCCCCACGAAATTTCTCATTCCGAATTTATTGACTAAAAGAGAGTCCTAAGGAGCCAGAAAATAGGGAAGTGGAAGCAGTGTACAACCCTAATATCGTGCTGAGTGAAGAGGAGATAGAAGAAGTTAAAGAAAATCTAGTTTATGTTAAAGAGACTTCTATTTTCCTTGTGAGTAGTGATGTTGAATCACCCACACGTGAACCCATCGAGTCACTTGCCTATGAGTCATTGGTATCCGTAGAGTTGGGTACACACGACTTGTTGGTGCCCCTTGAATCGAGTACATGTGAGCTCAACGAACTGGGAACACAAGAACCATTAGGGTCCATTGAATCGAGTACCCTAGAGTGTTTGGTTTTGGTTGAAAAGAGTAGACACGAGTTAATCGAGTCGAGTGTAGATGCACGTACACCTTTCTTAGGCCTAACAACAAAACCTTTAGACCCATTCCTTAATGCCCATCCACCTGAGCCCAATCCTATCTACTCATTGATTTCCAAATACCCGCCTGAATAATATGTGAAGAGGTTCGATGAAAAAGTTTTGGGAGATCCACATTTTGTTATTAAGGTAAAGACACACAAGCATATTGAGAGTATCTTCTTAATTGGAAAGGTAAATCGAAAATTGACAACACTTGGACTGCAAGGAGAACGCAATCTGAGAAATATCAGACATACCTCATCCAGTGGAAAGGTAAGTTGAATACTAGAACACATAAATTTTCTCCCAATGTCCATGCGTCAAAGGTCATCAGAGTCTGCATCCACTTTTGCATATTGCATTTATAAGTTGCATGCTGAGATTAAGAAATGAATTAATTTAAAGAATGAGAAATACAAGTTCTCTGCAGATTTTCATAGACGGTTCAAAGAATTTCAAGAGGGTGATTTTGTGATGGTTCAGAATAAACCCGATTGATTCCTGCAAGGAATTACAAAGAAGTTACAAGCTCGCGGTGTTGGACCCTATCAGATCTTGAAGTGTGCCGGTTCTAATGCTTACATCTTAGATCTTTTGTCGGATTTGGGGATTAGCACGACTTTCAACGTGGAGGACCTTGTTCCATTCCATGGCCCTTCAACCATCCCTGCCAATCCCTTTGAGCCTTCTACATCTGATAAATCAATAAATTTTCCTACCCACACCACTACCCCCACCTACTTGGCAAACTTGTGAGATCATCGAAGATGTACTGGAAGATCAGATTGTGTCCACCAACCAAGGGGGACTTCAGAAGTATTTGGTCAAGTGGAAAAACAAGAGTGATTCAGAGAACACGTGGATTACACAAGAGTTTCAACAGATTGACCCGAATCTCTTGGAGCTCTATCACAATGAGTATTCATCGGGAATGCATCCTTCTAATCTGGGGAGAGTTGATGGGGACGTCTGATTCAAGCCGCTTTCGATCGAGGTTTCCTATATGTTGTCTGTGATTGCGACCGTGAAAATTTATGTCAACCAAAGTTCAAGGTCAAACTTTTTCAAAGTAGAGGGGATTGAAGCGTATTTTAGATCCGCCTGTTTGAATCGTGGTCAGATAAAGAGGAGATGCCAAAAGAGAAAGTGGACCCATGAATGGGTTTTAAAAAAAAAGGCCCGTTAAAGACCCGTTTGATCAGAAAGGAGAAAATCTAAAATTTATTAGGGTCTTTAACTTTTAATCCCGTCACTTTTATGTTTGGCTTATTTGAAGTTTCAAACGAAGTCGGATTGATGCGAAATTGGTCATATTTGAAAGCTTATCGAAGTAGCTTTCCAACGAGCCAAAATTTGAGCAATTTCGACTAGTATTGAAATAGTTATGGTCAAATTTCGCAAGCTGCACATAAAGTGACGAATTTCAAGAATCTTAATTGAATTAGGATTAGTCTCTTTTATAATTTTTAGAAAGTAAGAGTTGTTTCTTTTTTTAGAAATAGGAATAGTTTCCTTATTGTTTTAGGACTTTATTGTTTTAGAAGAATTAGGATATTTCTTTTATTTGAATTAGGAATTAGAGTTATACTAGGATTTCTAATTTTATGCATTTGTTAGCCTATTTAAAGGCTTGTAAACACTTTTATTAGAAGATTTTGGTTAATGAAAATCGCTTATGCAAATTGAGAGTTCTAAACTTTCGTGAGGGTGTGATTCTCTCAAAACGGAAAGCGATTCTTCGATTTCGGCTTCCGGTTTGGTGCGAGGCCAACTCTTTTTCCATCTCTATCTTCTTTAGATCTACGGTTTGCGTAAATAGCGTAATCCTAATTATTTTATTGATCTCATAAAAACCCCAAATCAATATTTTGTTCATCATTAATTTTATTAGCCTTTTATTTTCGTTTGGTATCGAGAGAACCCGCTTGCGAGTTCGTTTGACGCCCTAAAACTATCAGAGATCTAGCCGTTCATAAAAACCCTACTCTTCTAGATCTGCGATAGGGAATGTACACGAAAGTAACGCTATTTTGGGCCAAAATTAAATCACCTAATTAAATTTCTAGAATTTTCCTTGGTAATTTGTTATGAGAAATTATTATTTTTAATTGATTAAATTAATTTTAATCATAATCTCAGCCCTAACATTGCATTTAGTAAGTTTCCTTATCATGTTGGTTATGAGACGTGAGGTTGTAGTGGTGGGGTGGTGGTGGTGGCAGCGATAGTGATGGTGGTGTGAAGGAGGTTGTGGTGGCTGGGGAGGGGGGGTGTGGGGTGGTGCGATGGAAGAGGTTGTGGTGGTGCGATGGAGGAGGTTGTGGTGGTGGTGGTGGTCATGGTTGGTCGTGGCAAGGTGGAGGTTGGGGTGGTGAGGTTGGGAAGATGGTGGTGGTCGTGGTCACAGTGGTAGTGAGGTGGAGGTTGTGGAGGTGGGTTGGTGGTGGTGAGCTGGATTATGTGGTCATGGTGGTGGTGAAGTGGAGTAGGTTGTGGTGGTTGGGTGGTGGTCAGGTTGAGGAGATTGTGGCGGTCATGGTGGTGGTGAGCTGGAGGAGGTTGTGATGGTGATTGTGGAGTTGGGGTGGTGGGGAGATGGTGGTCATTGTAGTGGCGATGGTGGTGGCGATCGGTGGTCACGGTGGTAGTGAGGTGGAGGTTGTGGTGGTGAGCTGGATTATGTGGTCATGGTGGTGGTGAAGTGGAGTAGGTTGTGGCGGTCATGGTGGTGGTGAGCTGGAGGAGGTTGTGATGGTGATGGTGGAGTTGGGGTGGTGGGGAGATGGTGGTCGTTGTAGTGGCGATGGTGGTGGTGCTAGTAGCATTGGTGGTGGCGGTCTATGGTCAAGTGGTGTGAGGTTAAATTTTATGATAGAATCAGATTTGTTTCAAATTTTGATGACAACAAAATTTCCCCTATTAGGTGGATGAAAAAAATCCTCATTTTGAGTCGAAATGGATACTTTTTTGTCTACAGAAAAAAAAGTCACAAACCTTGTTTGATACCCAAACACGATACAAAGGCTTTTTCTGAAGAAAAAAAGTCGATGACCTTTTAATCCAGGGATCCAAAAGGCCCCTTAAATCTTGTCGGAATGTCTTCATCTGATCTGGCTGGAACTGTACAAAACCTTGCCGTAATAGTGTTGAACCTCACTGGAAACAATGAGGACTTGCCGGACACCAGATCTTGCCGGAAAAGCTCAAAACTGCTAGAAAATGGATCAACCTGATCCCAACAGTGCGTCTACCCAATTTTTTGTAAGGTCTTTGAGTAGTTCTTCTATGTTTCATGCAGTGCATAACTTGTTTCTTGCGGTTTTTTTTTTTCCACCTGGTATAATCATGGCTGCTGTGGTGGTTCATTATGTTGAAAAGATTGGCTGCTCTGGGCCGTGACAACTGATTGGATTGTGGGTTTGTGTTTTCTGATGTGTTAGGGTGTAGGACCGTTCTAAGTGGTGTGTACCCTGTTGGTTTGTTGAGTTAGAACTTGTTGTGATGATTTTTTCCCTGTTGTTCTCGTTGTATGAGAATGGAAGTTAAATCTGGTGTTTCATATGGTGGTTCCTTATGAGATGCGTACTCTTAGAAGAGAAACTTATCAAACAAGATCTGGGGACTTTGTCAGGAAGAGAAACTTTTCAAACAAGACTTTTCAAGTGACAGACAAGATCTGGGGACTTTGTCAGGAAGAGAAAACAATAGGGCCCTCCTACATTTAGATACATAGCCTATGGGAAGACCTCTCACAGTATGAGGTCCAGTTATGTGCAGCATGTTCAAACAAGTTTTTTCAAACTATATATGCATTTGTGCCCCATGGGCAGTACCCATAATATGAGAGCATTAGATCTAATGTTCTTGGAATGGAGGATTGTTCCCCCTTTGGCACAGTTTTTGTGTTGCTTTAGCATGAGAAGTCACAAACTATATATGTGTGTGTGCCCGATGGGCAGTACCCCTGAGAGATCTGCTCTCCCCTCAATCTTTGAGTTTCGTAAAGGGGGAGGAGGTCTCGTGGCCGTGGTGGACTCTCTATTGAAGACAAAGACAAACTCAAGTGTACCCATTGTGGAAGGAAAAGGCATATCATTGACACTTGTTGGGACCTCCATAGAAAGCTGAAGTTTCCTTCTGGTGCAAGTGTCTTTTCCTAGTGATGATGTGATAGCCTCTCTTGCAGCTCCAGCTCCTCAGGTGCCTTCCCCAGCCACTTCTGGACAGATTACCCTTAATCAGGATCTCTAAAGTCTCCTTCAAAGTGCCACGATCTTTCAGGCTTAGGATCCTAGCTTCTCTTCCAGCTCCTCTCACTAGGCCGAGTCAGGTACCTATGGATCCGTACATGTTTCCTCTTCCTCTTCGTCCACATGAGTCATAGGTTCAGGGAGTATAGACTACACTACATGACGGGTATGCCACATTTATTTCATCTAGTTACCGGTGTCCCTACTAGTTGTCAGATGCGTGTAGCGGATGGATCCCTCGTCCCAGTGAAGGGTAAAGGGACCATCCAACTTGGTAGCCTACCTTTGGACTCTTCCTAACTTGTTCCTAAACGCCTTTGAATGTATTGTCTTTTAGTAGAATCACAAAGAATCTTAATTATTTATAACCTTTTATCCATCTCACTGTGTTTTCCAAGATTTGACTTCGGGGAGGACATTTGGTCATGGTCGTGAGGAACATTGGCTCTTCATGTATGAGGTTACTGAGCTATAGAGGATACATAGATCGATTGCACCTAGTACCAACATTGAGGAGCTTTAGTTGTGGCATGGAAGATGAGACCACTTGTTTCACATATTTTGTTGCTTTTTCCTGAAAAGTTTAAACATTGTGATATGTTTTTGTTTCAATGTGAAATTTGCCAGGTTGTTAAACATCATAGAACTTATCTTGTAAGTCCATGTAAAAGTTGAGTGCCTTTTAAATTAATGCGCTCAGATGTTTGGGGTCCTTCTGTTGTTTATGTGCATGGTTTTAGATATTTTCTCATTTATTGATGATTGCATTCACTATTCTATGATATATCTGCTGAAAACCAAGGATGAAGTTTCTTCTGTGTTAATTTTTCATAAGTTTGTTCCAACTCAATTGCTCATGTCAAGGTTCTTCGGTTGGATAATGGAGGGGAGTTTTCTTCCCACCATCTCCAATCGTACCTTCGTGATCATGGAACAGAATGACAGACCACATTTCCCTCTACTCCCCAATAGAATGGGGTGTTTGAAAGAAAAAATCGTCATGTTCTTGAAGTCGCTCTGTCTCTTCTGATAAGTATGAATGTTTCAAAGAATTTATAGGGGGGCGCCGTCCTTACTTGTATTTTCTTAATCAATCGCATACCAACCCCTGTCCTTAGTGGCATGTCTCCTTACAAATGGGTGTCTTGATCGCTCTTTGTTCCCTATCCCCCCTTGTGTGTTTGGATCATTATGTTTTACCGACATTCCTATTGTACATCGTTCAAAACTTGATCCTATGGCCACTCGGTTATTTTTTGGGTACCCCCATCTCAAGAAGAATATAAGTGTTATGATCTTATCTCTAGGACGTTCATTGTCATTATGAATGTGACTTTCTTTGAAGATACCCCCTTCCTCAAACTTAAAGGGGGAAACGTCAGTGCGAAGAGAGCACTGGTGTGCTTCGAAGAATAAATGTGATGGATGCATTTGAAGATAGAAAGAAATCAGATGAAATAATTCCATTTGATAAGTTCGGGAAAGTGAAAATCTTATGTCAAGAAAAAGTTCAAGGCTCCAATTGCACTTCAAGAGCAAGAAGGAGGACCTTAAGAGCCTCCTTCTAATTACCGATTAAAAAAAAAGGAGCCTCCTTCCAATACCCCTTACCAAAGTCCATTCCTGGAGGAAGGGCCGCAAAGTGACCTTGAACTTCCTATTGCCATCAGGAAAGTCACCCAGGCCATGCACTCGTCATCTTATCAGTAAGTATGCCTCTTATCAACAAATTTCTGATACCCATCTTGCTTATGTTAGCCCTTTGGATTCCATATCTAGTACCTTGTCTCAGCCCAAGTGGACAGAGGCCTTGTTATAAGAGATAGAAGCCCTAGAATCAAATCATACGTGGGATATTGTGGAAGTTCATGCAGTAAAAAAATCGTTAGATGCAAATGGGTCTACTTTGTGAAGTATAGACCTGATGGTGCAGTGGAAATGTATAAACCCGTATGGTTGCAAAGGGGTTCACGCAGACTCAAGGGAATGATTATCAAGAGTCTTTTACTCCAATTGCGAAGTCTAACACCATTCGTGTTTTACTCTCCCTTGCGGCTCATAGACATTGGTCATTGTATCAATTGGAAGTTAGAGTGAATTTCTTCATGGGGATTTGAAAGAGGTCACTATGGCCCTACCACCTGGATTTGTAAAGCACGAGTCATAAAAAGTTTGCAGATTAAAGAAGTCTATTTATGGGTTGAAACAGTCACCTAAAGCTTGGTTTCAAAAGTTTTGTGAGGCGATTATGAAAATTGGCTACATACGAAGTCACTATGATCACACTCTTTTTGTGAATAAGGGTGCTCGTCTCATAACAATGATGGTATAGGTTGATGACATCATTGTCATTGGAGATGATAGTGATGAGGTACTTTAGTTGAAAGTTTACGTAAGGAAGGTATTTGAGATTAAAGATCTGAGTCCCCTAAAATGTTTTTTTGGAATTGAGGAGGCTTGATCCAAGAAAGGAATATCATTCTCTCATAGAAAATACACATTGGATGTACCTAAGGATACAAGAATGATAGGATGTAAGCCAACCACTACTCCATTGAGTAGAATCATAGACTGCGAGGTAGTGAAGGAGAGACTCACGGATATTCACATGTGACAAAAGATTGTTGGCAAGTTGGTTTATCTCACCATGACCAGTCCGGACATAGCGTATGTTGTAAGCGTTGTAAGCCAATATATGCACTCTCCAAGAAACAATCATCTTGATGTTGTCTACAAATTATTGAGGTACTTGAAAGGTAGTCCAGGAAGAGGGCTGCTATATGGTGATCATGGTCACCTAGATGTGGAGATCTTCACTGATGCCGATTGGGCTGGTTCACTCGATCATAGGATATCTAATAATGGCTACTGTTCTTTTTTGGGTGGAAACTTGTTAACATGGAAATCGAAAAGGTGACAGGTGGTTTCCAACTCTACTTCTGTGGGTGAATATAGAGCTACGTGACAAGGGGCTAGGAAAGGAATGCGGTTAAGCCATATCCGTGTTGATCTTGGAGTAGAGGTGAATCTCCCTATCACCTTGTATGCAGATGATGAAGTTGCCCAGCATATTGCCGAGAATCATGTTTATCATGAAAAGACCAAACATATAGAAGTTGGTTGTCATTTTATTCGTGAAAAGGTTGAATCCAAGGAGGTATACATTCCACAAGTTTGATTCGAAGATCAATTAGTTGATGTTCTCACTAACGCCATGAGTGGGAGTAGGCTTTATGATATTACTAGCAAGTTGGGCATGATATATATATAGACATTCGGTGGTAGAAAAACACACTACCACTAGCCTTCTTTACTTGACACATGGTTCACCAAACCCAAAAGTAAGAAACTTTTACTTTATGTTTTAACCATAGTTACCATTTGGAGAGTCGTGTACACTAGTGGTGAGGAACGCACGGCTTCCCAAAACCGCTTAACCAAAACCACTGCAACACCCCCGCCTCTCCTCTCTCTTCTCCCCTCTTTTTTCCCCTCTCTCTCTCTCTATATGTCATTTTGTGAGAACCATTAAACATGCAAATCATGTTTCAAAGTTCTAATAAAGTAAGTTGTGATTTCTATCCTCTTCTCTTTTTTTTTTTCTTAATAAAAAAGTGAATTTTCAAAAACAAACTTGGGCATTAGTTTCAAATCTTTAATTTTCTTTTATAAAAATAGTTAATTTTCAAAAAAAAAAAACTTGGGCCTAATTTTTTTATATAAAAAGGTGAATGTTCAAAAAAAAAAAATCCTTGGGCATTAGTTTCAAACCTTTAATTTTTAAAAAAAAAGCATTGGCCTAATTTTGTTTTTTGTTTTTTTTTTAATATAAAAAGGTGAATGTTCAAAAAAAAAACTTGGGCATTAGTTTTCAAACCGTGAATTTTCAAAACCAAAAAAAAATTGTTATTTTATAAAAATAGTGAAATTTCAAAAATAAAAATTGGGTATTACTTTTCATAACCAAAAAATTTTCAAAATATAAAAAAATTGGGGCATTAGTTTTCAAAGCCATAAAATTTTCAAAACAAAAAAACATTTTTTTTTTTTATAAAAACAATGACTTTTCAAAATAAAAAATAAATTTGGGCATTAGTTTTTAAACCTTTAATTTTGTTTATACAAAAGTGAAATTTGAAAAAAAAACCTTGGCATTACTTTTATTTTATTTGCTTAATAAAAAGTGATTTTTTTTCTATTACGGAACAAGGCAAACGACTTTAATTTTCCAACCAACTTGGGCATTAGTTTGTTTATCTATAATCCAACACCAATGGGATTATCAAATATTTTCATCTCCACAAAATAACAAATTTAGGAACACATAAGCATAGAAAAAATTAAGATTTTATCTTCATATATGGTAAAGGGAACCAACACCTAAAATAGCGGTTTACGATTTAGTTCAGCCCGGATAAATATTGAACTGGAGTTGGAGAGATAGGTATCTGCCTAAGATTATTTTGGGTTTTTTAAAGTACAGAGGAGTTGGGGAGAGAGAAGTTGGGGTTAGAGAGGGGTATCTGGGCGTGGGACTATTTTGGGTTTTTAAAAAGTGCACAGGAGTTGGGTTAGAATGGGTGGAGAGAGAAGAGTTGGGGTTAGAGTGAGTTTTTTAAAAGTAGAGAGGAGTTGGGGTTAGAGAGAGAGAGAGAGGCATCTGGGTGGAGAGAGAGAGTTGGTGTTAGAGAGAGAGGTATATGGTATTTGCGTTTTTCTTATCTGCGCAGGATTATTTTCGATTTTTTAAAAGTGCCTCTACTAATTTAAGGGTTGGGTTAACTCATTAGACAAGTGCCACATGTCTATGCATTAATGGCTCGAGGGTTGCGTTTTTGCTACACTCGATTGTATATCCCCAATTTTCATATATATATATATATATATATATATACACCACCTTAAGGGGGAGTGTATAATTATGTTAATATTTTAGTGTGCGCGTGTGCTTAGCTATCTTGGGTGTGTTGTGTAACTGGAAACACAATTATGTTAATATTTTAGTGTGCGCGTGTGCTTAGCTATCTTGGGTGTGTTGTGTAACTGGAAACACTTTCTTCACTCTATTTGTTATCTCCGTAATCCGTGTGATTTAAGATGAAATAAATTCTTAATTGCATTGGGAAGAGTGCTAAGACTCAATCTCTCTTCTTCCTCTTATTTTCTCTGAACTAACTCTAACCCTAAATACATAATTTAACTAACGAGAAGATGCAGATCCTACATAAGAAGATAACCAAAACCAAGCTAAATTAAAGAGCATGCGGATCGACCCACTCTGATACCAACAATACTACAGAGGGAAAATACCCATTAGGGTTTGTTAATAGAGAGAGAAGAAAAAGAGGGAGAGAGAGGAGAGCACAAAGTCTACATTGCTTGTATTCAAGATGACTGAGTTACAAGAGAAAATCCCTTTATATGGAGGACAACAAACACATGACGCCTAATACATTTCTACCCAATTTGGGACTAAATCCACTATCCCTTTCATGTATAACTCTCATATATTGTATAACATTCTCACATAATACATAATATGCCCATAAAAAATTCGAGTTTATTAAATAGTTTGATTGCTCTCTTGATTTTGATTATTTCTTGAATGAAATCTATGTTGATCTCCATGTTTACATTAATTTTCACGAATGCTTTGTGGATTTGTTTTCTTCTTCTATCCATAAATTGGCATTAGATGATGGGTCCATAATACTTTGATTTCAAAGAACCTCAATTGACATGAAAGTCAAGATGGTGAATTGTTGAATTCATGGAGGGAGATGACGCGAGAGTTGGCTATAATTGTTGCATTGGGAAATAACTCTTATCTCTTTTAAGCATGATTTGATCAGCTAGTGCAACAATTGGTGCATAGAAAAATAATTTTACGTCTTCTATGGAGAGTTATATCAGTTATATCTCGGATCAAGAGCACGATCACCCATGATTGATGATCATGTGTTGGATTCTTAGGACTAAAGAAGATAGTCAAATTGACATCACATTCATTAGAACGTTCACTCGTCTTGGAATGTGGGAGTCATGATCATGGAATTTGAATAGAGATCGCAGATTTAAATAGTAGATTGCAATGCATTGAATTTTGGGTTTGGTTCAATAGTATGGGAAATTTCTTCGAACGGAAGGAGATGGTTAAGGATCTCCAAGTCAAAGTTGTATCTCGTCAATTTAAGGGACACATTCAATTATGATTTGTGACAGAGAGAAGGTAAGACTCCCATTTGCACATAGGATAACATGAAAGGGATACTCTGGAAAATTTATTGGGATTTAAGCACATGTCCAACATCTCATAGGATTGAAGTGACTTGGCTCAATAACTCACCTCAAAGGCAGCATAAGTAGGCTTAGAAACAGATCTGTTGTGGATCGAGTGAGGAGTACGTGACATAGGGGCAATACGAAAATAACATATTTCTTAGATGGTTTCATGGATCTATATGAGATTTCACAGGGAGGTCCAACATCCAAAACTGATCCAACCTGGTTGGGTTGCATGAGTTCCTCAATACCTAGAGGATGATGATGCTGAGTTCCTCAATACCCAGAGGATGATGATGCAAAGAATTGTGAAAGGCGGTTTCACCCTAAAACCCCTTCAAAGGGGGATGGATGGGTGATGTGGGGAGCTCTTGCCCCATACCGGATTCAACTTTTTGCATGGATGATTGCCCTTAGCAGAATTCTACTGGTAGATAATTCATAAGAAGGGGAATGGATCTAAGGAATGTCTACGTGTTGTGCCATAGGGAGGAACCGTTTTCTTCATTCATTGCTTTTTTGCTGAATATATGGGTATGGTGATTAACAGTGTTTGTGATGGGACATCAACCCATTTGAAGTGTACGGAAAGTGCAAGAAGAGGCCCAAAGCATTGAAGCCCTTCTTAGCACCTCAAAAGGAGATGGAACCCCCATATACATGTGAATGCTTTGCAAGAAGATCTCACATTGGGAAGGCGTACTCATGGGAAGGGAAGTGAGAAAAGGAGCAAAAAGAGTAGGCTTTGTGCAAAATCTCATACGTGTGAGATCTAATCTCGTGCGCATGAGATTGGGCAACGTCAGAAAATTAACTGCCCAGACTCGCGTGCGTGAAACCAATCTTGCGCACACGAGACCTTCTGACTCGTGCGCAAGAGCCTAAATCCCGCGTGCGCGAGATCGAGACGAAGTCAAGTCAGCAAGTCGAATTTTAGTTGAAATTTTCCTTCTTTAAAGTCCAGTTTTATTAGAAGTCTTATTTTCGGAAGTTTAGGTTAGACTAGGGTTTTATACCTATATAAGGCCTTGTAAAGACAATTTAAAAAATTGTTATGATGAATGAATATTGAATGAGTTTTGCGTTGAGCGAATTATAGAGAACTTGCGATGACTTTTTGTTGAAAGAGCGATTCTTCTTCCCAGTGGGATTTTGGTGCGAAGCCAATATATTTCGTGTTGAAATTCCTCAAATTTACTTATCTTCTTATCTACCTTCTTAGTTATTGTCAAGTAATTTTATCTTTTCTTCTTTTGATTAAAGCCCAAATCATAAATCTTTTCTTTTAATTTATAGTTGTTGGGATTTGTTTCGATCCCAAATTTTCACTTTGTTCAAATCCATCCATTAACTCGATTTTCAAGTCCTAGAGGAGTCAAGAGACAACATCTAGATTGTCGCTTGGTACCCTAAACTAGATCGAAAATCGAGTTCTATCATTGGAACCTTATTTTTTAGATCGAGAAAGGATCCTTGCTGATGGGGCATTAAACCGGACCAACATAATTGCCGAGTCATTCTTTGAATATTTTGTGTTTTGGGATAATTTTATAATTTACGGTGCTTAATAAAACCTAAATTTGATTTCAAATTGCATAATTAGGGTTTAGTGGTTTTGTCTTTCATCAGGTTGGGGTGTCATGGTGCATGTCTAAATCTTGTAGGGAGCTCTGATTAGTAACTACTATTGGTCAGGTCTGGAATGGGAGTTCTGGGAGGCTTTTTTGCTTGTGATTTGGTGGGTAATTTGGTTGAAAAAAATGAAAGGATCTTCAGAAATAGAGGTAGGGATGGTGCACTGGTTACTAAGATTGCAGAGGGGCTCCTGGTGGAATGGGTGTGGGCTAAACATAGCGCTGGCTTAGATGGGTTGCAAGGACTCCGGGTTTTCTGGGCTGATAAACTGTCCCGACTATTGGTCTCTCATGTGCTCTTTCTGCTGTTTGGATTCAGGTGGGTTGTCCGTCTCTATGCTGGCCCTACGGTCTTTGGTGCCGTGCTGTTCCAAAGTGTCCTTTTTTTGCATTTATTTGAGCCTTTCTGGTTCAGCTCCTCGCTGTCCAGCAGGTATTATCCTCTTTTGCTTGTTAATAGATTTTCCTCTTTTACTGATCAAGAGAGTAAAACACAAAAATCCTTCGAAACTGGAGATAGATAGATCAAACGACAATGCGTCCCTCACAAAAGTTGCAGGGAATGGAAGTTCAATCAGATTGATGTCATTCTTTGCTCATCAATGCAAGGTTGTCGTATCATAATCAAGAATTTTTGTATCGTGTATCATATCGTATCGAGTATCATAAGATATGCTTAGTTTTGTATAAATATACACATACAGAAAAAAAATCTAAAAATAAGTAAATGACATATATATACATATAAATATAAAACAATTTATAATCATTTTTGAAACAGTAAGTGTCAAAGGCACTCATTCCATCATCTGTCACATTAAAAATTAAATTTTGATTAAATAAATTGAACAAAACAAAACATTTCATCTGATTGATTTAGAAAGTGGAGAAAGAAATCAATTTACATATAATCATAAACCTCTCAAATTTTGCACTACGTAAAAAGGAAACCATATAGCTGCTCAAGTATAAATGTGGTGTAAGTGTGTATCTTATCATTGTATTTTATGTTTATGGGGTAATGGCTCCAGAGTGACATTTAAGCACCAAAATGGTGTTTAAATGATCTTAGATTCTTATACCATTAAAATTGGACATTTTATCTTACACCATTAATTTGTGGTTTGCTGCTAATCTGTTATGCCACATAAGAACAACCTTTGGTATTAGAGTGCACATATCTGACGGTTCCAATTTCTCAAAAAGTATAATTTTTGGGTTCGTTGCCCTTCAATGCAGAATCTATCACTTTGACGGTTATGATTACTCACATCTTAAACCATTAATGGATTTTGGCGTTTAAATGACAGTCAGGAGAGTCGACTACTATATTTAGATGAAATGTTTCTTTCAAGTCCGACTTCAACTAAAAAACAATCATATACTTGTTTCTTGACATTACCAGTTTGTAGGCCAATTTTTTAAAAGAAAATGTAAAACAAAGAAAAATCTTAAGTCTTCATCTTTATCCCCAATGTCAACACACATCATCTTCGTTAGCAATTAAATTATTATTTTTCTTCTTTTTCTTCCACCTCATAGACATCTTCCTCCTTTCTTTATTCTTGTTTCTTTAATAATCATTTTTAGATTGGAGGTGGGAGTAATAATTGATGATTTCTTTAATAATTAAAATCGCATGTATCGTTCGTGTCGTGTATCACAAGATACGGTTAAACAAAGATACACATCACAAATACGTATCGTTTTCTATAATATAGTATCTTGTATTGTCTTGTGTACTGTAAGATATTGACAACCATGATCCTACGTTGATCATTTGACTTGGCTGATATCAGCATGGCATTATTTTTGCGCCAGCAAGGTGATGGTGATGTTAGCGGCTGATTTGGTCCGGAACGGCCACTCTGATACCAGCTTGACTTCAGTGAAGTGATTAGGGTTGGAAATTTAGGGTTAGGGTTAGGGTGAAGGAAGAAGATAAGAGCCCTTACTATCCTACTTAGGGTTAGAGTTCCTACTAGCCTTTATGTTAATACCAAAAGACAAATCTATCTTCAAACACATACACCCAGTATTAAGACTAACACACCACTATTACACATATATACTTATTGGGAATTATAGTTGAGTCTTATTTCAGTTCCTCCATCAACCCCTGTAATGGAATATGTCAGTATATAAGTTCACAAAGGAATTTAAACTTTCGATCCACAACAACTTTGTTCAAATATGCTAGCAAATATTGTAGCTTGCTATTCAAGATATGGTTATTAAACATCCGGTTTAGATTTTAAGTGAAGGAACAACAATAGATGATCACAGATGTTATAATTCATCCAGGAAGCTGCTGGGAGGGTTGCAACTGAATACTAGTTCGAACAATGTCTTTGTTATACTGAAATCATCCTCTTCTACAGCGAACAAAAAGTAGACAGGGATGTGGGGCAACTATGGAAGCAGTTGGCAAGCAGGCCTATATGACTCAAGTTTGGCTGTAGAGTTTTTTAAATGCCTAGGAATCACTTACCGACCGCCTGTTTTATCCTAAATATGCAACGAACACTTTGAAGGGACTACTAAATCTGACTGAACAGTGATTCCAGAGGCCACAACAAGAATCCTCATTTTCTGCCGGTATGCATTATAATTTCTTATTCTGCAAGGAGATATGATATCAGATTTTCTTCCTTTTTGGTTCGTTTTTCTTCAATGGAATATGCACATTTCAATATGGTGACAGTGAATGGGAAGTAAGTTGTCAGATTTTCGTCCTTTGGGTCATTTTTCTGAAATGGAATATCATATGTTGAAAAATGAGCGAGATATTCACAATTTTCTAAAATGAAATGTGAAATTCTTTGTTATCTAGTCCGTAATAGAGTAGTTGTTTGTATAACAAGAAAAGAGAAGAAAAACACAATTCATTGCTTCTTTAGCGGTTTTATGTCCAGTTCCTTCTTGTGTAACTAAATATGCATTGCATCACTTTTAAGCTCAGTCACAGAACTGTTGTGCTGGTGGTTTTGACTAAAACTAAACTGCTGTAATGGTCTTTTCAATCAGGGTCAACATGGCATACCTCTCCAGAAGCAGGATTGAATTCCCTCTGTTGTTAGACCTAATAAAATCTATGATGTCAGCAAGTTGTTTTATGCATGCAGTCCTAGCCTATATCAGAAAATGTAACGTCAAATAACTGTGTATGTTATTACCTCTAAAAATTGTTGATATGGATGTTCCAAAATAAACTGTCCGCCTGGGTAGATTCCATATCCATGCCCTAGGAACATCAATGGGGTTGATGCTAGAAGCATCATCAGCAAACACCTGCATAACAATAGTATGTGTTACTTTATTACGATCTAGTGTAATATGAACTTGCTATTATTTGTCAATGGTAGTGCTTGTATTTGCATTCTGATGTGATCATATGCGTTCTTACAGGTTGCTTTGGTTGGTATTGAAGCCATGGCCAGAATGTTTATATTCCATAATTGCTTCCATGTTTAGTTCATGGTTAATAAAGGAATGCAATTTACCTCGTTAACTTGAAAGTATGTGCCATTGAGCGGAAAGCTTCCCCTCATTGCTGTCCGACATGGTATCTGTCCAATAGGGGTTCTGTTTTAGAAACAGTACATCATCTGAAACTTGTGTGTGCTGTTGAAGGCAGCTTTCTTTTTTTTTTTTTTTTTTTTTTTTTAATGCAATAGTATATTTTGTATGTACAGTAGATGGGTAACCCTGTATGCATAGTTGGTTTCCTCACCAGAAGCGTCCCTCTGATTTTTTTGGCATTTGCTTCCCGTTTACTATTGCATGCAAAGCATGTCGTCTGGTTGGCAGATTCTTCGAAGTTGCAGCATATTTCAGGTGGTTTAGTGGATTCTACAGTTTCACCTGATAGTTGGGATCAGACACTATTGAACAAAGCAAATCACAAGTACTTCTGACATTGAACACATAAGTGTAACTGATCTTAAGGGTTTTGTGCATACCTGGTGTCCATATGGCAAGTAGGTATGGGCATGGATCATCACGCTCCCTTTGGTCTAACTATAATTTATTTTGCAAAGTGAAAGATTAGGAAAGGAATTTGAGTGTGTATAACTATGAAAGTGACTGTATAATTAGCTCACCCCTTGTAAGAGTGGGTGTGAATCTGGAAGTTCATATCTGCAATCAGGAAGAAAATGTAATTAAGGTACATCATACAATTTCTGACTCTGCCTGTTAAAAGTTACTTAGTGAAATTTGGTTTGAAGTGTTAGTGGCTTATTAGTTGATGTCTATGTAACGTAGACAGACACATGTCTCAATGCCTGACGTGGATGCTAGGTGTATGTCGCAGCTATCTCTGTTTACACTATGATATGGCCCCATAGAGATGTAGTGTTATTGAAGTATGAGGTCATGCATGCGTAAAATCTTGAAAACACATCAAGGTTATAGCATTTAACATGTAAATGTTTGAAGAAAGAACGAAAATTATGTTATCGACAAAGTGAATGGAAAAATTTGACACTTGTTTATGTCATACTTTTTTTATGTGTGTTTGTGTTATTGTTAAAAATGACAGATAAAAACAAAAAGGAACCGACTCTCTTCACCGTCATTTAAGCACCAAAATGGTGTTTAAATGATTTTATACCATCAATGGTTTAAAAATATGGGTGATCTGAACCGACAAAGTGATAGATCATAGATTGAAGTGCAACAGACCCAAAAATGGCATTTTGGGGAGATTTAAACCATCCGATCTATGAACTATAATATCAACTGTTGTTTTTAGTTTTAATGGTTGATATAAAAGTTCATCTATTAGATGGCTCAAATCCATTTATCGGCGTGTTTCATTAGGCTGAGACATATTTCAATGATAGATTTCTACTTGGGCAGTTTAGATTGATCATAGATGTGTGCCATATGGGATAGTTACACATCACACTTCAATGGTGTGAGATAAAAAGTCTAATTTGAATTGTAAGATCATTTAAACACCATTCGGTGTTTAAATGTCGGTCAGGAGCCATTATCCCAAACAAGAATGGTGTGTTGTAGTTAAATAGAACAAGTAACATGTTAATATCTTCATAGGTTAATATTTTTGTATAGTTACACTATCAATCAGTACATAAAGCATTTATATAAACCGGGAAAGCAGTAGGTTACTTACACTTGGTGTTCTGTTCGTAACCGGCTCTCATGCTTCAGCTTAGGCATGGGAATTGAAGCAGCTCCTGGAGTTATTGCAACTAAAGCCTTTGACACGTTTTCATCTTGGAGTTCCATATTGTTTTCTTGTATAAAAGTTTTCACATTCTGTGTAAACTCTTCGATGTTGAGTCTAATTGTAGGAATTTCATTGGGGTCCTCAGAGAAAGTGTCCTCAATATCATTTTCCGAGATTTCGATACATTCAGGTTCTGGTGTTGCTGGTTCTTCAATGATAGGTTCACACTTGTTGATTTCAGATCCTGCTTGTGAAAGCAGCTTTGCCTCTGATGAAGGTAGTGACATTGGATTGATAGCCACTCTATGGTCTTGCCCAGCTACAGTAGGAATACTGATATTCACTAAGTTCTTCTCCTCTGGACCTGGCAGCTTTAGCCTTGCACTGAAATTAAGCACAGATGCATTAGCCATATATTTCTGACAAGTTCGCTACTTAAACCATTGCTGTAACTTGCACTTAAGCTTAAGTGTTCAAACATCATTGTATATAGGTTTGAGACTATATATACATGCTTACTTCTAATTTAACATGATAAGAAGTGTTGTCCACAGTTAGTTTGATCCAAATTAAAAGTCGGTAAGTGGGTCATAGGAGCTAATGGGTTTTTATACTTGCATTCTTAACCTCGAAATTGTTGGTATCACATACCTTGTGAACTTAGAATACATGGGACTGGTAATTTAATTTAGAGGTCTGGTAAACAATGATGAAAGATTTGATGACAATTGGATTTAATATCCTAACTAACTGCTCAAATTAGGACAATTTCAATGACTGACAAAGATGTTATGTGTCTGAGAGATCATATTTATTATTGACTTTAACGCTTAAGGCTTCTTATTTTGTTTGGATGTTGCAAATGCAGCTCATGCGATCTCATTCTGCAATCATATTTCATCTTTGATGACCCTCGATTGGAGTTCCTAGAATCACCTGTTTATTATTGTAGCTATAAAACTTGAAAGAAAATCATTAGTTTTTACTTTTTTCTATTATATTTACAAATTTGATAAGTTGACCTAACTGAATGCATATACTTGTATAAAAATAATGCGTTGCTTTCATCCAAGTCTTGAACTCTGCAAGCAGGCATATGCCTCTGCATACTTGGACTTGAAAAAATTGTGAAATAATTTCAAATGTCTTTACTTTTCAAGCATGAAAGAGTAACTAACCTTGCGAATGCACTTGCAAAGTGTTTGCACTCACCTCTCATTGGGCATGCATTACAATTTGGGTTTTTCTTTGTACAGAAAACCTGCACGACCCGAATTCTCTCAGTTTCATTTAGTGCTGGCACTCAATTACTTAATTATTAGTGACAAGAAAAGCAAGCGCTCCAGATATTCTAAGTTAGTATGGGAATGTACCTTCCCAAATGTAATCAGTTGATAATGTAGTTCGTACCTGAGGTAATAAATGATGTTAGACTGCGCTTGACAAAAACGATTTTGTGTTTGAAAACATATCTGAATACCTTGTTATTACTACTCATATATGTTAAATACATGCAGCTTTAAGTAAATGTGATATGAAGGAGGTTTTCAGTGATTACAATGTCCGTTGATCGAGTGTACATAGTCGAGGCCAAAGGTATTTCTGAACGGTCTCCAGCAATGGGTACCTAGGAAGGGAAAAGGGATTACAAATGCAAAGGCAATTTACCATTAAAAATTTTAACACAATTACAAGGAAACAATTTAGCAACATCAATCGGCATAAAAAACTCACTCTTCCAGAAGATGTATATGAAGGGACTCAGGCAGTGGCTGAAGTGGAACCCATCCCAGTCTTACGCATATGCGACCAACGTTTGTGTCAACCTTCAAGGGATAGTGACTGTAAGTTTTATCTTCTTTATATTGTTCATAACTGATCCAAATTTCTCATTTGAAAACAACTTACTGGGAAAGCAAGTTGATGCAGCGTTAAAAGTCGCACACATTCCACACTTTTCAATCCTAATCCCTTTATGCTTAACAGATAATCCCTGCAAGAAGTAAAATAATTGAGATCGTAAACTTATTTACAAGGAATGCTTAAAATATTCGATTGAGGTCAATAGAGCAACCATTGGGCATCCTCAGAATATTACTGTTCACCTATTTAGCTGATCCAGTAAAATTGGCATGGCCTACTGATGGCTCGTTAAGATGCTAGGATAATTGATTAATGTATTCACTAACATATTATTTATTATGAAGCAAATTAAATATTGACATGGTTTGAGGCCTACTTTGCTTTGTCGGGGGGAATGTCCCGTAACCATTCAAGATCGATGCTTCCATGTTCTCTAACCAGTCGATTAAGAAAGTCCTGTAGAAATGTATCAAATGATGATTAGTCATTCTAGCATACTTGTATGAATGATATTGTTCTGTAAGATCGGGCAAAAAGCAAATATGTTTTGAGTTTGAAATAATATGTAATGTGCTAATAACCATTCAACTTGATATGACATCCTTTTTGGAACATTCTTAGCCTGCTACCAAAATGGTATGAAAGCGTTGTCTGTTACTGGTTGCCGCTAAAGGATTGAGAGAGTCATCCTAACAGCGTAAAATTTTCTTATAATATATGGACTGTTGCATACTAGTTTTTTGGATGCATGTGTGTTTATGAATATTCATGCTAATGCATGTGATAACGAATACATGTATAATAATACTTTCAATTCTAACGACAACTCATATTTTGAATCAAGTATCAACCTGAGTGAAATTGAATCTGATAATTATGATTTTATGAGTCACAGAAAGTAATCATTTTTCCTATCTTCTGACTGAGTAACTTTACATCCATATTTTTTGGGTGATCTAGAATCAGCTTGCATCCCCTACTTCATTATGCAGCATGTCTACACCGAAAGTTCATTTGATTAACTTTATTTGAATCGTAGATTAAAATGTTAGGTCATTGGTATAAGACAAAATTTTTTATCCATGTTTTGGTATTGACAATTTTGATTGGTCATTGAAATGGAGCACCATAGTTTACCTTGATTCGCTTGCTGAGGATGTGGTTCATTCCTCGTTCGATGATGGAATCAGCAATATCACGAACATCTGCACATCTTACTGCTTCCCAATCTACTGAGTCCATTGTGTCCTTGCTTCTTTCTCTTGTTGCAGCATTGAGACAGGCCTGCTTTCTTAAGCTGTCCCAGTCAAAATCCTTCTTCTTGCCTGCTTCACCCATCCCCTTCTTATCTTTCATTATATTGCTAGTTGCTTTGATGGATGTGGTTTCAAAACAAGAAACTCTCTCTCTTGAATTTGATTTGCGCACCTTTCTCTTTGTGGATTTGTGTTTATCCACTCCCTGTGTGCATTCCACAAAGTCTGAAATCTCTCCTGAGTAGTTGGGAAAATGCTGACGTGACCTCTGCATTCTATTAGCTCGCCCTTGAGCTAATGCTTCAACAAGGTTTCTAGGTTCTGCCACTTCCCTGTTTTGGGACCGGAAATCTGCTTCACTTATTTTTTCCTGGTAGTTGACTGCATGCTCAACTTGCAACTCTGTGCATGCAGCAGAATCTTCATTTTCTATTGGGTTCTTGTTCCACTCCCTAACTAGATGGTTATGAAAAGCTTCTGGTCCTGAGCATGGTGGATTCTTGCTTCTGCTCGTACATGAATCTACGGCAAGTGCAGTTTTAGCACTTGATAATGAGTTCTGCTTTATTTTACCTTTACTTGAAGTTTGTGTTCTTGGGTAAACTCTGCTGCTCATACAGTAAACATCTTCTGTATCTGTAATTTCAGACGCAGTTGAAGGTAAAGAAGCTTTGGTTCCATCTCCAAGAACCTTAACACACTCCAATTCTCTGTCCCTTGATATTGGGGTTGTAAATTTGAAACTAGTGGAAGGTTTACCTTCCACATCTTTAGATTCATTTTGGAGATTGTGAATTTGAGAATCTGAAGGGAAGATGGATGGCTCTGATCCCTTGTGGCTGTCTAATTCATTAAAGTTTGACTTTCTCTTTTCGATCTTTGTATTTTCGAATTGGGTAGACTTCGGATTCTTTTCAGGCAGTATGCTTCCATTTTCTTGGGTGTAAAATTCCTCTAACACACTAGTTCCTTTCATCTGTAAGAGCTCCGTAAATGAGGTAGAACCACTAAAACCATTGGGTTTATATCCTGTTATCATTTTCTCACATTTAGGATTCAGTTCAGGAGATATGCTCTCATTTTCATTAATGTAAAATTCCTCTAACAAGGTAGTTCGATTCATCTGTAAAAGCTCCATAAACGAGGTAGAACCATTAAAACCATTGGGTTTATATCCTGCTATCATATCCTCAACTTCAGAGTTAGACTCTGAACTTGATCCAATTTGAGAAGCCATGTGAACAGTAGAATGTACCGAGTTCTGAGAAGAAACAACAGAGTTTTGAGAAGAAATTACATCTTCAAGAGCTCTCCTATCCTCAGCTTCTGCCAAACTTACACTTTCTATCACTGGGATTGTGGTCCTGGTTCTGTTCTCAGGCGATTGTTGATACATATCTAGCCCACTTTCAAAGATTACTAAATGCTCATCTTTCACGTAGTCTATTGTGTTCCCTTCTCTAATGCTTCTAAATGATTCATTTCCGTTTGTTTCTTCTGTGTGTTCAGCTTCATGGAGTATCATAGAGCCTTGGTCACGTACTTGGCTTGGGATTTTGCTTTGCCATTGGATGGTATGATCCAAGTCTATGGTGGGAACATCTTGTTCTTTTGCAGATATGCTGGTCTCTTCTAGTTCCGATGCTCCACTGTTGCTTGTTGACCAAAGAGGAAACCGTGCAGTGAGGGACATGAACGCAGAGCTGCAAAAACATAAAAAATGAGGGCTGGAGCTTGAATGGTCTATATATCTATATGATAATGGAGTTTGTGTCATCAAAGCAATGAGCTCTTGGGTGCCTAAGAGAACACTTTCATCCCCAAAAAAATTAACTGGTCACACATTGGAGGGTTATGCTTTATTTTGTGATTTAGTAATGAAAAGGCTTAAATATTTCAAAAATGCCCTTATAACCTTACAATAAAATTGTGCCGAAGTACTCAAATGCACCTCTATATTAAATGAATACCATCCCATAGTTGCATGAAGTGAGTAGGAGTGGAAGTGGATTTGAGTGCGGAGGTTTGGAATGATGTTTACAAAATTTTGCTCAAATTTGGAACCCTAGGTTGCATCCATATAAAGTGATTAACTGGCGGGTGACACCAAGATCGAGAGCATTGAATTTGGGCCGCAACAAAAAATTTAACTTCAGAAAGGCTTAAAGGAGAACACAAAGGTGTGCACAGTCGATCGATTGATCCCAGACTTCGATCGATCAATTGTGGCTAGTGAGAGTTTAAATTTTGGTGAAGTTTTGTTCTCAATCGATCGATCGAGTGTAATTCTCGATCGATCGAATGTGAACAAAGACCTACCGATATATATATATATATATATATATATATATATATATATATATATATATATATACTCAATCGATTGACCCCTTTTTTTTTTTTGATCAGTAATGTATAATATATTGAAAATCAGCAAGATGCTGGAAAGGATAGTACATCGACATACCCATCAAAAACAGAAAAAAATAGGAAAGACCGATAAGCCATCCTCATATACAGGTTTAACCCGAGTCCCACCTATACAATTCCTCACCCAGAACCCGCTCACCTCTAGAAGCCCAAAGCCACACTAGGTCTCTGATAACCTTTAAGATCATCCCCACCAGACGTGTCTTTTTCTCAAAGATCTGAAGGTTGTGTTCGCGCCATAAATTCCAAAAGATGACGTACAAGGCCGTCCTCCAGTACATATCCTGCTGCCCTTCCAAACTAACTAACTCCCACATCAGAAATTGAGTGTATACTGATGCCGGCATAACCTAAACCATCTCGAAAGACTGGACGACCACGTTCCAAACATGGTGTGCCATCTCACAGTGAAGCAACAGGTGAGCAGCAAACTCCTCACTATTCGTGCACATGACGCACCAATTAGGAAGGGTCTTCCCTCGCCGAATAATCTGATCCACCGTTAGGATTTTTTTCTTTGAACGTCGTCCACGCAAAGACTTTAATTTTTGAAGGTATGTTAGCCTTCCAAAAAGTTGCGCCGTGCCAGTTGATCAACGGTAGTCGAGTGAGCATCTTGCAATATGATTTGACTTTGAAACAACCATCTTTGCTTGGGAACCAAATGCGCTGGTCATGTCCTTGAGGGAGTTTATGCATCTAATACTGTCTATGCAGCAGATGTGAGAACGAATTCATCTCAGATTCATTCAGCATACGCCTGGTGGTGACATCCCAGGTCCTCCCAATCAGATTTTCCGACGCATACTCCGCCACCATTCCTGTAGGATTCGTAGAAATGGCGAAGATATCCGGGTAGTATGATTTAAACAGGTAATCGTCCACCCACGGATCTTCCCAGAACCTAATCCTGGTGCCACAACCCCATCTAAAGTGCACACCTCTGGCGAAAAGAGGCCAGGTATGACAGATGTTTTTCCACCATGCAGATGTGTCCCTTCGCGGTTCAGTTTGTATAGCCCAATTTCCCTCCGAGTATCCATACTTCTCAATCAACTCCTCATGCCAAATGCTGTCCCATTCTTCCCTTGTTCCCGTTCACCAGAACCATTTGCCAAGGAGAGCAATGTTGGTCCATTTCAGATTACGGATACCCAGGCCCCCACAGGTGACCGACAGCTGGCAAGTATCCCAGTTAATCAGGTGATACCACTTATCCTGTCCAGATCCGTCCCACAAGAAATTCGTTGTATCTGCTCCAACCGATTGATGACAACTATCGGACACTTGAACGTAGACATGTAGAACGTAGGCAACGCTGCGAGAACCGATTTAATAAGGACCAGCCACCCACCACTGCTAAGTAACTTGCCTTTCCACGAAGCCAGCCGCTGCTCAAATCTTTGAACAACTGGATCCCAGTCCCTCTCAGCCGGAAGTCTCAAACCGAGTGGCAACCCGAGGTATTTGATTGGTAACTTCTCAGTACCGCAATTCACTACTTGAGCTATCTCATTCAATAGCAGATCATTAGTCCTAATTCCCGTTATACTAGATTTGGCAAGATTTATCCGTTGTTCAGATACTGCCTCATAAATCGTTAGTATCTCAAATAACGCTTTGAACTCCGCGACATCAACTTTCCCAAAATTAAAGTGTCATCAGCCTATTGGAGGTGGGAGATGCACCGATCATTGGTCCCCCGAATTCCTATAACCAGATTTAACTCTCCCCCGCCTGATCAGCCCAGCTAGAGCTTTACCAACAATGCTGAATAAGAAAGGGGAAAGGGGATCTCCCTGCCGAATCCCTCTCGAACACTTGAAGTACCTATCTGGCGTACTATTAATCAAAACAGAGAATCAAGCCGACGAATAGCACCCCTTTAACCATTTCCTCCAAATTGCGCCGAAACCCATTCTCCCAAGCATATAGTCGATGCATTCCCAACTTACCCGATCGTATGCTTTTTCCATATCGACCTTCCGAAGCACCGCCGGCCGACGGTCACGATGAGCCGAATGTATAGTCTCCTGGGCCACCACCACCAGATCCATTAACTGTCTTCCCTTAATAAAAGCTCCCTGATTATTGGAAATGATCTTCCTCAAAACCAGTTGGATTCTATTTGCAAGCACTTTGGAAATTATCTTGTATAAACAGTTTATAAGACAAATCGGGCGGAAATCGGCGATGTCGTCGGCTCCATCCTTTTTGGGGATAAGTGTGATGAATGTGGAATTGAGGCTTCGCCCTATGAAACCTGAATTGTGGAACTCATGCAGCACTTCCATAATATCCACTTTTAGTGACATCCAAAATTTTTGGAAGAATTCCATCGTAAATCTGTCGGGGCCCGGCGCCTTGTTCTTTCCACTAAACTTGATCACTCGCCAATCCTCCTCTTCCGTAAATTGCAATTCCAAACCGGTCCTCTCATCCTCGGAGATGGACCGAAATTGGATCCCGTCCAATCCAGGTTGGCGCGGTCTTTCATCTGAATACAGCCTTTTGTAGAACCCAACGATGTGCTCCTTGATCTGCTCTTCCTCCAAGTAGGACACCCCATCAGCCACGATTCTCCCCAAATACTTCGATTTGTTACGCGCGTTGGAAATCACATGGAAATATTTGGTGTGGGAATCACCCTCCTTTAGCACTTCACTTTAGATTTTTGTTTCCAGTGAGTCTCCTCCGCCATACACATTTTGTTGAATTCCTACTTAACCCTATATCTTTCCTCTCTCTCTCTCTCTCTTTCCTTCCTCCAGCCTTCTTGTTTCTTCCAAATTATCAATTTCTTTAAGCCTCAACAACAGCTTCTCTTTGTTGACTTGGATCTGACCGAACACCTCTTTGTTCCAAGCCTTTATTCTTTCCTTTTTGTGTTGCAGTTTTGATATGAACCTGAAGGCAGTTGTCCCAGCTGGCGTCGTTTCATTCCACCAAGTGGGGACCAATGCCCGAAAATTGTCATCTAAAAGCCACATATTCTCAAATCTGAAGGGAGACGGCCCTCGAGCCCTCGAGTCGCATGATAGCAGAATTGGCCTGTGATCGTAGATGGCCCGTGCGAAACCATCTACCCTTGCCCCTGGAAAATTATCCAGCCATTCCATAGTACAAAGAAATCTGTTGAGTCGGCTTAGAGAAGGATTATCCTGTAGATTCGACCAAGTGTATCTCGCTCCGGAAAGCGGGAGATCGAACAGCGCCCAATCAGCAATGAAGGTGTTCAAGTCACGCATGACCGCAATGTCCGGCGGTCCACCTTGCTTCTCGTGTTCCCCTCTGATGGCATTGAAGTCGTCCCCAAGACAGAACATGAGTTCCCATCTGGCGGCAATAGCTGCGAGCTCAAACCAGAACTCACCCCTCTCTCTATCAACTGATGGCCCGTAAATACCAGCGAACATCCATGTCTTTCCTATGGCTTTAGTGTGAAGAACGACTGCAGCTGTGTAAACTCCCACTTCCTCATCCATTTTGTCGAATAAGGTCGAGTTCCAAGCCACCAGTATGTCCCCCGATGCTCCCACAGAGTCCACGTCGATCCAGTCCCATCGAATACCACCGAGCGTGGAAGCAACTTTCCACCTATCACAGGTGCCCCATTTCCTTTCATGTAAGGTGATAACTTTTGGTTTCAAAGCGGTAATCACTTGTTTGACCCCCGCCTGCTTCCGCTAAGCGCTAATACCCCGCACATTCTAAGATAGAATCTTCATAATAACTAGAAACAGAGCCCGCCCATGTCTAAGAGGCAGGGGATTAGGGCCCAGTTATTATGAAGATAGAATCTTCATAATAACTCGATCGATTGACCTTACAAGCGATCGATCGAATTTTCACGAAAGTGGACTCTGCCAAAATTCGGAAATGGGTTTTTGAGGGCAAACTTGTCTTTGGTTTGAGTTTATTTGCTTTAGGATTTTCTTTTGTGAGGCCTCATATATAAGGTCTCTAAATAAACAATGTAATTAGTTTTTGAATTAATGAAAAAGAGCTTATGCCTTCTGCTTGAGATGAGCAACTACGAAGAGTGAATCTTTTTCCCAGGAAGGGTTTGGTGTGAAGCCAAGGGTGCGAAGCTCACGATCTATTATCTTCTATCTCTTTCGATTTATCTATTCTCTGCTTTTATTTTATTTCCATAAACCCTAAATTCAGCCATTACTCTTTCAAATACCCAGAAATCATAAACCCAAGCTTTCATCTGAGCCGTTGAATCGACCCGATTCAACAGCCCCAGATCTCACCTGAGCCATTAACCATTCTGCATCAAAACACCTTGAGAAAACTAGCGATCTCATCTTGATCGAAGAGCGGCGCCCTAATCTGGAAGCAGCTAGAGTTTTATCTCTAGGATTTTCCTTCGGTGAGGCTAATAGATCTAGTGCAACGGACTGGACCCTACCCAAACCAACGCGATCATCCAGGCGGGAAACTATGAACCTTAAAGGTATCGCGTTTATGTATTGATGTTTGCTTGATTAATTTAGTTTAATTTCGGCAAATACTCATTCATTATCATTCACGTAGTTTAAGGGGCATCGTCCCGTGTCAGTTTTGGTATCAAAGGTTAGGTTCTAGGTTAGGGCATTTTAGCATGGCATCTTAATTTTATTGCATTTTATTTCAGTTTTTAATTGTTCACGTCTAGTATTTGACAAAAGTCCTTACTTATTTTGATACCAATAGGTCATTTCAATGTCATTTGTGTCTTCATTTGCATGCTCATCTTGTGTTTGTTAAAATTCTTCAATTATAGTATTGTGTCTGAGTTGTGTTTATGTCGAACATCATGTATGAGTCACTTACACATCACCATGAATTCCCTACCCGTGATGAAAGGGTACTAGCCGAACGAGGAAATCACTACACTCCAAATTCTTAGCAAAGTCCCAAAAGTTGTGATGGGACTACAGTTAGGGGATATCCTCATCATCGTGAACTTGAGTACGACCTTGTCCAGAAGTTTCTAAAATCTATTTGGGATGAGGTTTCAAATTTTGAGGGTACGACGAATCCTAAAACCTTCGTGGAGTGGTTTTCTAGTGTAGAGGAGTATTTTGATTAGTATGATGTACCAGATAAATACAAAATTAAGCTAGTGACAACCAAGTTTGAGGGTAATGCCTAAATTTTTTGGATTCATATAGAACTTCGTATTGAATTTCTTTCAACTCATCTCCACATGGGTGGATATGAAGGTGAGGCTTATTGAAAAGTATGTTTCTTTAACACAACGTCACCTTCTACGGAGTTTGAGAACCAAGACAAATAAGTGTCCTGATTGCTTTTAAGTGTCAAGGGTCCAGACACTTTGCTTAACAATGCCTCACGAAGTTTCCCGCTCAAAATGTATTGACTAAAAGTGAAAGTTCTAGAAGCCGAAAAATATGAAAGTTGAAGAAGTTGTATATGACCCTCGTACCATGATGAGTGAAGAGATGGAAGAAGCTGACGAAAGTATAGTTTGTGTTGAAAAGACTTCTATTTTCCTTGTGAATAGTGATGTTGAGTAGCCCACACGTGAGTCCATCGAACTGGATACACAACAACCATTAGTGTCAATTGAATCAAGAACCCTAAAACCTTTGGTTTTGGTGCACAAGTTAATCGAGCCGATTGTACACGAGCCATTAGTCTCCCTTGATTCGATCACACATGAGTCGATAGTGCCACAGAGTCGGTTGTGCCTAAGTCGTTAATGTTAGTAAAGTCTAGAGCACTTGAGTCGATTGCATGTGAGTCGTTAGCGTCGCATGCACATGAGAGTATCGAGTCTATAGATACACATCATAGTCTCGAGTTGCATACCGCTTCACATTCCAAGTCTTATCATGAGTCAAGTTTTGAGTTTCATTCCGCATTGCATGCCGAAATTACACTTAAAATTAATTTGTGCAATGAAACTCTCAAAGCATCGATGCATTTACCTAAGACTTTTATGAACTTCCAATTAAATGATCATGTGATTGTTCGGATTGGATCTGAATGATTCCCATCAGGAGTCGCAAAGAACCTCCAGGCCCGCGGCGCTTAACTTTCTAGAATTGTGGCAAGGAGTGGTCATAATGCTTACGTTCTTGAGTTTCTTTCGGATACTGGGATTAGCTCAACGTTCAATGTGGAGGATCTAGTTCCTTCTATGGGCTCAACCCCACCTCCTTGCCATCCTTTCCAAACGTCCGCTATTAACAATCCCAACCCAACTTTGCAGCCGATACCCCTTTCCTCCCCAACCAGGCAAAGAAAAGAGGTAATTGAGAAAATTTTAGATGATCTTGTGGCATTCACCTACAGTAGAGAGTTTCTAGTTTATGAGATGAAGAGGGTTGGTGAGTTGACTACCGTGAGTGCATGGGCCAATCGTGAGAGTTTGTCGCTTGAGTTCCTACATTTCCGACCGATATCACGATCACACTTCATCGGGGATAAAGACTGAGGTATGAGAGAGTTGATGAGAAGCTTCAAAAATATTTGGTAGAGTGGGTTGGCGAGCCAAGTTATTTGATTCGTCGAGGAGAGGCTTACTGTGTGCGCTTTGATGCAATCGACCGAGATGATGATCAAACGTTACTAGGTGCCGAGATTATTTGGGCTAGTTACAAAGGGTTCCACCGTTCGAATCCCAAAACACTTGATCAGTACTACATGTATGTTTCATCGGTGATGAAACATTTTGGGTCTGAGAGAATAACGGGGGACGCCAAGATCGAGAGTGAATTTAGGCCACAACAGAATTTTTAGCTTCAGAAAGGCCTAAAGGAGAACACACAAGTGTGCACAGTTGATCAATCAATCCCAGGATTCAATTGATCGTGGCCAGTGAGAGTTTAAATTTTGGTGATTCTTAGTTGATCGATCGAGCGTAATTCTCGATCGATCGAATGTGAACCAAAACCTTCGGCGATTTATATATAAATAAATCACTCAATCAAGCCTAATTTTTGATCGATCGATTTGAAACCCGAGACTTATATATAGTTATATATATACTCGATTGATTGACCTTAGAATCGATCGATCGAATTTTTGCGAAAGTGGACTCCGCCAAAATTTGGAAATGGGTTTTTGAGGGCAAACTTGTGTTTTGTTTGAGTTTCTTTGCTTTAGGGTTTTCTTTTGTGAGGCCTCCTATAGAAGGTCTCTAAATAAACAATGTAATTAGTTTTGAATTAATGAAAAAGAGCTTATGCCTTCTGCTTGAGATGAGCAACTACAAAGAGTGAATCATTTTCCCAAGAAGAGTTTGGTGTGAAGCCAAGGGTGCGAAGCCCACGATCTATTATCTTCTATCTCTTTTGATTTATCTATTCTCTGCTTTTATTTTGTTCCCATAAATCCTAAATTCAGTCATTACTCTTTCAAATACCCAGAAATCATAAACCCAAGCTTTCATCTGAGCCGTTGAATCTACCCGATTCAACCACCCCAAATATCACCTGAGCCATTAACCATTCCGCACCAAAGCACTTTGAAAAAACCAGCGATCCCATTTTGATCGAAGAGCGATGCCCTACTTTGGAAGCGGCTAGAGTTCTATCTCTAGGATCTTCCTTCCGCGAGGCTAACAGTTCTAGCGCAACAGACTGCACCCTACCCAAACCAACACTATCATCCATGCGGAAAACTATGAACCTTAAGGTATCGCGATTATGTATTGATTTTTGCTTGATTAATTTAATTTAATTTCGGCAAATACTCATTCATTATGATTCACGTAGTTTAAGGATCATCGTCCCGCATCATTAACCATAAAATATTATTTATATTCAATAAAATGTAAACAGAAATTTAATTAATGACTATTCTAAAAAGCAAGAATAAGTCAGCTATCGCCGATCCCAAGCCCGCATAAGAAAGGAATGTTGGCATCAGGTTGACAGCCGACTAGAAAAACCTTGTTAATTCTCTATGGCGAGACCTACAATTATGCACAAAGGCCTTACAGTCGAGTCGTTTCAAAATTAGCAGAACTGAGACGGAATATATGGAGTAAAAATTTAGTGGACATGATAGGCTGGAGGATTTAGTTCAAATAGAAAAAATCTAGTGCCACATTGTCATCAATTTCACTATTTAGGCTCCACTTTGCAATCACATGGTGGATTTTGAAGAGGACGTCTCTAATAAGATTAATGCGAGCTGGATGAAATGGAGACAATCAAGTGTGTGTTGTGCAATCCAAGAATTCCACTTTGATTGAAGGGACATTTTTATATGACAGCGGTAAGACCTGCCATACGTATGGTGCGAAATGTTGGGCTACAAGGAAGAGAAGAAGATTGAGTACATGAGGCTGAGATGTGTATTGCTAAGATGGATTTGGGGAGAAACATGAAAGGACAAAATTAGGAATGAGTACTACACAAGAAAAATTTGAGTATAGCACCTATATAGTAAACAAATTTGGAATGTTGCCTGAGGTGTTTTGGACATGTCTATTGAAGGCCAGAAGTAGACCCTATTCGGATGGTTGAGATGCTACAAGCACATGGAAGTATGAGAAGACTACGGATAGAAAAGTCCTGGAGGGAAGTAGTGAGAAGGGGCATGAAAGATTGCGATATTATGGAGAGCTTAGCGTTGATAAGAAAGGAGTGGAGAAATAGGAATCGCCAAGCTAAACCCAAATAGATGGTATAAGGCTATGATGGTGGTGATGATGATGATTTATAAAAAGTAAGAATAGCTAGATGGAAATAACAAAATCCACCAATAGTGCAGAAATGATTCGAGATAGAAGTAAATTTTGATGGAATCGTGGCAGCAGTAAGTTGGTTGTAGAAGTGATGTTAGGAAGCTGGAGGAGGATCAAGATTCTAGAGCGGGGATGACACCTCGTTATAAGAGTAGTGTGTGTGCAGCGGCTTCGAAGCTGGGGTGGAAGCAAAATTTTAGAGTGAGTAACACCTTGTAGAAAATTCCTGCCACGAGGTATCAACCAGCCAACTGTTTCCCTTTCTCACCCTTAATGGTACAGCGGCCAATGCTATTTATAAAGAACCAAGTGCGGCAGAGATAGGCCTAGTATTCAGATTTGTACACGTGACATCTGTAACATGCACTTATAAGTTGTAATCATTGAATTAGATAGCGCACGTAAGAATTCACTTTATTAGCTTTTGGTTGCTTAAAAATCACACTTAATTGATGATCCTAGCCATCCAAGCTTGTACTTGATGCTACCCATGTTTTATTTGACCATTATAGTGTGTACGGTCGGTATGGATCATTTGGTTTATGTAATTTTTGAGATGCATGCTATCTTTTGGATGGTTTGCTATGCATATTCTATAGATTGTGCCACAGAGAATGTGAGAGAGAGAGAGAGAGAGAGACCTGGAAGAATGGTCAGAGACATTCTGTGTAAGAAAGACACCAACCACGGAGTCCACAACAGATCCTTTCCACTGGGAGAAACGCCTATTACCTGTTAAGATATCACATTCCTTTTAATAACAAAAAAATTACACAAGTAAGCAATTGCATATGCATGTTGAAAAGAGACTCAGGTACATGCTTATCAAATGTTGCATGTTGTATTTAATCATTCAAGAACAATTTTATTTAAAAGGAGGTCAAACTTTGTTGCATTATTTGCATGAGTGTTCATAATTCTGTAATTATTTGATCACATAACTTAGAATAGGGACGAGATAAAAGCCTCACTGTTCCACTTTTTGGCTAATCCAAGCCGTTCCCAAGCCGTTCAAGTGGCTGAAGATCATATGAGCATCACTCAGGGCAGAAAGCATGTCCATAAGATAATTCTAGCCATTCAATCTAAGCACTTTAATATTGGCTGTTGTTCATATCTTACATAGGGTCCATATTGAAATGCTTGGAGTGGGTGATGTGGATCCCCTGACGGGATATTTTTTGGGCTGAATGAAGTTCACATGATTTTTTGTTTTATAGATAAGTTGGACTCGAACCTGTGACCTTGAGGTTGCTATATTGTCAACCTTCCATTGTGGGCCCAAGCCCTAAGTTCACATGATAGTGTTTCGAACAAATTAGACTGATAAAATTTTTTTGGTCACATGGCTTAAAAGCAGTGTTACCTTGGCACTTCTAGTTTTGGGATTTTTGTCGTGCCGACACTTGGTGGCACTTGGCACCCGGGCCGGCACTCGGACACTCCTCAAACAGCATGAAACTTCTAGACATATATGGAAAACTCCATATTACTATTAAAATCCTCATCGTTTTAGCAACGATAATATGAACTTTGTTTCAAAGAAAAATGTGTAAATTTTAGTAACTACTAAAACAAAGGTTTGGGTCGTTGAAAATAATTTTATACTATAATATAATTTTATTTAGGTTCACAACATATACCATGAATCTTTTCGTTACATATCTAAATTGGTTCTCGGATATTTCCCTTCAATTTTTCTCTACATATGTTATATTTATTTATTGTACTTTTTTTATGGCCGTGCCGCCGTATTCGAATTTTTAGAAATTGGCATGACAAACATCTATTGGCACCTGTACACTTTGCACCCGTGTCACGTGTCCATGTAACGCTGCTTAAAAGTAGGATTGTGTTGTCTCTACCTAATGGGGTGCCAATTTCTTCGGGCGTGCTGAAGTATACTTGTATAAATACAAATATGATTTGGACATAGAAAAAATGAAACTTAATGTCTAGCATGACATATCTGCTGAAATTTTTCCATAACTGAGATATTGATATACCAAGGATTCTCGGTCTTTGCCAATACCGATTCTTATAATTATGGGTATCAGGGATATAAGCTTTTTAATGGCAATATGAATACATGATAGTAAAAAGTATCTCTTGGTTGCTCTGAGACATATATCCCATAATGTCTCGTTCTCCTCCGGTATTTTGATCTATGGTAATACATTTTGTTCTAATGCAGGTCTGAAACCGTGAAACTTTGGCATCTGACATGTCTGTATGGTTTTCTGGTAATAGAAAGATATAATGAATTAGCTACACATACAGTTGTTCATAAATTCATAGAATATTTAAAAAAGACATCTGGATTCTGGACTAGTTCAATGTCCAAGAAACTGATGCAGGGCGTATTGGAGGGGCAGAAGGGCTATTTGCTGCTGTTTATTGGTTGAAATCTTGCAAAATAGAGACTTGATACTTGTTTAAATAGGGTGAAAATGAGGGCCAAATGAGTAGTGGTCACTGGAAAGTATGGGGCCCTAAATTTGGGCTGATGGGACCAACGTGATCACAATAATTGAGCACGTGAGGATGTGAATCAGTTCTCTCAGTAACTGAGGTCACTTGATGGCTTAAGTAATCAAGTAAATTGCAGATTATCAAGAGCTAATTCTCGGTAATCTCTAAGTTCATTATTTTTAATTTTCTTTCCTTTTTTATTAGTAAGGTCCTAAAAGTTAGAGATTAGGTCTAGGGAATATTTCCATTTTAGATATTTAGAGTTCTGATCGGTGTTACCTAGGTACTTCTACTTTTGCGATTTTTGTTGTGCCGTGCGACACTTGGTGGCACTTGAACACTCATCAACACAGCTCGATACTAGTAGACATGTATAAAAATACCACATAATACCATCAAAATGTCCTCGTTTGGACACAATAAAATGAACCGTTTTACAAAAAGAAAAATTGAGTAAAGTTTAGTAACTTAAAAAATAAAAATCTTAGGTCCTTGAAAATGATTTGTATGATATAGAACACTTTTAGATTCATGACGTACAATTTGTGTCTTTTCGCTACATACCACAATTGGCTCTCTAAGATTTCCCTTCAATTTTCTTCTATATACGTTATATATATATATATTTCATTTTATTTTTCTTAAGGCCATGCCTCCGTATTGGAATCTTTAGAAATTGACGTGCCAAATATCTGACACCTCAACACGTGGCACGGGCCTCGACCCTTGGCACCCATGCCACATCTCTAGGTAACACTGGTTCTGATCTCATTAGAAGTCTATTATTAGAAAATTGGAGTTTATTCTTTTTACATATGTGGATTGTGGACTGGTCAAAAGTTTGTCTTACTGTGGATCTTTTTAATTAAGAAAAGACGGGATTTAGAAAAGAAGGGGGTCGAAACCTCTGTTTTTCTATGTTTGATCTCGAAATCTTTGAGTCTCTGTTGTTGCTTTGATGTAATGTCTTCTCAGACTTGATGATTGCTGTTATTACTGCTAGTATTATAGTCTTTTTGGACTTAGTCGTTGCTGCTGTGGCTGAGATTTATTTTTGAGAAGCGACGAGAACCCCAGATTGGAGGTTTGGGAGAATTTGTGATTTTTGAGTTTCATTTCAGTATTTTTGTGTGACTTTTTAGTCCATTAATTTTCTTGGATCCCAAAACATATTTACTACTGTAGATTCTATATTATAGACTTTACGGTCTATAGACCTGCTGTTGGTCTGAGGTTATTAATCTGTGATTTGAGGACTCTTATGGCTACTACTTAGTTTATATATTGCTACTGTAAAAAGATGTGGCCTTTTTTTTACTTGTTAAATTACTCATCTATATAGCAGTAGATATTTTGGAGATTGCAGTGATCTCATGAGGTATTGGGCTGTGTTTTCACACAGATTTCCAACATGCGATTGTTATCGCTGATGTAAATGGTGTTTTTATGTAGTCATCAAGACTCAAGGGTAGATTTTTATCTGTCTGATTTCTATTGTTCTTCGTAGATTTTCCTGCATCATATCAATTTTATATTTGTTTTGACGTGCGGGTTTGCGTTAGAATTTAGAAACCATATTAGTAATCTGGAAATAACTAAAATGGCACTTTCCTCATGGGTGTGTGTGGACGTGTCTGATGTGTGATTGATGAAAAAAGTGCAATATTTGTTATATAGGTTACGGTTTCTATTTTCAGGAAGATTAATGAATGATGTTTTCTTACAAAGCTAGCAGTGCCTGCGACGTTTTGCATAGGGATACTTCATACTTGAATAAGCGTTGTACATTGTTCTTCCTTTTATCATGTTGTTCCTATATTAGTGCACTATGCTTCATTCCAGTGCTTTGTTAGGCCGAATGAGTTTGTCTGTTTTATCTTCTTTCCTGCAGGAGACCTATGGAAAAATTAATATCGAATGATGGTTCCTAGGAATAGCTGTGAAAAATACTAGCATTTTACAGTTACGACTTGGAATTGATCACAAGGTCTTGAGGCTACCTCTGTGCACCAACCTTAGGGGGAGTATTGTGATGTTTTGTTATATTATGGTGTGTAATATGTAATATTGGGGGTGTGAGTTGTACGGGTATTATGGACTTTTGTTGCTATTATGGTGTGTAATATGTATCCTAGATCCTAACTCTAGTTGTAATTATAAATTTATAATTGTATTAAACTCTTCTATCTGAACAAAAAATATTTGATGGTGAGGAACCTGACCTCTAGTGGAAGCAAAGTGACAAAATGCGGGTACAGGTTTAATACGATGAGTGAGAAAGTCAGCAAAAAATGGGAAAAAAAATCGAAAGTTGAAAAGTTGTGAAATACGGAAAACAGAAAAAGTGAGATATATTAAAATTTTAGTAAACCGTTTTAAAACAGCTTCTTTTTAAATACAGGGAAAAGCGTTGAATATGCAAAAAACTCATTTATTATCCATATATGTATTTTATTAAAAAATACAAGTATTATACGTGTTTAGTACGTTGTGGCAAAAAAATGTGTATTAAAAAAAAACCGTATTTTGTCACAATGATTGGAAGGCAGTCTCTTACAATTCCAAATTTTAACAACACCCCCCCCCCCCCCCCCCCCCGCGCACGCACCCGCCTAAGAAAAAAGTTAAGCAAGCAACATCTTATATATATTCGCAAAATTATATTGGAAAAATATTTATAGTACTGTTTTTGGTACCTTGTAGAAGGTGCATGCGGGCAATGAATGAGTTTGCTCGTCCCCGAAAAATTTGCCTTTCTTCTTCCCATCGCTTTTCTCTCTCTTTATCAATTCCTTTGACCGCATCGCTAGCTTCATTCCCCATCAGAAGATTCCACACTCTGACTGTCTCAGAATCCAGATCAACTTTGGGACTTGGATGACTTTTTTTTCTTGGATCCTGATAAGGAACCAATTTGTTATCTCTGCCATATGGAACAATCGCTGTTTGTGCTTGAGCTTGGATACTCGTGTTCCCTCCACTTATGCTTAGACCTTGTATTCTTTGAGCAATCGCATTTATGAGGACCGTGTATGGTATTGGTTCTTGTGACCGCGACCCTGCATCAAATTTATTACATTTTTGTTAGTACTCTAATATTTGTGAATGAATTCATTGGAAGAAAATGAGTTTCTTCCTGGCTTAATCAGTAGTTTCTTTACGACTGAAGTACCTCTTAAGTCTAGAAAAGATTGGCGATCATATGTGGCAGCGTTACGTTCTTGGAGGCACGCTTGATTTGTGTTAATTCGGGACATGGTATCAACAAGATGAACTGGCCCTTTCACTGGGTGCTTGTTTGTTTTCATTTTTGGTTGCATGTCTGTCCATAGTACTTCTATGCTGCCTTGAGCTCCTTGATGAATTACACTTCTTTGTCTTCTTTGATCTTTTGCAGCCTGCTTGGGAGGGGTCTGCGCCGATTGATTATACTGTACGGCTGAAAAGGAGGATAATTCAGGTCCTCGAATAGATATATTCGATTTTTCAATTAGTTCTCTTTCTATATGGCCAAAGGACAACATACGAGTAGGAGCATGCTGTCTTCTAGTGGTGCCCCCTTGTGCATGGGTAGATGAAAATATTTTTCCCAGCTCAGATGCTAAATGATCTCCAGCGATAGAATGACCGTACAATGTGCCTCTAGTGGCTCCTGCTTCTAATGCAGAAGGGTTGGCGTCAACCACTTTCATGTTTTCTGGGCCAATCGTAGGACCCAAAGAATTACATGGGAGTATGGCATTTCCATTTTCTATTCGCTTTTTCTTATAAATATGGGGCATATGTATACTGCAATTGCTCCCGTTTCTGTAGAATTCATTGTACTGAATCATTTTATTGCAGGACGGAATAGAATAGCAATGATTTCTAATCGCGTTTGGAGCATGGGTATGCAGGTTGGTATTCGAATTGATGACTTGAGGAACCTCCCTTGATTTGGATGGTGGGGTGCTCTGATGGTTCTTGCTGGATGTTTTGTTGGAGATGATCAGGTAGTCTCCCTCCTCGGAATGGTGATATGGATGCATGAGAGGATGACCATTGACTCTGCCATTAATGCAAGTGCCCATAGTCTCCAAGTTTCTTTTCCTAACAATGGCCTCCGTATTTTCTTGCAAGTATTCATTTTCATGTTTTGCGCAAGGAGGTGGATTCAAAGGTAGTGAAATGTAGACCTCCTGTACTGGAGTCAATGACTGATTAAGGTCAAATGTGGTCTTTTTCTGGACCTGCTGACTTAAGTTGGTGTCGGAGCTATTGTACAGGCCTTGATCTTCTAGATCAAAATTTAAGACCCGCCTGCAAGGTTTTATTCCAGCGCCAGAGGACAAATCATTGCTCTCTGCATTTTCCATGTAGGGTTTGGCAGAGGCTTTTGGACCATTTTTTCGTACATACCTCCTCTTTCCAGATGAATTCTCTTTCGTGATATTTTTCTTTGGTGTGACTGGCTTGGGTGTTCTTTTTAGTTTTCCTTCAATTACGACTTTAGGTATGTGTTTCTTTCTCTTGGGCTGTTTTTGTGGCGTCTTGTTCTTGTTGATTCCTTTTTCTCCTCCATTGTCGTTTTTATGATTTTCCATTAATGGGGAGGAATTTAGGGTAGAAGAGTGACCTCCATCCCAATAGAGCTCATCACGCTCTTTCCCTCTAGTGGTGGCTTCTGTGGTATCATTCTGCTTTTCTTCCCGAAGTACTATTTCATCAGCACTTGAATTCATGGTTTGGACAGTTCGGTTGCTTCGCTGAGGTGCTCTCGTTTCCACATCTGGTGTTATGGGGGCCAACTGGAATGATATATTTCCATTTGGGACCATATTTGCTGTGGTTTTGGGAGACGAATTAACACCGTTAGTGGCATGACAAGGAACAGGAAATCCATCTGTAGAATTACAAATGAAGCCAAGAAAATCAGCTCAGAGAGCAAAAAAAAAAGAAGTTTTTGTTTCATCTTAGTTTTATGCCATCTGATCTTGTCAAAAGCTGACATCCAAAGAAGGCAGGCCCGTGAAAATCTATGCTAATAGTCACTTTTGACGTGATTTGGGTGGCTATTTTTTTCCCGATCGATATAATAAATTTGATGGATATGCATAACCTTGATGATCTTATGATGCTTGGTTAATTGGTTCTCTAAACATGCAAATTGTGCTTGAAACTTTGTGAAATCATTACATTCCGGTAAGAAATTAACTGTAACGCGTTTATATGTAAATGCTGCTAAACCTATGCATGATAGTGGTTCATCAACGTAAAAATTATAATTGTTGCTTTAATTTCCGCAAGTGCTCTTATAGTTTATTATTTGTTTCTATTGAAAGTTTTTTTTTGTTGTATAGCAATAGAATTATCTAATGATTCAAAAGCATTTATGTTTGCAATGTTTCAACATGTGAATTGACCTCAATAAAGGCAGAATGACGAGCAAGATTTAAATCTTTTACTTTTTTACTATAATTTTCATGGTATTTGTGATCAAAAGCCACATCATTTACATCTTTTCCAGCAGCACGCTGAGCTAGCAAGTAGCAACTTACCAACCAGAATTGCACGTCTATTTACAATTTGATTTACCAATCTTTCTAATTTCTTTGTCAAGAGTAGAACCAGGAAATAATTGATTATGTAGAACTTGCTGAAGATAACGCGGAAAATTTATTTATATGCCAAACAGGTCCTCACTTCTCAGCTGGGGCTGATGTTGGATATTTTAAAGAAACAATTGAAGCTGCCACTTCATGTTTATCATAATTACTTGCTCCAACAGATACTGCCTTTAAGGAAGATTCATATTTGTCAATAACTTGATATTTACCAATAATTTCTCTCCAAATTTACTATCATTATTATTAATTTTGTTATTTTATTTAGTATATCAAATTACTTGCTAATATCATAATAGTAGAAGTCATGTATCTAATATATTAAGATTAGGTTTAAAATTATGAATTATAATTATTAAATATAATCAGTGCTATTGTTATTTCTGTTTCAATTATTTTTGGTTGGCAGTATTTTTGTGAAGGCATAATAACTGAAGGATATATTATGCCTGGACAAAACATTTTATTTTGGATGAATTAAAATTTAGATTACCTTTAAATAGGCCCACCGAATCTTTGAGGGCACCCCTACTGACCCATTGACTGCTTTGAATCATACGGTGGAGATTGTTTTCGTCTCAATCTTCCACACAATGGATCTCAAGATCATAGGCGTACGCCGCATACCATCGGACAGTCAGATTTTTACTTCACGTACAATAGATCCCAAAAAGTAACCTCTAAATCAGGTTTGAGCATGAGTGCCACATGATTTATTTGTTTGGGATTGGTGTCAAGGGAAAAGAAAATCTGAATGTCTGATGGTGCGCCCAAGATCTCTAAATCCATTGTGTCAAAGATTGGGTCGAGAAACGATCTCCATCAGTCCAGGGGTTTTCAGCGTGAGCACCCTCAAAGATTTGGTGGATGTATTTAATGGTATTATTTTATTCCAGCAATTTATGCTACAATTTCTTTGGATAACTTTCTGAATTTTTCTATGCTTAATGCAAAAGTGCTTACAGATCCTCGCTTCTACAGTGGAGAAACACTGGTGGTGCAAAAAAGAAAAAAATGCTAAAGCTTATGCTAGGAGAAAGCTCTAAAATGGTGCTTCTAACTATTTAGGGCTTCTTGTAACTGTAGTGCTTGCATATGGTACAACTTGCATATAACATCAGCTGAAAAAAAAAGCAGTTTCAGAAAATCTTACAATGAGGAGGCAACTGAGGTGTCTGCGAAGACAGGCAGCCATTATTCGTTGACAGATTTTGGTCGTGCATTGAGGAATTTTGCAACCGTTGATGTATTGTAGAACCGTTGAACTGAGGATGGGGGGAGCTTACGGTGTAAGATTGATGATTGGCATTGTTGATCATAAGCAGGGAAGGGTTTTCAGTTGCGGAAGATGCATCTGTGAAAGCCGGAACATCTGCATGCGGAAGCTTGTTCAACCCTGTGGGACTACTTAGCATCTCCTGTTGACATGAAGCTGGACTGTGTTTATAAATTTGGTCCCGTACCACAGCTGCTCCAGTGTGATTCCAATTACGGAGATTTTGCAGCTGCTCCATTGTTATACCCATCGAACGACCAAAATGGGCTTCTGTGCCATTACAAGGTGCTTCTTTTTGCAATGCATGTTGGTGGAGGAACCTTGTTTGATAAATCTCAGTTGAAGCACCGGCCGCAGATTCTAGGGAATTTGTTCTCACAAATATCTTTTTCCCCTGCGTATCTTGACCAGAGATTGGCTGTAACATAATGGGACCAGACTTTGCCGGTGTAACTGGAATCCTGGTAGGCGTAGTCAAAAAATCTTTCTCATCTCGAGCTGCCCAAAAGCCTCTTCTCGACTCCATTCTCCAGCTCCAAGATCCAAAAAAAGCTCTGTTCCTTTCCTGTTTCTCTTCGTGCTGTTTGCCTTCCGGATTTGTTTGAAGTAGCTGCCTTCTTTTCTGCTGTGCAAATTCTGTTGTCTGAACTTCTCTACCCTTGAGATGAAAATAAGTAGACAGGCTCTAAACAGTGGAAAAAAGAGATTTTTGACAGTAAGCAAATCAAAACGAAGCTCTGCAATATCTGAAACACCTTCACTCAAAGAAATAGACGTTGCTGGGTAGAAGAAATTGCAGCTGCAGAAGCTCTAATGGCCCTCATTTAGAGAGGATTTTGGCAACAGAAAAGTGTCTAATTATAGTATTTTGGCTAACTCATTAAACATATAATTTGGAAAGTAGGAATTAAATGAGAAATCTTGTTAGGAAACAATGGGAGCACCTTGAATTCATCGAATCTGGAGAAAAAAAATGTGAGAAAAGGGGTCTGGTTGGGAAGTGTAGGCGTGAGAGCAGCTCTAAAAATAACAAAAATCTCAGCAGAATCCTGAGATCTCGCCCAGCTATAAATTTGTTTTGTTTAATAGAGGAAAAAGGAACAAAGAAAAATTAAAGGAAAGATTCGCATGCTCCAAGAGAGAGTTAAGAAAGAGTTCTAGTATTTGCAGCCGTAGCTTGGTGTTCAACTGCTTAAAATCGGATAACAGATTTTTTTTGTCCCAATCTTCCCTAGTAAATCGTGATATCATGCCCCACTGAACAGACGGTCAGATGTTTCCCAACCCCAAAAAGTGACCGAGAACCCTTCTGTTTGTATATGATGGTCAGTCATTTTTGGGGAATCAGCAACTGGCCATCTGATAGGTGTGCCATCATCTCAAGATTCATCTTGTTGGGAAGATTGGGATGAAAAAAAATAATCCATCAGATAATTCATGGCAGTCAACAGTTGACGTTATAATCCCTTGGTTGTGAAGATTGAATGTTTGGCTGTATATACTGGCACCCTAAAAGGACAGCTCTCTGCCTTTCGCACTGAATACCCACCCAAGAGGACCTCTCAACAACTTCTCTTTTTTACTCTATTATTTTATTCTGAAGGCTTCTAACGTCTAACCTGATTATGTAAAATTTTGCATGCCACTATCAGGGCTCCCTTTCATTGCACTAGCTCCGGCTTGCTTGGTTCTATAGTAACGATTACAATTGTAAAATGTTGTCAGTGATCTAACGGTGGAAAACCAGTTTAGGCAGGGATTCTTCCATTAGGAAGACTCTTATGGGATCTATCCTTTTTCCTTTATTAGTTGATTTGGCGTATCCTATTTATTTTCTAGGATCATTTGGAGGAAAATGAAGAAATTATTAAAAATTAATTATTTTGTTGGCAAAAATATGGGAAATTTTGAGATATTCATAAAAGACAAATTTAAACATAAAAAATCGTGATTTTTATAAAAAAAAATAAGTTGCTTTGGAAACAATGCGATTTAAATGTGTTTCCTATGTTTTATGAAAAATTGTGCTTAAAATGTGGATTTTTTTTCCAAAAAACCGATTTTTGTAGCTATATAGCCGCGGAGCAATGGTCAGGTCTAATTGGTTGAATCTTGTATGGTGTTCAAGTGGTTTGAAGACCGTCGGATGAGGAAATGCTGACTATCACAGTTTGCATGTTTATACGTTTAGAGCATCTCCAACGGTCTATCCTATTCTTTTGCTCATGTGGCAAATTGAAGATATCAAAGTCGTGCCATAAAAATTTGGCATATGGTTTATTCCAGCCATGTATCCCAAATTTATTGTTTTACTATATTTTCAAATCTAGCCGTTGACATGTTTGCAACAAAAAGTACATTACAAAAAAAATATCATTTTTTTAAAATAGGATACTTCACTTTGTATCCTATATAGGACACCAAGTTGGTATCCCATTTTCACGTCATTTTTGAAATTAGATTAATCGTTGGAGGTGTAAAAGGCAAGTGAGTATTCCAAAATTAATCGTTAGACATTTACATGGACAATTTGTTTCCAATGAGCGAATAGTTTGTTGCAAGCAATGAGATGACAAGATGTCAGCTGTATACATGCACAGATTGTCATGCTCCTTGGAGCATCTCTAATGGTGTATCCCATTTTTCTTATGTTGCAAATTTGGTAGATAAAAAAATTGAGGTATAATGCACTCCAATTGTATATCCTACTTTATTATATTTTTAAATCTAACCTTTGGAGCGGTCGCAAGCAAACTTGTATCCTAAATATAGCCGTTATGGTTTCCGCAATAAATTTGGGATGCGGCGTTGGAGTTGCTCTTATAGTCTGAGTTCTCTTTATTGCACAACTTGCATTTTGTCAGCTCATCATCAACAATGGGCTGTCTGCTCATTGTAGACGAATTCGTGTGTAAAACTACTATGTCAAATTCCCTTCTATCCAAAAGGTTCTAAAATCAGTTCGATTCACCGTAGGCGTCAACCTATGAAATACAGAAAATCATGAAAGTCCAAGATTTTCTTAGATCCAAAATCTTTGAAATCTGTTCAACAATACATGGGATTCAAACCCTAAACATCGCATAACGTTATGAAGCGTTTATAAATAAAACTTATTTGTATGCTTAAATTGAGCACAACAAGACTGAAGAAATTTAATGCACAGCTAGAAAGTGCATATCCTCAGGCAAATGAGTGGTGTTAGATTGGAGAATACAGCTCAGTTGTGTTCCGACTTCCGAGTGCACCATAGCATGTTTCACATGGGGAAAAAAAATCCATCTATATATAAATAGGACACTTTGTAACCAACAAAACTATATTAAAATGTTGATATTGTATAATTATATTATTTAGGGTACCAGCATTTGCAACTGAAGATTTCAGTTTTTGCAACCATGGATTTTTCCATGTGAAAACTTCTTGAATCAAAGAATGGAGAATCGGAGATTGTTGTTTGAGTCGAATAATCTGCAGAACTGATCTTTAGATCATGGCTCATTACCATAAGATGTTTACTCCATGTGGCATGCATTTCTAAAAGTGACCTGAAGCCCTTCTCATGGCACGCCATGATCGATCATTTTTGAGGATTTGTCCCACATGAAATCAGCATTTGAACGTTTGATAGGTGAAGCTCGATCCAAAGGATGTGGGCGATTGGCCGAAATATGATCTTCTTCAGTTGATTCAAGGAGATCAACAGTTTTCACGTGTTATTGCGACCGAATCTTCAATTGCAAATACCACTACCCTATTATTTATTGGACAAGATTCTCTACAGAAGCAGGGCCAGCCCTGGCTTAGGCTCAAGAGCAATGTGTCAAAATCGGTATCGGACTCGGGTATTGGTCTATGGAGGACAGATACGACTCGGCCGATACGTATTGGTCGATACCGATACCTATCGTATCGTCTTATTTTTTATTTTTATTTTTAAATAGAAGTATTGACCGAAATTGATACCGTATCGGCTGATACCCGATACGTATCGCCGATACGTATCGGTATCAGCCGATTTTTTATACCATGCTCAAGAGACCGTCGCATAGGGCCCACCCTATAAAGGTGTAATCCAGTCCAATATGTAGCAGGGCCACATTTTAGGAACTCGCCTGGCATGCATTAGTAGTGCATTGCAACTCGGAGCCACGGGTGCTCATTCATATCAAATTGTGGGGGAGACCATTTAGCTGACCCATAAAAATGTCACGGGATGGTGACCAAAATATCAAGCACATATTTTCAGTGGGAGCTATAACTTGCACATGTGATTTGTAAGAAAGACTTTGTTGTATTTTAGATTTGTGCCATATGGAACCCGATCTCTATCAATTGATTCAATACAGTCCAAGGCCATCATCTGATTCAATGGTTGCCTCCGATAAGTCATATTACAGAGATTATTTTTCGTTCCAGTTATTTGCCTCTAAAATTTTTACATCATGGTATTCAAATCAGATGGCTAATATGTTGTTTCACGGGTCACGGATTGCAAAAATAATAAAATCCTTTTTAATCAATACAAATCGCGCGTGCAAGTTCATCTTCCATCTTTATTTTATGCATTCCCCATTTGGGGAGCTCATAAATTTCTGTGCAACTGTCGAGGCTTGACTGGTAATTAGAGCTGGACCCGAGCAGCGGTGCATGCGTCAGTATAGAAGAAATGAGATGACCTCCAACCATCTGATCAATAGATACTTTTGCGGACAGTTAGTTACTAGTTGTTACAATGTGTAAGGCTGTAGATGCATGTTCTAGTCTACAGTGGTTAGGACTTAGGATTGTGTGCATTAAGAACTTAGGGCTGAAAAACACCAAATCCCTTTATTCTTCTTGGAACCGTCAGATACCAATCTATTCATTTGTGGGACTAAACTTCAACATATTCATAATAGAATGATACGGATCATTCAATCACTGATTAACGGTCTGATCTGAAAAATAATGAGCATAGTATCATACACGATGGTGCCAACAAACATCATGTACATTTTTTATTTTATTTTTTCTTTCTTTTTATTCTCTCTCTTACTCCCTTTTATTTGTCAACAAGTCGTTGCTACTTTTCTTCGAAAATGAACGACCCAAATGGATTTTGTATGTCGTTGCTAGTTTACTTCGAAAATGAACGGCCCAAATGGATTTTATATGTATTTCTTAATGAAAGCAATAACTTCACACTAGAGTTGTCCAGTGTGACACATAGTTTAAAGAGAAAAACTGTAAATTCAAGATCTGTGCTACATCGAAATCATCTACGCCATCTGATTTGAAGATCATGATGTAAAGATTTTATGGCAAAAATTATCATGAAACATAATCTCTATCATCTAATTTGTTTCAAGTCAACCGTTGAATCAGATAATGGGCTTAACTATGTTGATAGCTTGTAATTTGGACAAAAATTAATACTTAGCCTTATTAATCAAAGTAAATTTGGGATATGTGGAATGTATGTATTAATGTTATAATTGGGATAAAAAATGATCTCTATTGTCGGATAGAAATCTGTCAACAGTAATTCGTAATTATATGAAGAGTAAAATTGTTATTTTTTGCATTTCTTGAGGTAAACTTGTAATTTTATATTGTAACTAAAACCAGGTATAAGGTTTGGTCTGTGAGCGTCAATACCTAGATCGAATTGGCAGCATCAACTCTGTTAGATCTAAATTAGGACTAAGGGTAGGAGATGGTTATGAACAAAGCAGGCTTAAAATTTTAAAAGTTTCAAAATTCTAGCTCTTCGAGAGGAAAAGGCCTATATTATAAGCATATAGCCAATTAGGGTCATATGGCAAGCTATTATTAGTTTATTCAACAGTAAATATGTGGGGGAGATATATAAAAAAAAAGTTGTACTAGTAGAGAAAAGAGTCAAGCTGGTCAAGCGTAAAATATTTATCAAGCCCCAATTGAGTATATAAAAATTTACAAGGATTTATGCTTATTTCCTTCAAAAATAGCCATTAGATGTGGCAAATTTTCAACATTTCAAAATTATTCTAAAGAAAAAGAACAAAAGTCACATGGGTCATGTCATATATGAAGACACAAGCCAAGTCTTAATTAATTAGCCACTAATAGAGCACACGAATTGTATTAATTTCATTCAAAAACAACCATTGGATGAGATACATGTCTCCATCTAATTCTAAAAAAGGCTCTAAGGGATTGGAATGATAAGTTAGGGTAAGATGAGTAGAGTTACTAATTTACTAGGGTTGCTAGAAAATTAAGAGTTACTAATTAGATAGGTTTAACTAAGGTAATTAGGGTTTGATTAGAGGTTGGATGAGATTTGGATGGAGATCATTGGATTTCAAAGATTTGAATGAGAAGGGATGAAAGAGAGGCTCACAGGAGTGAATTAGCTTAAAAAAATATATGGTGGGTGATTTAAGAATGATCTTAGTTGACCAGGCTCAAGATCGAAGACCAATTGAGTCAAAAAAATTAATATTTCGATGCAGGTCTGTAACTGGGGATTCGGCCCTTGGCAAGGGTTTAGTGGCGCCTGTATTAGAGACGCCAACACACTGGCGCACTATTAGTGCCACTGAATGGTGGCTATAATACATGCTCCAGTGAGGCCTAAAAAAAAAGGGGTACAATGGGCTGCACCCTTCTTTTCTCGGTACCTGTGATGTCTCTAGAGTCTTAAGGTCCGGGGATATTGCAATGGTCAACGAGTCCAAATTTTAACCATGGTACCAAATTCAAGTGCCTATAACAATACACAATAAAAGCCTCGATTATGGGAGCCATTTCTTACGCACAATATGCTTCCATGCACACAATTTAAAAAAAATTCCCATTGCACATCACATGCCTTGATTGTAGAGACAATCATGTTAAGGGTATAATGATCATTTAAACATAAAAAATTGAAAAATAAAAATAGAGTTTTTCCGAAAATTATGTGCAAAGACAAGCATTTTATGTGCAAGTAATGACCGCCAAAACTATTTAAATATTTATTTTAATTCTCTAAAAAAATAGTAAATATGTGGGAAGAAATATTAAAAAAAAGTTTATATCATTTGATGCTCACATGTAATAGGAGCGTGGATTTCATTGTTGTCCAACTGTAATACGAAGGGACGGTGAGTTCAAGGTTGTCCAAATTGAACAAAAATAAATGCAATTAATCAAGATTATCAAGAAAATCAAGTACTAATTATTAAATAATAATATAATTAATAAAAATTATTGAAAAAATTAATGTGTTCAAAATATTATTATTTATTATTATTATTTAAAATGATAATAATTAGAAAAAATTATAGATCCAAATAAAACCCAAACAACACACCAAATAATCAAATCTGCATTTATCTTTTTATATTTCGTCAACCAAAAACTTACAAAATAACAAAAACCATATTGTAAATCCAATAAATTAAATTAAGGGTTTGGAAATTACTTGATGTTACTGTTTCAAATTTTCTTTTTATATTGTGGTTGGAGGCTAAAAGAGGTCAGAGAAGGGAGATAGGTTTGTAATCTTATTTATGTACTTTCTTGTGAGAATATTGTAATGCACTAAAACAATGTAATCAATTTGTGGCTATTTGTGCTTTCTATATTTCTATCTTTTTATTTTCTTCTTTATTTTATAATTTTAACACAAGCAAACTTGGAGGGGCCATTGCCGGGTGCAATGATAAAAGGTTGGGTTATAAGTGTGAAGACGATGGTTTGATTTAGGACAACATTGTGTAAAAACCCAAAGATAAGGTCTATCTCGTCCACCCCTTTCTTTCGTTTTTAATTATTGGTCTCGTCCACGCCCTTTCTTTCTTTTTTTATCGGTACTACCACTTAGTAATATTAACAACTAAAATATATGTTATAAATTTACATAGTGAGCAGTAATTTTAAGGCTTCTAACCGGTCGATCAATAATCATAAAAATGATTGTTTTACTTATCTTCAACACTATAATCTAAGCATTGTCATCTTTGCATCAAATGTCACATGTTTGGACTAACACGTTTGTTTATAATAATAGTATTCATGTAACTTTTAGGTTGCAACTGGGTATCAATCGAAGTAAAGTTGTAGCCTACAGAGTCTTTGTTAGTGCTAAACACTACATCATAAAAGCTCCAATAAATTCCATGGAAAAAAATGGGATCCATTACTGGCACACACAATATGAGGCCATGCATACAATTTTAAAGAATTTGCCATTTGCCTTGATTGTAGATACAATTGCTAAGGGTAAATGATTATTGTAAAAGTAAAAAAATGGAGATTTTTTTGAAAAATTGGAGCAAAGATAAGCATTCTATTTACAAGTAATGGGCTCCAAAACTGTTTATAAAGTTATTTTAATTCTTTAATAGAGTAGTAAATATGTGGAGAGAAATATGAAAAGAGATTTATATTATTTGGTAATCACATGTACCATGTGGATGGATTTCATTGTTATCCAACTATAAAGCAGAAGAAATGTGGGCCAGTTGAAGGTCGACCTACTCCTACATGAAGTGCTTGTAGAAATAGAAAAAATAATAATTTCACTTAATCAAGATTATCAAAAAATTAGTTAGTAAATAATAACAGTAATATTATTGACAAATAATTATTTAAAAAAATAATGCACTAATATTATTAATAACTATTATTAAAAAACAGAAATTAATCGTATTAAAACCCAAAAACACACCAGATATATAATCAAATCTCCATTATCTTTTTATATTTCATCAACCAAAGTTAAAGTTTCTTATTGAAAATAAATAAATAAATAAACAAAGTTAAGATTTGCGAAATACTAAAATCCATATTACAAATCTAACAAATAAAAAAAAATGTTTATTTACATAATGTTACCGTTCCAAGATTATTTTATTGGGATTGGAGGTCACAAGGGATCATCAGTTACCACAGGAGAGAGATCGGTTTGTTAATTTGGAGACTGTGGGATGTTGGGATCGCATGCGTCTTTGTTGAGGGCTACAAGGTTTAGAGGCGATATATATATATATATATATATATATATATATATATGTGTGTGTGTGTGTGTGTGTGTGTGTGTGTGTGTAATCACCTTTTTACTATAACGTTAGCATCGTCTTAAGACCAAAATACTCTATGTGGTCCATAATTACAAGCAAACTTGTAGACACTTGTAGGGGGCATTGCTTGTGAAATGGTAAAATGTTGGGACACATTATATGTACTTATGTAGGGTATTATGAACAATTAAAACATATGTTCGAGATTTACATATTATAAATAGATCGATGACTCTCTATTCCAACACTTTGAATAGTATTTTTCACATGATCACTGCTGACTTTTAGGTTATAATTAATAACTATTATTAAAAAATATAAATTAATCGTATTAAAACCCAAAAACACACTAGATAATCAAATCTCCATTATCTTTTTATATTTCATCAACCAAAGTTAAAGTTTCTTATTGAAAAGAAAAAAAAACTAAAGTTAAGATTTGCGAAATGCCAAAATCCATATTACAAATTTAACAAATAAAACTAAAAAAAGCTTATTTACATGATATTACCGTTTCGAGATTATTTTATTGAGATTGGAGGTCACGAGAGATCATCAGTGGCCAGGAGAGAGAGATCGGTTTGTTAATTTGGAGACTATGGGGATGTTGGGATCCCCTCCGTCTATGTTGAGAGGCTAGAGGGTTTAGAGGCCATATATATATATATATATATATATATATATATATATATATATATATATAATCACTTTTTTACTATAAGGAGCATCATCTTAGGACGAAAATACTCTATGTGATCCATAATTATAAGTAGAAACTTGTAAGGTACATTGCTTGTGTAATGATAAAATGCTTGAATCGCCTTTTAACTGTAAGGAGCATCATCTTAGGACCAAAATACTCTATGTGGTCCATAATTATAAGCAAACTTGTACTGACATTGCTTGTTTAATGGTAAAATGCTTGGGCACATTATATGTACTTATGTAGGGTATTATGAACGACTAAAATATATGTTCAAGATTTACATATTATAAATAGATGGATGACTCTATTATCTTTTTAGATGTAGGGTATTATATTAAAAAATATAAATTAATCCTATAAAAAACCAAACACACACGAGATAATCAAATCTCCATTATCTTCTTATATTTCATCAACCAAAGTTAAAGCTTCTTATCGAAAAAAAAAAAAAAAACAAAGTTAACATTTGCGAAATTCCAGAATCTATATTACAAATCTAACAAATAAAAAAATATATATTTATTTACATGATGTTACCGCTTCGAAAAGAAAAAAAAAACTTCAAGGGGTTAAGTGAGCTGGCCAGGTATCTGCTTCCAAAAGCAGGAGACCTGAATTCGAATCCCCTCCCCCCCTTGAGGCCACCCTAGGGATTTATATCCTGTGCTGATCCGACATATGCTAAATTTAGGGTGCGCATGTGCCCCTGGGATAAGGCGGTTGCCTAAGAGGCTCGAATGCTCAGGTTATCAAAAAAAAAAAAATGTTACCATTTCGAGATTATTTTAATTGGGATTGGAGGTTGCGATTGATCAATAGTTGCCAGGAGAGGGAGATCGGTTTGTTAATTTGGAGACTATGGGGATGATCGCCTGCCTCTATGTTGAGAGGCTATAAGGTTTAGAAGCGATATATATATATATATATATATATATATATATATATATATAATTACCTTATCACTGTAAGGTTAGTATCGTCTTAGGACCAAAATACTCTGTGGTCCACAATGAGAAATAAGGGAAAGGCAAAGCCATTCTTTTTGTGATGTAAACTCGTAATTTTTTATTATAATTACAAGCAAACTTGAAGGGAACATTGCTTGTGTAATGGTAAACTACATGGGCACATTATATGTAGGGTATTTTTTTTTTTTTTTTTAACATATTGTAAATAGATCGATGACTCTTTACCCAACACTTTGAATAGTATTCATGTTCATATGATCAGTACTGACTTTTAGGTGATTGTCGGGTACCAATCGAAGTAGAGTTTCCACAGACTTTGGTAGTGCTAAACGCTAAACCATAAAAAGCTGCAATAAATTTCATGAAAAAAAACAAGGGTATCTCTCTTTGCGTCCACGCATTTACTGAAAGTGTCCACATCAAAAATCCCTTAAAACCCATTGATTGTGTCAGATTACAAAGGATCCTGAGATCATGTCGCACCTATCAGACGATCAGTTTTTTATTCCATGTGTCACAAATCTCAAAAAAATGGCCCTTGAATCATATGGTACACATCACGCTCAAACATGATTTTAGGGCCATATTTTGGGGATATGTGGTACGGTATAAAAAACTGACTGTCTGTTAGGTGCTACATGCAATCAAGATCCTTTGTGTGGAAGATCGGGGTGAAAGTGTGAAACAATATCTCCATCATCTGATCTTACCCAATCAATGGGTTTTAAGGGGTTTCTGACATGAGCACTTTCAGTAAACACATGTGCGCGAATATATATAGGTACCTAAAAACAATTATGGGGCCATTACTTACACACACACACACACTGTGTCTATGCACAAAATTTTAAAAAATTTGCCATTGCACGTTACATGCCTTAATTACAGATACAAAAATAAAAAAATTCTGAAAATTTTGTGCTAAGACAACATTATATGTACACGTAATGGCCCCAAAAAGTATTTACATATTTATTTTGATTCTCTAAAATAATAGTAAATATGTGGTAAGAAATATAAAAGGAGGCTTATATTCTTTGGTCATTACTTTTACATTGTTTTCCGAGTCTCATGCACGGGAATGTGGGTTAGTTGAAGGCTGTCCAACCTAAAGTGCTTTTACAAAATTGAACAAAAATAAATACAATTAATCAAGACCATTAAGAAAATTAGCTACTAAATAATCAATTAAAGAGAGATTAATGTGCTCAAATTATTATTAATAATAGCAATTATTATAATTATTACAAAGAAATTAACTATTAGAAAATGTCATAGATCCGTTAATATGGGAATATTTGAGAATTTGTTAACTATTTGTTTTGATGTAATTGCTGAAAATAGCTTCTTGTTTTTTTATACGGGCCACTCAGCCGAGACAGCCTCGAGAACCATGGTGCATGCCGCATAGCCATTTTTTAAGGGAAGGAAGAATTAAACTTCGAATGTTGGGTGTGTTTAGGCCATATTTGCCCATTATCGCATGACAATCTCATTTGTAGGCCACCCACCCTACATAATAAGTTGGGCAAGTCATCAAAGTAGTAGCTCATATCCAATTTCAAATTGATTGAGAGATTTGAACCATCGATTTGTCCACTCAGATATGCATGGTGGTGCTCATAAAAATCTTTAAAATTGGAAAAAAAAAAAGGGGAGGGGGGGGGAGAACAATGAAATAAAATAAAAAAAGAAATTGAGGAATCAACCTATCCGTTCACTGAAACCCTTAACATGGTCCTTATTATTGAATTTATCACGAAAAAAAAAGTGTTTAAAATGCCAAATTCGCGGGGGGTGGGGGTAGAAGCTCCTTCAATGGTTGCCTTTGAAGAAGAAGCAATGGATCATGCAACCCCTTCTTATCACAATGTCAATAATCTCCTGTTATTTCCCTTTTTTTCATTTGTTGATATGGCAATGAATGAAGAAAATTAAAGATACATTAAATTCATATCGCCCCCAACACACTCTTCGATTGTTTAAGATTGGAAGGAAGACGACCAGCTGGGATGGATGGAGATGCCGACTCACCTGAGTGTTAATCCAAAGCTATAAGGGCGCTAACTTTCCCTCGACTAACGCCTAAGCACTTTTAGAGTAATGGTTAAGGTCTTAACAATTAATATCCAAACAAGCACCTCATATCTTGAGTGCCATGAAGGGGTGACCTAGTGAAAGCAGCCATAAAATGGGCTGTTGTAGAGTCTCGGGAGGGGCAACATAAGGAAAGGGCTATCTGAGCCCCAAAGAAGGGTCCTGAGTGAGAGCCGCTACATACTATGCTATTGCAGAAGTTGGTAGTAGACGGTGGTAGTGTGTAACAATTTTTTGATTTGTGCCTTGCGTATGATGAAAACCTAAATATAAAAAAGATTGCCGAGTTCATGGCTTGGGAGTCATCAACGCGTCGATTTTGAGATTCAAAGAGGTGACGTTCAGAGCCAGCTCTGAGATTTTGGGGGCCCAAGGCGAGTTCCTAAATTGAAGCCCCTCTTTCATATTAATCTTTAAAATAAAAAAAATTGACACTATTTTTATTTTTTTACAAATAAAACAATACTCATTGCTTTCAGATTACAAATATCTCTACATTCCTTTTTATTGTTTATAATTGAAAATGCAACTAACAAACTAATGAAAGTATATATTAAAGAAAAATGTAATACAAAAAGAGAAAAGATAAATAGTACAAGGTACTCAACGGATCGAGTAACCCAACTAATAATATTTTAACATTTTTTATTACTTTGACATTTTTTAGCACTTTAACAGTCTCAAAAAGTTCAAAAAATAAGTTAATTGGATAAGTCTCGTCGAGTATATCAAAATTGACAAATCATTTACAAAAGATTGAACTGTAACGAGCCTGAAATCGCTATTTAAGTTAGGGTCATTTAATAAGAACATTTTGTATATATATATATATATAGGAAAAGGTGTATATCCTCTATGGGAGGAGGTCACTGTCCTCTAAGGTTCCAAGTAGAGGTCCACGTGGCATCCAAAACATTGTTTTAATGCCACATGGACCTCGGGTGCATTGCTTAGATCATTTTTTTTATAAATAATTTTGAAAACTCATCTCCATCATGTGTGTTTTGAGCCGTGAAATGTAGACCTGAAACTAGTTAAACATTGACTAATACTTTTAAAAAAAAAAATTCGAATTTTTTTTTTTTCAACATTGATCTAAGCCATCTACGTACCCGTGCTCTACATGACAACCAAAGAGTGTTTTGAGTGCCATGTGTACCTCCATGTAGACATTGGAGGACGGAACCGGCTCCTATATATATATATATATATATATATATATATATATATATATATATATATATATAGAGAGAGAGAGAGAGAGAGAGAGAGAGCCGAGGATATGCGCCCAGGCATAGAGACATCTCTGTGCCTATTGATATGAGCGCGACACGAAGCGCCTTTTCGTGAAGTGATGGGTGGCATGGAGCCAACTTTAGTAACTAGAGTTACACTTTTAAAATATGTTAAAAGTTAAATACCCTTCATGTCGTCATTCTTAACTATTTTAAAGTCTCTTTCTTTTCTCTCTTATCTCCATTTTTTCAAGAAAGTGTCAGATTTACTTGTTTAGATATATTTTAGTAAAAAATGTGACCGCCCGCTAGCAAAGTGCTAACAACTTGACAGCGAAGCATCTGTACCCCGAAAATGAGGCACAAGCACCCCGATAGCCAGGCGCTGGCACCCAAGTGGTGAAGCACTGGCACCCCGGTGTCATGGTGCCTATACTTCACTAAAAAACAAAACGAGGTTCTGGTGCCTCTATATCAAGGTACCGGCGCTTCAATTTAAAAATAAAAAATAAAAAAACAGGTGTCAACGCCTCATTTTAAGGGTGTCATTGCCTCTATAACGAGGTATCGTCGCTTCACTAAATTTTTTTCTTTTATCGAAGTGCCGGCACCTCGATATAAAGGCGTCGGTGCCCCTAAAACAAGGCGCTACTTATATGTTTTTTTTTTTGCCGGCAGACACTTCGATAGAGAGGCTACCGCACCTCAGCCAGGTGCATTCGCCGCCAGTGTGTCATGCTCGCTATCCGGGTGTCGATTGCTGTTGAGGTGCTAGCGCTTCGCTACCAGGCGTTCAAATTTTTTAAGTAAAATATACCTGAAAAAGTAAGTCTGACACTTTCTTGGAAAAAGAGAGAGAAAAGAAAGAGACTTTAAAAATACTTCTAAAAAAATAAAGAATGACGGCTGAAAGGGGATATAACTTTTAAAATATTTTAAAAGTTTAACCCTAGTTAAGTAAAACAAAAAAATTCTAGTTTGTAAAGTGGGTCCCATGCCATCCATCACTTCACAAAAAAGGCACTATGTGTCTCACACATCAATTAGCGTAGAGAAATCTCGACACTCGGGCGCATTTTTTCCTTTATCATATAGATATATCTTTCACTCAATAGATCTTGAGATCCTGGTGCACCTATCAAACAATCTGTTTGTGATTCAACGTGTCATAGATCTTAAAAATTACTCATAATTAAAATCACATTTGAAAGTGATGTGTGTCATATGATTCAAGGGCATTTTTTAGGGATTTGTGACAAATGGAATAAAAAATTGCCATATGATAGGTGGGCCTTGATTTGAAGATCCATTTTGTGAAAGATAGGTATGAAAAGTAATCTCCATCATCTCATTCGAAGGAATCAATAGTTTTCAAGGGGTCCGGGACGTGGGTGCTTTCGGAGAATGCATGGGCGCGTTTAAAGGTACCTTATATATAAAGGATTTGCTCAAACAAAGTTAGTCCGATCAAAATTGGGCCAGAGAATATACTGGGTAAATACATATGCCCAGCCTGGCCCAGTTAGATAAGTGACCCAACCAATGACCTGCACCGACCCGACCGAGACCCAATCCATGACCCATTAAAAAAAAATTGCAAATAAGGGAATGGAAAGAGTTGAACACACAACCTCTTGGGTAAAAAGTAAAGTAGCACTAATTACTTGACCAACTAAACAATTAGATTTATTCAATCCTTTTATATATTAAAAATTATATTAAGCAACTAGATGGTAAATACTTCCAAGATTTGGGGCCCCAAAAATTTGGAGGCTCGAAGTTGCCGCCTCCTGTGCCTTGGCCCAAGGTTGGCTCTGGATGTTATAGAAAATCAAGCAGCTAACTTGGATAAAATTTTCATTAGAAAAATAAGGTGTTTTAGCGGTAACCAAAACTATCGCTATTGATAAAAAAACTGCCGCTACTAGTCCTATTACTACTGAAACAAAAAAGTTTTTTGTTAATAGTGGTAATTTTGGCTGCTGCTAATAGTCTTATTTTTTGTAGTGTTTCTTGGCCCAAGTATCGTACAAGACCAAAACCTTTTAGCTTTTGTCGATTAAAATCATTTAACTTTTATCATACATAGTCAATTTTAAACTAATTTTCCGTAGTGGGTTGTGACCCTTAACTTTTTTCAAAAATAAATGCATGTATATTTTGTCTAATTTAAATGAGTGAAAATATCTTCTAATTAAGAGCAAGTGCATAATTTTTTTTTAAACGGAGATTGAACGATCTCATTTAAGATCACGAACGATCAGTCTCGTACGGAACTATGACCGATCAATATCCTAGGTTCCGTATGAGACTAATGAAGCACCCATCAATCTGACTTAAAAATGATGTGAATATGCTTTTAGTTAAAAAGAAGTTAGGGCTAGTTTGGATATGGAGAAAACAGAGGAATACTAGATTTGAATTCTATTTTCCATAGTTTTTCGCTTTGGAACCGACTTAAGGGTCGGAATATAAAATACAATTTCTCTGCTCATTTCCAAGTGAAGAGTTCGAGGGTACCCCTCGGCATTTCAATTTGTCGAGACTTCGAAAAGATAAGAGGAGTGGGGAAGAAAAAGATAAGGATACGGCTCTTCTCACCCATTTATTAGTAATACCACACAATTTTTTTAAGCACATATTTTCAGTGGGAGCTACAACTTGCACACGTGATTTGCACTGTCGTACATGATTAAAGAGAAAGACTATTATTTTTTGGATTTGTGCCATGCGAAACACGATCTAAACAATTGATTCAATACAGTCAAAGGCCATCATCTGATTCAATGGTTGACTCTGATAAATCATATTACAGAGATCATTTTTGGTTCCAATTGTTTGCCTCCAAGATCTTTACATCATGGTATTCAAATCAGACAACTAATATATTGTTTCACGGGTCATGGATTGCAAAAATAATAGTCCTTTTTAATCAACTGTCACGATACAAATCGCGTGTGCAAGTCTATCTTCCATTTTTATTTTGAGTACCTTTAATTCCACCTACCGAATCTTTGAGTTCACCCACGCTGAAACCCATTGATTGATTTGAATCCGGCGATGCAAATAATTTTTCATTTCAATCTTTCACATAATGGATCTTGAGATCATGGGCGTGCCATCAGACGATATGTTTTTTATTTCATGTGGTACACGTCCCAAAAAGTGACCTTATTTGAGCGTGATGAGTTCCACGTGATGTTAAGGTCACTTTTTTGAAAAAGATACCATGTGAAATCAAAACTGATGGTGGATGGTAAGAAAATGATCTCAAGATGCATCATGTGAGTGATTGGGATGAAAAACAATCTGCATCGTCAGATTCAAAGCAGCCAATGGGTTTTAGAGTGGGTGAACTAAGATTCGGTGGGTGGAAATAAAGGTACTCTTTTATTTTATGCATTAATATTTTGAACCACTTGTAGAGGGTAGACACAAGATTTTCTTGAAGGACGATAGATGTGAAAGGTAGGGCAATGGTCAGGTCCTACCAAGTAGAACCAGATTTCCAGTCCTACCCCATCTGTTGTCCTTGGAAATAGGAGAATTTTGACTAAAAGTTATGCTATAAAAAGTAAAAACCAAGAAAGTCAAGATTCTGCAATTTCCAAGGGCAGCAAATGGGGTAGGACTAGAAATTTAGTTCTGCCTAGCAGGACCTGACCATTCCCCAGTTATACCCTTTGTTGAAGAGTTGCGACCAAACCTTGAACCCTTGACATCTTACAATTGAATTTAGTTGGGAACCACAAAGGAAAGGAGTAACTCTCTGAGCAACTCTCTGAGGATTGACTAGTAGTTAGAGATGGACCCGAATAGCGCATGCGTCAGTATAGAAGAAATGGGATGACTCCAACCATATGATCAATAGATACTTTTGCAGTAGCCACAGGTCCTAATTAACAGTGGTTAGGACTTAGGATTGTATGCATTAATAACTTCGGGCTGAAAAACACCAAATTCCTTTATTCTTCTTAGAACCCTCAAATACCAATCCATTCATTGTAATGTGGGACTAAACTTCAACATATTCATGACAGACTGATGCGGATCATTCAATCACTGATTGACAGTCTGATCTGAAAGAAAATGAGGATAGTACCATACACGATGGTGCCAACAAACATCATGTACATTTATTTTTATTTTTATTCCTTCATTTTTATTTTTATTTTGCACTTTCTTTTTTTTATTTGTCAAGCAGTCGTTCCTACTTTACTTCGAAAATGAACGGCCCAGATGGATTTTGTATGTATTTCTCAATGGAAGTAATAACTTGCATTGTGATAGCCCGGATTTTTCCAACATAATTTTTTGAGATTTTTTTCTTTTCCAACTAGGAAGATCTGGACCGTAAGATCGCAGAACACAATCTGATTACAGAATACTTTGTACATCTACAAAGATGCGGAAATCAAAGCAAATAAAACGTAACATATGGTAGAATAAAATTTCATTTCTATATAAAACAGATGAACAAAGCCTAAAATAAAACCACCGGTGATAGCCGATCATCACCTAAACAGTGGTATACATAAAGTTTGTATAAGGATACAGATTCTATCACTCTACAATCATATATTAAACCGAGCCCAAAGTCGGGAATCCAAACTATACCAAATCTAAATCTATAAGTCTATGATAAAAGATTCACCTCAAACTACGGATCCAAATCAAGACCTGCACCTATGACATAATAGTCGAGAAGAGCTAACAGTCTAAGCTCAGTAAGAAAAATCCGATGTCAATCCACAATTTATCAAGCAATACATAAATTCAATGACTAAAGTTCAAAAGCATTTTTCTTATATCAAAACGAAAATTTTAAACCTTAAGTTCGGAATCACAAAACCGAAAACGTGTCATGTCAGAAGCAAGATCTAATACGTATCATGCCAAGAACAAAAATTACAAGATCTAAAACGTGTCATATCAAGAATGGAATCACATGCAGAATCATATACGGGATTCAGGTACAGAGCATTCCATGAAAACGGAAACAAGGTAAAAACCTTGGGGACTCTACCCCTCTCTAGATACACTTTCACTTTCATATCATAACCAATATTCCATTGGGGTTAAAGCTTCCCATAGCGGGAATGAGCATCCTGTGAAAAGGAACAGGGTCATAACCCCAAGGACTCCACCCCTCTCTGGAGACTCCACTCCTCTTTACCCACTTGGACTTCCAGAGTCACATTCAAAGTTCAAGTTCAAGATCATATTCAAGCATGAGCTCAAGCATATTCATGTTCAAGCAAGAGTTCAAGATTTCACGATCATATTCAAGAGTCTTATTCAAGCAAGCATTCAAGAGTTCAAGATCATATTCAAGAGTCTTATTCAAGCAAGCATTCAAGAGTTCAAGTTCAATCTAATTTCCTTACAATAATCTAAAATTCAAAAGGTTCACATTTCAAAACATATTCAATAATCAAGCTTGATCATACAATGAAATCTATGAATCGAATCAAAAATGAGATTGGGCATTGAATTTTCCCTACTTCACAGTTCACAAGACACGCGAAACGATTCAAATTTTTCTTTACGAATGTTCCTGATTCCCAATATACATCACATTACATTCAAAAGTCATTAATTAATGACTAAGGGATCATACAAGTCGAAGCTTCAGAAGATTCTCCAAAGAAAATCCAAGTTAAGCCAAACAAAGATAGTCGTGCGGGCAAGTTTCAAACCCGTGCGGGTGACTTCACTTGGAACCTCTCAAGTCGGGCACCCGAGTTCCCCAGTTAAATTTTCAGGCAAAATTTGGTGTATCAGTCATGCGCGCGAGTTTCAGACCTGAAGCAAACTAGTGCGGACGACTGTCTGAAACTCTTCAGACTTGTCCGATTTCGAATTTTGCTCTCTTTCACCCTATTCTCTCAACTCAATACACATTTATTCACAAGAATTTGAAGACAATAAACTAACAATTTAACCCCTAATTGATCTACAAGATCTCACCTTCAAACTCACGAAATTAACGCGCACGATGAGCGAAAATTGAAACTATCGGCGCTTGCGCCACACACTAACCAATGGGTTTGAAACTCACCCTTCTCGCGATCATATCGGAAACGCGTTCCAAGATCCAACCTTTCAACCACACACAAGGTGATCTCGAGACGAAACTCTTTACGGAAGAGGGTTTCTAACAAAACAGAATTTTCTCTCAATCGTGGATCACAACCACGTTGAGATCGATGACGTCCCACGGTAAACAGAATGAAGGAGGAGAAGGTTGAGAGGGAGATCAACACCCACGATGGAGGGAATCCGTTTCCCTTCCTCAAACTCTCTCTCTCTATCTCTCGCTCTCTCTCTTTCTAAAATCCCATGCAAACAGAAATAAAGAGCCAAATGTGGCTTGCGTGAGAAGCTTCTTGCCCTTTTATTTTTGGGCACGGTTTTGGTGTTAAGTGAAAACACCATACTAACATGTTAGTTCTTATCCATTTACTTTGGCTTCGATGTGAAGCTAGCACACTCAAGTTAAGTCTTAACTCACATACCAAAGGCCCAAAGTCGGTCAAATAGTCAGCCCAATTAGTCTGCCCAACTGGTCGATTCAAATAGTCGGCCCAACTGGTCGGCTCAATTAGTCGGCCTAATCAATCGACCCACATAACCTAAGCAAGTTTTACATTAATACTAATTAGTATTTTATTTTCAAAATAGGAAAATTGTCTCTAGGTTGCACACGTGTACAGTGGGTCGTACTAGGCATGCGCAATTAGCCCGTGTGCAATGGCCCAAATTGAAACACAGATTTTGGGGACGTCACATCCTCCACTCCTTAAGAAATTTTCGCCCTCGAAAATTTACACGGGTCATTTGGTTACGAATACACAATACCAAGCTATAGAGCATAGCTCATTTATAATACTGAGTGTACACCAAAATGGTCACACTAAATCTGCCACATTTATCCACATAAATTTTATGAATTCCTAACGAGATATCCACAAATACTGTGAAATTTCAACAGTGACCTACCAAATCATCCAAAAGCACAGGTTCAACATGATATATCCACAACTAAGATTAACATTTTGCCACAACTAATCGATCATTGCGATAATATCCATAACTACTTTATCATTGCGATCGTATCCACAACTAATTTATCCTTCCATAAAATAACCACAAATACCCACATCATGGATTAAATCCTTCTATAAATATGGAAGTCACTTAAAGCATTACCCTGCACAAAACACATTTACTTTCCTTACTATGCAAGCTCATTACAATTTGAGCTACAACCATGATCCTGTAATTAGTTCTCATTTTCCATAGTGCAATGATCATAATCAATTTATCACCAAAACACAATTCAAATCACAATTCAGAATCATTGAAGTAAGCCAAATCACAATTCAAGACCATAAATTTTCAAACGAACAACCATTAATAACAACATATTCAACCATTAACAATCACAAGTATCATCTACAGTTAAACTTAATAACCAACCAAAGTAATAATAACCAAGTCAAAGTGAATCCACCAGGATTCAATAGTTTTACGACATCACCCATACCATCTAAAATACTAAACAAGTAAAAGAAATAATAAGCAAGTAAATTGAATCCACTAGGATTCAATAATTTGCATGATTAATTACAAATTAACCAAAATTTCCAAAAGTTGCAATTTTAAAATCCACCACTAAATCCATACAAAACTCTCTACCATTAAAATAATATTTCACAACTATTCATACAAAAATCAAGGCATGGCAACCATGCCACCATTCATCCAAAAGTAAAAATTCACACTGCCATATATTTACAGCTAATTCCACCATCAATGAAAGTATGTCATCTTTACATGGAAAAGTGTAATCATCAAGTCAGTCAGGATTTGTCACTTCAAAGTAATTTCAATACCTCAAGATGTCGTTTCTTTCCTCGACTTCGGGCAATCCCTTATCTGATGTCCCATCCGGCCACAATTGAAGCATGCACCCGTGGTCCGCCTACACTTCCCCTTCTTATGTCGTCCCCTGCATCTTGAGCATGACTAAACCGAAGCGAATGAATAGGGGTGTGAAATCTGTTGTGCTCTCGATGCCCCAGTTGTCGTAGGATCCGCAGGGCGGAAGGACACCGTAGGTGTGGACATAAGTGATCGTGAATAAGCAATCTGAACGGGCTGACGGGATGTTGGCATCAAGAGCCATGGTATCTTGTTTGCCTGCTCATGAGCATATAACTGCATTTGACTTGCTCTATTCTGATTTTACTGATCTCTTCTTTTGTGCATCTTCTCAATATCTTGCTCTGCAATAAGGGCCCTGGCCATTATTTTTGCATACTTTTCTAGCTCAAACAGTGATACCCTCTCTTAGATGTCAAACCTTAGGCCACGTTGAAACTTCTTGGCCTTCATCAACTCTGTGGCCACATGTTGAGGTACAAATCTCAAAAGTCTCATAAACTCAATTTCGTACTCACGTACCGGCATTTGACCTTGCTCTACTAAAATAAATTGGACTTCCCACTGATCTCTCACTACGTTGGGGAAGTACTCTTCGGTGAACGCCTCAACAAACTCGGTCCAAGTCTAAGGAATACTAGGAATCTCCTATTCTCTAATTCTTGACACGAACTTCCACCACAGATTTGCCTCTCCATCTAACTTGAAGGTTGCCCATCTAGCCTTCTCTTCTTCGGTGCAAGAAAGCACACTAAAGATGTCATAACCCGAAATTCTACCCCATCCCGAGGGCTTAAAATTTCGAGTTATGACCCGCACATATTCTGGATATGCTAAGCGGACATAGCACCTTTAAAATAAAATAAGAAGATCCGATGTGAGGTGCTAACACCGTGCGTGGTGTAAAGCACATCTTGCACCACAAATTTAAGCGTACTAAAAACAGGGTCGTTATATTCTCCCCCCTTGTAATATTTTTGTCCTCGAAATTATGCACATGTAGTAATGAGCTCCGGGTACTTCTCCAAGATCTTAGCTTCTAGTTCCCAAGTGGCTTCGTTCGGTGAATGATGTTGCCACTGTACTTTGACGAAACGAACGGACTTATCCTTGATGAGCTTTTCTTTTTTATCTACGATGAGAACTGGCTTCTCTATGATGGTCAGATCATCTCTGACTTCAGTCGGCTCGATAACAAGGACGTGAGATGGATCGGGCAGGTATTTGCGCAACATAGACACATGGAACACATTGTGTATACCGGCAAAGTTTTTTGAAAGTAAAATTTGGTATGCTACCTCGCCGATACGATCTATGATAACGAAAGGTCTCACGTATCTCGGACTTAATTTTCCTCGCATTCCAAAACGCATGATTCCCTTAGTCGGTGACACCCGGATGAAAATTAATTCACCAACCCTAAATTCTATCAAGCGTCTTCTACTGTCGGCGTAGGCTTTCTGACGATCCTGAGCTCCTTTCAACCTTTGGCAGATAACCTTAACCTTCTCAGTCATGGTTTCTACGAGTTTCGGCCCAAGCATTTTTCTTTCACCAACCTCGTCACAATAAAGAGGCGTCTTACAACTTCGGCCATAAAGAGCTTCAAAAGGCGGCATCCCGATACTTACCTGAAAGCTATTGTTATAGGAAAACTCGATCAAAGGGAGGTGGTCATCCCAATTACCTTGAAAGTCTAACATGCAGGCTCGAAGCATGTCTTCTATGATCTGATTAACTTGTTCGGTCTGACCATCAGTTTCTGGATGGAAAGTTGTACTGAAATCGAGTCTCGTACCTATTGCCTCTTAAAATTTCTTCCAATGATCTGAAGTGAACTTCGTGTCTCTATCCGACACAATGCTCACAGCACCCCGTGAAGCTTGACTTTTTACTTCAGATACGTCTCAGCCAGTTTGTCCTCACTATCTGTAATCTTGAAAGGTAGGAAGTGCGCCGACTTGATCAAGCGGTCCACAATAACCCAGATGGGGTTGTGCTTCCTTGAAGTTCTCGGGAGTCCAGCTATGAAATCCATAGAGATATTCTCCCACTTTCACTCAGAAATCGGTAAAGGCTGCAAAAGACCGGCTTGCTTCTGATTCTCAACTTTCACCTGTTGGCATACCAAGCACCTGAAGACGTATTCAGCAATCTCTCTCTTCATATTCGGCCACCAATAATAGTTTCAAATATTTTGATACATTTTCATGCTTCCTGTGTACACCGAATATCTCGATTTATGTGCCTCCTCAATAATTTCGTTGCGTAATGTTTCAACATCAGGGACATACAATCTATCTCGGAAAAGGAGGGTCCCATTAAATCGTATAGAGAAATTTGGTTTAGGGCCCTCGACTAACTGTCTCTTAATCTTTAAAATTTTGAGATCTAAGGGTTGCCCGTTTCTGGTACAGCCAACAAAGGACGCCTTGACCATCATACTGGATGGGTATACTCCTTTATTAATTCTGTCAAGTCGTACATCCATCTGAGCAATCTCATCCAGCGGCTTCCAAGCTTTTAGACGTGCTAGCAGACTTGAAGATTTCTGACTTAAAGCGTCAACAACCACATTTGCTTTACCCGGATGGTAATTAAATCATAGTCCTTCATGTATTCCATCCAACGCCTCTGCCTCAAATTAAGATCTTTTTGAGAAAATAAGTATTTAAGGCTCTTGGGGTCCGTATAGATCTTGAAAGTTTTGTCGTATAAATAATGCCGTCAAATCTTAAGTGCGAAGATGACTGCGGCCAACTCAAGATCATGAACTGGATAATTCTTCTCATGCAGCTTCAACTGTCTCGAGCCGTAGGCAATGGCTCTCTTACGCTGCTCCAACAGACATCCAAGTCCCTGGCGTGAAGCATCTGTGTAGACTTCATAATCAGCAGGTCCAGAAGGTAACGTGAGAATGGGAGTTGTCGTAAGCTTCTGCTTTAATAAGTTAAAGTTCTGCTCACACTGATCGGTCCACATAAATTTATTATTCTTGCAGGTTAGCATAGTGAGCGGGAGTGCCAAACGAGAGAATCATTCTACAAATTTACGATAATATCCGGCTAAGCGAAGAAAACTTCTCACTTCGGTGACATTCTTCGGTGTCAGGTTCATTAAATCCATAAACACGCCAGGGGCGTTCGTGAGCCCAAAAGGCATAACGAGGAACTCGTAGTGTCCATACCTTGTTCCAAAAGCAGTCTTCAGAATATTTTATGCTCTAACTTTCAACTTATGATAATCGAACCTGAGATCTATCTTCGAAAAGTAAGTAGCACCCTGTACCTGATCAAATAAGTCGTCGATACGAGGAAGAGGGTATCGATTCTTCACGGTAACATTATTCAGTTGTCGATAGTCGATACTAAGTCTCATCGAGCCATCTTTCTTCTTTACGAATAAGACCGGTGCTCTCCACAGTGACTCACTACGACGGATAAATCCTTTATCAAATAGCTCATGTAATTGAATCTCTAACTCCTTCAGTTCTGCTGATGCCATTCGGTATGGGACTTTCGCAATTGGCAAGGTACCGGGCGCGAGATCAATTTTGAACTCTACTTCTCGGTCAGGTGGAAATCTAGGTAAATCTTCTGAAAAAATATCGACGAACTCCCCAACGATAAGAATAACTGAGGGGTCCGCTTTCTCATCGCGTTCACCATCGAGAGTAGTAAGTAGGGTTGTTCCTCCCTTTTTAATACCACGAAATTTGAACGAAGGGCTCCCAATCTGTCGGAAGGTGACTACTTTAGAAAGGCAATCAACTATTAGAACCATAGCTTTACAAACTTTAGATGCCATCATCACTTCTCCTAACGGCATAGAAATCGCAAGTGTACTATCCAGTGGTATGGGCTTAGCTTCGATTTCAGAAACAAAACTCGATGTAATAAAGGAGTAGATCGATCCAGAGTCGATCAAAACCCGAGCATGACAACTGGACGAATTGATAGGTCTAGAAACTTTCATAGTTCCTGAATTACACAAGGGTTCATATGTGGTCTAAGTTATACATGGTATAGCATTCTTAAGAAAATAATAAATTAAACTTATATACAAAATAAGTCATAAAAGCAATTATAAGGAAGTAAAGCTTAAGAAAAATTAGACAAGGTAAAATTCATACCTTGAACGACCTCATTGGTAGCCAAAGCGTCCTGCTGAGACATGGCGAAAACTCGACCCTGCGCTCGAGGGTGTTGCAGCTACTGCTGCTGACCTCTGAAATAAATATTTGCGGCTGGGTCTCACTCTGGGCAATCACGAATGAAGTGTCCAGACTTCTTACATCGAAAACACACGCTTGAGTACAACAAACACTCACCCGATTTATGCTTTTTGTCGCACTTGGTGCAAGGTTCGTACGGAACAAAGCAAGGTTTATGCTGGGTGTTAGCTGGAGCATTCTTGAGGTATGTCGTAGCTACAGCACCTCTCTAAGCAGGTGGGGCTGTAGTCGTCCTCGGATGAGTGTATCCTGGCGATGGTGCAAATCTCTGATAACCAGAGGTGGGAGCGGCTCTCTGAACTGGGCGAGTCTGAGGGTACGACACGAAACGTTGTTGTCTCTGCACCGGTGCAAATCTAGAAGGAGGTGCTCTTGGAGTGAGGGACAAAGAGCTTTCTTGATTCGGTTTACCCCTTTGAGTTATTTGACGGGCTACAAGCTGAGCGCGCAGTTCTTCATTTTCTTGCTCTTGAATATGAGTCCGTTCTACAAGCTCTCCATAGGTCGAAATTTTTATCGCAGTAATCTTGCTCCGGATAATAGGGTTGAGCCCTTTTGAAAATGGTAACACCTCTTCTCAACTTTATTTATTACCAACATGGAGGTAAATCAGGAAAGTCGATCGAACTTTGCCTCGTATTTAGTTACGGACAGGTTTCCTTGCTGTAGTGCCAAGAACTCACTCTTTTTCTGAGTCTTTGTAGCATCGGTAAAGTATTTATTATAAAATACTTCTCTGAATTACTACCAAGTCCAATGTTCTTCTTGCCTGTCTGCCAACCTTTTCGCTGGCGTCCACCAATTATGTGCATTGCCTTGCAAGCACATCATGGCCCAAGGCACTTTCTCATTTTCTGCTGGAGTAGAAACTTTGAAAGAAAATTTTATTTGTGTAATCCAATCGTCAGTGGTATCAGGATCCAACTGTCCGTGAAAGTACGGAGGTCGAGCCCTGGAGAAAGTTACATATCCGTTATAATAGTTATCAAACCGAGGCATTGGTGGAGGTATAACTGGACATCGGTTGGCAGGGTTGTTCAATTATTGGGTAATCAGGTCCTGATAAGTTTTGGCCTGCTGTTCCAGCTGTTGGTTGAACCCTTGGATCAGTCTGGCAGTCTCCTACTTATGGGTCTCGTTCAACTGGGCCACATGCTGCTGTTGTGCTGTCGCCAATTTACGTATCATACGCGCTATTTCACTTTCATCTTTCTAAGATGAAGATCCCTCACCATTCCTTCGCGGTGCCATCGTAATCCTGTTTCAAAATTTTAGGCACTTAGAACTCATAATAACTTAAGCCCCAAAGTCCACAGAAAGTAAAACTTGAAGCTCTAATACCACTCTGTCACAACCCAAAATTCTACCCATCCCGAGGGCTTAGAATTCTGAGTTATGACCCGCACATATCCCGGATATGCTAAGCGAACATACACCTAATCAGAGTTATCACACAATTATGGTTTCATGAAATCCGTGAAAGCCAACACATAAAGGTGAAAATAAAAACAGTCATAAATACTAGAATAAAAGTAATGAATCTGAATAATCCATCAATAAAATAATAATAGAGGTCGGAGACAAATCTGATAAAAGGAAACCATGAAATCAATGTTAATAATAAGAACCCAATCTACTACCAAGTCTATAATGGTCAATATCTGACACTCGGATCGAAGTCAGCACCGTAGCCCTCCTGGTACTCAGCTTCGTCGCCCTCCCAAGGCTCCTGATACTCAACACTCGCGGGATCAATGAAATCAGCATCAGCAGGATTTAGATGGCTGGCGTCTACTCCACCAATGTAATTACCTATAACTGTTAAATTATCGTGGGATGAGTTTACTCAGTTACATAAACTCAGTGGATGTACCACCAATCCACCCCATACTACTCAGGTGCATTGTAGGTGCATTAAGTGAGTGATAAATATAATATTTCAAAGCAGATAGCAAAAAAAAGATAAAATCATATGCATATCGTGAAACTCATATCATATCATAAATATAAGACCATGATCTAAACACTGATATCCTAACGTACCTTACCATATCTCATAACATATCATACCATGCCTTATTATCATTCTCGCACATACGTCTGTACATCGCATGAGCGTAACTAACATACTCATAAAATCCTAAACGACCTGTGCCAGAGTCGCTGCTCAAGCTACCATGAGAGGGTCAATATAATATCATACTACCATATCATAACGTCCTCGTGTCATACTCATACTCCACCATCCAGTCAATGGGGAGACATAATGGCTAAAGTCACTCATAATATACTCATACTCATAATCTCTCTCAGAGATCCGTCTTGGCTGAAAGACATTGTTGCCCTTACGGTAGCTACGTAAGGAACGGCACGTACAGAAACTTATATTCTTAATCTTTTGCTGGCCTACACAGCGGTATCTTATTATCGTACTTGTATCATAACTTATCTCATACTCATATTTTATCGTACTCTTACACTTAATTCTAGAACCAACTATAGTAGAGTAACTTTTCTAAATCATACTTCCTAAGAAAAAGGTTTCATAATAACCTAGATGTACTTCGTGTGACAGCATATACTACCATAGAGGTGTTGCATCCGTACATGGATGCCAATATTCTGAGTTTTACGTGACTATAGAAGAAACCTCACTACAGCTAAAGCCTATGGTCGAATCTCATAATTTAACTCATAACTTATACTATTATATTTAAACTCGGGGTGATCGGGTCACCGTATATGCCACCGTATACGAGATTACACTGAATTCGTACTCACCCGACTCGTCATGAGTCTCATTCTACTATGAGTTGTAAGGCATGCGAATACAATATATTTCTCACTTCGATACTATCTCAGTAAGACACCACGCCCAAGCGTATGCATGATCTCATACACTCTCGTACCCATTATCTAACATATCCTTAACTCGTAAAACTTAATCAGAATGCAAACACAAAATTATCACATGTATAGAATGATTTACACTTAGGTTTTAATTATATTTATACTTATATTTATTTATATAACACACTAATATAATTATAGAATATGATTATAAGTGTGATTTCGATAATCATAAAGGTCAGAGTTTGATTTCATAAAGGCATCGAAGTTCTAACATTTTGTATTATCGAAGTGGTCGCGTTGAAGCGATAAAATGATACATATATAGTATACTATAATTAAATGCTCAAATAAAAAGAGACAATCCAATTTAAATGGAGTGCATCACGATCATCGATCGAAATATCAATAAATTAGAGTGCATTGAGTTTTGGTCGAGCAAGTAGAATTATAGGAGAAAATAATATTGATAATATTGTTTGATGTCTGTTCGGACATAGATCAATCGATTGAAAAGTGTAACTCAATCGATTGAATTTAAATAGGTGTATGATCGGTTTAATTCAATATCAATCGATTGAAAAGTATAACTCAATCGATTGATTTTAGGTATGTGTACACAGTCAGTCCAATTCAAAGTCAATCGATTGAGAAGTGAAACTCAATCGATTAAAGAATAAATTGAAATAAGGCTTTTAGTTCTTAGCTATTAAATGAAAATAATATTATAATAATCCTTTCACTATTACAATAATCTATTCTCTACCAACAACCTCAATCGATTGATTATAAATCAATCGATAGAATATCCCTTCTTTCAAATTAAAGAAAAAGGTAATAAGTGTCAAGAATATTATAATAACATATTAAACGAAACTATTATTATAATCACTCATTCATTATCAAGCAACCTCAATTGATTGAATTTATAAAATCAATTGATTGAGACATCCTTTCATTAAAGTTGTCAGAAGCAGTTAAAGTAACTTTGCTTGTTAAAATTAAACTGCTCAAATCAATCGATTGAATCATATAAATCAATCGATTGAATTTATAAGGAAATAAAACATTCTCTATTGTGATTTTGAAATCGATCGATTGAAAAGTGTATTTCAATCGATTGACTGTCGCAGATTCGAAACGAAATAGGGTTCCAAAATACATCCAAAAAATTTATAAAAATAATATAAAATAATGATTAATTATTATTTTAATCATAAAAGTGATTTTATAATAAAATAAATCTAGAATCATTTTAAATAGCCCATCGATACGCAATCGAACGCATCCTACGCAATGCGATCTGAGAAGGATGAGATGGATAGATGGGTACCCACCTCTTAAAGCGTGATCAGCAAATCGACGGCGATTAGGGCAATAGAGAGCGGCGTCCACGCGATGGCCCATCCACGATTTCGCTTTCTTCACCTCGATCTTGATGGTAGAAAAATAATCACAATGGTTCTTATGGAAGAATGCACTATAGTTTTTAGGGTGAATGATTAAAATGTTTAGATAAAAGACGGGTGGAGAAGAAGATGTTGACGGTTAGGGTTCTTTTAAAAAAAGAAAATAAAAGAAAGAGACGGCTAGGATTCTTTTAAGAATATTAGAATGAGAACAGTTGTGTGTACCTTATTCTTAAATAAGATTTTTCCTCAAATGGGATAAGTTCCAATATGGAGCACTACCGCCAAGTTTAGTGCAACCATACATCTAGCACCTTTAAAATAAAACAAGAAGATCCGATGTGAGGTGCTAACACCGTGCATGGCGCAAAGCACATTTAGCACCACAAATTTAAGTGTACTAAAGACAGGGTCGTTATAAAAGATCTTCTCCATCTCATTCAGCCACTTCTTGGCTTCAAGTGGGTCAGCTTGACCCAAAAATTTCGGAGGACCCATCCTCCTAAACTCTACAAATCCGGAAGGCTGATTCCTAGCTGTTAGTATCTTTGTTTGTTGTGTCATTGCTGCTCTCTATTGCGCCATCGTTTTGGTCATAGTTTTCAACACTTGGATGACTCTTCCATTTCACTTCTTCCTCCTTACGGAATTGTGTTCGCCCCTATGGCGATTCACTCACCACCAGACGTACCTCTGGTGCCAACGATTCTTGATCTATCTCTTGGAGGCATACTGACCTGTCACGTTCAACAAAAGGGGTCAATCAGAAGTGATCGTGAAGACCCAAAGCCTTAATCAGAAGTGATCTTCCTATGTCCCCTACGCTCTGACAAAACCTAAAGTCATATCCCAGAACCTAAAGTCATACCCTCGGGTCTATCACAAGAGCTGAAGCTTAGACTCCGACAAAACCTAATGTAACAGAACCTATTGCCATATCTCTAATACCAACTATGACAACCCGAATTTTCCCAGCATAATTTTCTGAGATATTTTTTTTTCCAACTGAGAAGACCCGGACTGCCAGATCGGAGAACACAATCTGATTACTAAATACTTAGTATATCCATAAAGATGCAAAAATCAAAGCAAATAAAACATAACATATGGTAGAACTAAAATTTCTTTTCTATATAGAGCACATGAACAAAGCTTAAAATAAAACCACCGGTGATGGCCGACCATCACCTAAACAGTGGTATACTGAACGTTTGTACAAGGGTACGGATTCTATCACTCTACAATCAGATAATGTACCAAGCCCAAAGTCAAAAATTCAAACTATACCAAATCTAAATCCACCAATCTATGGTAGAAGATCCGCCTCAAGCTACATATCCAAATCACGACCTGCACCTGTGACATAATAGTCGGGACGAGATAACAGTCTAAGCTCAATAGGAAAAATTCGATGTCAATCCATAATTTATCAAGCAATGCATAAATTCAATGACTAAAGTTCAAAAATATTTTTCTTATATTAAAACGAGAATTTTAAACCTTGAGTTCGGAACTACAAAACTGAAACGTGTCATGTCAGAAGCAATATCTAATGCGTATCATGCCAAGAATAAAAATCACAAGATCTAAAATGTGTCATGTCAAGAACAGAATCACATGCAGAATCATATACAGGGTTTAGGTACAGAGCATTCCATGAAAACGAAAACAAGGTAAAAACCTCGGGGACTCTACCCCTCTCTAGATACACTTTCGCTTTCATATCATGACCAATATTCCATTGGGGTTAAAGTATCTCGTAGCGGGAATGAGTATCCTGTAAAAGGAACAGGGTCATAACCCCGGGGAGTCTACCCCTCTCTGGAACTCCACTCCTCTTTATCTACTTGGACTTCCAGAGTTACATTCAAAGTTCAAGTTCAAGATCATATTCAAATATGAGTTCAAGCATATTCATGTTCTAGCAAGAGTTCAAGTGCAAGGTTCATATTCAAGCAAGAGTTCAAGATTTCAGGATCAAACATACAAGAGTTCAAGATCATATTCAAGAGTCTTATTCAAGCAAGCATTCAAGAGTTCAAGTTCAATCTAATTTCCTTACATGAATTCAAATTTTAAAAGGTTTAGATTTCAAAACATATTCAATAATCAATCTTGATTATACCATGAAATCTATTAATCGAATCAAAAATGAGATTGGGCATTGAGTGTTCCCTATCTCACGGTTCACAAGACACGAGAAACGATTCAAATTTTTCTTTACGAACGTTCCTGATTCCCAATCTACATCACATTGCATTCAAAAGTCATCAATTAATGACTAAGGGATAATATAAGTCGAAGCTTCAAAAGATTCTCCAAAGAAAATCCAAATTAAGCCAAACAGGGGCAGTCATGCGTGCGAGTTCCAAACTCGTGCGGACGACTTCACCTGGAACCTCTCAAGTCGTGCGCGCGAGTTCTCCAGTTAAATTTTCAGGCAAAATTTGGTGTATCGGTCATGCGCGCGAGTTTCAGACCTGAAGCAAACTCGTGCAGACAACTTTCTGAAACTCTTCAGACTTATCCGATTTCGGATTTTGCTCTCTTTCACCCTATTCTCCCAACTCAATTCACATTTATTCACAAGAATTTCAAGACAATAAACTATCAATTTAACCCTTAATTGATCTACAAGATCTCACCTTCGAACTCGCGAGATTAACGCGCACGACGAGCAAAAATCGAAACTATCGGTGCTTGCGCCACACACCAGCCAATGGGTTTGAAACCCACCCTTCTCGCGATCGTATCGGAAATGCGTTTGAAGACCCAACCTTTCAACCACACACAAGGCGATCTCGAGACGGAACTCTTTACGAAAGAGGGTTTCTAATAAAACAGAATTTTCCCTCGATCATGGATAGCAACCACGTTGAGATCGATGACGTCCCGCGGTAAACAAAATGAAGGAGGAGAAGGTTGAGAAGGAGATCAACAACCACGATAGAGGGAATCCGTTTCTCTTCCTCAAGCTCTCTCTCTCTCTCTACCTCTATCTCTCTTTCTCCCTCTCTTTCTAAAATCCCATGCAAAAAGAAACAAAGAGCCAAATGTGGCTTGCGTGAGAAGCTTCTTGCCCTTTTATTTTTGGGCACGATTTTGGTGTTAAGCGGTAACACCGTACTAATATGTTAGTTCCTAATTATTTACTTTGGCTTCGGTGTAAAGGTAGCACACTCAAGTTAAGTCTTAGCTCACATATCAAAGACCCAAAGTCGGTTAAATAGTTGGCCCAATTAGTCAGCCCAATCAGTCGTCCCAACTGGTCGGCTCTATTAGTCGGCCCAATCAGTCGGCCCACATAACCTAAGCAAGCTTTACATTAATACTGATTAGTATTTTATTTTCAAAAAAGGAAAATTGCCTCCAAGTTGCATATGTGCACAGTGGGTCATACCAGGCATGCGCACTTAGCTTGTGTGCAATGGCCCAAATTGAAACACGGATTTTGGGGACTCACATGCACGCTAGATTGTATTGTGACACATAGTTTTGAAACATAATCTCTATCATATAATTTGTTTCAGTCAACCGTTGAATGAGATGATGGGCTTTGAAGCTCCCTTTCTCAATTCCACACTATTTAAACTAAGGGTCTGTTTGGATAGGGGGAAAGGAAAAGAAATCATAGGAAAGGAAAGGAAACGTGATACTTTCCCATGTTTGGCAACAAAGTTGTGTCACTGAAAATCATAGGAAAATTTAAAATTTTCTTTTCCATTGGAAACCGACAAATCCCTCTAAAATAGGAGGATTTTATCGGAAAACTTTTGTCATTCTCAATTTCTCTTTTTCTCTCTCCTCTATCTCTCACTCTTTTTTTTAATGAATAAATTGAAACAAAATTAATTATTGAAAAAATTACAAAAATTAAAATAAAATAATAAAAAATTAAATTTTTTTTAAAAAATAAAAAAATAAAGATAAAATAAAAAAAATAAAAATAAAAATAAAAAATTAAATAAGACTTTAAAAAATAATAATAATAATAATAATATTTTTAAAAATAATTAAAAAAAATTATAAATAAATATTAAAAAATTAAAATAAAATAAAAATTAAAAAATTAAAAAATTAAAAATAATCAAATAATCAAAAAATACAAAAATTAAAAATATTTTTTCAATAAAATAAATAAATAATAATAAATAAAAATACAAAAATTAAAAAAATTTAAATTTAAATTTAAAAATTTAAAAATATTAAATATATAAATATATAAATATATAAATATATAAAATAAATTAATTAAGATTTAAAAATAAATAAATTAAAAATTAAAAAATTAAAAATTAAAAAAAATAAATAATAGAAAATAAATTAAAATAAAAAATAATAATAATATAAAATTAAGAAAAATTTTAAAAAAAATTTTAATAAAAAAAATATATAAAAATAAAATATAAAATATAAATTAGAATAAAAATTAAAAATATAAAAATTAAAATAAATAATAATAATATAAAATTAAAATAAATTAAAAATATTTAAAAATAAAAATTAAATTAGAATAAAAATATAAATATATAAAAATAAAATTAAAAAATTAAAAATAAAATTAAAATTTTTAAAATAAAAATACAAAAATTAAAATTAAAAAATTAAAAATTAAAATAAAATAAAAGTAAAAATTAAATTTTTTTAATAAAATAAATTAAAATAAAAAATAAAATAAAAACACAAAAATAAATAAATAAAAATAAATAAATAATAAAAATGTAAAAATAAAATTAAAAAAATATAAAATAGTCAAATAATAAAATAAAATAAATAAATAATAATAATAATAAATCAAATAATGAAATAAAATAATATAAATAAAAGAATATTTTTATTTTTTATTTTTATTATTTATTTTAATTTATTTTATTTTTAAATTTTTTTAATTTATTTTATTTTATTAAAAAAGAGAGAGAGAGAGAGAGAGAGAGAGAGAGTGAGTGAGTGATTTTATTTATTTATTTTTATTTTTATTTTTACTTTTTATTTAATTTTTATTTATTTATTTTATAATTAAAGTAAAAAAATAATAAATATAAAATTAAATATAAAAAATTTCAAATTTTAAAAAAAATTTAAAAAGGAAAAAAAATTTAAAAATAATAATAAATAAATAAAAATTAAATCTCTCTCTCTCTTTCTTAGCTCTCTATTATCATTCTTTTTTTTAGATATCTCTTTCTCCGAGTCTCTCTCTCCTAAATATTCTCTCTCTACATATTTATTTTAATTTCTTTCTCTTAATTTTTTTTTCTTTTAAACTCACTTTTCTCTTTCCTAATTTTTCTTGCTCTCACGAAATTTTCTTCATAATAAAAAATTAAATTTATTGGGTGTGTGAGATATACTATCGATAATGATCATTTTCTATTTTCTATGTGCCAATTACACAATCCAAACACCAGAAAACAATGAATTCCCAAAAAGCTGGAATCCATTGGATTTACAAAATCTTTTCCTATATTTTTCGAAAAATTGTCAAACAGACCCTAAATGAATAAACATCTTTCAAATAAAAGAGGGAAAATCAAAATAAACCCATATACATTAAAAATGAAAAGAAATTTACAAAATCTAACGATTTGGAAATTAGCTATGTTTTGTTTTTTGTTTACACTCGACATTGAGAGAAGAGAGAGTGTCCATGTTTAGCAATGATATATATATATATATATATATATATATATATATATATATATATATATATATATATATATATATATATATATATATATATATATATATATATGAGGATGATAATATCATTTTCTTATGTTATTACGGTTCGGACAAAAATAAACTCTTCATAAATATATGAAAAATAAATCGTTATTTTTTATTTTTTTGAGGTAAACCTGTAATTTTATATTGTAACTAAAATTGGGTATAAGGTTTGGTCTTTAAATGTCACAAAATTTTGGCAGAGCTTCTCTAAATTAAGCTTAGCAATCGCGATAATTTTAACTGAGTGAGGCCTTAACAAGGGACAAGGAAAAGCAAAGATAAAAATAGAAAACAAATAGAGAGAAGGGAAACAGAAGAAGAGACTTCGGAGCCTTAATATTAAGGGGTGAGTTTGAGAAGATAAATGATGCTGTAAAAGAGGAGGTATAAGATCTAAAAGCTCAAAGGTTTGGTTTCAAGGTTTGGAATTATATCTAAATTAGAACTAAATGAACAAAGCAGGGCTTAGAATTCTAAACGTTTCAAAATTCTAGCTTTTGGGAGAAAAGGCTTTTATTTATAGACAAATAGCCAATTAGGGCTATATGGCAAGCTATTATTAGTTTATTCAAGAGTACAAGGACTTATGGTTCTCTCTTCTAAGAACAACCCTTGCTGAGACAAATGGCCCAATCCAAGAGTTGCTAGTATAGAAAAGGAGTCAGGCTTGTCAAGTGTAAAATATTTATTAAGCCCCCATGGTTTTTTAAAGTTAACAAGGATGTATTCTAATTTCCTTCAAGAATAGCCATGGGATGTGACAAATTTTCAACATCCTAGATTTATTTTAAAGAAAAAGAAAAGAAATCACATGGGTTATGTCATATGCGAAGACACAAGCCAACTCTCAATTGGCCACTAATAGAACACATGGATTGTGTTAATTTCATTCAAAAACAACCTTTGGATGAGATACATGACTCGCAGCTAAGAATTATTCTAAAAAGAGGCTCTGAGGGATTGGAATGATAAGTTAGGGTAGAATGATCAATTCCTACTAACTAGGGTTGTTAGAAAATTAAGATTTATTAATTGGATAAATTTAGTTAAGGTAATTGGGGTTTGATTAGAGTTTGAGTGAGATTTAGATAGAGAATATGGGAATTCAAAGATGAAAGAGGGGCCCACAAGAGTGATTTGGCTTAAAAAATATATGGTGAGTGATTTAAGAATGATCTGGATTGACCAGGTCCAGAACGAAGACCAATTGAGTCAAAAAATTAATATTTCGACGCACCTGGGGAATCTTGACAAGGGTTTAGTGGCGCCTGTATTACAGACGCCAACATACTGGCGCACTATTAGTGGCACTGAATGGCGCTGGTAATACTTAGTCCAGTGAGGCCTAAAAAAAAGTGCTACAACCCCTGTGCTAGGGCTGCACCCTTCTTTTGTCGGACCCTATGATGTCTCCAGAGTCTTAAGGTTCGGGGATATTGTGATGGTCAACGAGTCCAAATTTTAACCATGGGACCAAATTCAAGTGCCTATAACAGTACACTATAAAAGCCTCGATATGTTTTACGAAAAAACTTATGGGAGCCATTTCTTACACACAATATGCTTCCATGCACACAATTTAAAAAAAATTCCCATTGCACATCACATGCCTTGATTGCAGAGACAATCATGCTAAGGGTATAATGATCATTTAAACATAAAAATTTGAAAAGTTAAAAAAGAGTTTTTCCGAAAATTGTGTGCGAAGACAAGCATTTTATGTGCAAGTAATGACCGCCAAAACTATTTAAGTATTTATTTTAATTCTCTAAAAAAATAGTAAATATGTGGGGAGAAATATAAAAAAAAAAGGTTTATATCATTTGATGCTCACATGTAATAGGAGCGTGGATTTCATTTTTGTCCCACTGTAATACAAAGGGAAGGTGAGTTAGTTCAAGGTTGTCCAGATTGAACAAAAATAAATGCAATTAATCAAGATTATCAAGAAAATCAAGTACTAATTACTAAACAATAATATAATTAATAAAAATTATTGAAAAAATTAATGTGTTCAAAATATTGTTATTAATTATTATTATTTAAAATGATAATAATTAGAAAAAATTATAGATCCAAATAAAACCCAAACAACACACCAAATAATCAAATCTCCATTATCTTTTTATATTTCGTCAACCAAAAACTTACAAAATAACAAAAATCATATTGTAAATCCAATAAATTAAAATAAGGGTTTGGAAATTACTAGATGTTACTGTTTCCACAAAATTTTATATTGTGGTTGGAGGCTGATAGAGGTCAGAGATGGGAGATAGGTTTGTAATCTTATCTATGTACTTTCTTATGAGAATATTGTAACGCACTAAAATAATGTAATCAATTTGTGGCTATTTGTGTTTTTTATATTTCTATCTTCTTATTTTCTTTTTTATTTTATAATTTTAACACAAGCAAACTTGGAGGGGCCATTGCCGGGTGCAATGATAAAAGGTTGGGCTTAAGCGTGAAGACGCTCCTCTAAATTGGGAGAACATTGTATAAAAATCCAAACATAAGGTCTGTGTCTCGTCCACCTCTTTCTTTCTTTTTTAATTACTGGTTTTGTCCACCCCTTTCTTTCTTTTTTACTGGTACTACCACTTAGTAATATTAACAACTAAAATATATGTTATAAATTTACATAGTGAGCGGTAATTTTAAAAGCATCCAACTGGTCAATCAACAATCATAAAAATGATTATTTGACTCATCTTCAACACTACAATCTAAACATTGTCATCTTTGCATCAAATGTCACATGTTTGGACCAACACGTTTGTTTGTAATAATAGTATTCATGCTAACTTTTAGGTTACAACTGGGTATCAATCGAAGTAAAGTTATAGTGTAGAGTCTTTGTTAGTGCTAAACACTATATCATAAAAGCTCCAATAAATTTCATCGAAAAAAATGGGAGCCATTACTTGCACACACAATATGAGTCCCTACATACAATTTTAAAGAATTTGTCATTGCACATCACTTGCCTTGATTGTAGATACAATTGCTAAGGGTAAATGATTATTGTAAAAGTAAAAAAATTGAGATTTTTCTGAAAAATTGGGAGCAAAGATAAGCATTCTATTTACAAGTAATGGGCTTCAAAAACTGTTTATATATTTATTTTAACTCTTTAATAGAATAGTAAATATGTGGTGAGAAATATGAAAAGAGATTTATATTATTTGGTAATCACATGTACCATGTGGATGGATTTCATTGTTGTCCAACTATAAAGTAGAAGGAATGTGGGCCAGTTGAAGGTCGTTCTACTTGAAGTGCTTGTAGAAATTGAAAAAATAATAATTTCACTTAATCAAGTTTATCAAAAAATTAGTTAGTAAACAATAATAATATTATTATTGACAAATAATTATTAAAAAAATTAATGAACTAAATTATTATTATTATTAACTATTATTAAAAAATATAAATTAATCATATTAAAACCCAAAAACACTCCAGATATATAATCAAATTTCCATTATCTTTTTATATTTCATCAACCAAAGTTAAGGTTTTTTATTGAAAATTGTAAGACTTGTTGTCACCATCATGACTCAAAAAACAGTATTGCTTCTTTAGGAAATAGTTTTGCCAAGTAATTAAGTTTGACAAATTGGTTTGTCATTTTTGGACCCACGGTCGTCCGTAGTACACTCACGGACGTCCGTGATCCTAAAACATATAAATTTTAGGTAGTTCGGGCAGTTTGGTAACTGATCCGAAAATCTTCATTCTAAAATTTTTGTTAGTCCAAAATTTTGTCATTGAGATTACTTTTCATCTTTTTATTTCATTCTTTAATCTCTTTGATGTTTATGGATCTTTATGATTTCATGTTTGAGAGTGTAAGACTTGTGTGAGACAAGTGAACCTTCGCAAGAAACGTAGGTTGATGGAAATGTTCACTATGGATAGTATGATGGAGAAAGGCTGTCATGTTTGGTGATTGGAGTGCTAGGGCATATCATTCCAAAGAAGCACTGTAAAGTTTTTTTTTGTTCATAGTGAATTTCTTTTTGGATCTGAGATAGATCCCGTGGTTTTTGCCTGTGATGGGTTTTTCACGTTAAAAATGTCTTGCGTATTTATTTTGATTGTGTGATGATTGTGAGTAGATTTTAATTGATAAATTTAATAGATTATATTAAAAAACCTAAATATCCCAAATTTTCAATTGGTATCAGAGCCTGGTCACTTGGTAAATTTTAACAAATTAAGTGTTATGTCTAATTTAGGATATCACGATCTTCCTAGAGAATGTGCGTCTACTGCTAGACCCCCTCTGTTTGATGGCTCTAATTATCCTTACTGGAAGGCAAGGATGAGAGCATTTTTAAGTTTACTTGATCCTCACATTTGGTATTCTATTGAGGACGGATGGTTGCCACCAACTACGACCTCTGTTGTCGATAATATACCACATACCACTATCAAACCTAGATCTTTATGGACGGATCAGGAATATGATAATCTTGGTTATAATTCCAAGGCCCTTAATGCTTTATTTGGAGCAGTTACTGCTTCTGAGTTTCGTCAAATAAGTACTTGCACCATAGCCAAAGATGCATGGAAAATTCTTGAAACCACTTATGAAGGGACTCCTCAAGTAAAGATTTTCAAACTTCAAATGCTCACTTCTCAATTTGAAAATCTATGGATGATGAAAAGTTTTCTGATTTCTATATTCGCTTAAATGATATTGTAAATGGCTCATTTAATTTAGGAGAACCTGTTTCTAATACTAAAATTGTGCGAAAAATTCTAAGGTCTCTATCTAAAAGGTTCAGATCAAAAGTCAATGCTATTGTTGAATCTAAAGATGTTGACAATCTAAACTTAGATGAACTCGTTGGGTCATTACAAACTTATGAATATGAAATTCAAGATAATCATGTCACTAAAACTGTTGCATTTAAATCATCAGAGGTTGAGTCTGATTCTGATAAATCAGATGAACTTGCTTTATTTGTTAAAAAATTTAAAAAATTCTATAAAAATAAGAAACAACCTTTTAAAAAATTTGAAAATTCTGAACAATTTAAATTATTTGAAAAGAAACCTAAAAAGGATTTTCCTGACACTACTCAATGTTTTAAGTGTCATGGTTATGGACATTACGCTAATAAATGTCCTAGTAAGAAAAATGATAAAGGAAAATCCAAAGCTTTGACTGCTTCACATGAGATTAAAATATCAACTGAGTCATCTTCTGATGAATCTGAATCTAGTTCTTATGGGTTTAGAGATTTTGTTGCTTCTATTGTGGAAACTAATAATTCTCAAACTCCTTCTCATACTGAAATTGACTCTATTGATTCAATCTCATCTGCTAATGAAATTGATGGTGATGTATTGGATATGACAAATGCCTACAGTGAACTTTATCAAGAATCAATACTTCTAACTAAAGAAAAAATTAAATTAATCAAAGAAGTGACTGAGTTAAAAAATATTATAAGAAATCTCCAAGAGAATGTAAATTGTTTAACTCCAAAATTTATAGAACAAGAAAATAAAGTAAATTCTCTTATTGAAATAAATGAAAATTTAAAAAGGGAACTTGTTTTTATTTCTGAAAAATATTCAAACATTTACAAGACTAATGAGAAAATGGAAAAATTACTCAGTTCTGGTCAAAGAACAACAGACAAATCAGGTATTGGATATCATCATGTAGTAAATAAAAATCTAAAACCTGTTGTAACTCATGCTCCAAAATTTGTTAAAGAAGTCAAATCACTCTCTACAAATTCTAGACAAAAGGGCAATAAATTCAGATCTTCCAATACTAGATTTTTTAATAGGAGAGTGCCAATCTGCTATACTTGTGGATGGGAAGGGCATACTTATGTGTATTGTCCATTTGACTTTGAATACTCTCAATATTATGTTCCTCACTCCCAAAATTTTAAGAAAAATAAAGTCATTTCATTGAGTAGTTCACATAAATATAACAACAAGCATGTGATTCATAACAAATCAAATCTTAAATACAAACGTGTTTGGATTCGAAAATCTGATTTGACTGCTCAGGTTGCTCATATTTCACTCAAAGCAAGTGAATCATCTAAGTGGTTCCTTGATAGTGGTACATTCTAGGCATATGGTGTGAGAAATCATTCTTCTCTCATCTTAGTCCATGCTCAGAAGGAAATGTGACTTTCGGTAATGGAAGTTCTTGCAAAATTACTGGAAGAGGAACAATTAATGCACCTGGTTGTCCTAAACTAAAAGAAGTCCTTTATGTTGAAGGACTTAAGGCTAATCTCATTAGTATTAGCCATTTATGTGATGATGGGATGAATATTAATTTTTCAAAAAATCTGTGCACTGTTGTTGATTCTAATGGAAAAATTGTTTTTGAAGGGATTAGATCTACTGATAACTGTTACACTTTTAGCGATCATCTCCAAAATAATTGTCTTATCACTAAAATAAATGAGATCAATATCTAGCATCAGAGGCTTGGTCACATGAATAAAAATGATCTTTACAAATTAGCCTCTGATCAACTTGTTAAAGGTTTACCTAAATTAAGTAAACCAGATGGATCTATTTGTGGTGCTTGTCAAATGGGTAAACAGACCCGTGTTCCCCACAAGAAAGTAAATGTTCCTACTTCTTCTAGGATTCTTGAATTAATACATTTTGATCTTGTAGGTCCCATGAGAACAAGTAGTTTAGGAGGTAAGAAATATGTACTTGTTGTGGTTGATGATTTTTCTAGATATACTTGGGTTGCTTTTCTTAGAGAAAAATCTCAAGCTTTTGATGAATTTATTATCATTTCTAAGAGAACTCAAATTGAAAAAAATCTTTCAATAATTCGAATTCGAAGTGATCATGGTAAAGAATTTGAAAATTCATCTTTTGCAAAATATTGTGCATCAAATGGAATAAAGCATGAATTTTCTGCTCCTCACACACCTCAACAAAATGGTGTGGTTGAGAGGAAAAATAGGGTCCTTCAAGAGATGGCTAGGGTTATGTTAAATGCAAATAATGTGGCTAAAAATCTGTGGGCTGAGGCTGTTAGTACAGCATGTTATATTTCAAATCGAGTATACCTTAGACCAAACACTACTAAGACTCCATATGAAATATGGAATGCTAAAAAACCTCAAGTTAGTTATTTTCGAGTTTTTGGTAGTGCTTGTCACATTTTAAGAGATCTTGAATATCTTAGAAAATTTGATGCTAAAACTGACAATGGTATTTTTCTTGGTTACTCATTGAACAGCAGAGCCTATAGGGTTTTTAATTTAAGAACTCTTACTGTCATTAAATCAGTTAATGTGGTTGTAGAAGATCAAAAATCAGATTCTTCTTCTGTTTTAAATAGAGATATTGACGATGAAGTTCTTATTGTTCCTATTAATCATGAAAAAATTAGACTTGATAACATTAATTTATCTTCTGACAATGAAAATTCTACACACACTACATCTAATATCACTGAAGATATCAGTGTAGATATTTCACACAACAATATCTCTGAAAATGAGTCTCGACATAGGCCTTCCTATGCTTGTGATATGAGAAGTCACCCACCTTCTGCCATCATTGGTGACTTGTCCACTCCACTTCTTACTAGACGAAAATTTAAAAATCTGTCAAACCTTCTTTCTCATGTATGTTACACATCAAATCTTGAACCAAAAAATATTAAAGAAGCTCTTCTTGATGAGCATTGGGTTACTGCGATACAAGAAGAGCTCACTCAATTCAAAAGGAATGATGTGTGGGAACTTGTTTCTAGACCTCCAAACATTAGAATCATCGGTACAAAATGGATTTTTAAAAATAAAACTAATGAAGAAGGTAAAATCATTAGAAACAAAGCAAGATTGGTGGCTCAAGGGTACACTCAGGTTGAAGGTATTGATTTTCATGAAACATTTGCTCCTGTAGCTAGGCTTGAGTCCATTCGCATAATCTTAGCAATGGCATGTCATTTAAAATTTAAATTATACCAAATGGATGTAAAGAGTGCATTTTTAAATGGTTTTTTTTACTGAGGAAGTGTATGTGGAACAACCCAAAGGATTTGAAGATCCACATCATTCTCATGATGTATTTAAACTTAAAAAGGCATTATATGGCTTGAAACAAGCACCTCGTGCTTGGTATGATATACTCACAAAATACCTAATCACTAATGGTTTTAAACGTGGTAGTATGGATAAAACATTATTTTTGAAAGAAGAATCATCTAATTTAACTGTTGCTCAAATTTATGTTGATGACATTATCTTTGGATCCACATTAGACTTAAATGCTCATAAATTTCAAACTCTAATGAGCAATGAATTTGAAATGAGTTTATTCTGTGAGTTAAATTGCTTCTTAGGTCTCCAAATAAAACAATGTTCCACTGGCATTTTCATTTCCCAATCTAAATATGCAAAAGAACTTGTTAAGAAATTTGGCTTGGAATCAAGTAAACCTGCCCACACCCCTATGAGTACGTCAGTGAAATTGACAAAAGATGTAAATGGTAAAGCATGGGGATACACTTTATAGAAGCATGATAGGTAGTCTTCTATCTATCTTCGCTAGTAGACCGGATATTGCTTACAGTGTGGGTATGTGCGCTAGATTTCAGGCAGCCCCTAAGGAGTCTCATCTAACTATTCTTAAACGTATCATTCGTTATGTTAACGGTACACTAGAGTTAGGTCTCTGGTATCCTTTTGATACCACATCTCATATCATTGGTTTTTCCGATTCTGATTGGGCCGATAACTCTAATGATCGTAAAAGCACGAGTAGTGGTTATTTTTATATCGGAAATTGTCTTGTTTCTTGGCTGAGCAAAAAACAAGCTTCGATTTCTTTATCCACTGCTGAAGCAGAATATATTTCTGCTGGTAATGGGTGCACTCAACTCTTATGGATGAAGCAAATGTTGTCTGACTATGGGATTTCTCAAGGTGTAATGACCTTGTTTTGTGATAACACCAGTGCTATTTGTATTTCTGAAAATCCTGTACAACATTCTAGGACTAAACACATTGATATTCGACACCACTTCATACGTGATTTGGTGGAAGAAAAAATTATTCTCCTGAAGCACATACACACACAATTACAATTAGCAGATATTTTTACAAAATCGTTGGATTTTGATCGATTTGAATTTCTTCGAAAATTCATTGGTTTATGCTTCATCGATTAATCACTATTTCATCACTTGTATATATATATATTTTTTCTTCGGAGATATTTTTATATAATTATGTATGATACGTTCTAAAGTTTCATGCGTGAACATGTGATAAAATTTTCTAAGAATGCATTTGTATTATTTTGAGTTACACTTAATCGGCTTTTATTCTGTATCATCAAGGTATTTTTTATTATCGTTAGTATATAAAGGAATTTTTTATTAATAGTCATTGCAACAAGCTTATGTTCTGGGTAAATGTTGAATCTTGACTTTTTTATTCAAATAATGTTCTGTATTCTTCTGATTTTTCTTTCAATTTGCCTTTTCAACTCGAGTTAATAAGCCCGTGGAGTATTCTATACTTAATGCCCTAAGTCAACTGAATTAGGAGTCATTGGCCTAACCCTCACTAAATGAGTTGAATAGAAAGCAAGTGAATTTCAGATTGAATATTCAAATTTTCTTTCACTCTACCTTGTAGCCTAATTGACTTGAGCAAGTAAAACCGTTGGGATTTCTTCAAATCTATTGCCCTAAACTAACTAGTTGGGAGTCAATGTTCTAAAGCTTATTAAAAAGATCTTTTAGAAAACTTAAAAAGGTGTGAGTATCTTTCTTTTTTGGAGAACATTTATTTTTATTTTTTTTAAAAAGGGAGTCTCAATATTATTTGGACTATATGTTGTTGTTGCAATTAACTTTGATTTTTAAAATCTTCCTTTGTTAACTATTTTTTTCGTAATGTAATACCTATGATGTGTATAGAAAATAGTAAATTTTAGCTACTCTTATTGCTTCGTATGCATTTTAGGATGTTTTAACTCTTTCACATGAAATTTTATTACATATTATAAAATTTTTAAAAAAAAAAAAAAAACCAAAAAAAAAATTTCGTAAGTGTCACGGACGTCCGTGAAATCTAGACGGACGTCCGTATTCTCAACCCCAAACTAATAATTTTCACCCGGCCGTCCGTGAATCACTACGGACGTCCGGATTTCAATAGGTTCTCTGACACTTTACCACGAACGTCCGTGAATCACTGCAGACGTCCGGAATATAAACAGTTTCCAATATTCGAACGGTCTTTTTGCAGTTATTACACCTGACAACTGTCATTCATTCACGGACGTTCGTCAGTTCAATTTCCAAAGCCTTCTTAAAGCGGTTAAATTTTGTTCCCACGGATCTCAAGGTCTTACGGACGTCCGTGGTCTTCTTACGGACGTCCGTTCAAATTTTTTATAAACCGTATTCTTCATTTTTCACTCAAATTTTTTTTCACTCTCTGCTTTCCATTTCAACGAAAGATAAAGAATGTCTCTAAATAGGAAAAACTCTAAAAAATCTAAAGGTTCTTCCTCTTCTTCATCGCATGAACTTCAACGTTTTCCTTCTAAAAGCCATGAAGAACGTTTTCAATGTCTATTTCTTACTCAAAATCTCATAGTCGAACGGGTTGTTCTTGACAAATTTCTCAGAGATCATGATATGTATGAGATGTTTGCTTCTCGGGGTTGGCTTTCACTTCTTTCTCTAACGAGCTCTGCTTACACCGATGTGGTTCGGTGTTTTTATGCTAATCTCCTCAACGCCAAGATAGTAGAGAGTAGGATGGAGTGTTATGCAGTGACTTACATTTTTGGTAAGCAAATCACTTTTTCTCCTTTACTTATCTCTGAAATCTTGGGCATTCTTTTAAATGAAAATGGGTATAGTTATCCTGTAGATGAAAGTCAAATTCAATCACTGTTTAGTCCTTCCACCGTCTATGACTATGTGTGCAATGTACCGTCTCAACTCACTGGAATTGCATTGCACTATTCTTCCTTGAAAATGAAATTTCAATGGCTTCGCTACGTTCTTTTTGCCACTCTTACACCAAGAGCGGGAAATAAATATCAAGTGCGTTGGGACATTATTTATCTAATGTTCCTGTTAGACAAAAATCGTCCTTTGTGTGTATCTTCAATTATTTTTGAATTAATCGTTCGACGCATGAGGGATGATACCTCTAAAATGTCTCTTCCTTTTCTTATAGTCATTAGCAAGATTGTTGAGTCTCAAGTGACTCTTCCTCCTTTTCTGGCTACTTCTAGAGCCATGGCACCATTAGGTAAGTTAAAAAAAATTGGGAAAAAGGTTACACTAGATTTGGACGATGTTGAATTATTAGATGAAACGTCTGATGAGGATGAGGCAGAAGATTTTCCTGCTCAAGAAGGTTTTCCTCAAGATGTCGCTGCTCCTCCACCAGTTCCTCCGTATCAGGGTCAAGAGGGTCATTATTATGATCAACATTTTCATAGGATGCAACATATGCATTCTGAAATTCAAAACTTATCTAATCGGATTGAAACTGGTTTCAATATCTATGGGGAGCAAATTTCTTCGTTACAAATGACAATGATTGACGGTTTTGAAGCGATGATGAATCGTTTTAACAATGTCTTCCCGCCTCCAGGAGCACACTTTCCGCCTCCTGAATGATGTTTATTTTGTTATAATGTTGTAATTCTGACAATTTTATTTTGGTTTGAGGATATATTATGTTTTCGTAATGCTGTAATTCTTCTTTTCATGTCTTAATCTTTTCAATTTTAATATGGTGTTAAAAGTTTCCTTCATTTGTGCTTAACTTCAAAATTTATATTTGAATGTAGTTTCACTGGTTAAATGTACCCTTTGTCACATTATGACAAAAAGGGGGAGATACTCGTTATATTTCACTTGTGCTATTAATGTGTTCTATGGTTATTTCAACAGGTGAAGAGCTACAACTAAAAGATAAATTTCTAATATAGTGTTAAGGTTACACTTTTACTTGGCAAATAGTTAGGGGGAGCAAATAGAGTTATAATTTATGCATTTGCATTCTAGATTGATGTATAAGACTTACAAGGGAAATGAATGTATTGTATTTTCTATTTTTTTTTAATCCTTGTAAATTTTTTTTGTCATGATTGTGACAAAGGGGGAGATTGTAAGACTTTTTGTCACCATCATGACTCAAAAAACAGTATTGCTTCTTTAGGAAATAGTTTTGCCAAGTAATTAAGTTTGACAAATTGGTTTGTCATTTTTGGACCCACGGTCGTCCATAGTACACTCATGGATTTGTCCGTTGTCCTGAACGACAGTGAGTGATTCACGACGTCCGTGATCCTAAAACATATAAATTTTAGGTAGTTCAAGGCTTTAATCGATCCGAAAATCTTCATTCTAAAATTTTTGTTAGTCCAAAATTTTGTCATTGAGATTACTTTTCATCTTTTTATTTCATTCTTTAATCTCTTTGATGTTTATGGATCTTTATGATTTCATATTTGAGAGTGTAAGACTTGTGTGAGACAAGTGAACCTTCGCAAGAAACGTAGGTTGATGGAAATGTTCACTATGGATAGTATGATGGAGAAAGGCTGTCATGTTTGGTGATTGGAGTGCTAGGGCATATCATTCCAAAGAATCACTGTAAAGTTTTTTTTTGTTCATAGTGAATTTCTTTTTGGATCTGAGATAGATCCCGTGGTTTTTGCCTGTGATGGGTTTTTCACGTTAAAAATGTCATGCGTATTTATTTTGATTGTGTGATGATTGTGAGTAGATTTTAATTGATAAATTTAATAGATTATATTAAAAAACCTAAATATCCCAAATTTTCAAAAATAAATAAATAAATAAATAAAATTAAGATTTGTGAAATACCAAAATTCATATTACAAATCTAACAAATAAAAAAAAGTTTATTTACATGATGTTACCATTTCGAGATTATTTTATTGGGAGTGGAGGTCGCAAGGGATCATCAGTTGCCACAGGAGGGAGATCGGTTTGTTAATTTGGAGACTATGGGGATGCTGAGATCGCATGCATTTATGTTGAGGGCTACAAGGTTTAGAGGAGATATATATATATATATATATATACATATATATATATATATATATATATATATATATATATATATATATATATATATATATATATATATGTGTGTGTGTGTGTATGTGTGTGTGTGATCACATTTTTACTATCACCTTATAAGGTTAGCATCGTCTTAGGACCAAAATACTCTATATGGTCCATAATTAGAAGCAAACTTGTAGAAACTTGTAGAGGGCATTGCTGGTGTAATGGTAAAATGTTGGGACACATTACATGTACTTATGTAGGATATTGTAAACAATTAAAATGCATGTTCGAGATTTACATATTATAAATAGATCGATGACTCTCTACTCCAACACTTTGAATAGTATTTTTCACATGATCACCGATGACTTTTAGGTTATTGTTTAACTATTATTGAAAATTAATTATTAAAACATATAAATTAATCGTATTAAAATCCAAAAAACACACTAGATAATCAAATCTCCATTATCTTTTTATATTTCATCAACCATAGTTAAAGATTCTTATCGAAAGAAAAGAAAAAAAGAAAACTAAAGTTAAAATTTGCAAAATGCCAAAATCCATATTACAAATCTAATAAATAAAAAAAAGCATATTTACATGATATTACTGTTTCGAGATTATTTTATTGGGATTGGAGGTCACGAGAGATCATCAGTGGCCAATAGAGGGAGATCGGTTTGTTAATTTGGAGACTGTGGGGATGTTGGGATCACCTGCATCTATGTTGAGAGGCTACAAGGTTTAGAGGCGATATATATATATATATATATATATATATATATATATATATATATATATATATAATCACCTTTTTACTGTAAGGAGCATCATCTTAGTACCAAAATACTCTATGTGGTCTATAATTATAAGCAAACTTGTAGAAACTTGTAGGGAACATTGCTTATGTGATGGTAAAATGCTTGAATCGACTTTTTATTGTAAGGAGCATCATCTTAGGACCAAAATACTCTATGTGGTCCAAACTACTCTATATGATCCATAATTATAAGCAAACTTGTAGAAACTTGTAGGGTCATTGCTTGTGTAATGATAAAATGCTTGGGCACATTATATGTACTTATGTAGGGTATTATGAACGACTAAAATATATGTTCAAGATTTACATTTTATAAATAGATGGATGACTCTCTATTATCTTTTTAGATGTAGGGTATTATATTAAAAAATATAAATTAATCCTATAAAAACCCAAAAACACACCAAATAATCAAATCTCTATTATATTTTTATATTTCATCAACCAAAGTTAAAGTTTCTTATCGAAAAAATAAAAAAACAAAGTTAATATTTACGGAATACCAAAATCCATATTACAAATCTAACAAATAAAAAAATATATTTATTTACATGATGTTACCGTTTCAAGATTATTTTATTGGGATTGGAGGTCGCAATTGATCATCAGTTGCAAGGGAGGGAGATCGGTTTGTTAATTTGGAGACTATGGGGATGATTGCCTGCATCTATGTTGAGAAGCTACAAGGTTTAGAAAATATATATATATATATATTCACCTTTTTACTGTAAGGTTAGCATCTGTCTTAAGACTAAAATACTCTATGTGGTCCACAATGAGAAATAAGTGAAAGGCAAGGCCATTGTTTTTTTCTTCTTGTGAGTAAACTTGTAAGTTTTTATTATAATTGCAAGCAAACTTGAAGGGAACATTACTTGTGTAATGATAAAATGCATGAGCACATTATATGTAAGGTATTTTTTTATTTTATTTTTACATATGGTAAGTAAATCGATGACGCTTTACCCCAACACTTTGAATAGTATTCATGTTCATATGATATATCACTTCTGACTTTTAGGTTATTGTCGGGTACCAATCGAAGTAGAGTGGGGGTGAACCACAGAATTTGGTAGTGCTAAACACTAAACCATAAGAAACTGCAATAAATTTCATGAAAAAAACAAGGGTATCTCTCTTCGCGTCCACGCATTTATTGAAAGCGTCCATATCGAAAACCCATTGATTGGGTCAGATTACAAAGAATCTTGAGATCATGTCACACCTATTAGACGGTCAGTTATTTATTCTATGTGTCAAAGATCTCAAAAATATGGCCCTTAAATCATATGGTACTCATCACGCTCAAACGCGATTTTAAGGCCATATTTTGGGGATCTGTGACATGTGGTATAAAAAATTGGCCGTTGGATAGGTGCTACATGATGTCAAGATCCTTTGTGTGGAAGATCAGGGTGAAAGTGTGAAACAATATCTCCATCATCTGATCTTACCCAATCAATGGGTTTTAATGGGTTTTCGACATGGGTACTTTCAGTAAATACATGGGCGCGAACATAGGTACCTAAAAAACAATTATGGGGCCATTACTTACACACACACTGTGTCTATGCACAAAATTTTAAAAAATTTGCCATTGCACTTTACATGCCTTAATGACATATACAATTGCCGAGGGTATGATGATCATTTAAATATAAAAAATTTCTGAAAATTTTGTGCTAAGACAACATCATATGCAAAAGTAATGGCCCCAAAAATTGTTTACATATATATTTTGATTCTCTAAAATAATAGTAAACATGTGGTAAGAAATATAAAAGGAGGTTCATATTATTTGGTAATAACTTTTACATTGTTGTCCGACTCTAATGCGACGGTAATGTGGGATGGTTGAAGGTTGTCCAACCTAAAGTGCTTTTACTAAATTGAACAAAAATAAATACAATTAATGAAGACTATTAAAAATTTAGCTACTAAATAATCAATTAAAGAGAAATTAATGTGCTCGAATTATTATTAATAATAGCAATTATTATAATTATTACAAAGAAATTAACTATTAGAAAATGTCATAGATTCGTTAAAATGGGAATATTCGAGAATTTGTTAACTATTTATTTTGATGTAATTGCTGAAAATAGCTTCTTTTTTTATTATACGGCCGTTCGGCCAAGACAGCCTCAAGAACGATGGTGCAAGCACTCATACACATGCGACCGTTGTCCGCATAGCCATTTTTTAAGGGAAGGAAGAATTAAACTTGGAATGTTGGGTGTGTTTAGGCCATATTTGCTCATTATGCCATAACAATCTCATTTGTAGGCCACCCACCCTACATAATAAGTTAGGCAAGTCATCAAAGAAGTAGCTCATATCTAATTACAAATTGATTGAGAGATTTGTCCACTCAGATATGCATGGTGGTGCTCATAAAAATCTTTTAAATTGGGAAGTAAAAAAAAAGAAATTGAGGAATCAACCGGACCCGTTCACTGAAACCCTTAACATGGTCCTTATTATTGAATTTATCACGAGAAAAAAAGCGTTTAAAATACCAAATTCGCGAGGGGTGCGGGGTAGAAGCTCCTTCAATGGTTGCCTTTGAAGAAGAAGCAATGGATCATGCAACCCCTTCTTATCACAATGTCAATAATCTCCTGTTATTTCCCTTTTGTTTATTTGTTGATATAGGAATGAATGAGGAAAATTACAACCCCCCTCCCCCCCCAACAGACTCTTCGATTGTTTAAGATTGGATGGAAGACGACCAGCTGTGATGGATGGAGATGGTCATGACTTACCTGAGTGTTAATCCAAAAAGGTTATAAAGGGGCTAACTTTTCACTCAACTAACGCCTAAGCATTTTTGGAGTAATGGTTAAGGTCTTAACAATTAATATCCAAACAATGACTGTTGTAGAGTCATGTCTTGAGCGCCATGAAGGGATGACCTAGTGAAAGCAGCCATAAAATGGACCGTTGTAGAGTCTCGGGAGGGGTGACATGAGGAAAGGGCTATCCAGAGTGAGAGCCGCTACATAGTATGCTATTGCAAAAGTCGGTAGTAGACGGTGGTAGTGTGTTACAATTTTTTGGTTTGTGCCTTGCATATGATGAAAACCTAAATATAAAAAAGATTGCTGAGTTCGTGGCTTGGGAGTCATCAACGCGTCGATTTTGAGATTCAAAGAGGTGACGTTATCAGGGTCAGTCCTGAGATTTTGGGGGCCCAAGGCGAGTTCCTAAAATGAAGCCCCTCTTTCATATTAATTTTTAAAATAAAAAAAAATTGTCACTATTTTTTTTTTTGACAAATAACACAATATTCATTGCTTTCACATTGTACACTGCATACTGCATACACTGATTGGATCGGTCTGACGTTAGTTAGTAACCATATCTGCATACATGACTGTGAATGGGTTATCCGTATACCGTATACTACATAAATTGATGGACCATCGTGCATACATTGATCGGACTCGCAGTTATCCGTAATGTAAAATGTGAACTAGAATCTGAACACTGTAAGATGTGATCTGAAAATATGAACACTGTAAAATATGAACAATGTAAATCTGAACATTGTAAATCATTGAACCTGAACTCTGAACCCTGTAAGTCTTTGAATCTGAATTCGAATGTGAACTTGAGAATTGAGAATGAATTATTGAAATTTGTGTGGAACTCTGAATTATTGATTTTTTTTATTTCTATTTAAGGATATATGCAAATTTTGTTTTGATAGTAAATTATCTTTTAGAACTCTATCATGAATATCTGCATTGATATAATGAGATATGAGATTGATATTGATATTTCTTCTACTGAGCTTAGACTGTTAGCTCACCCCGACTATATGTCATAAGGGTAGCTCTTGATCAGGACCCTAGACTAGAGGAGAATCCAAATTTTCATACAGGAGAGAAAAGCACAATAGTGTTGCTGATTCAGATTCGATATTGTGACTTTTGGGTTTAGAATTTGGTACGTTCATAAGGTTTTGAGTACAATGGTAGAATTAGTTTTGTATATACATTTTGAGTACCACTGTTTAGGTGATGGTCGGCCATCATCGATAGTTTGTGTTAGCTTATTACATGTTCTGTATATAAATAGAAATTATAGAAATGAAAATTTTTAGTTTTGTCATATGTATCTTTGCTTTGATTTTCGCATGTGTGTAGATATACCTAATGTTCTGTAATCAAATTGTGTTCTGTGATCTGGCGATCCAGGTCTTTCAAATTTGTCAAAAAAAAAATATCTCAGAAAATTATGTTGGGAAAATCCGGGTTGTCACAAAATCCGTGATATAGACCGGCACGGCGAGTTATCCGTGATTTGGACCAGCGCGACAGGTTATTCGTGACTTGGACTAACGCGGCGGGTTATTCGTGATTTAGACCAGCACGGCTGGCATCCGTGATTTGGACTATTTCGACGGGTTATCTGTAAGCTTTTGAATCTGAATCCAAACTCTGAATTCTTTAAATTCTGAAACCTTTGAACTCTGAACCGGTACGTTGGGTTATTCGTACACTTTTGAATCTGAATTTGAAACTCTAAATTCGAACTTTGAATATGAATCTGAAATCTGAATTTGAACTTTGAAAATTAAAACTCTGAATAAGAATGTGAACCTTGAATCCGAACTCTAAATCAAAATCCGAATTTTGAACTTAGGACTGGAACACAAATTTGAACTTTGATTTCCGAACTTTGATTTCTTGTTTATATGGAAAAATGCTTTTGAAATTCAATCATCATGTTATGTTTCTGTCATTGAATTTATGCATTGAATGGATATAATGTTATTAGTATTAATCTTTCCCTGCTGAACTTAGACTGTTAGCTCATCCCGACATTAATGTCACAGGTTTAGATTTGGATCAAGACCACGAGCTTGAGGCGGATCCTGATTTTGTGCATGAGGGAGAAGGATGTCTTCCACCATAGGAGTTATATCCGTAGACGAGTTTGACTTAAAATTTTGGACTTGGTGCACTCAGTAGTTTTGTAGATTTTAGATCAAATATGCTTATCTATAGATTGAATCTACCACTATTTAGGGGCGGTCAGCTGTTACCCGTGATTTATTAGTTTTGCTTTATGATTCGACATTAGAATTAGAAATTTTTAATTCTGTCATATGATATCTGTTTTAATTTTCGCCCATCTGTATAAAATGAAAATTTTTGTTCTGAATTTTTAACACCTGACGGTCCGATCTTCCCCAAAATCCATGCAGGGAAAATCGGCCTATCACATCAAATCTTCAGTATCTTTTTATATTTCATCAACCAAAGTTAATGTTTCTTATCGAAAAAAAAAAAAAAACTAAAGTTAACATTTGCGAAATACCAAAATCCATATTACAAATCTAACAAATAAAAAAAATATTTATTTACATGATGTTACTGTTTTGAGATTATTTTATTGGGATTGGAGGCCACAAGAGATCATCAGTGACCAGGGAAGGGAGATCAGTTTGTTAATTTGGAGACTGTGAGGATGCTGAAATCGCCTGCGTCTATGTTGAGAGGCTCCTTATGTAGGGTATTATGAACAACCAAACTATATGTTCGAGATTTACATATTATAAATAGATCAATTACTCTCTTCTCCAACACTTTGAATAGTATTTTTCACATGATCACCGCTGACTTTTAGGTTATTGTTAATAACTATTATTAAAAATTAATTATTAAAAAATATAAATTAATCATATTCAAACCCAAAAACACACCAGATAATCAAATCTTTATTATCTTTTTATATTTCATCAACCAAAGTTAATGGACTCCAAAAACGGTTTATATATTTATTTTAATTATTTAATAGAATAGTAAATATGTGGTGAGAAATATGAAAAGAGATTTATATTATTTAGTAATCACCTGTACCATGTGGGTGGATTTCATTGTTGTCCAACTGTAACGGGAAAGGAATGTGGACCAGCTGAAGGTTGTCCTACTCCTACCTAAAGTGCTTTTAGAAATTGAAAAAATAATAATTTCACTTAATCAAGATTATCAAAAAATTAATTAGTAAATAATAACAATAATATTATTGACAAATAATTATTAAAAAAATTAATGAACTCAAATTATTATTGATAACTATTATTAAAAATTAATTATTAAAAAATATAAATTAATCGTATTAAGAGCCAAAAACACACCAAATATATAATCAAATCTCCATTATCTTTTTATATTACATCAATCAAAGTTAAAATTTCTTATCGAAAATAAATAAATAAATAAACAAAGTTAACATTTGGGAAATACCAAAATCCATATTACAAATCAAGCAAATAAAAAACACGCCAGATATATCATCAGTTGACATGGGAGGGAGATCGATTTGTTAATTTGGAGACTGTGGGGATGATCGCCTGTGTCTATGTTGAGAGGCTACAAGCTTTGGAGGCGAGATATATATATATATATATATAAAATCACCTTTTTTATTATAAGGTTTTAAGACGAAAATACTCTATGTGGTCCACAATGAGAAATATGTGAAAGGCAATGCCATTCTTTTTTTCTTTTTTGGAATTAAACTAGCAATTTTCTATTATAATTACAAGCAAACTTGAAGGGGACATTGCTTGTGTAATGGTAAAATGCATGGGCACATTATATGTATGTATGGTATTACCACTAAGCATGGATCAAAATTTCTGCCAAAATGTTTCGGTTTCGGGCATGCCCGAAACCGAAATCCAATTATTGGTTCTCAAATGTACTAAGGGCAAGATTTCGGCCAAAATTTCGGTTCAAAATTTTGGTTTTGATTTCGATCATAACCTAACCCGAAATGAAATCTGATATTTTGATCTTCGCCGCTAAGTAATATAAACAACTAAAATATATGTTCGAGATTTACATTTTGTAAATAAATGGATGAGTCTTTACCCCACATTATGAATAGTATTCATTTTCACATGATCATTACTGGCTTTTAGGTTATTGTCGGTACCAATCGAAGTAGAGTTGGGGTGAACCACAGACTTTACGACAGACTTTGCTAGTGCTAGACACTACACCATAAAAAGCTGCAATAAATTTCATGAAGAAACAAGGGAACCTTTATTTGCACCCACATCGGAAACCCCTTAAAACCCATTGATTGGGTAGGATCACAAAGGATCTTGAGATCATGTCACACCTATCTGACGATCAGCAGGTTTTTATTCTGTGTCACAGATCTCAAAAAATTGGCCCTTGAATCATATGGTACACATCACATTCAAACGCAATTTTAGGGTCATATTTTGGGGATCTGTGACATGTAGAATAAAAAACTGACCGTCTGATAGGTGTTACATGATGTCAAGATCCTTTGTGTGAAAGATCGGGGTGAAAGTGTGAAACAATATCTCCATCATCCGATCTAACCCAATCAATAGGTTTTAGGGGGTTTCCAATATGGGTGCTTTCAGTAAATACGTGGGTGCAAACATAGGTACCCAAAAAACAATTATGGACTACAAAAATAAGGTGTTTTAGTGGCACTTGTTGTTAAGGCAATTTTTGCTAGAGGCAAGACTAATAGCGACAGTTTTTGGTAGCGACAGGACTAATAGCAGCAATTTTATGTTAAAAAATCTGCCACTAATAATCTTATTTTTTATGGTGGGGGCTACTACTTACACATTGTGTCTATGCACACAGTGTTAAAAAATTTGCCATTGCACATTACATGCCTTAATTACATACAATTGCTGAGGGTATGATGATCATTTAAAATTTTAAATTTTAAAATGCAAAAAATAAAAAATAAAAAACTTAAAAGGAGGTTTATATTATTTGGTAATAATTTTACACTGTGTGGTGGGTTAGTTGAAGGTTGTCCAACCTAAAGTGCTTAAAGTGCTTTTACAAAATTCAACAAAAATAAATACAATTAATCAAGATTATTAAGAAAATCAGCTACTAAATAATCAATTAAAGAGAAATTAATGTGCCCAGATTATTATTAATAATTGCAGTTATTATAATTATTACAAAGAAATTAACCATTAGAAAAGGTCATAGATAGGTTAATATGGAAATATTTGAGAGTTTGTTAACTATTTATTTTTATGTAATTTCTGAAAATACCTTTTCCGCCGAGACAATATACACATGCGCATGTGACAGTTGCACGCATAGCCATTTTTTAAGATTATGAAGAATTAAACTTGGAATGCTGGGTGTGTTTAGGCCATATATGCTCATTATGCCATGACCATCTCATTTGTAGGCCACCCTACATAATAAGTTAGGCAAGTTATCAAAGTAGTAGCTAATATCCAATTTCAAATTGATTGAGAGATTTGAACCATCAATTTGTCCACTCAGATATGCATGGTGGTGCTCATAGTTACCAAGTCGGAAATCCCAAAAAATGGGCAAGGGGATAAAACAGAAAAAAAAAATTGTAAAATTGGAAAAAAGAGAAAGGGTAAAGAACAATGAAAAAAAATGAAGAAATTGATAAATCAATCGGACCTGTTCACTAAAACTCTTAATCCGATCCTTATTATTAAATTTTTTGCCGGGTGGGGGGTTCAATTAATCATGTTTATTTTTAATTTCTTTTAAACACATTTTAATCGTCAAAGGTATGATTTTTCAAGAAATCGCGATTAAAATGTGATTTTTTTTTTAAAAATCACCAAATTTAGTAACTATGGTTGTGCTTATATTTTAAATGATTGATACTAAAGTGTACCAATCGAGTTGCCAAGTGTACTACTTGGATTAATCAAATGCGCATTCCTATTGTCGTAGGAGTAAGTGGAGTCCATATCTTTCAGATACATTTCATCATCATCATTATTATAATCATTATCAACATCATCATTGTTAAAAACAAAGCCTTATCTCATCTATTTGAGTCGGCTTTATTATGGAGGTGGGGTTATAGGGTAATTTTTTTTGGGTACCATTATTCACACTTACAAGACTACTTTCTCACCCCAATAAACAAAACAAAACAAAAATAAAGTAGGAGTGTGAGTTTTAAAACAGTCATTTTTTAGTGGGATTTTTCACCACTTAGGTGAGACGTAAGTCTCATGGGGTATGAATAAGTGTGCTTTTTTTTTCCTTTTTTTTTTTTTTTTTATTAACAATTGGCTGTCAACTTAACGCTAGCCCTCTTTTCCTATCCGGACAAGGGGGGGCGACATACATGTAGGTAAATGAAATGACCACCAACATTTTTTAATTTTACACTAACATTTTTCCTTTTCTATCTAAACATTGTTAGAAGTTTCTATTTTGGTGGCCGTCATTATGGTCAATCCGTTGATCGGTGAATGGTGTAAGATCAATTTTGAGATGTGTAGTTATTAATTCGATGAGTTTGAAGATAATAAGCAACTAATAGGTAAGTATTTTAGTTATGGTATGATTGTGATTTCTAATCACAATATAATTAGTAATTTAAATCTTTAATGGGAAATGACTCTTTAATTATAAATATAAGGGATGCTTAGTCCCAATGATTACTCGACACAATTCAATCCTCCTTATTAGCAAAATCATTCCCATTGTATTAAGAGATATTGAGAGTCAGAAGATCGTTGAAGATCGGCAACCGACCATTAATGACTCACACTCAAGGTGTGCACAAATATTTAATTTACGAGTTATTAGTTTATTATTTTTTATTGATCATGTGCCTAGATCCTAGAGCTTATTTTGGATTGTCGGATTGATAGATCCATATAGATCCATCAAGCACCACCTCTAATATGAAAAATCTTCCCGCTTTTCCTTTTTCGATCACTTCATAACATCAATATCAGGCATCGTCGCCATTTTAGACGGGCTCACTTCGTCGTATAAATAGGAATTGAGAGATTTTATAAATTGATAGTCTTAATGGTCGAGTTAATTCTTTTAATGGCATATCTAATTAGTTTTCATGCATGGTGGAGAAAATAGAAGCTCCTTCAATGGCTGCCTTTGAAGAAGAAGCAACGGATCATGCATCCCCTTCTTATCACAATATCAATAATCTCCTGTCCTTTTCCTTTTTATCATTTGTTGATATGGGAATGAATGAGGTTCCTCTATAGGACACATACACCAGGGCACGGCTTAAAATTTTGAGGGTCTATCTTAGGCCTATGCCCACGGCCTACCATGACTTACACGTAAGCGAGTTACAAATACTGCGTATGGCATAGCATAGCTCTCTATTAACTCCTATCACAATAGAGTTCACCTACTTTAGTTGATTCCCATTTTCTTTTCTAACTCTCTCCAAAGGAAGATTTACTTGCTCAATCTCTCTGCTCTCTACTAACTCCCTACCAGAGCAAATAAAATCTGCTCTGATAAGGTGTGAGCAGAGAGGATGGTAGAGCTACTGAACAGGTAAATCTTACTATACAAGGAGTTATTAAGGAAAAGGGATACCTTCTAAAACAAATAACAAGATGCTAGCAAAGAGGATGGAAACCTACTAAAGCAAGTGAACTCTACTATGACAGGGATTAGTAGAGAGCTATGTCATACGCAGTCAGAGTGTCTATCTAGCGATGACTAAAATTTGTATAATTTTTTTTAATAGATAAGCATGAGATTTGAACCCTGACCTTAACACTACACATTTGAGATGGTGAGTGAGCAGGGCTGATCCTGGGCATAAGCCCAAGAGGCAGTCGTCTATGACCTCCAAATTTTACACAAACTAAGGTGTAACATGGTTGAACCCCATTTTAAAAACTCGCCTAAGGCCCCTAAAATCTCAACCCCGGCGGCTAGCCCTATGAGGAAGTGTCATTCACCTACATCAATGGTAAAATACTTGCAATCACATTTTTCATGCCTTTGACACGCATTTTTAATCATTCTAATCTTAATCGTTCAAGCTGCCAACAATTATGTGAAATGATGATAGCCTAAGAAGATTCCCAGTTCAAAAATTGAGGAGAAGATTAGATTAGGTGCTGATGTGTCTTAAGATGATGAGGTGTCCTTATGTGTTGACGTGTCAAGGTAGCTCTTTAGGAATAGTTGTTTATGTGTTCCTGCCGGAAACAGAAACAGGAAGTGGAGTCAGTTATGGAGTTGTCTAAGGCTGTGTTTGGGGTTTGCTCTTTGGAGTCAAAGAGCAGCCTCCACAGTCTCATACTATAGTGCTTTCCATTAGAGCAGAGAGCTGCTCTTTGCCTCTAAAGAGCAATCCCAAACATAGCCTAAGAATATAGTGTCAGTTACAGATTTCGTGTATTTAGCGTAAGCCCTGTCAGTTAGAGAAGAGTCTGTATATATATTCCGTTATATCCATCTGGTTAGGGATGCAAGTTGGGTGGACCGAATCCGAATATTTCAGTGTTCGGTTGGGTACACCCTAACCCAAAACCAAATCGAAACCCATTCGGTTCAGTTCGGTTCTTCTTCTTTTTTTTCTGAAATCCAAACCGATTCAGTTTGGTTCGGTGCTGGTAAAATACCTACTTTTTTTTTTATTTTTTTTTTCTATTTTTTTGGTTTTTTTTGGTTTTTTTTTGGTTTACTCAACCTACCCCCCTCAGTTTTTGGTTTCGAGCCACCCTAACTGAAACCGAACCGAATTGGGGTTCAATTCGGTTTGGTTTGAAACGGTTTGTGTCAGTTTTTTTGGTGTGCTTCTGTCCGATTTGGGACCCTAGGTTTTTGGTTCGGTTTCGGTGTTCGGTTCAAAGCTTGCATCCCTACATCTGATAGATATAGAAGATTTTGTTTGTTTTTTAATTTATCTCTAGGTTAACCATCCTCGAAGTGGTTATCTAGTGCTCTTAACTCCTCGCTTATCTTCAATCTTTGATCTTTGAATGCCCATTACACATTCATAAACGATTCAAATAAGAAGAAGATGAAGATAGAAGATCGGCATCTGGAACCATTAATTAAACAATGGTTACTTCTATTAGCGCCCACGCAATCTCTGAAAGCATTTACCTTGAAACCTCTTCAAAACTATTGATTGATTCGGATCAGATGGTGGAGATAATGTTTCACCCTGATCTTCCACACAATGGATCTTGAGATCACGTCGCACCTATCAGACGGTCATTTTTTTATTGCACATATCACATATCCCCAAAAAATGCCTAAAAGGGCATTTTTGGTGGTAAAAAAAATGACCCTATGATAGGTGTGACGTGATATCAAAATCCTTTGTGTCGAAGATAGGATGAAACACGACCTCCATCATATTATCTGAAGCAATCAATAATTTTAAAGGGGTTGCACACGTGGTCCCTAATAGAGGTACCCTTAAACAATTCAACGAAGAAGAAGATGACGATAGAAGAAAAGACGATTGAATGAACCAAGGCAAATGCTTTGAATCAAATGATTTTTCGTCACAATCTTTCACACTGTGGATCTTGAGATCATGAGTATTCCATCGGACGGTCATCTTTTTATTTCATGTGTCACACAATTCAGAAAAGTGACCTTAACATCACTTGAAATTCATACGCCCAGCAAACCTGATTAGTGAGGAGAGTAATTGTTCCAATATATAGCTGCTCGTGAAGAAAGCCAAGAAAAATTTGTCCTCCTTAGTGAGGAGAGAGAGAGGGAGAGAGTAAATGAAAAGAAATCACAACTAATCTTCTACATAGAGTATGGTACTTTGCATCAGAGATTTAGGCTGTGTTTGGATTCCTCTTTGGAGGCAAAGAGCAGCTCTCGTTCGGGCACAGAGCACTTTATCATGTGATTGTATTTTTAGCTCTTTCGGAGAGTAAAAGAGCTGAATTTGGTTCTTTTTAAAAAAGCAATTGAAACCTGCTCTTTCAAGTGGGCTGCTCATTAGCTCCAAAGAGCAATCCCAAACAAAGACAGAAAACTTGGAGAGATGGAGAGTTCTATATAAAGAAATATAAATTATTTAAAAAAAAGTCTATGAGGTACTCTTAGAAGGTTTTATATGCACTAGGGCGGTCCCCTAGTTTCACTGGTTAACATTGGATATTTGTTAGGGCTTACATCGGGTTGAGTCCTATCCAACCTAATATTTTACAAGGTGAGGCACATAAACTTGACTCTTCAGGTCACATCGGATTGGGTTGACTAGGAAGTTGGGTCGGGTTCTCGACCCAACCCGACATTATATATATATATATATATATATGGAAAAAAGGGGCTCTTAGGGGTTTGGGCTGGGTTCTCAGGTGTGCCATAGGTTCGGGTTGGGTATGCCATTGTTTTTTTAATTGAGAAGCTAAAACTTTGGCTCGACTGGACCCAACCCACCCGTTGACAGCCCCATTTTAATGTTTATAAGTGTCCATCGGCTTATGGCTTGACACTTCAACATGTTTCTAACGGAACAGAGGTTATATATGTTCTTAGAGATGCTCAGAACAAGGCTTTCTCCACCTGCAACTTTTGAAGGTAACCATGCTATTCTTGTTGGGGCCGAAAAGTAAACATTAAGATGTAGAAAGAGAGTAGTTCTGTAGATGGGAAAGAATCGTTGGGGAGACATGGCCCTATGCGCTACACACAAGAAAGAATTGTTATGTGATCCGTCGACTATTTTTACAGGCAGCCTAAAAATTGGATCGCGCATTCTATGATATGATATGTCGTTCTGTCATGCATATGTATTCGGTCTGATCTTTTGATGTTCCAGCTCGTAACCGGAGAGAGAATGGTCTCGACCTCCCCTCTCCCCGTTCCACCGTCTAAAACTGGCCGACCGTTCTAAGTTCCAGACGGTTGGGTTGGGTCGGATAGGACCAGACCAAATCGGTGGAATCTGAATGGATCAGATCCAAACTGATCTAATTGTAGCTTCGAGTACCACGGCGGGTGGGCAACTAAACTATCTCTGGAATCGTCTGTGCTTCGGGTTCAGGTACGGCGGCCGGACCGAAAAAGAAGAGGGGAAGCGAACTCCTGCCAAAAGGCCAATGTAGCTTGCTTACTCTCAGCCACTTGCTCACTTTTTCATGGTTGCAGCTTAACACTAATGGTTCCGATTATGGTATGTATCATAGGAGGGGTATAGGGTAATCCAGACTTCTTGGAGATTGTGAATGGATCACTAATTATTGGGCACGTAGCACTATTTTTCATGGACTGTTATAATCGATAATTTTCGATAAATAATTTTGCAGGCAGCTTATGTGGCGCATATAACTGGCTGCAGCATACATGGTGGGGCCCAAGCATTGTAGCCAGTCATGTCGTGTAACATTAGCTGCCTGCAAAATTGTCTATAAAAAATTGTCCACCTATTATAATTTTCCATTTTTTATTGTGAGTGTGCCACATGACGTGAAGAATTATGTGTAAAATCTGGTTGGTTCAAAATTGAATCAAGAGAACATCTCTTATCATGCTATCACAAGTTAAACGCTTTTTAAATGAGCTATTAAACTGATTTTGGAGTACTTATAAAAATAATAATAATAAATAGATCTTTAGATCGCAATCTTCACATCAAATGTTACACTTGACAAATAGTGTCATATATCCAAAAAGGTGACCCAAAATATAGATTAGGAATTGGTTCCAGACCCACACAACACGATATTGTTCAACTCTGGGCTTAAGCCCCCTCTGAGCTTTTGTTCCTGGCATGAGATTAAGGCGGCATATGGCATAACTCTCTACTAGCCCCTGTCACAGCAGAGTTCATCTGCTTTTAGTTGGTTCCCCTTTTCTTTTCTAACTCCTTACAAATGAGGATTTACTTGCTCTAGCAGCAACCTCTCTGCTCTCTACTAACTCTCTACCAGAGCAAATAAAATTTGTTCTGGCAATGAGTGAGTAGAGAGGAGGATAGAACTACTAAAGAGATAATTCTTATATAAAATCTTACTATACAAAGAGTTATCAATGGGAAGAGATACCTGCTAAAGCAGGTAGCAGGATGTTAACAAAGAGGATGGGAACCTGCTAATGCAGGTGAACTCTACTATGGCAGGGGCTAGCAAATAACTATGCCATATGTAGGGCTGTCAATGGGTCGGGCCGGGTTCGGACTGGGTTTTCACCCTGCTTGTTTATTTTTTTTAAAAAAAAATTGGGCCTAGCTCGGCCCGTTTAGCTATCCAGGCCAGGCTCGGTTTTGGAATTTTGTAGCTCGAACCCGGCCCAATTAGCTATCTGGGCTGGGCCAGGTTTCTAGTAATTTTAACAAAAATTTTAAGTTTTTTTTTAAAAGACATCAGCTAAACGGGTCGGGCCGGGCCTTGCACTTTGAAGCCCAAACCCGAGCCTATTTCTTATCCGGGCCAGGCCTGTTTAATAAAATCCTAAAATTTTGGGCCCAAATCCAGCCCATTCGAGCCGGGCCCAGGCTGAAGCCCGACCCGTTGACAGCACTAGCCATATGCAGCCTAAGTCTCCACCCAAAACAGATCTGCGGGCACAAAAAAACTTAGGTCGGATCGGATCAAGTCGAGCATATACCATTTTCCTGACCCGACTCGTTAGCAGCCCTAAGTTCAACCCTGACATGGTCCAAAGGAGGTCCCACATCCTAGCACTTGAATTTGCCATTGTGTATTCTAAAGCTTTGAACATTGAAGCAATTTATAAAGAGATCCTCTCCTCAGTAACACCCATTAGAGCCCTTGAGAGTGTTAATGAAGTCATCAATTCTATTGTAGATTAAAAAATCGAATTTCATTTCAATTTCAGTGGGAACCGAAACATCAATTTCAGCCGAAATCTTCCCACAGTACATTAAAATCCGGAAATATGAGTTTTCATTTCGGTTTCGGTCCCTCCCACGGTACATTAAAATCCGGAAATATGAGTTTTCATTTCGGTTTCGGTGGGGACCCCACCGAAACCGAAACATTTCGACCAAAATTTTTGAACCATGGACCCTTCTTACCACCCAAAAATTATTCTACCTCATTTGCATTTGCTTCATCTTTACTGCATAATTCCGAAGCTATCAACTCAAAGAAAAGTCCCTTTGCAATTTGCATGATGGTGTGAAATGTCCCCATTCTTCATTGGCACACCCTATTCTTCCATCGGCAGCACTGATCTCTATGCTCGTCAAGTTCGTGCAAAATGTATGGTACATGTAGTACACAGTTCACATGCGATGTGGCAGTGATCCGTCCGGTTGCTGATAACCAGCTCTTAAAAAGTTTAATTGATATTGGGCCTCTTTGGAACGAAAGTACTTTCAAAAAGTTATTTTCAATTTAAGTTACTTTCTGATAAAATATTTAGTATAAGAAAAAAAAAAAGTTTAAAATACCACTAAGCACTATCATATTATACTAGTCAAAGTTCTAAAAAACAAAATTTGACTAAAAGTCTAATGATTGGCCACTAAAAACATTGAGAAGGTGTAAATTAAAATAAAGTAGCCATTAAAACGCAACATTCAAAGTTTGAAAAAGTCATTTTTTGAAAAACCAAAAGTTGAACTTTCGATCAATAAAATTTTATAGGTCCAAATTACAAATTTTCATGCTGGTAGCTACTATTTACTGACAAGATGATACTAGTCAAAATTTGAAATAAAGCCAACATCCGACCAAAAGTCAAATTTTCACTGATAAAAGTTTGGCAATATACTGCTAAGTTGCAATTCAAAATCGCAAATAGTCAAGATAAATAAGAACTTTGGGAATGAATTGCCAAATAACAAATAAACACAATAATAGCCACTACCCACGGTCAAGTTATACTAGTCAAATTTTGCCTAAAATGTCAAACTTTGATCAAAAAAAAAATTTAGATTATCAAGTTGCAAACTACGATATAGTATTAGTAATAAAATTTTGATTTAACCAAAATCAAATTTTTATTAAAAGCCAAACTTTGATCAATAAAGTTTACACTAACAAATTGTAAAATTAATGTAATAGTCACTATCTATTGTCAAGTTATAATAGTCAAAATTTGACTCAATTTTGTCAAAGTTTGACCTCAAAGGATTACAGGCACTACTCCAGCTTTACACTGACATGACTGTCCTCTCAAAGGGACTAAAGGCACTTTTCATAAGCATCATAACCTTATGATGGGGTGAGAAGAGTCAAATTCATGATTTCAAGTTTCAATGAAAAAGAGGATTGATTGCTTCTTGTGAAACTGTGAAGGAGAGCCCAAAATTTGTAACATATAAATCAGCATATAATTTACACTCTAAAATTCTGTCTTAAGAAAGTGGAAAGCCCAAAGTTTGTAACCTAATAAATCTGCATAAAATTTACCAACTGTTAAATTCTCTCTCCTAAGAGTAAGTGGAACCCCCAAAGTTACAACATAAATCTGCATTAAATTTACTCACTATAAAATTCTGTCCTCAGAGTAGACGGCCCAAATTTTGTGACATAAATCTGCATACAATTTACTTACTGTGAAATTTTCTTTCCTAAGAATAAGGGTGAAGCTCAAAAATTACAACATAAATCTGCATTAAATTTACTCACTGAAACTGTTTGGTCCTAGGAGCACGACAATTGATGTTTAAATTTAGCGGTTAAGGGATTACAAAATGCTTCCTCCACTTGTAGCTGCAATCACCACCTCCCACCCGGGCCCTTTAAGAGGAAGCGAACAACCCGCCCGCTCATCTAGTCTTCAAATTTAGCTGTTAAGGGATGACAAAATGCTTCCTCCACTTTTAGCTGCAAGCACCACCTCCCACCCGGGCCCTTTAAGAGGAAGCGAACAAACAGCTGAATCATCATCTGGAGAACCTATGAGATCACTCCGATTCATAACCTTTTGCAAATCTTCGTCGCTAATATCGGTCTGAATCAGCTTCTCTTCAGGATCTTCTTCATCTCTAAGTAGCGCAAGTATCTCTGATTCCTGAGACCAATGGACGCATGCATTAATGTCTGACAATAAAACTGGAATAGCTCTTTTTTTTATATCAACTTTTCCTCATTTTTCAATCATAGCACAGTTTAGACCGTTACGATTGCCACCCTGATGAGTGCAATATTGTTAATCTATGTACATTGATTGGGCGATCTCAATCTATGACTGCCATAAAGACTGAAGTTAAATTTGAGCCACCTCTTTTCCTCTTGCAGTGGACTGTTCCCCAGCTTTCCGGTTAGATTGGATTTTGGGTTGTCTTTTAGAGTGGGGTGTTGTTGGCTTTTGTGGGTTTTCTGTTTTGTGGTTATCTTTCCAGCTCCTCGCTGCAAGATGGACTGAGAAGGGATTTGGAATTCTTTGTTTCTTCTTTAAGAAATTTATTTACCGATGAAAAATAATAATAATAATTTGAGGCACATCACGAACTTTAGTAATGCAAAGCACTGTAGTCAAATGGTAAATCATATTGCAAAATGCAAGGGAACATTTTTAATGGAATCATAAATTGAACGTTCATTGTAATTTTCTACAAACGAAATTGCCATACTCACGGTCACAACATAAAAATAAAAGAAACATGGCCAGTGTCATTTTCATAAAGAAAATCTTCAGTAACAATTTCTTATAATATGTTCATACCCGAAATTGGACAACATAGCAAGTTTAGACCAAGGTAGTTAAGGTGTAGCGAGGTTATAACCAAGACATGGCAAGGCTATTTATTAATTTTTAAATCTTTTATTATATTTATTTATTAGTAGTATTTTTTTAAAAAGTTTATTTGTTTATATTTTTTATATAGGGAGAAAAAATTTAAAAAAAATAGAAAGAAAAAAAATTCAACTACTGAAGCATCATAATTTGATTCTGCTATTGAAGATTTCATGTTCTATGCATAAACAAATATCAATAAATACAAATAAAATAGGAAACATCAACAAATTTGTAATATGGCAAGTATAAATAAACAAATATAGAATATTAAAAAATATTTAAATATGCATACCGTAGTATCGCCAACGTTGAGGTTCCATCGACCGGTAACACGCAAAGGTTTCGTGACGAGAGAGAGAGAGAAAGAGAGAGGGGAGGGGGGAGATTTTATAGCTTGTAAGTTAACTTGTGTAACTTAGATATTATAAAAATGTTATAACTTATAAGTATTATAATTTATAACAATGTCATATTTATAACTTGCATATATTTTATAAGTATTATACGGTATTACCCAAAAAAATCAAATAACGTGTATAGTGACATCATAGTGCTATTCGGTCATGGCAACGCTATTTAGCCATCATGACTATTTGATTGTATATTGCGTTTCTCATCGCCATTGGCCATAGCGTCGCCTTGACTACCATGGTTTAGACTGTTAAGATCACCACCATGACCAGCACAATTGTTATTAAGCCATATCTCATTGATTGGGAGATCTCTATCATTGAGTGCATAAAGATTGAATTTAAGATTTGAGGCACAACACAAACTTTTGTAATGCAGAGCAATGTCAACAAATCCATAATCATACTGCAAAATTTAAGGCATCATTTTGAATCAAATCAAAATTGTTATAGGGTGGAGTTATTCACTATAAAAAATCATTGACTGCCATGAACAAGACGATGGAGATTGTTTTTGTCCCAATGTTCCACACAATAGATCTTGAGATAATGGTGCAGCTATCAGACAGTCAGATCTTGATTCCACATGGCACACATCCCCAAAAGTGATTGATCATCGGCCTACCATGAGAAGGTGTTCTGAAGTCACTTTTGGGATGTGTGCCACGGGTAATCATGATATGGCCGTCTGATAGGTGTACCATGGTCGCAAGATCAATTGTGGAAGAATTGGACGAAAAAGGATCACCATCGTCTGGTTCAAGGCAGTCAATGGTTTTCTACAGTGGAAAATTGGGTGTTCTACACAGAAAAGGCGGTAACACCACCCATTATTATATTTGTTATCATTTTGAAGAAAAAAAAAGCATTACAAAGAGAGTGAGAGAGAGAGAGAGAGAGAAACACATTATGAAACCGAAAGAAACATATGTTCTCAGTAATTTTAGATAAGAAAATTATTAGAAGTAATTGCTTAAAATATTGTCATACCCAAGCAATTGCTTAAAATATTGTCATACCCAAATTACAAAACTAAACGAGTTTAAAGTAAATTGACGAAAAAAAGCTTTGGTGGAGGAGTAAATATGGCGTCAACAGTCTAAAGTGCATTGGCTTCGTGAAAGAGATGGGAACACTAGATTTTTTCATTCAGTGGCGAATGGGAGAAGGAAGCACAATCGCATTTCGTCTATCCTTATTAACGGCACAACATATAAGAAGCCAAATAGTATTCATACCAAGATTGTGGATTTTTAGAAGGATTTATACTCGTTGGATGATGTTCTCGAACCTTTGTTGAATGATATTATGTTCAATTCTATAGACGCTGAAAAAGCTAGCTTCTTCGAACGGACATTTAGTGAGTATGAAATGAAGGAAGCAAATGAGAAATTGGGATCCAACAAGTCTTAGGTCCTAATGTGTTTACTATGGAATTTTATAAAGCCAATTGGGATATTGTTGGTGGCGATTTCATCGGTTTCTTGGGTGAGTTTTATGCGTCGGGTAGATTGGTGAAGAGTATAAATTCTACTTTCATTGCTCTCACCGAAGTGAGAAGGGGCTACCAACATTTCGAACTTCAGACCTCTTAGCCTCACCGCGTCGAGTAGATTGGTGAAGAGTATAAATTCTACTTTCATTGCTCTCACCGAAGTGCGAAGGGGCTACCAACATTTCGAACTTCAGACCGATTAGCCTCACCGAATGTGCTTACAAAATTATTGCGAAAGTCTTAGCCAACCGCCTAAAGAGAGTCATTAGGATGCTTATCTTCAATGTCCAATGGGCCTTTATTCTGGGAAGGCAACTGCTGGATATAGCGATTACGACTGTGGAAACTCTCGATTCGGTTAAAAAGCATAAAGATAAGGGCTAGGCTCGAAAAAATGAGCTCGCAAGTACCTTGAGCTAAGGCTCATAATTTGAGTCGAGCTAATCGAGCCGACCATGGGCTGGGTAGGTAGTAACTCGGCTCAATATATAACATTTATTTTAATATTTGTATATCTGACTAATTTTATACATACATATATATATATATATATATATATATAACTAACTTAAATTACTAAAATACCTTGAAAATTAATCATTAGAAGCTTTTAATGGTTTAGGGTGTTGGGTATTGTAGTAAACTAAAAAATATTACCTATAAATACATAAATCTACGAAGTCAAAGCCTAATTGCTAACTCTATCTCCTCTCTACAACTGTTGTCATGCTAATTTTCTATGAATTAAATACCTTGATTAGGTATTTTGATTAGAAGAATAGATGTTTTAATTATTTAGATATAAATAAATAATAATATAATAAAAGAAAGAAATACAAAAAATCAAAAATAATGATAGCATATCACTAGGCTCAAGTTCCGCTCGAGCTCGCTAAGCCGAGCTAGTGTTGAGTAGTTTTAAGCTCTAATATAAACAGTGTTGTCATAAGCGATCTCTTACGCCATAGAGCTTATGTGAGATCTGGAGGCTTATGCGATCGCAAACTACTCCAACAGCAAAAAAATATGAATGTTGGAGCAATTAATGGTGTAAGATTGTTTATGTACCAAAATGTTCTTTAATGGTGGTCAGGAGAGTCAGCCACTTAGTTTATCTAGTGACAATCATTGGAAGGGAGATGAAAACATGTATGCAAATGTTGGATACATGTGCAGTCCAGCCTGTATCGTCTCCTAGTCAAGCAAATCTTTTGAGAACAACTTATCAACAAAAAAATGGAAAATTTTCTATCACAACCGATGCTTATGGCTGATATGTATTAATTTTCCGTTTGTCGATACCGAGACACAATACTAAAACATCCGATGCTTATGGATGATAAGTATCCCCGACATATCAGTTGCTATGCATCAGTTTTAAGTTGCTTCATATGTTACATTATCTTATAAATTTTATACTAAAATGTTATCGGCATTAACAATAACTTAAATTTTTAACATAAAAAATAAATACATCCAAGATGTTTGGCAAGAGATTATGTTGATTTCAAGTAAAATGAAGATTTTGAAAAGTCTTGAGCAGTTAGACAACTTTCAACATTTTCAGAGCTGTCAGGCGTATATGAGTATGTTTCATGCTCATTTTTTTATTTTCTCATTTGTTTTCATAAAATTAGTAATTTTTAGATTGACTAGATTAGGGACTATAGTTATCATCAAGTTAGAAAATAAAAAAGTTGTTGTAGACTTGTAGTCATTCGATGGCTATCATCAAATGTTGTATACTTATAGGCATAGTATATATCATTTACAAATCACTAATAAGGTCACATCAATTCATCATCACGCTCAATCACTCAATTCATAACATTGATTACATTTGGATATTATATTTATATAAAATATAATACTAAATTCAATATTTTGAACTATTCCCTTATTTAAGTTTAAATTATTAATTAAAATTCATTGTAGTGATGATTTGTACAAAAAGTACCTATATATATATAATAAAATTATTATATTTAATAATTCCTTCTGTTTTTAGGTTTTTAAAAGAATTTCATGCCATATCACTATTACTTATCACCAATACCAACATGGATCGATCATGAGGGTTGACCAATTCCACCTCCAATACCAAATTTTTAAACCTTATTCGTAATACCAAGAGTAATGACAAATTACAATATAATACAAAATCACCTCCAAAGTATTAGGTTTGGTCCTCTCCTGCTGGAATTGGCCTTTCCCAATAACTACATGCTCAAGCTTTAACTTTCCAAAAGCTCTTTTCAGCATGCGGCCCTGTTAAAATCACCTGCTCAGTTATCAAGATAAATTAAATATACATATGTTTAAAAATAAAAGCTAACTCTGTGTTGTACCTCAACAGAATGGGATGTTGCAAGTCTATAAACATGAACTGGTCGAGTTTGCCCTATCCTGTGGCATCTATCCATGGCCTGCAAATCCATTTGTGGGTTCTGGATTTTAAATGAAATATAACAAGTCAGGTACAACATTAAAAAAATTCTTAGAACTACAGGCAGACAGAAACAAGAACCATACCCAGTCACTGTCATATAATATACAGGTGTCAGCTGCAGTGAGGTTTATACCCAGCCCACCAGCCCGAGTGCTGACAAGAAATATCCCATAATTGCTGTTTATGTCATTGAACTCCTCGATCTGCTCATGGATGTGAAAAATATATCTATCAAAACACCTGCTCATGGATGTGAGATATATATCTACAAAAACAGCTATAACTTTCAACCGTAGACCAAATCAGATAAATGCCTATTAGAAGATAGGATGAGTGGAAACAGAGACGCACAGAAATACAACTGAGCAACGTTTATTAGTAAAAAATCATTTAAAATGTTTCAACTTATCCTCAGGGTCTAATAAGAACTATATGAAAAGTTGCAATCATTTATAAACACACAATCTTACAAGTCACTTTTTGTTCAAGTTTTACTATCTACACGTAGTGCAAAAACGAACACTTTTTTCATAGATAAAGTAAGAACCGCAAGAAAACTCCTAATTTTAACTAATTAGGTTAAACAATACATCCTGAGATCTAGACAAGCTTCCACCTAGTATAAATAGTTCTCCAAACATGTCCATTAGGAGCTACAATTAAAATCGAAGTCAATGAAATGGTGAGTACGCTTCTATATCATGCAAACTTACATGCAATGAAAACAATTTAACAAAATAAATAAACAAAAAAAAAAAAAAAAAAAAAATCTTATTAAAAACATGAGAGCTGCAAAATTCTAGAACATGATAATTTTATAAGAAAACCAAATGTGCTAGCATAATTTTTTGCCAGCCCAATACATTTACCTGTCTTTTTCTTTCATGCAACTTCACATTTCCATCAATTCGACAAACTTCAAGCCTTTTTTCACCCAAGTAGTATTCAATAATATCCAACATCTTAGTCCACTGTGAAAAAATCAAAACCTAAAAATAGCACAGTTTGTAATTGTGAGTTGATGGACCAATTAAAATTTAGCTAAAGAATAAACAAACAACGATGTATACCTTGTGCTTCTGAGCAAGTAAAAGTGTCAATAGTTTTTCTAATAAACGAAATTTTCCACATTGTTCGAGTAGCTTTTCAATAGGTGGATAGGCAACTGTAAGAAACATGAGCAATATAAAAAGTTATGCCAATATTAATCAGATCCTACTGGCAATAAAACTTTACAGAAATCATCAGGGGCATACATGAACCATCAAAAGCAGATTCCAGAAGGTCAGGATGGTTGCAGTTCTTCCGAAGCTGAATCATTAAATTATACAGTTTTCCTCTAATTCCAACTGGAACAGTGCCTACACTAGGGATTAGATAGTAGCATATAAAAAACAGCAAAGTGCAGTGAAAAAACAACCAACATAAAACAATTTCTCTTTCCATAACTTCTAATTAGTTTGGGAATGAATTATAACTTCCTCAAAAAGACGGATTCTACAATTTGTTATTGCGGCTTTTAAAAAAGCCAAAAACTTACCATCGCCTGCCTTCTGCTGTAAGTAGTTTTCCAAAGTTTTGTTAATTAAATGATCTTGGAAATGTTTTTGATACTCAGTCATATTGGCATATAGAATGATCTCCTTCTTCCGAGGAAGCATCTGCTCAACATCTTCCTTCAATCTTCGTAGAAGAAATGGGCGTAATATTAAATGAAGCTTTGATATCACCTGTAAATACTTAAAAGTTCTTGAGGATTATCTACATCACATAAAAGCAAAGCGTAAGACAACATCAAGGAAACATACTTTGACTCTTCTTTTTTCTTCCAATTCTTCCCGCTCAGCCTCACTGTTACATTTTCCTGACAGATCAAACCTGAACACGAGATTACATTTAATAAATCAAGCAGTAGAACTGATAAGAGCAACATATTACAGTTCCGATAACTGTAATGTATGGTTCGATCATGTGGTTCAAACGTTTTTCAGGATCAATACAAGAAAAGACATAACAGATTACTCGAATTCATTTTATTATTTTCGGAGTAACGTTTTTCAGGATCATATACAAGAAAAGACATAACAGATTACTCGAATTCATTTTATTCATTTATTATTTTAGGAGTAACGAAATTTTATTACATAATCGAGAAAAAACTGAAAAACAGAAAGCCAAAGAAAGAGAATGAGAAAGAAAGAAGTATAATAAAATGTATAAAAAGGTAACTTGATTCCCATAAATGATGTTATTTCTAATCATGCCATCTTTAGAAAATATTTTTGCAATTCAATCTGTTTCTTATGGACATGAGAGGAGAAAGAACACCATGCATAAAGTTTTAAAGCTTCTTTGAACCAATGTAACAACTTCCAAGGAAATCTCTTTTGTTTCTCATCGGTCTCGCAACGCATGATGAATCTCTTTTCACTACATTAAACCTGAAACAAAAGCACATAATGGATACCTAAGATAGCAGCCTGAATTTCCGCTTAAACGAGTTGCGCTACCAAAATGATCCCAAGAATGCTATGCTTCTAACCATCTGCCATTACCCATCTAAATTCCATATAAAGGCCAATGAAACAATCCAACATTGACCCGTAAAGTGGTGGAGTTGGCATGGAATATTTGATCATTTTACTCTTTCCACAATGTTCCAAATGATGACTAAGTTTATGCGGCTTGAATTGGTGACGAGATTAAGGTTATAGGAAGAAGAAGTTAAAGAGAGGAAAATTGTAAGTTATTTAGCATAAAACCCTTCACTGTTATTCATATGCCACTCAGTAGTGTGTAAACGGATAACATACAAGTGTGATGCATATCTAATGATGCACCCATATATTATGACGGACACACCAACACTCCCCCTCAAGTTGGTGTATAGATATCGATCATCCCCAACTTGGAGGAAATGTCATACAATTACTTCCCTCCAACTGCTTTAGTGAGCATGTTTGTGAACTGGTCCTTTGTGTTCACTTAAGGTGTACAAAATTATTTAGATTCAACCTTTGCTATTATGAAGTGGCAATCTACTTCAATATGGTTGGTTCTTTCAAGATACACAATTCTCTGCAATGTGGAGTGTAGCTTTATTGCCACTATATGGTAGCAACGAGAGCTTTATATGGCTCCGAGGTCAGCTATGATAAGTCTGAGCCATATGCCTCCACATGCACCTTGCAACATAGAATGGTACTCATGTTCCGGACTTGAGTTAAAGATGCATGCTGGCATGGATCAAAATTTCAGCCGAAACCGAAACGAAATTTTGAACCGAAATTTTGGTCCAAAAAAGTTTGGAGGTGGGGGGGATTAGAAGACCAGTGTGCATCTTACGAGAAGTCTTCGTGAGTTGGCTATTAATTGGATCCGGCTGGCTCCAGACAAGAGACGAGAGAAGTAAGGAGGGCAGGGACTACTTTGGTGAATGGGATAGCTTGCACTTGAGGTATTTTCTTCCTCCCTGTAGGAGGTACCCTTGGTTTCTGGGCTGCTCTTTGGGTTGGGGGTGGTCATTTTGGTAAGGGTGTTTGTTGTTTCTTTTGGCTCTTTCTTGTTTCTATTGGGTTTCGCTCGTTTCCAGCTTCTCACCGGAATAAATGTCCCTTGTACCTTTTTTGTGGCTTTCATTTAATTTATCTTAGCGATCAATTGCTTGTTACTCTTAAAGCGTATTAACTATCTAATCAGTAATCACATATTTACTATTATTTGTTTTTCTTCTCATATTTAAAATATTGTAAGGATCCACATCCACAATTTATTTATTTTTTAAATTAGAAAATGGAATATTATTTTCCTTGCACCTATTGTCACTCTTTGCTAGGAAGTAACTTCGTAATAACATATTATCAATGTGTTATTTTTTTTCTCAAACTTATAACTTTATACATCTCCCCTAATGTAATTTATTGGAGTATTATTTTCACTCATTATATAACGCCCCACTTTTATTTTGCGGTCTTAGATTCACAAACACAAAAGATGAGTGTTAAGTGCCTCACACCGAAACCCACCCCTTTACTAAAATAAAAAGAAACTTTTAATTTAAATTTTGAAAGTACAAGAGTGGATAGAGCCCACTGTCACGGGGTCACACTTCTGCAACCTTAGTCCCATGCGGCACCTAACGCACGCTTCGCTAGGTCAGCCTACTTTTGATACCAACTGTCACGGGGCGTCCTTCGACGCGCTTTCAACCCGCGCAGTGCTTTGCTTCCGCATGCAACGAAGCCAACCCATCTACACATCAGCTCTAATACCACCCGCCTAGAGGACGGGAACTCCCCCAGCATGATTACTTCTGTTTCATGGCCTACCACCCAACTCATCGTGCCCCTTACGACACGCCATCTGCACCACTGTGCTAAACTTGACCTACTCAAGCTTTACCCTGTGCACTGCACTAGTACCTCGCTCGCAATAGTCTTGGCATGCAGCTTCCCATGCCACCATATCTCGCTCACATACCGAACCAAGCCCACAGCCTTGTGCCTCGCATGCTAAACCGAGTCCCACGCAGCCTGCCTTCGTATGCGTTCCAAATTACTAGCACCGTTTATCATTGGCCCACGTGCTGTCGTGCTCAATTGAATCCCACGCAGCGATAATGTTCTCACGAGGTTGCCCAGCCGTATGCACCGCGACGCGTAGTCCGGAGCCATACTTCAACCTCCCTTGGGTTCCACACGGCATCGCTGTGTCGACGTCCTAGGCCCACCCTTTCAGGCCTAGGAGACACTTGCGCCCCCTCTGGCAACGCAAGGCCCCGTATGCGGGAGAATAGCTCTCAAGCTCCCTTCCCCTAATAAGGGTAAAACAGTCATTCAGCCAGAATGACAGGAAAACCTCAAACCCCTTGGTTTGACATACCGCAGCGCCTCTTGCGTCGCTAGCCCACCTTGGCTATGTCGCGACCGTGTCACCCCCGCGTCCTACCCTCATGCGACCGTGTCGCGTCCTCGCAGCGCGACCACGTCGCCAAACCCACTTGGCCCCATGTCGCGTGCCCTCCTGGCACCACATGTTGTGCCTCAAGCACCATGTTGCAAGCTCGAGTATTGGCCCCGTCACACCACGCCTCAAAGGCAACCGGATCCTAAGGGATACGAGATTGCCATCGCTATTTAGAAAAAAAAAAAAAACCTTCCGCTCAAAAAGTCTTAGCCGGGGGCTCTCTCTCTAGAAACTCTCTCCCTAGAACCCTTTCTCTCTCTAGAACTCAAGAAGAAGAAGAAGAAGAAGAAAGCAAAGGATGACAGGCGATGGGTAAAAGCTCAAGACCCGGAGCAAACCTTCACTCACGACTTTAGGATCCGAGGTAGGGGAATTTTTAGAGTATTTTATAGCTTTAGTTTGTTCTTACCAAAAAAAAAAGACACCTTCTTCCCCATCCGTTTCCTGCAACAGGAAAATGAATACTTTCATATAATAATATATAGAGATTTTTAATGCATTGTAAATAGAGGTATCTAAATATAGATATCTGTATTATAATATATATATATATATATATAAGTAATAAATAAGGAAAGAAAGGACTTCTTCCTCTCTCTATTTTTCAACAAAAAAAAATGGTAGGATGAAGAAGACTTCTCCCTCTTTGATGTTACTGCTACAGCAACACAACAAAAAAAAAAAGATACAATGAAGAACTCCTTTGAGGCTGCTACAACAGCAAAGGAACAAAAAAAAAAAAAACAAGGAAAAAGAAGACAAATTCTTCCTCTCTTTCTGTTTTCACAAAAAAAAAAGAAGGAAAAGGAAGAATACTCCTTCCTCCTCCGTTTCCTACAACCAAAATGAAAAGATAACATATATATATATATATATATATATATATATATATATATATATATATATATATATATATCACCTACATTTAAGGGAGAAGATGGGTCTTCTTCATCACTGGTTCTCTGCAACTGCATATTAAAAAAAAATCTTTTGCGGTAATTTGGGTATTGTTTTGGCACGCAATGTCTTTAGATAATTAAACACCGTCTGAACTCGGAGACCCGGTAACCGGCATCATCCACCATCGGATACGGCTTTGTTGATCTGGCGAGATCACTGTAGAGCTCTTCAAGGGGCGCCTATTCAATGGAAAGTAGTAGCAGGTGCTACACCCCTGAGTTTGCATTAGGTGCTTAAGAGTTGCAGTATATGCACGATGTAACCTCTTTGTACACCATAGATGAAAAATATTTATATATATTTATATAATAATCATTTTAACACTCGGGACCAATATTCGAAAACTAGGAACCCACTTAAAGCAATGTGATCTTTAAATCTAACGGTTCAGATTTTGCGATAGGACCCGGGAAATAACTTTAGTGATTAGTATTCATCAACCATGAATTTAACAAAACTTTGACTTACTGATAAGAGTACCCTAGAAATAAAATTAGAGGTTGGGTCTAGTGACCTACCCCTACTTATTTTATATTTATTTTCAATCCGATGGAACAGATTGGATAAATTAAACTCATAATTCACAATTCAGCTAATTGATATTATAACATAAAGTTTAAAACTATAGAAAATACGTATTTTTAACTTTAAAAATCATACAAACCTTATTTGAAGAAATTGGGATGTGTCTTAAAGTTTTTCATCTTTCCGGACGCGATGGCATGGTCCATTTAGCGATGCAATTAATCATTTATGACGTAAAAGTTAATACCCCTCAGTTATAAGTATAAAATAATTATAAACTTAGGTTAAAAATTAAATAATATATATTTTCCAACATTAACATCCATTTAAAATAAATTAGGACTTGAAGTTGAAGTTTTTCATTGTTGCGGAGGCATTGGCGCAATCCGTTTGCACACCTGATGTACCGAAAAATCAAAATTAATTAAAAGAAACTATAATATGAGGTTTTTAATAACCTTTAAACCTAGATAAACTTAATTATATATGTTTATCATATGATAGACTTATTTCGATCACAACCAATACCTATCTTAAAGTTTTGATATGTTCTGAACACAATGGCGCTATCCGTTTGACCTAATAACCTACAGATTAGCAGCAATTAAATAATATCTTGCTATAATAATCCAATTACTACATATTTAATATATCTTTTCATCCTGATGCTTGATTTCAGCAAATCGGAATGCTATCTTAGAGTTCTTGAGTCTTTCGAATACAATGGTGGTATTCGTAGACTCATTTAACCCTTCAAACTTCTATTATTAAAATTTATTGTTCTTTTATACTATGACATACTGTCAATATGCTAAGTTACAATACGATGACATGTTGAATAAGATGCACGATGAATTACGCTTATACGCAACTATGATATGGACTAAAATTAAGCAAAATAAAGACTATTTACGAAAATTATTCTTTGTTGGCAAGTAATTGGATTATTTAACGATTTATGTCGCATACTGAGTCCACATAGTAGGATGCTTACATCCGATAATTAGTAGGAGGACCGCAGCCTCCGGTGATTAGTTGGGGGTTCGCCTCTAATGATTAATAGGAGGTTCGCCTCCGGTGATTAGTAGAGGGTCTGCGGCCTTCGATGACATAGTAGGATGTTCACATCCGATGATATGAGTTGGTCAACTATCGACGGTAGGTATTCCCGTCTTACTATACATATTCTTAGGCTATTATCTATGTGCCTAAGTTATTTTAAATTTACGATTTAAACTGAGTACGAGAGATATGTTTTGGTATTAAGAATAAGGATGATAAGCTAAACTAAGTTAAGAAAAGGTGAACGGGACCTAAGCCGCAGATAAGATAAAATAAGATCAGTCAAGATAAGCCGAGGGACCTAAGCCGCAAGCGAGATAAGCTAAGATAAGTTAAGATAAGTCATGGGACTTAAGCCGTTAGCGAAATAAGCTAAGATATGATGCGAGAAGCAAATTGTGGAAATAAAGAAATTCTAACACGTTATAAGTAAATTATGAATTCAACAATAAGATAGAGCTATGCTACGTTCTACTCATGGTATAGTTACCTTTATGGGATTTCACAAGACCTGATTGAGTCATCCGATCCGAAAGTTTCCCTTATACAGAATGGGACGTATAAAATTGCTTCCAAGCGAAAAGATGTGGTTATCGGGTTAAGTGATGCCTGTAACTCTTACTGCATTATGAGTCTCTCTCTCGTATGCATCAGATGAATTATGAAAATAGTATGTATTCTGAACTACGGTTGGCTTGATCCCAATTTGGGTACGTAAGCAGCCAAATGGCACAGTCACATGGTTATGAATTCAACATATGTTTTATGGATAGACTTTATACATTACATGAATATTGAATCATTTTGTTAGTAATATTTTCTGAAAATTATTGTCAGATATGATAGACACTATAAGTTATCCATATCCAAATAAAATAATACAACTTACATTTGAAACACGATAAGCTTAAGGTTAAACACATGCATTGAGATATGATGGTTGAAAACCCATGTTAAGTCTAAACTTGATCTATGGAGTACACTAAGTACCCCTACTGAGCATTGTAGCAAATTTGCTCACCCTCCGACTTTATGTCGACAGATTCTACCAATCAAGATCAGGAGGGCTACGAGGAAGATTTCGTAGAAGAGGGTGCCATTGACGAGAATCCCGAAGACCATTTCCCAACTGTCTGATTTCTTTGTAAGTATGATTGAATGTTTTAATTTAAGTTATTATAACTATTATGCTTGTATGTTCATAAGTTTGATTTTTAAGGCCTTTCCGTTACTTATTGGATTTGAGAGTCAGTCCGTTATTTAGTTTTACTTCTAGTGAGTATCTTGAGAGATTTAGTAAATCATCACTTTACTTTATTCTTCCACCATTTTTAATTGCATTTAATAGTGATATTGGATCACTTATTAACATGACATATGGTTGTCATGGGCGACTTAGTTATCAATTCATATTGTTTGTTTAACATTTATGCTTTTGGTACATTAAAAAAAAAAAAATTGGCCACCTTTTTCATGTATCGTTACAATAAATGCTGCATCACGATCATGATATGTAGGTGACGACTTGAGATCCCCAGTTATGCTCTAAAGGGGATTACACATTACCTAGACCACAAGGGGCCACCGATGCCTGCCTAGCACTTACAACATCATGGCCCTAAAAAAACTTTAAAGAAGTAAACATAATAATTTAGCTAAGCCCCTTTTATCATAATCAAATTCATTGGACTTATCAAATAAACTGTTTTGTGTCCCCATAATAACGTTTAAGCTTGTTCTTACAATCATAAGGTTATTACGCTAATTTTTGCACCAACAAAAAATGACCCAAGGTAAGTAAAAAGTTCCATAACTTTTATTGAACTTTTCAAAACAAAATCTTCTATTCATGGAAGCTCTATGAACATAGGTGTATTCAAAAAATAAAAATCTTCTAAGATAGTTTGAATTAGAGGCCTAAATATGATGACGGCATAAGTTTTGAAACATTTATGGGTTTCGTCAAACCCTGCTGGTGCAAATGGATTGGGTGGACCCGAAACGTCCTTCGATCTGAACTAACAGTCTGGGTTTTTAGTTCCAAATTAGACACTATGGATTGGAAAAGTCCAAATCATGACCCTTCTAAACTTACACAAATCCAACTTAGATAAAATTTAATGAATTCAAGTTTGGGCCACCTAGAAATGGACAGAACTAGCACTCGTAACCAAACCAAAACCTAGGTTTTTATGTACTAATAATACTCGAAACATATCTAAAGTGTACATATAATTGTCAATCATATCCACATGACGACCATTCCACAATTTCCTTATTTATAAAAAGATTGATTTCAATGTCCCCAAAAATCTGTAAAAGTGGAATTTTGACCTAATCTAATGGCTCTAAAAAATTGCTATAAGCAAGAACTAAATTAGTTTCATAGTTAAGATTAGAAGTATCAATTAAATAGGAAACAAATTTCCTTTTTCATTAAAATAAGTTTCTATATAAATTAAAACGGCTTCTTCTATGATAGAAACCAGTTACTATTCAAAATGAAACGAGTTTCAATTATATATTGAAACACATTTCAGAATAGTTTCAAAAGAGTGTCGTACCAATCCCTAGTACTAGTACACATGAGGATTGGTATGATGACTATGGCACATATTAAAGGTAAGAATAGTAATAGTTTATAATAAATAAATACTATAATATAGAATTCTATTTTTCCAAACCTAAAACAATAGTACATTCCGAATATAGCAATGTTCTTGAAACACTTTTTATTCAGAGAACTGAAATATAGGGACTATCATGTGTCAATTTCCAAACAATATTGTTTAGACGCTTATTGTGAGATTTGCACGTTGCACATATTACAAAAACCCATAAAAATGTTCCAAATTATAACAATACTCATCCAGCCAAACAAAGCCACAATACATATGTTTCAAATTTTTGTTAGCTAAGTGAAGAAAAAATAATGAAAACAAAGAGTTCCAAAAAGTTCATATGGAAAAGTCAAACTAAATAATTGCAATCATAGAATAGATCTAATAATTAAAGAATATTTACCACGATTCAAATTCTTTATGGGAGGAGAAAATATCAGGCAAAATGAAGTTCAACAATGACCAAAGTTCAGCCAAGTTATTTTGTAGTGGGGTCCCAGTCAGCAAAAGCTTGTTTTCCATGGGCAAACGCTTCAATTCTCTAAGCAACTTGCAGTTCATATTTTTCAGCCGATGTCCCTTGAAGAAGTGATTTTTCAAAATATAAGAAGCCAGTCAAAGATAATAGGCACTCAAGTAGATACAAGAAAAATAAAATGAAATAATGTATTTACAATTTGATATGATGATTATTACCTCATCCACAACAACATACTTCCAGTTATAGTGGGAAAAAATCTTTGCATCATTCATTGCAACCTCATATGAAGTAATTATAATGGGAAATTTGGGAGTAATCACTCTAGGCATGTACTTCTGCCTTATCTCCTGCCTATCTTTCTTTGTTCCATGGTATATGACAGCACTCATTGAAGGGGTAAACCTAAATATCATACTTCTCTTTGTAAATAATCTTTGGCATGGGTTAATTAATAGGACAATTAAGTTGATAACTTTACCTTGAAACCTCATTCATCCAATTTGAAAGGGTAGAAAGAGGAGCTATTATTAAATACGGTCCATCCAATCCCTTCCCTTTCAGATGAGCCAGAAAACCAATCGTTTGAACCGTCTTCCCAAGCCCCATTTGATCTGCTAAGATCCCATTTAGTCCATTTTGCCACAATGAAATCAACCATTTCACACCTTTTATTTGATAAGACTTCAATTTTCCACCGGTCAATAATGGCACGAGTTCAGCTTGCTCTTTAGTAGCTCTCTCCTCCTCAGTGAGATCAGCATCTTCAGGATTTGCATCCTCTTGGCTTCTAGTTAACATTGCTGCTACTGCTTTTTTGGCTTTCCTCTGAAAAATAGACCGACAAGCGCACATTATATAGTAGTAAAAGATGTTCATAAATGAGAGTACTTGAAGAAAATAATGGCCTACCAGACGGAGTGTAACGACCAAGATTTCTCGTTATTTAGTCATTAATTATTTGCTAGATTTGTAATTATAATTAGTTTGATTGATTTGATTAGTTGTTGCACATGAATGTAATGCTTACTTTATTTTATAAAAACCCAATAACTAATTAAAGACCAATTAAGTAACTAAAGATGCATTAACTAATTAAAGACCCAATAACTAATTAAAGACCTAGTGACTAATTAAAGACCCAACAACTAATTAAAAACCCATTAAGCAATTAAAGGCCCATAGAATCATTTAAGACCCATGTAGGAAACCTTAAAGTATTTTAAATAGAGTTAGATCTTAAATAGGAAACCTTAAAGTATTCTAAATAGAATTAGATCTTAAATAGGAAACATTAAGTATTCTAAATAGAGTTATATCTTAAATAAGAAATCTTAAAGTATTCTAAATAAAGTTAGATATTAAATAGGAAACCTTAAAAGCATTCTAAATAGAATTAGATCTTAAATAGGAAATCATAAAGTATTATAAATATAGAGATTAATTTACAGAATTTTTATGTAACTCTTATAACCTAATAACCTTGGAGAAAGAGAGAGAGAGAGAGAGAGAGAGAGAGAGAGAGAATTTTAGAGGAGGAGAATTAGAAGAGGAACCCTAGAGTTTTCGGTTTGAAGGGTTAGAAGAACGTGAGAGGAGCTTACGACGCGAACGAATTTCGGATTAAAGCTTCGGATTGGATCAAGGGAGAGGAGTTACATAAATATTACACGAAGACTTGAGGTATAGAGAAATCATGTTGAGATTAATCAGAAACGTAGATAACACAAGAATAAAATAGGAATTAGGGTTTATTCATTTTATGAACATTCTTCATGTTAGATTGTTAAATTTTTATGCTTAATCAAGGGTTTACGATGGTACACGAGGTTTCGTGATTGATCACAAAATTCTGTGCAGAATTCAAAATCTGTTTGGAATCCAGAATCTGTCCAAAATCCAAAATCTATCCAAAATCCATAATCTGTTTAGAATCCAGAATCTGTCTAGAATTCAAAATTTATCTAGGATGCAAGCAATAAATTTCTATTCAAATATTATCTATGTTTAATCATCATGCTTAAATGTTTATTTATGTTCATCATTGTTTTATTGTTTAGAATCCGTGCAACCTAGGATGTTTGATTTACACAACATGAAACAAGTAGGAATCGATAGAGATTACATATTTATGATGTGTTAAGCATAAACAAGTAAAAGAGCTATTGCATGATCGATTGATTTTCAATTTTTCTATGCATGTACATTCATGACATTCATAAAAGTAAAAAGATACGTTTATAATATGACACATGAAAATAAAATATTTTCATGATTATGATAGAATTCATATGGGCTTATGCTAGAGGAATTAACATGAATAAGAATGACAAGTAATAAAAGTTATGCATCCATGCATTAATGAGAAGATTGAAGAGATGGAGAAGGTCTTTAATTTTAAGCTTACTACTTAACTGAAGAGAAGTTATGTGAAGGTTAACGTAGATACTAATCGAAGAATCAGAGAAAATTAGGATAATAATTAAGAAAGAGATAACCATATCCATTATGTATGTCGATTCATGAGCATTAAATGCACAATTAAAAATAACCACACATGAAATTATGGTAGAGACCCAAGCCATAATGTTTATTTAGATTTAATGTTATATTTCAGTTTCATTCTATTACTTTACTTATTCTTTATGTCACATGTTATATCTCTGTCATTGTTTAATTTTATGAGATGATTTGAATTATGGACCTTCTCTATTAGCCTCATCATGTCTGGTCCATACCGGTTTACTTGATAAACTGACCCATTGTTTGAAAATCCAGGGAGTACAGCTATACATGGAGATGAGACCCATTGTTTGGAATTCTAGGGAGTACAGCTATACATGGAGATGATGAAGTAGATGCTCCAATGATTGATGGAAATCCAGATTTGAGCGAAGAAAGATTTAAAGTTTAGTTGATAGGTTTTTCTTTATGCATTAGGAAGGATCTTAAGATATTAATTTCACATTTATTTTTATGAACAAGTTCATGTTAACGATGGATTATGCTTGATTTCAGTTTTATTTAATTTAAGGAGTAAGCATACAATTTGGTATAATAGGTTGTTATCTCATAATTTAGTATTGCTCTCATGATGATGGAAAAAGAAAATTTATGCGTGTACTTTTAATAGTTATTTTTCCGTTGCGTTTATATACGGATCTTTATGGATTAATTGATTTATTTAAGATCACAGATATGTGAAGTAGCGTGATGTCTCGAAGTGAGTGCATTGATCCAGTGTGTGAATTTGGAGACGCCACACGGAGCCAGGATTTTACTCCATGGGGAGCAAGATATGGTCAATACAGAAAATGTGTTAATACCAAGGATCAAAATATCGGTGATATTTTGATAATTTGGCCGAAATTTCGGCCGATAATTTCAATCCCATGCAAAATATGACGTTTCGATGAGGACCGAAACCGATAATTTGGACCGAAATTTCGGTCATTTCGGCCGAAATTTTGATCCTTGGTTAATATTAGGTAAGTGGCATGATCACCATGTGACTTGGTACTCAGGCCACCTTTCAAAATGTGTGCCATGTGAAATCACATGTACAGTCTGATAGGTATGCTATTATCAAAACATCTTTGGCGTTAAAGATTGGGACGAAAGATGATTTCCACTATTTGATTCAAAGCAGTCCAACGTCGTTTAAAATTAATAGCGTTTGACCGCATTGAATCAAACAATGGAGATCCTTTTGTTCCAATCTTTTACCCAATAGATATCAAGATTATGTGCGTCAAATCACACAAAATGTGTGGTCCATATGGCACACATCCAAAAAATGAATAAGGGAAAATTTCAGTTAAAAGTTAACAGATATATGAATAAACAATCTGCAGCTCTATGGCCATGAGAAACTGAAGCTAATAAAATAAAATTTCAAAACAATCTGGAATCCAAATCTACCTAGATTATGAAATTTGAACTAGTGTTACAAAGAGTTGCAGGTGAAGAAAGTAGGAGAAATAAATCTTGAGGGACCAACTCATATCATGCAGTAAATATGTATAATGGAACAGATTATAAAAAGTATAACATATATTTTTGAATGATTATTCCAAATTTCACCAGTTCAAAAAACATATTCTCTATTACTATGTTTAATAATAAGTTAATAACAATAATATACTAGTAATCAAAGTTTTATCAATAAATAGTAATACCCAGAAAGGAATGATGCACACATCATAACAGTTTCATATAACCCAGTTTGTACATGTATGTGATGAATTCATAATACCATATATGCAGAGATGCAATAAAGAGAGAGTGTGTGTGTGTGTGTGTGTGTTTCTTGTTTGGAGTCCCAAACGAAGTCTAGAAAAAATCCAACCCTTGCATAGTATGAAAACATTCTAAATTTGGTCCACATGTGACAATGACAGATGGATTCCATCTAGTTTAAGGAATCTTTAATTAGAAATTAAGGATTCGCTCTCTAATTCAACATCCAGTCATCGTGAAATGGAACGGAGACAAATTTTGCAAATATTATTAAGGTCTGCAAGAGTAATTTGCAAAATATCCAAAGACTCCAAACAAATTCACCCTAATGCGATAATGGCTCACGGGGCATTTGATGTATTAAGGGGGATCCGACTAGGCTGTGGCAGAAAAAAATAAGTGGCACATCCAAAAGTTACGATGCAATGATGTCAGAATATTAACATGTCTATAGAATAAAAGAAATAAAAAATAACTTCACTAGTGGTTGAATACTTGAATTTATAAAAGCTTAAATAATGATATCTAATGAAAAACAATAACTATAAATGATACAAACTTGTTTGAGTTCAAGGAGGACCTTGGTGAAATCATTACAATAGCATCTGCTGCAAGCTGGTATTAGCAAGAGAGATGGGAAGTGAGAGTCTGAGCAAGAGTAGAGCTGACGAGTTAGGTAGAAGATTCCAACAACTAAGGGTAGGAATGCAGATGAGGTGGTAAATTTGTTTCGAGGAAGCAACACAAAGTCCAATTGTACAGATTGCAGTAGTCGCTCAATGTACATAATACAGCTTAGGTTTGCACATTTAGTATATACAAATTTAATTAATGATAACGTTACAATAGTGTACATCAATGTGTAGTTTCCATGTTGTCTATGGTCGAAGAGATGTTGCAGATAAGAATTATGGACTTTGTTCATTTTCTAGATTACAGAAATAACTTTCAAGATATGAGAAATTATCAGATAAAGGAGTCCAATTTTCACCAAGATTTTCGAAGTCAATATTTGGTTAGAGATGCTCATGATGAATATGGGTCGATGTTGACAGGAGATAGTAGTAAGGAAATAATAAATTAGACAAGCTTAGGTGAACAATACAATTTTTGCCCCGACAAAATTGGAAGACCTTTTTCTCATTTTCTATTTTAAGGAAAATATGCATATTGTACTGCATGAATGCTGAAAATAAAATTAGATGAAGCGAAGTTAATAGATGATGCCAAAAGTATGTGATATTACCTTTAATAATGCAGTTCATAGACTTTTTTAAAAAATGTCAATCCCTCCATTAATGATGAGATATGTAATTTGTTAGATATTTCAGAGAGAGTCTCTTACGACTAAGGTTTCGTGTTGTTCATTAAATCAAGTGAATGTGAAAATTGATGCTTGCAGACTTAGGGCATGAACAAAGGAAAATAAAAAGGAATGAAGGGGATTTCCATGTATAAAGCATACTGATTTAGATATTCAAAAAATAAAATGAAGAAGATGATTTTATGCAGTGCTCTCTCTTGGATACATTACAGAATATAAAGATGTAAAGATAAGCAGCCCAAGAAGCTTCAGACAATAAGGGCCGGAAAGGGAGCATATCATCATTCTAACTTGCATACGATTAACGATCAGATTTTATTGAACGATGGAAATGCATAGAATTTTACTAACACATTGAATTTGTTTAATGAGTTTAATAATGACAATCTTGTGTTGATTCGTGATAGCCCCGAGCATGTGGAACCTTTTCCGATCTTGAAAAGAGGTAATGATGAAAGTCTAAATTTTCCTCTAGACAAGGGTAATCATCTGATAGTTGCGATAGAGAATTTTACACCTATCCTAGATCCAACAACTATGTCCTTTGACTCATTCCTTGTTGCCCAAACAATCAAACCAAACTCATTTAACCAATTCATAACTAGTACCCTACCTGTGCAATATGAGAGAAGGTTGAATGAGGAGGTTATAAAGTTTACAAACTTCACTACCAATGCAGACAAGCAGCATGAGTATCTCACAGCGTGGAAAGGGAAGCCGAGAGTTGAGCCTCAGAAGTGTGTCATGCGTACAACTAATCGGAGATGAGTTTCTCCCACTCGGAGAGAATTGATGGGGACATCCAAGTCAAACTGCCATTTATCATGTACTGGAGACGCAACAAAAAGCCCAAGAAGGTTCAGACAATAAGAGCCAACAAGAGAGCATGAGTCTCTGCCCAGACTCGCTAGAGCGACAATCGTTTCCGCTCGAGCGAGATCGACGACGAGTTGAGTGAAAACTTTCTGCCCAAACTCACTCGAATGACATCGGTTCCCACTCGAGCTAGAATCAACAAAAAGATTGGGCGTGGGCACTTTGAAGACTCGCTCGAGCAACAACCAAACTCATTCGAGCGAACTTGCACAGAAGCGCCACGCGAAGTTTAATTTTCACTCAAAAATTTAGATTTTAGCTTCCTTTTAGACTAGGAGTCTTTCTAATTTCGTTTATATGCTTAATTAGGGTTTTCTTAGCCTCTATAAAGGCATGTAAAGACTTATTTTTTTTAATTGATGATTAATGAAATTGAGAGTTGCATTGTGCACACCTTAGAGAACTTGCAAAGAATTTTCACCCGAGAGAGCGAATCTTTCAAAACTCAGAGAGTGAATCTTCATTTTATCGTGCGGTTGGTGCGAAGTGTGAAGACTTGGAACTCTATCTTTCTATTTTGTCCTTTTTTATTTTTATTAGGTAATTATTTTCCTTATTTCCTTTAATAAAATAAAAAACCCAAAACCCCTAGTTAACTAGTTACTAGAATTTTATTCACACCTCATTAATTGATATATTTTGATTTTCTCCTTTGATTGAATTATCCCTCTGGACCTTTAATTCTTAAAATCCTACAGGAGTCAAGAGACGATACCGTAATTGTCGCTTAGTGTCCTAAACTAAACGAAACTCGAGTTCCCTCATCGGAGCCATTTTTTTAGATCGGAAAATCTCAATGCATGTGAGTGCTAGAATTGATTCAACCTAATTATTTTAATTAAATATGTTAAAACTATTTTATCTAATTGAAAAGTTTTGAATATTTCTGCTAATCAATTTATTCTAAAGTAAATCTCAAATTCGCATAATTAGGGTTTTCGCGTTTATCCTACATCACACTCATTTTAGAAATAAAAAATGTGCACCAACTATGTTGGTAGTATTAACTTGAATTAATGGATAACACAAAATAATGTTGGTGGGAACTTTCTCTTAAATATATCACAAATTACATTTCTCACTTCACTAACTGAGTGACCAATAACTTTTTAAAAACTTAATAAATTCCATTCCAAAAGGTAATGTCACATACTTTTGGAATCATATATTAACTTTATTTTATAAATCCATACTAAATTCATTTTATAATTTCATCCTAATTTTACTTTCAGCACTCCACTACGAAATGCATCCTTAAAATAGAAATTAAGAAAAAAGGTCTTCCAATTTTATTGGGGCAATAATTGTATTGTTCAATCAAGGCTCATCTAATTTATTCATTCCTTGCCAGTATCTCCTTTCTGCATCAATCCATGTTTACCATGAACATCTGTATGCAAAACTATTTGCTATTGACTTAAAAAATGTTGAGGCAAATTGGACTCATCTATCCGCTAACTTCCTATCGTGAGAGTTATCTTTGTAACCTAAAAAATGAGCAAGTCCATAAGTCATATCTGCGGCATCTCTTCAATCATAGACATTCCCCTTGATTGAGTTCAAGGTGAACTTGGCAAAATCATGGCAGAAACATTTGTTGGCTGTTGGTATTAGCAGGGGAGGTAGGAATTAGGAAGTGAGCATGAACAAGACTCTAGAGCTGACCAATTAGGTAGAAGATTCCAATAAATGTGTGTCAAAACGCTGATGAGTAAATTTGTTTCGAGGAACCAACACAAAGGTGCCCTATTGTACAGATAACCACAATTATGTGATGTTGATAGTACCGCTTAGCTTTGCATATGTAGTATAGACAAGTTAAATTAATGATAAGGTTTCAATAATGTACATCAATGTGTAATTTCCACTGTATATGGTAAAAGAGAAGGTGTGGATGAGAATAATGAACTTTGTTCATTTTCTAGGTTACAAAGGTACCTCTCAATATAGGGGAAATTACCAAATAAACAAGTAAAATATTCCTCAAGATTTTTGAAGCAAATATCAAATAATTCTGCTTACAAATGTTCATGATGAACATGGATGATAGAAGGGAGATCGTCACAAGGAAGTAATCAATTAGATGAGCCTTGACTGAACAATACAATTTTTTCCCCAACAAAATTGAAAGATTTTTTTCTTATTTTTATTTGTATGAATCCTAAAATTAAAATTTTAAAATTAGGATGAAGTAAAGTTAATACATGATTCCAAAAGTATGTGATATTCCGTTTAATAATGTCATTCGTAATTTTTTTTGAAAAAGATGTCAGTCACTCAATTAATGAAGTGAGAAATGAAATTTTGTTAGATATTTAGAGAAAGTCCTTACCACCAAGATTTCATGTTATTCATTAATTCAAGTTAATACTAGGGCTTATGGTTGTTAGCCTAGGATATATAGGAAGGAAAGTAAAAGGGAATGAAGGACTTTGTCACTTTTACAGCAGACTGACTTGCAGGAATTTAGTCATTCAAAAAATAAAATGAAAAGATGATTCCATGCAGTGCTTCCTCTGCATACATTCTAGAGTATAAGGACATAACGAGAAGCCGACAATGGCAGTGAAAACATGGAAGATCAAGAAACTGGCAGATGTTTTCCCTAAATTTAGTGAGAGCTTATCACCTTGCCCTATCGCTATCAAGTTACAGATTACATGATTGACTAAATGACTCTGCAGCAAAAAGCAATGTAAACTGAAAATATCTTTCCTAGTACAATGAGAATGGGTGGAGCAAGAAAGCGCAGTCTCAGTTTTACCCCGTCTTGGACTAAAATGCCTCCAAGTCTTAAATGGGAAGAGGTGTACGGTCTAAGGGTAGCTCATGCACCTTTTGACAAGCAACGCAAATAAAGAACAAAAATCTCTAAAATGCATATTGACAAGTAACTGTACATAAAGAAAAAATCCCTAAAACACCTTTCCCAAAAAAAAATACCAAAAGAAATCTCTTTTATTGCAAAAACATTAAAATTATTCCTAAATTGGATAAAGCTTCTCCACACAGAAAATCAAAGAGTACGAAAACATCACACAGAATTTTCTTTGGATTAGGCGTTAAAGATGGCTGAAAGGAAAGTTGAAGGTATTTTCTTATCTTCCATGATTTCCATGTTAGTTAATTTCGACTTTCAATGTGATTAAATGAAAAATTAAAAAAGAACCCCAAAAACAAAAAGAATCTTAAAATTCAAAAAATGAATTGTAGGGAGGAGAACCCTTTTTTGTCTTTTTTGTACTGTTCCGTTTGCAATGCAAAAGAAAAGGGTAGCATTATTCACACCCTAAGAAATTGTGATCGCACCCCATCTCCTCCAGTCAACATGCATTGACTGCTATGAATCTGAGAATGAAGATCATTTTGCATCCCCATCATCCACAATATGAATCTTGAGGTCATGAGCGTACCATCAAACGGTTGGTTTTTATTTCACATGGCACACATCCCAAAAACTGGTCCTTAGATCACATGGAACACATCACGCTTAAAAGCCCCCTTTTGGGATGTGTGCCATGAAGAACAGAAAATGAATTGTTTGATTGAACGCCCCTGATCTCAAGAGCCATCTTGTGGAAGATTGGGCTGAAAAATGATCTCCATCGTCTTATTCAAAGCGATCAATCCATGTTGGCATGAGGAGATTTGGTGAGATCACAGTATAAGAGGGTGTACATAATGCTATCGAAAAGAAATTGAAAGGAAATGGAACCGTCTATTGCTTGTTTACATGTTTAAAATGACCTTAGATCTCTTTTGGGAGATTTTTGGGGGATCTCAGGGGAAGAGGCTTCTATCTTTATCAAGGGAACGAGAAAATATTAGATGCATGTAGCATATAGAAAAGTACGTGTATATTTTAATCTCTCAACCCATCTAAGCATCTGCCCAGATATTGTTGAGTCAAAATAACATTTTGATTAATTAATGGACCACAAAATGTTTGGAGATCTCCTATATTTTGGCCATTTAAATAAAGTGACAATGGGCCAAGCATAACCTATTTACATGTTTACAACCACTACAAACCTATTAGATTTGATCTATTCAAATTATGCATTTATAATTTCTTCCCTTTTACCAAATTTAATCAATTTTTTAAATCTTATGTCATTAGTTAAATTGAATTTTTTAATGTATTTTTTATCTATTTAGATTTAACTACATGTTGAAGTTTACAATAAAAAAATGGCTTAGCCATTCATTATTATCATCATTATTGTTTACTATAAACTTTGTCTTGGATTGGTGTCTATAGTTAAAGGGGTGTTTGATTATTGATACTTAAAAATTATATTAATACATTAATCTTGAACCAAAGTGTGATCAATTTTTTTTCACTTTGGGAGGGGTTTCGATTCACGTCCTTTTTACTCACGTGCATCGCACGTGTGCTCCACTAGTACAAAATAATAAACACAATTTGCATCAAAAGGAACAAATTGAAACAGAACTTGAATATCAGGCAAATCCCTATTAACTGTCCTTCTAAGTTAAAATCTGCAGCAGTTTAATGTACTTGTGCTCAAGGTTTTGGGAATTAATGAAGAAAAAAAAAAAAATTTAAGGTACCTCTATTAGCACCTACGCATTCTCTAAAAGTGCCCACGTCGAAACCCATTGAAAACCATTGATTGCTTCGAATCAGATGATGGAGATCGTTTTTCACCCCGATATTCCACACAATGGGATCTTAGGATCCTTTATCACCTATCAAACGGTCATTTTTTATTCCACAAACCCATTGAAAACCATTGATTGCTTCAGATCAGATGGAGATCGTTTTTCACCCCAATATTCCACACAATGGATCTCAAGATCATTTATCACCTATCAGAGACTCATTTTTTGTTTCCACATGTCACCAATCCCCAAAAACGCCCTTTGAATCTTATGGCACACATCATACTCAAACGAGATTTTAGGGCCATTTGAGGGAACTGTGACATGTAGAATCAAAAACTGACTGTCTTGTAGGTTTATACATGATCTTAAGATCCATTGAGTGGAAGATCTGGGTGAAACACGATCTCCATCCTCTGATCCGAAGCAATCAATGGTTTTGAAGGGGTTGCACACATGGGCGCTTTCAGAGATTGCGTGGGTGCTAATAAAGGTATCCTAAAAAAAGTTGAAAAGAGGATTCTATTGATCATAAATGACAGCCAGAAGAAGAAATGGATGGAAGTTATGCTAGTTCTGCATAGACATGATCTTTACAAGACATCAACTCGTTGCAATTCCACTTCTCTTTGCCACAGAATTCCAACCCATGAGAAAATTTACTAGGCAAAAGGATCATAAACATATGAATCCCAAAAGCCATTAAAGAGCTGCAAAATGGAATGCAAATTGGAAATAGCCACTGAAATGGAATTGTAGCCAGTCTTTCACCTCTTTCTCAAATAATGTAAACACATCAGAAGTTTTCCCTGGGTTGAAGCAGATAATTAAGCGAAGTATTATAAGAACGAAACCATGTTGCAAAGCCTTGGGGCAATAAAAAGGTAAGAAAACAAAGGAATAATTACTAAGGCAATGTACGCAGCATATGAGTAACCCAAACCACCCATTGGCATATTTGGTTAGCAACCAATAATCCACTATGAATTTTGAATCCCAGTGCATGTGAGACAAAATTTGAAAACTAAAGATAAGAACAACAAATTCTTAAAGGACATTACAGGGCTTCAAATAAATTAGATGATGGGGACATCAGAGTTAAAGAACCACTTGTGATTTATCAAAGGCAAAAGAACGTCACGATGACAGACATCTGTGAAATTTCAATTAGTTACTGGCGATTACAGTTAGTTATTTATTTTCAAATTTTGAATATGTTTGTAAAATGATTATAAAAGGCTTTTAAGGACTATTTTTATTTAATTAATGATTATGAACTTTTCTATGCAAATTGAAAACGAGAAGTTTTCCTTTGAGAGTGTGATTCTCTCAAAATAGAAGAGTGATTCTTCTATACGCGTGTGATTGGTGCGAAGCCGATCATTTAATCTTCATATCCACTTTTATCTCTCTTGAAGGTGTAAGTATTTGAATTCTTGTTTTATTTCATTCCACCTACAATCCTATTTGAATTCTAATTGCCTAGAATCTCATTTCTCTTTGTTAAATCCGCTCATTTTCGAAAGAACTCTTTTGTAAGTTTGTTCGAATTCCTAAACTATTGGAGATTTAGATGTTCGCCAAAGAACCCCTAGTCTTCTAGATCCAGAAAGGAAATATGTAACGAAAGTAACACTAGTTTGGGCTATTGCAAATATGTAATTGGAAATCTTTTCATTTTTCGTGTTAATTTGTTAAGACAATTTATATTTCAATTATTTTTTATTAATCTCAACCTATCTAAATCGCATTGTGTTAGTACATGCATTAGATTTGGTATCAAAGACAATCAGTTTAGGTAATTTCAGCATTCATATAAATTACAGATTCCAGATTCCAACATTCATATAGGTAATTTCAGCATTCATGTAATTTCAGCATTCATATAAATTTCAGATTTCATTGTCATTATTCCATTACCTCATAATCTACCTCTATCTCCCTCCCTAGTCCATTACCTCCACCTACATGTCCATCTCATGATATAATTGAGGATGTTTTGAATGATCAAATTATGTCAATAAATCAAAAGGGATTTCAAAGGTACCTTATCAAATGGCAAAAATGTTTTGAATGATCAAATTATGTCAATAAATCAAAGGAGATTTCAAAGGTACCTTATCAAATGGCAAAATAGACCAAATTCGGAGAATACATGGATCACAAAAGGCGAATTCCAACGTATTAATCATGATCTTTGCAACCAATATCACAATCAACATTCATCAAGGATGAATGCTTCCAACTCAGGGAGAATTGATGGGGACATCAGATTTAAAGAACCACCTGTCATCAGAGGCGAAAGAAACGTCACGATGACGGACATCCGTGAAATTTCAGTTAGTTACTGGCAGTTACAGTTATTTATTTTCAAATTTCAAATATATTTGTAAAATGCCTATAAAAGGCTTTGTAACGTCTATTTTTATTTAATTAATGATTTTGAACTTTGCTATGCAAATTGAAAACAAGAAATTTTCCTTCGATAGTGTGATCTCTCAAAATAGAAGAGTGATTCTTCTATACGTGTGTAGCTAGTGCGAAGCCAATCATTCAATCTTCATATCCACTTTTATCTCATTTGAAGGCATAAGTATTTAAATTCTTGTTTTCTTTCATTCTACCTACAATCCTATTTGAATTCTAATTGCCTAGAATCTCATTTCTCTTTGTTAAATCCGCTCATTTTCGAAAGTATTCCTTTGTGAGTTTGTTCAAATTCCTATGTTGGAGATCTAGATGTTCGCCAAAGAACCCCTAGTCTTCTAGATCCAGAAAGGAAATCTGCAGCGAAAATAACACTAGTTTGGGCTATTGCAAATCATGTAATTTCAAATCTTTTCATTTTGTGTTAATTTGTTAAGACAATTTGTATTTCATTTATTTTTTATTAATCTTCAATTAATCTCAGCACATCTAAATCACATTGTGTTAATACCTGCATCACTTGACCTCCTTGATTAATCATTTGGATGATGTTAACAAGATTCCTCATTTGGATTAATCATTTGCAAGACAGCTGTAACTTAGATATAAACAAAAGAAAATTTTCAAACTACTCCCCTTAGCAAATATAGCATCAAAAAAAAATACAAAAGATTGATGGTCCCAAATAATCAAGGATAATCAAACAAATCAAAACCACCCACGACACGCATCCATCAAATGAAGCTACCAATAAGCCGTCTCACCAGAGGCCACTTAACCTTTATAGAACCTAACTCGTTCACATGACAAGGGCTAAGGACAACTAAATGAAAACATGAAAATAGAATTTGTTGATGACACCACAACAAACATCAAATCTCAAATATGTTCTGATGTAATTAAAGTACAGGATTGTACATTTTTATCTACCAACAAATAATGCATTTCCTTTTACAGAAGTCATTCAAATGTATACTTTGAGAGAGAGATAATCCAAATAAGCACCACAAGATGCTAATGAAAAAACATTTATCCAACAAAGAGAAGTCCAGATTCCAGAATTCCTGATAACCTCATAACACCTTTCTAAGACTGAGTCAATACTTCCAGACCAACAAAATCAAGGATAACAATACACCGATATTAAAGGCTGGTGGATGCAGGCTTTACAAGGGATATAAATTGTTCCCTTCTAATAAAAGGGTGAAAAATAAGTTTATAGTCACAAAGTTATTTTCATAAAGGGAAAAAATGAACCGATAAATAAGGATTGGGTGAAAAGAAAAAAGAAAAAAAACCACTTTCATTGATCATATAGGTCCAAAGATGAGATAGAAAAATTCACTCCAATGACAAACAAATCTAAGTCATGTCACCGGAAATACACACACACACACACATATATATATAGAAAAGGGCTCCATGGACCAGCAGTCCGCCTACATAAATGGACCGAGCTCCAAAATCCATCCAAGTGCACCCAAGACATGGGGTGCGACATGGATCAAGGGAACATTGCATAGATCATCGTGGGAAAAAATTTTGGCGAAAGCCAAGTTTTGATTGGATTCAAACCAAGGATTATATTATCAATATCAACGACATAAACGGTGTGCTATACCAAACAAAAATATACGTACTTAAAGAAAGTTGTCTCAGGTGATACACGAAACATAAATTTTTGCCTCAGCCTCTTGGGTATCGCCGATGGTGAGACATATCGCCAGACACTGTACTGATATCATCCGAGATTTTGAATAATGATTTCAACATTCCATTTTTCAAACGGTGAAACACAAGCTGTACTATCCATTTTGAAATTTTTTTTAAGATGAACTACAATGCCCCTTACCTAACCCATTTTTTGGGTGCCCCATGGACTTTTAGAGAGGCTCGGTCCACCTCTATAGGTAGTCTTTTGGATACACACATAAAACTGGACTTGAGTCCAGCATCCCTCCGCTGGACCAGTCCCCTTATCTCCAAATTTTTAGGTGCCACGTGGAACCCAGTGCTCATGTGGCACTTATTTCGTCTACAGTTCACCCTTCCCTAGAGGTTTTATAAGGCAGTATTTGAGTGAACACTTCTCTTTCCCAATTACAATGCCATATATTCAGGATGGCTACCATTGTCATTGCATCAATCCACATATTTAACAATAAATAATGCGACCAAGTGCAGATGACGAAAACATTCAACAAGATAACAAAAGCAACTTACATTGTTACATTCCGCCTTCCTCTTCCTACCTCGACCTCCCTTCCCTCTGCTAGATTCTTTTTTCGGGGTCTCCATTGCATTCTGAAAAGTTTATTTTACATTTACTTAAAAAACAGAGCATTAAAAATTAATCTAAGAGCATACAAAAACTTTTAAACAAGTTTTGATGAGATTACAAGTGTTATATCATCCATCTTTTCTAGAAGAAACTCAGAGTACATTTGTGTCTGAGTCAAAAGCTCTTCCAATTTACTGAACTGTGATTCATTCATGATGGGTTCCTCCACTTCTTCCTTTATATCCCTTGCTGAGTCATGCTTTTCTCGGGATTCATGTAGTTTCTCTTCCTCTTCAGCCATGGCTTTCGAAATTAGTGAACAATCTCGATTTTTCACGTCAATTGACAAAATATCGCCCTCTGGAATAATTCCAACCTCTGCGTTGCAAATTTCCTGCTACTTGAAATAAACGGCATAAATTTTAAGAAGTGACAATAAGAGGGGCGAAAATGGAAGTTCCTAAAATAGAACATAAGCAGTCGAGATCAAGAAAAACAAAAGCTTGACAACAAATATATAATAATTCTAGTCGAAGACCAATAGTGCAATAGTACTTTCCTAAAAACATGCCAGATACGAAAACGACATTTCCAAAGCATTTCCTTTTTAATTTTTTGCATTTAAGCTACTACAACAATGCTTTATCATCTGTGTCCCACATTGTCTGTAGACTGCTTAAACTTCATTGCATACTTTCACATAAAGGGCTTGAGGTCTCCTGGCTTAGTATATTAAGTATTCAGGATGTAGCTCTTGGCTTTTAGAGTATCAAACATCTCTATTAATTGAAAAAAGAAAATTAAAATTGCTTCAACTTTTTCATAAATGTTAGTTTCTCTGTTATAACTAAACAGTAGGAAAATTGGAAACTTGAAACAAAACATCTTCCAGGAAAGGGATAAGATCCCCTCATTGCACATCTTCCAATTAATACAAACATACAATCTTTAAGTGACAATAAAAATTGGATAGATTGAAAGCTCCTAACTGTTGGATTGATTGCTTGCTGGTTAATCTATGAAATTATCAATAAGGGTATTTGATGCGGGAACTTACTACATGCAATGTTAGGGCTGAGATTAGGATTAAAATTAATTATAAGAGATTCACGTGAGTTAATGACTTCGATAAGGATGAAGCAATTATAAGATCTGGCCATTACATGCACCACAAGATTTGTTGACCTTTAGAGTTTAAACTTTCTCTAGAATCAGTACACCCCAACACTGAGAATACATCTACACCACCCATTGTGGTCACGAGATAACACACACAGAACATGAGGGGATCTGCAATTATTATCTCTAGAATAATGCCCGACTCTCAGATTATTTGACTTTTGAATTGTACTCATTTTGTGAAAACCAGTTAAGCCATAACCCTTTGTTGAAGAGTTGCCGCCAAACCTTGAACCCTTGACATCTTACAATTGAATTAGTTGGAAACCACGAAGGAAAGGAGTAATAATTAGCCTTGTGGATACATGCACCACAAATTAAAAAGAATCAATTAATTTCTCAACAATCAAGGACCAAGAGCTGGACTGATCAAGTGCTCATTGAGTTGACGAAAACAAAATGTCACAAGGACCTTCCAATTGATGCATGTGAAGCCCATTATCAAGAAGGTGCCCCTTGTTTTTGTTGGAAAAAGACTGTCATAAAGACACTCGATTCCAATGCAAACTGATTGGAGGAAGATCCCAATCAGTCAAGCATTCCTTGCATGCTCCTACCCGCATGCACATGCATGTGCATGTGACCTAAGTCAAGTGCCACATGGCACCTAGCTTAAGAGGCCATTGGCCTACCAGTCATCAAGTCCTTGATGACTTCTTTTTTTCAAAAAAGTTTAAGGCTCTAAACCCTTAGTCAAAATGTCCCAACCCCTTAACTGTTTTCTCGACTTTTCAACTCCTCAAACAATCATCCTCTTCCTTGCACAAGCCATTAAACCTGCAACTAGGGTTTCCTATATTTTGTGACCCAATCTTGAAGGTAAAAGACGAGCGAAGCTCAAAATAAATAGACCATCACTCCAGCTCTCAAATGGACGGCCGAAACAACCCATGTAGACTACTCAATTTCTCTTACCTTGATTTTGAGCCCGATCGGTTTATCCCTTATGATTCCTTGTATGTATTGGAGCCACTAACTATGAGATAAACTTGAACTTGATGATCTCCATATAGGCTCTCCCTAACAAATTCTCTCAAGAAAATAGAAGGTACAGACCTTGATGTACTTAAGATTTGATTTTACTTTTTTATGAGAATGCTACAAATCTCACGTTGATTTCTCTTCCTCAAGCATCTTCTTTTTTAACCAATCTCCTCCACCAACCTTTCGACATCCCATGCCTGAGTGTGAGGCCACCTGATCTCTTCCTTACGGTCGGAAGGACGGGGTACTTTCCATGTATGTGCCACATTAGCTACATTTGTTTCCTAAAGCCAAGTTGTGAGATAATAATATAAATGCCTTTATTTTCAAACTAGAGAAAAAACAAGGTTTATGAGCCGGATCCAAATTGTAAAGAGGGCTATATCACCAGTGATCAGGAAGACAGTGCAGCCTCAATCCATACCGCGAGCCTCTTAGACCTTTTAAAAGCTAGATAAGCCTCGCGTATAGTGTATACATTATTTAGATGTTCTCGGTAATCATTGCATATATTGTTTACTTATAAATGGGTTGGGATACCATATTTATTAAATTTTACTACATGAGTATATACTTGAGGAATGGAGATGGTGATCTGATTGAGAATATGAAATACGTATGATAGATAAGCCTCTTGATGAATGATACTATTTGATTTTGTAGATTTTAGGATATAGGATATTTTTATGTTGATCCATTTTTATATTGCATGTGCCAACATGAATGGCACTGTTGTTAGAGTATGTTGGATTGTGTTTAAGCTTTGTGACAATGACCAGTACCAAAGCTCTGTAAAATCTTATGACCAGACTCGAAGGGTGCTGGCCGGTGGAAAATCCACATTGGGACCATGGCTAACTGCTTTGTTCTCCCAAAAATATAGAAAGAATTAGAGAAATTTATATGAATGAAAGTATTTGCAAATTTCTTCCACATTCCATCAATATACAATTTGATGAATCGGAGCTCTAGAACTGTATCTTGGGCTCCATAACAGTGAAATTCTCATCTATTAATAAGATAGCAGAAAACAGCATTGTACTTTGTTAAACAGGAAGACCTCGGTTGAGAATCTGATTAGGGTCTCTTCTAAGAAAATGTAGTTCAGTAAGTCTTCTTTTAATCTCATCAGAAGCACCTCTATCAGAGCTCTCCGTGAAGACTTGTAATTATTCTTGTGAACCGGAGAGCTGCTATTGAAACCTGATTCCTACAATCGGTAACTGTTCCATGGAACCTGCTACTGAACTCTTTGGAATCACTTCAATCAGAGGTTTTCAGAAAAATGTATTAGTATTTTCCTGAGGCTGCGCAAAGCAGTCTTCTTGCATATGATTGGTAATACCTAAAATTGGGAAATGACCCAAAACTAGTCTCTTAGTGACCACCCTAGGCCAGAATCCTTGAATAAGTGTGTTTTGCTTAGAATGTACCGACCCTGAACTCATAGGTGAATGAACAAGTGTCAACCCTTGAATCTTATAGCAATCATGCTCAACTATGAAATGTTAGCTTAGCCAAGGCAGAGTAAATTTTGTTATAAGACTCTTAAGAGAGCATATGTTTTGATTGATTTATTTGTCCTTGCTTGAGACATCATAAAGGAAGAATCTTTGGAATTAATTCAGATAATGGCTCCACATTGATACATGATTTGGAATTATAACACTCTTGACCCTAAACTTCGTATTTAGAACCCTAACCTAATAAAGAAAGTAGAAAGAGATGATATGCATCGCTCATTTTCTGAAATGATTGGGGTGACCTAGTGATCAGAAGTTCTGCATTATTTCCCTTTATCCTACAAGATGCATTGAGGCCTGGAGTGCCTGCGTCCTCCATGGTTTAAAATACCAGTTGTCCAGTACTTATCGCCTAGCTCCAAAATTGGTACATATCGTGCAATATGTATCGATTCCGGACGATACATTGGTATGTATCCTCCGATACATACCAATATGTATATGTAATGCACCGGTATAATACATTTAAAGCATCATACTGGTGACCTCCAAAACCGATACATATCCTCTGGTAGATACCAATTTCGAACAGGATTTTTAGCCATGGAGTCCACCTTGCGCAAGTGAGATTTCAATGTTTGTAAATACTACTTGGAACCTTATTAAACCTGTGGGTGCCACATATAAGCACCAATAATAAAAGATTATAAAGAAAACTTTGAACCAACATGTTTGAAAATATGATTTAAAATATGGGTAAAGAGGCGCTCTGACAATGTGCTTGGAAATGATTTGGAAACACTGTTATTTACAGGAAACTATTGATGCTTGGAATTACATGTTCTATTTTCATTCCTACAACCTTTCCCTATTAATGCTTAGAATAAATGAATCTCAATTAACATTTTTTAATATTTTTTAAATTTTAATTTTAACCAAATTTTTATAATTTTGAACTTTTCAGCATCTCGCTGAGGCATGAAACATCTCGGTACCACGCCTATCTGAAAGGCCTCAAATTTTCCAGATTTAAACAATGCTTGCAATTTGCAATTGTAGAACTGAAGTAGGATAACAGGAAAAATATATATATAACAAAATTTGCTTGGCGAGAGATTGGCAGAGCCGAGCTAGAGTCCAAAAGTTTCAAGCTGAAGGAGCCTACAGACCCTGGCTCGACTGTCGGCTTATTGAAAGCCCTAGGCTGGATAAACTAGCATATGTGCAAAAAGCTAGCGAAATGCGTACAAAAAACCCAGCAGATATGCAGCTTAGCTCTAACCAATGTTATTATAATTAAATAAACAAATAATCCCTCGATTAAATGAAAATATAAGAGAACAAGAAAATACAATGATATCAAAAATCTCACAAATAGGGCTGCAAGTATTAAACCAGAACCCGAAGTCACGGAAAAAGCCGCCAAAACAAACTAGTTCGAACCGGACGGAAACTGATACAAACCAAACCGCAGCAATTCCGTTTCGGTTTTGGGTGGCGGAAACCGAAAACTGTTTAAGTATGGTTAGAAAACTGGAAAAAAAAATGAGGAAAAACAGAAGAACAAATAACAGTAAAAACCCAAAAAAATTGTTTGAAAAAAACGAGACCGAACCGAAACTGAACAGATTTTCTTCGGTTCGGTTTCTGTTCACGCCGAACCAAACCGAAAAATGAAATTTTTGGTGTCGGTTCAGTTCCGGTTAAGGCTGGAATTTTCGGTGTTGGCTCAGTAAACTGAATCTGCATCCCTACCTACACACCATAAATTAAAGTAAATGATCCAAAGTTTGATTTTTATGAAAATAATGCAAAAGGAAACCAAAAAAAATAAGATGAACTAAAAACAAAGACCTCATCTTCAATCAGAACAGAGGTAGGCGAATCAGCAGTTGCTTCATTGTTCTTCGTGGCCGTCGCATTGTTCTCTGCATCGATATCCGCGCCCACCGTCGCATTATTGTCCCCTTCCATATTGTAGGCGAATTTAAAAACCCTAAAATCCATCAAATGCACCAAAAATATGAGCAGAAAACAGAAACCCTGAACCATAAAAAAATAATAGTGGTTGTTGCTTGTTAAAACCTAATGCGTTCTTGAACGAGAACCCTCGATTATGCTCAATGAAAACAAAAATAAATAAACATATAAATTGATTTTAAAAACTTAAAAAATCCAGAGACTTCACCAGGCACTGAACAAAAAACCAAATGAACCAGAGAAAAATAAATAAACCTAATGGGTTTTAAAATTTACTCTACAGACGATTGAGCTTAAAGGAAAACGAAAAAATAAATAAACAAATAGTTTAAATGAAAACGAAAAAATAAACATTTGAAAAAAAAACTTGGAGGGGGTTTACCGGGAACCGCGAGAAGAGAGAGAGTGAGAGCGACAAAGAAAAGTGGTGGTAGAAAGTGGGCAGAAAAGGAAGACGACGAGTTAATATAGAAGCGGCTTTGGCGGGAAATTGGCTTCGTGCTAAAACAGTTCCGCAGGTTATAGTTATTTACTACTATGCCATTATAGGAAATTACAGTTATGCCATTGCAAGATTGGACTCGACGGCTTCTTGTCTTAATTCAAATGGGCTCTCTTGCCTTTAAGCGGGCCCTCTTGCCTTTAAGCCATTGGAAAATGGCCTGTCACATACTTCGAGGATTCTAGGAAGCGTGCACCTTATTTTAAAAGGGGCAGCGTTGTGTAGTGTACGATATTTAATTGATGGTTTTGCTTTCAGCTTAAGGGGCGAAACCTGTGCAAAATTTTGTCTATCAAAAATGGTCCATTTTATAATTTTCCTTTTAAAAGGGGCCTCTAAGGCCTCCTTTACGCGTCTCTTGGAAAAGCTTAGTTTCCTCGAAACTTAGATTCGTGACTTTTCTCATATGTGTTTTTAAGTTACTTTGATTCTTGATTTTTCCTCAAATAACTTCGAATTGCATCGGTCTTAAGTTCATCTCAAAAATATCCAGAATTGGAAAACTTGTTAGTTGGGCTCGCACCGTAGACACAATTATGAATGATCGATAAATGAGACAAACTACGATTTTGTTGAAATTTTACGGAATGTCCATCTATGCGATGTTAAACATATTGGACAGTATTCTTTCATAATACAACTCTTACTAGGATCATACCAAAAAACTCATATACATATATATGGTAGGATTATAAACTTATGAAGATGGGTAAAGGGAGCACAATAAAAGTCTTTTGAACATATTTTCATTAATGTACACACAAGAAAATTACATATTCAATTAGACCATAATAACAAAATTGGCCTAATTTTATTTATTTATTTTAAAAATACAAACAATGAGCATAAAATCAGGAAACATACCTCCCGACAAACCTCCCAACCGATTAGACCATAGTAACAAAATTGGCCTAATTTTATTTATTTTTTATAAAAATACAAACAATGGGCATAAAATCAGGAAACATACCTCCCAATATTCCCCCCCCCCCTATAACAACCACTAAGTATTAACATTGGAGTGGTCGTCATCCTCGGAAGAGTAGGAGGTCGTCGTAGTGCTCCTCGGTGAGTCAGTCCCTGCACGATATCTATCAAAGACCTCTCGATGATGAAGTGGTAGCTGGTAGTCTGAATCTAAGGTGTCAGAATCCGAGCTGACTATGACAATCCCGCGACAGCAACCCCCACCTCGGGCCTGCTTAAATGTAGGTCGGACCGTGCAAGTCTGATATCTCGGCCAATTGGGGGGAGATGCGGGTGTATCTGGGGCGAAGCTCGTGAGAGGGTGACTATGATGTTGTCGTTTAACGGGGGTGGTTGAACCACATAAACGAGGGGGGCAGGAGCACGAACCGGGGGGTGGTGCAAGGGGACAAACTATAAGGGGGTCGGGGGCCCTAAATCCGGGAGGCACAACAGGTGCCACTGAAGCGGACTCTGCATCATCAATAATAACTACGTCAATTCGGCATCGCGCCGACGACGTCAAGGCAGATGAACTTATCTGAGAATGAGATGAACCTGGTGTGCCTGACATATCTGCACATTTCATATACCGAATTGCGAATATTTTTAAACATTTTTAGAATTATATACGATATATAGATGATGCGAATTGATTAAATGAGTTATAATATATATATAATTAAAATAAATAATACACAAAGAAGACATCTACATGCAAACAGTCTGCACACATATTGGGAGCCCACACTCGCATATATAAAGTCAGTGTGTTCGGGCATTGGAGACACATGGGGAACTCGTTGTGGGCTATATGTAGGATTGTTTATGCGTGTCCATAAAGTGTTCAATGCTTCTTCATAAGAATGGAATGAGAGATGGCGAGCCCCATAATACCTTGTTACTTCCCTCGAGCAATCCTCTCAGGTTAATACCATGTTACTTTCCTCAAGCAATCCTCCCAGGTTCGATATATACCCAGTCTCTTACCAATGAAGGCCGCGTAATATTTACCCATAACTACAAAATACGTCAATTTCTTAGTGAGTAAAATAATAAAGGCTAAGTTTAGTAAATATGCAACATTTTAATTATAGTTATTTAGCAACTGTTGATAAATCAAAATAAGTCAGTACGATTACGTGTCCCACATAATGTTCTACATATTCTCACGGAATGCACTCATCCATTCTCGATTTGCAGTCGTTTGAGTGTAATGAATGTCAGGGTCAATATTGGTCACGGAGTCATCAGAGGACTCTCTATGCATTCCTCTAGCCATTCTTGAAAGAATGGATCTTGAGGGGCGTACAACTTAATAAGATTGTAATGAATGTCAGGGTCAATATTGGTCACTGAGTCATCAGAGGGCTCTCTATGCATTCCTCTGGCCATTCTTGAAAGAATGGATCTTGAGGGGCGTACAACTTAATAAGATTGTAAATAATACAACATGCAGTGACTATCCTCACTTTTGTTTGAATCGGAAACCTTGTTGCGGTTTTGAGTATGGGAAATCATTGTTTGAGAACCTCAAACATCGTTCAATAACGTTACGTAAGATGGAATGATGGGTGTTCTGGCCTAAAGAGTTTACTCTTCTGCACTTTCAAGTATGGGCTAGACCCCACCCAACCAGGTAGTACATACTAGAACAACATGTCAAAACCCACAACACAGAACATTTTGTGACGTGTGTTTGTGATGATTACGATATTTTTGTGAGTCCTGATTCAGAACTATAACGTCCACATGTGTACCATCGAGAGCTCCTACAGCGCCTGAGAACCAAGGGTAGAACCATGGTTTATTAATCATCTCCGGGAGAGTAGCAATAGTAGGTAGCTTAAGTCGTCATACGGTTCCAAGATAGTGTCAAATACACTATTAAAACATAGGCTAATGGTAGAGCATGAGCGTTGGAATCTATCTTGGAAGGTCATATTCTTTTGATTTTGTGCTACCATATACATGAATATTGCAATTACCTCCTCCACTCTTATCCTCTGTGAATCTTGTAAGAGCCCCTCGACCTTAGGTCATCACACAAACTCTTAAATGTAAGTGTATGCATGTGAAGGAGTTCATATGCAATATCTGGATGACCGTTCAAGATTTCCTGAACATATAAGGGACCAGTGAGAATCGAATTGTGACGTCATCGCTTTGTGAACGTTGTGTCAAGATGTAGGCAATGGTCACGACGAAGCCCACTGTACACATCGCAATCATCGAACACGAGGGGGTTGTGCCATTATACCTAATTGTTAAAATGAGTAAACGATCATTATATATATCATGAAAATATATAACAATATGAAATATATCTAGCCTACGGAGGCGACCATGCCCTCTCAATCACTGCAAAGAGGTAGGAGTGGCGATTGTCTGGGTATAACGACATCACTACACTCGAGAACTAGTTTGTTCCACTCTAATGGGTAGATCAATAAACATAGAACGATTTATATAGTTATTTCTTCTCATTTCCTGTAACATTTCCAAGAAGTTCTCATAGATGCTACGTGGTGGTTAGGGAACAAGGCAATTGGAGATATGGTCCAAGGTTGCTTCGAATCCGACCAACTGTTCAAGAAAACCATCAGGAAGGTCCATGGTCAAGTAGGGTGGCTGACACTAGTCTAGTTCGAACCACTTTCGGCAATGCAGGGATCCTGTGCATTAGACGGTCCCTCGGGGTTGGGGAACTTATCGTTTTCAAATCGTGGATGGTACGAGTCTTTACTACCCTCATCGCCTAGAGGAATGACACACTATTGGGGACATCCCTAACCATCCATTGGGTGAAACTCCTCAGCCTCGGTGTAGATGTTGTTCCCAAAAAGAAGGCAAAGCAGAGTATAGTCATGCACTTTCCTTCCTCAATAGGTCGAGCCCAATTGGAAACCTTGGTGTCATATATTACCCAATTTGTTAGTATTTAGTCAATACGCTAATTAAGCTAATGTAAAAGGCAAAAGGTTGAAGTCTCTAACCAGTCGATTGCAATAATTGTCCCAAATATTCGGCTCTGCAATAACTATTTTATCTCTATCGTCCCAAACAAAATCGCTACTTTATAGGATTGCCTTCATTCGAGAATAGTTATTTCTCACCGTCTTCAAATGGTTATAGCATTTGTCTCGAGTGAGTTCGTCAAATTTTCCATTAAAGCAATTATATGTTTTGAGTTTTTCATCCATCTTTGACCACACGTTGTTTATTTCCATGATTCATTCGCGAGTTTTCTACCAATGTGATAGTGGTCTACCAATTCTTTGATGAAGACCTTGTTCATCTTCTCGGACCACACGTAATTTTTACTTGAGCCATTCTTATCGGTGGCCGCATCTTTCCCTTACAGCCCGTCATCATTAAATTATGATGTCAATGATCTATGGTTAATTTTATGACCTTATTACTAATATAGCAATAGTTTTGGTTATAAAGTATAGTTTTTTTTTAACTACAGTCTGTGATATTACCGGTGTATGAATTGATCCATTCTTGTGAATCTACTCTCTTCAATAATCACACACACCAACCAACTTATACTCACAATTATGGCCTATAATGCCTCACCTTGTGTTCACAAAGTCGGACTATAGTACACATGATATGGTCCAGTGAGGTGCCTGCATTCCTGTAGGCACTATAAACTACTAATGTGAGTATTGCCTTTGGTGAGGTCTCACACCTTATTGGTTAGTGTTACCCATTAATGATAAAGTTCGTTTGCACCGTTACCACTCACCCATCCATGATACCATTGTCCAATAATTGTCCAACCACCAACACAATTCTTTTGATTTTAACACAACACGTAGGCAGTATTGATCCTACTATTCAGACAACAGTTATATTCCAGAGAAAGCCAAGTGCCTACCTAGGTTGTTGAGCTGAAGATGGGTACTCGGAATGTGAAGCGGCGTATCATGGAGTTACTCTTTGCGACGTAATCTCTTGTGCGGCAACTAGCTCTTCCGAACTAGATCAGCCTACTCACGTTTCAAACATGCACGGTAATGCATTAGGTTAGAAACTATGTGGATTCTCGAATACAATTCATATAGTTATATGCAGCGACAATCCTAAGGGTAACCCCACATTGGGTTTGGGCTGCACCGTGGAAGGTGGTCGTGGACCACCAACACAATGGCTCCAGCGCACAACATGACAGGAGCGACCCAACACCGCAGCGAGGCTCGGATGCACGAACTCAAGCCCACAAGGCTATTGTACGTGTTCTGTAGGGGATCACTTAGGCCAGCGACACGTCACGTGATTGTTAGATCACTTCCCCATATATATGGTTTAAACATCAACAAAGGCCAAATGACCGGAGGATCTCAAACATATTAGTTTGACATACTTTACTATTCACACTGCAACGCCCTGCATCGCTCCCCCACATGGCTATGTCGCGACCGCATTGCGTGCCTTGTTGGCACTGCATCATGAACTAAATTGCCACCATTCTGTGTGCCCTTATGGCCCGCGATCGAAGCTCTTCAGAGTACCTATGGTGAAGCCCTCATGGTTTGGTGACGTGTTGACGATGCCTCGGCTTCAACCCACCAATGTCTGACACATTAGTGGCACAAGTGGCCCTGCAGCTGACCTGAATGGTCACGCCGCGAGCCAACGTCACATCCTCCCCTACTTAGTTGCGTTGACATCCCTGTCGACGCGCTTCAAGTACTTCTTCAGAACAGCTTGGAAGGATGGTTGGGTACTCTTAAGTTCTCAGGTAATTTCGGCCTCTGGTAGGCCCTTCCACTTCAAAAGGTATTCCACAGGAAATTCATTTTGACTGTCATCTTCCCTGTTACTGCGCCTGTGTACAATGGCCCATCGTACTTATGAACTAATCCTGTGTGTTTTCTTCTAAAGAATTTGAACTGTTTCGGATTAAGCTTTACCAAAACTTCATCCCCTACATGCAACTCGATCGGCCGTCGATCCTGATCGGTCCACTTCTTCATTCGCTTAGCAATTTTTTCCAGATAGGCCTTAGCGATCTTTGCATTTCTCTGTCACTCTTTGGCGAGATGGTAGGCTGTTGGACTTGATCCAGTATATCCCATAGTAATTATATGCGGCGTCAACGGTTGCTGGCCAGTTGCCAATTTGAATGGGCTCTTATTCGAGGCTAAACTTTTTTGCAGATTATAACAAAATTGTGTCATGTCTAACAACTGAACCCAGTTCTGTTGGTTGGCACTCACAAAATGTCTCAAATACTCTTCCAAAATAGCATTCACCCTTTCTGTCTGATTGTCTGTTTGAGGATGCATGTTGGCTGAGAAGTTCAGTTTCGTCCCTAGAAGTTGGAATACTTCCGACCAAAACTTGCTAGCAAACCGTAGATCCCTATCGCTGAGGAGACGCTCTCCCACGGTCTAGATGGCATGGGTAATGGCTGCAGGAGTCTAAATGGTTTAACTCTTTTCACTTTGTCCTGCTGGCATATCAAGCGAGTCCTGACATACTCCTCTACATCCTCCTCCATCTTAGGCTAATAGAAATGCCTCTCCAACAAGGCGAGTGTGTGATGAATTCCCGAATGACCAGCCCACAACATGTCATGACATTCTTTCAAGAGTTATTTCCTAAGTTTTCCCACCTTCGGCACATAGAAACGGTTCCCCCTTGGTCACCAACAGTCCTTCCTTCGTCCAGAACCGCTGTGTTCTCTCCTCTTGTATCTGCTGTAGGATAGTCCTCGCGAGAGGACCAAACTTCAACCCTTTGTGTAACCGGTCAGGGATAGTAGAACTAACGCAGCTAACTGCAACCTGTTCTTCAATTTTTAATGCTGCTAACTCCGTTTTACGGCTCAAAGCGTCTGCGACTTGGTTGGTCTTGTTGGGCTTGTACACCAAGTCCTTATCAAACTTGGCTAAGAAGTTTTGCCAAAGGGCCTGTTTCGGCGACAATTTCTTATGTGTCTGAAAATAGATGATCTCCACATTATCTGTCATCACTAAAAACCTTGACCCAAGTAGGTAGTGCCTCCACGTCCTCAGGCAATGTACTACCGCCGTCATCTCCTTTTCCTGAACCGTATATCGCTGCTCGATATCATTCAACTTTCTACTCTCGAAGGCCACTGGATGTTTTTCTTGTATTAATACTCCTATCGTATAGTCGGAGGCATCCGTGTATACCTCAAATAGTTTGGAGTGATCAGGTAGTTTCAGTACGGGGTCACTCATGACTACCGATTTTAAACCTTCAAATGCCCTCTGACACTTCTCCCACCACTGCCACGGCTGATCCTTCTTCAAAAGGTCAGTAAGTGGTGCCGCACAATGTGAATAATTGGAGATGAATCTTCTGTAATAATTGACAAGGCCTAAAAATGACCATAGCTCGGTCAAGCCTTCTGACACTCTCCAGTCTTGGATTGCACGAACTTTCTCAAGGTCCATGCTGATGTTTCCTCCTCCAATATGGTGTCATAAAAACATGATCTGCTCTTGTGCAAATGAACACTTCTCCTTCTTAACATAGAGCTGATTTTCTCACAGTATCTTTAAGATGATTTGGAGGTGGTTGAGATGTTGCTATATACAATGATATCATCTAGATACACCACTATGAACCTGTCGAGGTAGGCATGGAACAACTCATTCATCAGAGTGCAAAATGTGGTTGGAGCGTTAGTCAGCCCAAAGGGCATCACCCAAAACTCAAAAGCTCCATACCCTATCACGCAGGTAGTTTTACTTTCATCTCCCTCAGCAATTCTTACCTGATAGCAGTCAGATCTCAAGTCTAACTTGGTAAAATACCTTGCACTGCCCAACTGATCAAATAAATCGGCAATCAATGACATTGGATACTTATTCTTAGCATTAACTTTATTTAAAGCCCTATAATCAATGCATAATCGGAGGCCACCATCATGTTTCTTCTGGAAAAGAACTGGAGCGTCGAATGGGGCCTATGATGATCAAACGAACCTTGCCCCCAATAACTCATCCAACTGTCGACGCAATTCGACTAGCTCTAGAGGAGCCATTCTGTATGGAGCTTTAGCTTGCGGCTTCACACCTAGTTCCAACTCGATCTGGTGATCCACTGATCTCCTAGGTGGTAATACTTTCGACAACTCTGGCGGCATGATATCCTGAAATTCCCTGAGTAGCCCTGACACGCTCTCTGGCACAGGTTCAACTGACCTTATCGTGTTCTCTTCTATCAGTGTAGCAAGAAATGTAGGTTTCCCCTTCTTCAATCCCTTCTTGAGTTGGAGCGCCGAGATAAGCTCGACACTCTCTACTTCTTTGTCTTTCTGAATGACAGGGATCATACAAGGATTTTCCTCTCCAAACATGCACATTGATCTGAGGTACGACATGGGTAAAACTTTAGCTTGGTGCAAGAGTTCCAACCCAAGAATAACTTTTAAATCATCCATCAGTATCGCCATAAAGTTTGTTGATCCTGTCCACAACCCTATTTGCACAGGTACGCCATTTTCTATTCCAGCAATGGGGCACGCTTCAGAGTTCACGACCTTCATCTGGCTGGAGTCTTGCTCCAATTTCAATCCTAGGCGATGTGCTTCTTTGTCTGCGGTGAAGTTATGCGTCGCCCCCTTGTCAATCATGGCACGAGTATTTTTTTCATTGATGCACACTTCTATATACATCAACTCCTTGGGTGCTACCGTCTTTCTTTTCTCTACCTGGCTCTTTATGACATTCAACAGCCTAAGTGCCCCCATTCTTGGTTCCTCCGCAGCAGGAGGTGTAGGAGCACTAGTAGTAGCCTGAAGGACATATAACAACTGTTTTTATGGGCAATCTTTAACTCGATGAGGCCCTCCGCATAGGAAGCAACCCAACTTCGGCACGTAGTTAGCGGACTCAACTGACTTTGCATGTGATTCTTTCTGTGCGCCTTCTTTTCATGCGTGTCGCTCTTGCTTTTCTTATTAGCTTTTGATGGATTCTTTGAACCACCCTTATTATCGTGCGACCTTTTCTTATTTTGATCTGATGGCCCATAGTTCGTTAATTATTCTGCCACAGCCTGGGCGGCTGCTAGGTCCTGTAGGTCTCTTCTGTTTAATTCAGTTTGTGTTATCTTTCTCGGACATTTCCTTAATGTCCAATATCAGGGCGGAGAACTGCCTCACGTATTCTCTCATTGTGCCCATGTGTTGTAGCTTCCGTAGTTTTTGTCGAGCGATAAAGTCGACGTTTTCAAGCAAGAACTGAGCTTTTAATTCTTTCAAATCCTCCCACGTATCTACAACGCAGCGTCCACCTTGAATCTCTTCGTAGCGTATACGCCACCGCAATTTAGCATCTCCCTCGAGATACATGGTCACAGTGACCACTTTAATAGCTTCGGTGGCGGGTGAGACGACACGGAAGTACTGCTCAATGTCTCATAAGAAATTCCCTAGTTCCTTAGCGTCAAAAGCTCCCCCGTAGCACCACGGCTCGGGTATTTTAACCTTCCATTGGGGAGCTTCTGGCTGCTGAGCAGTCCCAGAATCAATCGCCCTCATCAGGACGTTCATCTTGGTGGTCAGGTCATCGATTTATAAACGAAGGGCTTTGACGGTGCCCCTTGTATCCTCAGTAAAAATTTTCATGTTCTCCGCTAATGTGGCATGGTTTTCAGCCAACATAGCATGGTTTTCTTCCTGCTTGCTTAATCTTTTTGCATGGCCTGCTACAAGCGAAATCACTGCCTCAAACTGTTCTACCTAACTTTTAAGGTTGTCTAAACGTTCCCTTGTACGTCTATCTGTACCACTATTGGTCCCCTCTGCCATCTCTAAGCTCTGATACCAAATGTCACGGAGTTATTCTTTACGACGTAATCTCTCGTGCGACAACTAACTTTTACGAACTAGATAAGCCTACTCACGTTTCAAACCTACACGGTAACACATTAGGTTAGAAACTATGCGGATTCCCGAATGTAATTCATATAGCTATACGTAGCGATAATCCTAGGGGCAGCCCCACATTGGGTTTGGGTCCGCACCATGGAACGTGGTCGTGGACCACCAACACGATGGCTCCAACGCACGACGCGTTGGGAGCGACCCAACACCGCAGCGAGGCCCGGATGCACGAACTCAAGCCCATAAGACTATCGTACGTGTTCCATAGGAGATCACTTAGGCCAACGACATGTCACGTGGCTGTTAGATAACTTTTTCATATATATGGTTTAAACATCAACAGAGGCCAAATGACAGGAGGACCTCAAACATATTGGTTTGACATACTTTACTATTCACACCGCAATGCCCTGCATCGCTCCCCCACATGGCTATGTCGCGATCGCATCTCGTGCACTGTTGGCACTGCGTCACGAACTAATCTACCACCATGCCACCTGCCCCCATGGCCCACAACCGAAGCTCTTCGGAGTACCTATGGCGAAGCCCTCATGGCTTGGTGACGCATCGACGATGCCTCAGCTTCAACCCACCAATGTCTAAGACATTAGTGGCACAAGTGGCCTTGCGGCTGACCCGAATGGCCATGCCGCGAGCCAACGTCACAGGCGACTGTATAAAAATAGAGAAAATAAATTATATATTTACATCATATATTATCTGTTGGAACATCGAAACAAAGCAGACGCATTTGTGTGATCTTTATGAGTGTTCCTGTAGTAACTGAAATAAAAAAAAAAGGTAAACAAATGTGGGCCATGAATCAGTCAGCCCAAGACCAATGGGTGACTAACTATGTACAAGTGTTTCCTCCCATGCATTTTCTCTTTATTTTGTTGGCAAATAGCATGAATCCATCATAGCTAGGAAGCCAATAAATTCGGATTAAGGCATGTTTTAGGCCACTTACAAGTCGATAGGAAATCATGACAGGGATTCGGTTTAAGGCATTATATTCCGATGGTTTATAAGTTTAAAAAGTAAACAATCATAGGGATTCATCAGCAAGTAAGTCCCTCAAAATAACATGCAAAAAAACTAGTGACGATACTCTGTTAAGAGAGGCCACCAATCTAGCACAGTCAGGGACAAGTGACTCTTTCGAATTCATGGAAGAAGTAAATTTACATTTGATCATTGGGCCTTGTAATAATATATCCCACGCTTATTTTTGGAGTCAAAATAGCATGAGGTAGCATCATACTTGAGAGTCTGGGCCGTGTAGCTCTCTGAAGTCCAAGTAGTTTTCAAGACTGAAGCAAACACGAAAGAAAACATGCAAAAATTATTACATCAGTTCAGCCACAACAATTATAACAGAAAGACTGGCTTCCTAAACAACTGAATAGGCATAGGGACATCATCTGTCCCAAAATTGTGACTCATATAATTGTGGATCAGTACCGAGAGAAAGCTTTAAAATTTGTGTACACCACATGATTGCAGAACAAAATGAGAAGCCACAACAGTGCTATCCTCCCATCAATGTGGTTGGTTATTAACTGAGTCATTAGTGCTTATATGCAAGTCAAATTAAACTTTTCCAACAAAAAAGCATGCGAACACGATGATATGTTAGAAATGAATAGCGTACAAATGACTTGTAACAAGTAATCACAGTAGCTGATTTGTTAGAAATTAATTCTCAGCAGCAACAACTGAATAAGCCTAACAACACCAGCAAAACAAAATTGGTGATCAATTGAGCAGATCTGCATCAGTACCTAGCAAAAAAAGGGCATCTCTATACCACACGGTGTTGAACAGATAGAGTAGGCACATCACTGCTAAGCTCCCATCAATGTGGTTATTAACTGAGTCATTAGTTTTATATCCAAGTCAAACATGCATCCTTTCCAACATAAAATCAATTGTAAGAAATAATCTTTTACAAAAAAATTGGCTACAGATGGCTTGTAAGAAATGATCATAGTAACTGGTTTGTTAGAAATTATTTGTTACAAATGATTTGTTCAACAAGTCAGTAGCAATGCAAAATTCGTAACCTCTCATCAATGTGGCTATCATCACTGCTACTACTTGAGTAACAAATAATTACTACACAAAATTAAAAAAGACATAGAGAAGGAACAAGCTCTCTTACTTGGGCTCAATGATCTACAAGTGATAAATAACTCTATGTTATTCGCCGTCACATTTATAGTGGTGGAAAGTCCCAAGGCAAGATCGCATCGAATGCCACAAATTTGTAGCCAATGTAGCTTTGATGGCTAGAAGCTCAATATGCAGGCCAACTTGTTGTTTTCATCTATTGGTTTGAAGTAGGTACACTTCATTGCACACCTGATAAAGCTATGTAAGTTGTATCCCATATGAGTGCAATGAACCTAGCGAGGACTTGCAATGTGTCGTCTCTTCGACAACAGATGTACTTTGTGTTATCTTGTCCATCAACACAATACCTATCTTTTGCCTATCATCTCTTCTTCAACCTACATCATTAATAAGTCGAACATCCATATATGTTAAAATATGCATATGTCAGGAGCTAGAAATCCATATATGTTGCCCATCAACTCTTAAACATGCATCTTTAACAAATATGGATGTGTTCTTTTTATTCATTTTTTTCTTCATATTGACCAGATCAATATATGTTAATTAAGTACCAATCCATGAAATAAATAATAATCAAGAATAGAATTTATCTAGTTATTTAACCCAGCTGTAAAAATGATATGCTTTATTAGCCCAACTATAATTAACCTACAAACAACCTTCTTCCTAAAAGATTAGGTAAAGCCCTTGTTATAACGTGCAAAGACTAAGTATAATACCTATTAATAGCCGTTGGAAAATAGTCGTTGGGCTAAGTTTTAATCCATTGTTCTTCACAAGGAAGAGTATAATGGAAAGAGGGCTTTCGGAGCTCAGATTTTGAGCGTTTCTGACCAAATTGCTCCGACGCTCACCTGTCGTTGTCTCTTGGATTAACTCAGAAAGTGCTAGCCCCAATGCGATTTCCCGAACAGCAGATTCACGTAGAAACGCTCGGATTTGCATTGCTTTCTAAGTAAATACTTAGATTCCATTGCATTCTGGGCTCTCCAACGAGGCCTAAGGCTCCAACATTCAAGATTCACGACTCATGAGTCATCACCATGGTTTTTAATGAGTTAAGACTACAATGGGCAGTCCCATGAATGAGTGACTTGCATGGACTTCCAATGCATAGAAATCCGAGCAAGTCATTGATAGAGACATATAGCTTGCAATGTTCACTCATATGAGTGGACACCTATTGTAGGCTAACTCTTTTAATATAGGCATATCCAATACATGTAGGATGATGTGTATCAAGTTAGTGCCCCTCTGAAACGATATACAAATTTGAATTTAAATTAGTATATTTGGATATGGCCTGAAATTTGTAAATGCTTCATTTGACTAGTAAAATATTAAATATTTTGAAAAATCTCTTACCAAACTATAATTAAGTTGATGCACTTTAGTGCAACCAATTCACCATGTTACCGAGCGGTCTCCGGGCTAGTGATCGGTAAATTTCATAAGGTAAGGTGGTTTAAGATTGACGGGCATTCAATCGGTTGCCCGCTCGATCGAGCGAGCAATTGATCCAGTGTCCAATTTCTTTTTTCAAGATTTGTTAGTGCCTGAAAGGAATATGAGTCGCCCCCAATGGCAGAGCCTGGATTTGTCTGATGAGGGGTTATTGATAGTTGCTAGATAATAATTTTCTATAAAGTCACAAAATTTAGCCGAAAATTTTGAATCACCACTATTTCAGCGAAATTTCGTTTTTGGTAATTTTTCGGTGGAGTCTCCTTTCAGATTAATTTAAAAGAAAAAAAATTAGAAAATTTTAGACTTGAAAAATATATTTAATTTAAAAAAAAAAAAATAGAGTAACTTTAGGTTTTTGTAAAACATAAGCTTTTACAATTAACTTATGGGTTGTGACATGGACGTGTGCTGCGGGCGTGGGTTGCGGGTTGGGCTTCAAAAATAATCGAAATCACCAAAATTTCGCCGAAATTACTGAAATTTCGACAAAATCACCGAAATCTTGCCGATCAACTCCTATTTTGGCCAAATTTTTATGAATTTCGGCGAAATTTGTCATTGAGATTGGGGCTTCTATTTCATATTAAAAAATTAAAAATAATCATATATTTGTAAATTCGACTCAAAATTCACGAGAGCTTTTGGTGATCAGCGTACGTGAAAACTTGAGAGAGTGAGAGAGAGAGATGGCCTTAGAAGAGAGAGAAATCTCTAGGATTGTGGGAGAACTGAGAGAGAGGGCGTTGGGACTGGTAGTTGGAGAAGAGAGAGAGAGTATGGTTGGTTGGGAAAGAGAGAAGATAGAGAGAGAGAGATTATTGCCTCGAAAAGTGGAACTGAGAGATAGAGGTGTGGGGCCTTGGGAGATCCCTATAGAGACACTTGACGCTTAATATAATAGGTCTTAGAGGACCTTAAGAAAAAAAATTACCGATGTGAGACCCCCGACCCCCCATCAGATAACATGCCTCCACCTGGTCGCTCGCTCGATCGAGTAGGCTGCCTACAATCTACCTTTTATGATACAAATGTTTGCAGGTTTGAGTGTTCATATCATGGAAGGTAGATTGTAGGCAGCCTTATCCCCATTTTGGAGAGGCTAATTCCAAGATTCGAACACTTGAATCCAAGGCAAACAACACTTGTCATGAGGATATGACCTCTAATATAGAAAACAAAAATAAGAAAAAAAAAAATAAACAAACAAATAAACAAATAAAAAAAAAATAACTAAAAACATCAAAATCCCTTTTCTACCAACAAAGAGGCCTTCTTACATTTCTTGTCACATGGAGCTGCAATTGATTGAGGTGAAACAATCCATATCCAAGAAGCTATCGTATGAAAAAAAAAAAAGTTGAATTTAGAAGAGGAGAGTAATTGACTGTTACAGAGAAAAGAAGTTGTATCAACTTTTTTGGCAGACCCAACTCCAACATGCTTTGGATTTCAAATAACAAATAAGAAATGCCATTTACAAATACAACTTTTTTGGCTATAACAGTTGATTTCACACTGGATTTGAGCAAATCCAAATCCAAAGCCAAATCCAAGCTTCAAAACTTGTTCCAGACAATGAATTTTAGCTTGAGTGAGGCAAATATGAATCTAAGAGTATAACGACCCGGATTTTCTTAAATATCTTTAATGGTAATAGATGTTGTTTTGTACTGTGCACGGTGTTAGTGCTCCACACTGAAACCTACCCTCCTTTTAGAAAACCTTATTTAAGTTACGTAACTCTTTTCTTATTTTCTTATTATAATATTGTGAAAAACCCTAGTTGTCTCTTATTTTTCTCTTCTCTTAAGAACCTCTAGCCGTCACAACCCCTTCTCCACTCACCCTTCCTAAAACTTTCTAATCTCTTCCCTAAAAATTTTCGTGTTATTCCACAAGAATTGCCGTAATTTATTTCCACCGACAAGATCAATGAGGAAGAAGAAGAAATTTTGGACGAGTTATCGCGTTGGACGTCGATCTATTCATCCCTAATCGTCGCAGATCTATTGTAGGTACCCATTAATCCATCTTATTCTTCTCAACGTCGTGTAGGATGCATTCAATTGTGCATCGACGAGCTTAAAAATTTTATTTAAACCTTAATAGTTCATAAATTAATAGATTTGTATGTTTAATATTATCCTCTTCATTGAAAGTTGTATATTTTGTTGATCTAAACATTGTATACTTGTCTTTCAATTTATTATTTTTCGTAATTTGATTTACTAGAAAAATTTGCCCATTTTGGCTATCTCTTATTAGGATCTTATGTTAATAATTTTCTCGTATATTTTTTTCTCTCTAATTGGGATTTTATTTTAATTAGTTCTTTTATCTTAATTAGGATCTTAAGTTAATTATTTTCTCGTATATTTTTTTCTCCCTAATTAGAATCTTATTTTAATAAGTTCCTTTTATCTTAATTAAGATCTTATGTTAATTATTTTTTCGTATATTTCTTTTTCCTTTATTAGGATATTATTTTTATTAATTTTTTTTCTCCTTAATTAGGATCTTATATTAATTATTTTCTTGTATATTTCTTTCTCCCTAATTAGGATCTTATATTAATTATTTTCTCGTATATTTCTTTCACCCTAATTAGATTCTTATGTTAATTATTTTCTCTATATTTCTTTCTCTTTTCATATACATGATTATTATTATAAAAGAAGAGCATGATTAATTTTAACTATAGTTTTATTCTATTTATTTTCTTATTATTTTTTTGTCTTATTTAGAATCTATAAGATTGATGCGATAATGAACTCATAAGACTTAGTATGGAAGACACTGATTGATATAAGATCCAATATCATATTTTAAAATATTTAGTAGATAAAAGTCTATGTTAAAATGTATTGGGATTACACCATCATAAACTTTCGGGTCCAAAATCGCGGCCACAAAGTCAAACTCACAGCCACGAACTCGAACTTGTGACCATCGATGTATTTTTGGCTATATCGTTTTACTCCGATATAAGATTGACACAATTCTTGCGACATTAGAAAGGAGACAACGAATTTTACAACTTTGTGTGAAATAGTCATTTTACGAATTCAATTTTTAGAGGTCAAAATAGAGCGGTAAGTTGGGATCGATTCTAAATAATCCAAAGTTACACGAATTTAATGTTATTTTCTAATTTTAATGACCAAAATTCATGTGTATATTATATCTTACTTAAGATCTTTCGATTGAAGATCATGATAAATCAGAATTTAAAAATTATAAATATTATTCAATTTAATTATCCAATTATAGTATATATATATATATATATATATATATATATATATCAATTTTATCGCTTCAATGCGATCTCTTCTATAGCATAAAGAGTTAGAAATTCGATGCCCTCGTGAAAATCAAACTTTAACTTCCATATTCTCGAAATCATTTAATAATAACTATTTTATTCTATATTTGTATTGGTGTATTATGTAAATATATATATATAAAATGAAAAATCTATTCTCTGGTAAGATAAGTTTCATGGTTCGATCTTGAATATGGTATACGAGTTATGGATATTTTAGGTCATATATACGTGAATATATGAGATCATGTCTACGCTTGGGCGTGGTGATTCACTAAGATGAGAAGCGCGGAATACATCGTATTTACATGTCTGACAACTCTTGGTGATATGAGATATCATGACATGTGTGGTGAGTGCAGATTTAATATAATCTCGTATATGGTGGCATATGCGGAAACCCTATCACCCCTGAGTTTTAAGGATAAGATAAGAGTTAAGATATGAGGTTCGACCATTAAATCTTAGTTGTAGTGAGATCTCTTTTATGATCACGTGCGTTTATGTACAAATGCAATACTTTTATGGTAGTATTAGCTATCACACGAAGTAGATTTAGGTTATTACGAAGCCTATTCTTTGAGAAACGTGATTTAGTGAAGTTATCCCACTATAGCTCGTCCTAGAGTTAAGTTGTAAGAGTATGTTAAAATATGAGTATGATGATAAGATACCGCTGTGCAGGCTCGCATAAGATTAAGAACTTAAGTACGCACATGTTGTTCCTTACGTAGCCATCGTAAAAGCCGTAATATCTTACAACCAAGACGGGTCTCTGAAATGCAGTATGAGTATGTTATGAGTTACGATTGACCTTGTCTCCTCATTAGGTTGGATGAGGTGTATGAGTATGTTATGGAAGACGTTATGTTATAGTAGTAAGTTAATATGATGACCCTCACATGATAGGCTCGAGCAGTAACTTTGACACAGGTCGTATTAGGATTTAAGACTATGTAGGTATGCTTATGCGATGTACAGATGCATATGCCGTTATAATAATAAGACATTATATTATGAGGTATGATAAGGCATGTTAGGATATGAGTATGTCTAGATTATGGTCCTACATTTATGTTATGATACTAGCTTTACGACATACACATGATTTTATCATTTTTTCTTTCTGATTCCATTGATATACTATTATTATCACTCACGCGATGCACTCAAAATGTACCTGAATAGAATAAGAGTAGATTGGTGGGGTATTCATTGAGTTTACATGACTGAGTAAACTCATTCCACGAAAAAATTAATAGTTGCAGGTGATTATATCGACAGAGTGTACACTGACTATTCTGATAATTTTGGTGCTGACTTCGTTGAACCGATAGATACAAAGTACTAGGAGTCTTGGGAGGGTTACATTGTAGGTTATCAGGAGAACCTTAGTGCTGACCTCGATTCTAGTGCCAACTATTGATAGTAGTAGTTTCGGTACTAAGATTAGTTTCATACAATTATTATTTATTTATAGTCTCGTACTTTTTATTTATATATGATATTTATTTTCTCATCAATTATTAGATATTTCATTGATTTTTATCACATTTATTCATTATTTATGATTGCCCATTTATTTCATTTTTTTATTGTTGGGTTCAAGGATTTTGTAGAACCGTGTTAGTATAAGAACTCTGATTATAGATATGTGTGCTTAGCGTATCTGGGATGCGTGCAAATCGTAACTCAGAATTCCAGGCCCTTGGGATGAGGTAAAATTTCGAATCATGACAAAATAGTATCAGAGTCAAGGACGACTCTTTTATAAGGTGAGAGGCTGTAATAGTCCCACATTAAATAGAGAAAAGTCTTAACCTTGGGCTATATTTGATTGCGAATATTACATGTTATGACATGTTTTGGGTGGGAAATTAAGCCTATGCCAGAAACAAAATCAAGGCGGGGACCTAAACCAAGAATCAGACAATATTGTGGCATGCGGGTCTGGATCTTTGCGAAGGGTGGTCCAAATAAGAATACCCAAATGCATTCTTTTATACGATTAAGAGTTTGAGATGGAGCAATTCAAGTTGTCAAATTGAAAGGCCATACATTGATGAAAAACTATTTTTAAGCATGCAAGCATCATTATTTAAATGGACGGCTTGATTGAAAGATCATGATCTAAAGATCCAAAATATCAGAGATTGGGGAAAACAACATTTTCATCAAGTTATTCAAAGCAGTTATTGTGAAGACATTTAAACTTGATCCATATGCGTACATCTTAGCCGCTCATTCTCAAAGCATTTGGTCGTCCCGAAATCACAAAATGGAGATTTTTCTTAGATGCAATCTTTGACATAATAGATTTGGGTAGCTCTATTTGTGCCACCATTGAAAACTCATTGATTGCTTTGCATATGATGGTGAAGATCATTTTTTAACTCAATCTTTCACACGATGGATCTTGAGACCATTAGCGTTCCATCAAACGGCCACCCTTTGATATAATGTGACACATATCTAAAAAAAGGGGCCCTAAAATAATGTAGCATACATCACACTCAAACATGATTTTAGAGCTAATTTTTGTAGATTTGGGCCACGTAGTATCAAACAGTGACTGTCTGATGGTATCTCATGACCTCAAGATCCTTTCGTAAATAGGATTTCAGTGTTGGCACCCACACTAGTGTGGTTGGCGCAAATAGCAGTAACCAATAAATTTTGAGATATTTTCATTTAGCCCCTTAAGATATGTCGTATTTACAATCTGCCACTTGTGTTTCACATATTTACATTGTGAATCTTGGTTTTGTGTTTTCTTTGCATTTCCCCCCTCCAGTACAGATGATGGAGATCATTTCTCACCATAAATTTCTACCCAATGAATCTTGAGATCATGAGTCTATCATCATACGGTCAGATTTTGATTCACATGGCACGCACATTGAAAAGTGATTGTGTTTGATGCACACCAATGATCATGATCACTTTTCGTACTATCTACCATATGAAATGAAAATCTGACCGCCTGATGGTAAACTCCCGATCTCAAGATTTCATTGGATAGAATATTATGGTGAAAAATGATCTCCATCATCCAATTCCAAGCGGTCAAAGTTTAGTTATATAATAATTAGCAATTGCTTTGTCACTGTAGGGGGCAAAATGCAAGGGAAATACAAAACCAGGTAATGCAATGTAAATAACTGAAACATGGGGGTGGAGTGTAAATACGACATATCTTAGGGGGTAATTGCAAAAATCCCATAAATTTTTGGGTAGATTTAAATGCACCTAGCGAATCTTGCTGACACCTACACTAAAAATCATTGATTTCTTTAAATAAGATGACGAAGGTCATTTTTCGCTCCAATCTTTCACACAATGGATCTTGAGATCATCGCACACCTATCAGACGGTCAATTTTCTATTCACATAGCACAGAGCCCCAAAAAGTGGCTCTAACATTACATGACACTCAAACGTGACTTTAACGCTATGGTTTTGGGATCTGTGCCATGTGAAATCAAAAATGGACAGTCTGATAGATGCACTATGATCTCAACATCCCTTGTGTAGAAGATTGGAGCGAAAAAAGATCTCCATCGTCTGATTTATAGCAAATAATGATTTTTAGCGTAGGTGCCCAACAAGATTCAGTGGGTGTGTTTAAAGCTACCCAAAAATTTATGGGAAAGCACCCACATCGGAAACCCCTTCAAAATCATTGATTTTTTCGGATTAGATGATGGAGAATGTATTTCATCCTGATCTTCTACATAATGGATCTTTTTATTAGACGATCAATTTTTTATTCAACATGTCACCCCAAATAATTCCCCTAAAATTGCGTTTTAGTGTGATGTGTGCCATAAGATTGGGGCATTTTTTGGAATTTGTGGCTTGTGGAATAAAATACTAACCGTCTAATAGGTGCTACATGAACCGAAGATCTATTGTATGGAAGATCGTGGTGAAACACGATCTTCATCATCTGATCCAAAGCAATCAATGATTTTGAAGGGGTTGCACATGTGGGTGCTTTTAGAGATTGGGTGGGCACTAATAGAGGTACCCATCGTGGAATTCACTTGATTACATAAAATGAGTCCATCTAATTGCGCCCACGAGTTTTCTGAAAGCGCCAACTTCCTACTCTTTGAAAATTGTTGATTGTTTCGAATCAGACGATGGAGATTGTTTTTCACCCTAATTTTCGAAACAATGAATCTTGAGATCATGACGCATCTATCAGACGACCAGTTTGTGATTCCACATGTCACATTTCCCAAAAAATTTGCCCTTGAATCATATGGCACACATCACATTCAAATGTCATTTTATGGCCATGATTTTAGGATTAGTGACTCGTTGAATGACAAATTGACTGTCTCATAGGTATGCCGTGATTTCAAGATCTATTGTGTGAAAGACCGGTGTGAAAAACGATCTCCATCTAACCCACAATCAATGAGTTTGAAAGGGTTTTCGACGTTGGCGCTTTCAGAAAATGCATTGGCATGTTTAGAGGTACCTAAATAATAAAATTCAGCCATACTCAGACAAGGGAGCTTCAACTTGCACACATATTTGTATGTGGCACATTGTTAAAAAGAAAGATTATATATTTTATAGATTTGTGACACATAGAATACTATCCAAGAGTGTGATGTCACCAAATTCATACACTGGATCAATGCGCTCACTTGGAGATATCAAACTCTTCTCTTCTAAATTTATCACACTATATCATGGATGTGTGATACAATATGATGCCTCCAAGTGAGCGCATTGATCTGGTGTGTGAATTTGGGGATGTCATAATGAGCAACTCTAATGAGGAAACCAAATCCAACTCAATAAAGCGAAACGACTCTTTTGGACTCCTCAACCAACTCCAATCCGATATCCTATTCCATGTGGAATAGGGTACTAGATCCAAAGACGTCAAAGTTAACGTCTTTGAAGCCCTAACGTAATAAAAAAAAAATACAAAATGTGACCGTTGCATGTTTAATTTAATTTTTTTTACAAATCAGAAAGTTCTATCAGTACTCGTTTATTTTGCTTTTTGAATCTCATCTCTACATCTCACTCTCTTATTATTTGTTGATGTGTTTGCTAGTTATTGGGGGCAATCCCCACTTCCAAACATCACGAAAGCATGTGTAACAATGCACAACATGATTATCAAAGATGAAAGTGATACTAATCTACCAGTCAATTCCGATGATTTTTCGGAAGTTGAAGTTTCATACGAACCAACACAAACATTCAATGAATTCATCCAAAGTCACTTGCATCTTTGCGATAGAGGTGTACATATCCAATTCTAGAAGGATCTAGTGGAGCACTTGTGGAACTTCCAAAATGGAGGATTAGTAGCGTGTTGGTGTATTCAAGATTGCTTATGTTTTCTTTTTTATTATGAAATTTCGCTAATGTTGTATTAATCAAATATTTTATTTATTTAAAAATTTAAATATTTGACACTTTTATATAATTTCTTAAATTATAATTAATTTATTTGATTTAAATATACTAAAAATATCATATCTAACAGTTTTAAATTCATGAAAATCAATAAATTATTCCCGAACACCTACTTTTGACCCCTTCGACCTCCCAAAATTTGAAGCCTGAAATCAAGTCTTCAAATTTGTCACGTCATTCTTAAATGACTATTATTTACTATTCCCATTGGAGTTGCTCTATGCGTTTGATTTGAATGTCATGATATAAAGATTCTTGATACCAAAGTTTGGCACGAAATATAATCAATCATTGAATCAGAAAAGGGTTTTTAACCGAAGTCAATTAGATGATAGAGGTAATATTTTGTGCCAATCTTTTGTACCCAAGATCTTTACACCCTAGCCATCAAATCAGACGACATGGATGGTGTTTCATGTAGCTAAAATCCAAAAATTATAAGTATTCTTTTTAATCATGTGCTACATTACAAATCATCCCATATGCAAGTTGTAGCTCCCTTCATATAATTATACTTATTTTTTATTGTAAAATTTAAACTTTTTTTATTTTAAAATTAAAATAGCTTTAAAATACCTATTATTTAATTAATTTGAAATTTTATACACTTTACTTACATAGTACAAAAAATAAGGAAGGATGAATTTCTAATCTAATTAGAAAACTTTTAAAAGGTATTTCATGATATATAATTTTATTATTATTTATAATAATTTATAGTTATTAAAAATATTAATGTTAAAAATTAAATTACTAATATATAATCTTTATTTTATAATTTATCCTGAAGATGATGTCGTAAAATAAAATAAATGCAGGTTGGATGAAATGGAGACAAAGTGTAGTATTGTGCGAACCAATAAAAAGACAACGTTTAGACCTGTCATATGATATGGTGACAGAATGTTGAGTTATAACAAAAGAAAAAGAAAATGGTGTACATGTGGCTAAGATGTGTACGTTGAGATAGATGCGTGGAGAAACAAGAAATGATAAATTATAAAATGAATATATAAGAGAAAATTTGAGATTGTCACCTATAAAAGAAAAACTTATTAAACGTCGTTTGAGGTAGTTTGGATATATTTATCGGAGGCCAGAAGTAGACTATTATAAAAAGTTGAGACTCTACGAGCATAAGGAACGTAGGAGAAGAAGAAGATTAGTCGAATGTGCCAAGATTAGTCGAAGTCGTGAGAGGACATATAAAAGATTATGAAGTTATAGAAAGCTTACCCCTGATTAAAAACAAGTAGATAAACCACGTTATGCGATGGGAGGTCTCGGGTTCCCCTATTGATAATTTTTCTGTTAAAGGTTCATTAAGGATCGATCTTAATGGGGCACTTAGATGTCTTCACCAATCAGGTCGGACCCCAACTGTCAAGACTATTTTGTGTCTCGGTTCCAGTGTAACAACTAACTAATATAGCCCTACTTATTGAAAATCTCACTATAAATTTGCAAGAGTTCAATCCAAAGTAAAATAAAAATAAAAATTTAAAATTATTATAATTAATATATCATAATATTTAGGTTAAATATGTGATTATATCGTGATTTAGTCATAGAGCAGACAAAATAGGAAGAAAACGATATTCCCGGCTGAACTTTTGCCGTGAGTGAATTGAAGGATTTAGGTTGTTATAATGTTATTTATAATCCAAGTGTCATCCTTCTCAATCCGAGTTTGATATGCTTTAAATATTAACTGTTTCTAAGTAAACTATGGAGATATTTTTTACCTTAATCTTTGGCAAAATAGATCTTGAGATCATCAGCATACCATCAAACAGTGAGATTTTTATTCCACGACACATCCTAAAAAATTAACATGTAATTGACATGCATCAAACTTAGATCTTGCCTATTATTTAAAAACCACAATATACCATTAATAATTGAAGATGTGGGTAATCTGAATAATCAAAGTGATAGATCATAGATTGAAGTGTAGCAAACCCAAAAATTGTGTTTTAGAGAGATTTAAATCATCATATAAGTAAACTATAATATTAATCATTGTTTTTAGTTTTAATGGCTAATTGTAATGTTTATCAATTGGATGTTTTACGTCCACTTATCGGCATGTTTCATTAGGATGAGACATATTCCAATGATAAATTGCCACTTGAGAAATTTAGATTTATCATAGATGTGTGTCACATGGCTAGCCAGTCTAACATAATTATTACTATATGATGACTATTGAAAAATCTTGGCTCCGCCGCTGCAGAGAAATAGGACTCAAAAAGCCAACTCCAAATAGATGAGAAAAAGTTGCAATGATGATGAATGTTTTATATATGCCGGTTAGGTCCTCCAAGATGCATATGGACCTCGACGTGGCTCCCAAAACACTGTTTGGGTGCCACGTGGAGCACAAGTGGATGGTATAGATCAATATCGAAAAAAACTTTTTAAACCTACAAGTCAAAGTTTGACGGGTTTCATTGGTCTACATTTTACGGTTCAAAAAACACACAGTGAAGATGAGTTTTCAATTTTCTTTTTTTTCACAGATGATCTAAGCAATGCACCCGAGCTCCGCATGACATCAAAACAATATTTTGGGTACCACATGGAAGCTTGGAGGACGGACACCTTTTCCATATATATATATAAAATAATATTTTTTATTGAACCCTGTCTAACTTGATTTGACCTGATCCGGCCGAATCGGTGACTGGTGAGGGAGTCAAAAGTCCACAAGCACCCTGTAGAGTCTGTACACCGCCCGCAGGGCATGTTTGCGTGCACTGTATAAAGAAATGTTGGAGGTTGACTCTTTCATCGGGCACAAAGAAATGTTGTTAAATACTGACTTCCACGGATGTCTTGTTGTTTCTTCTGTGTGTGCTTGATTTATATGTGTTTTGAAAACAGGTTTGCAACTGCTAAATTATAATGAATCTAGAATATTAAAAAGAGTAAAGAAATATCAGCACAGGTAGAAGTGAATTAGCCTGCAAGATCAAGATCAGGTAGAAGTGAAGGCCAATTGTAGCAAGTTTTAAATGTAAGTGAGTGAAAGATCGTCCACAGAGAATTTGTCTAAAATACAAGATAAACCTCCAGATCTGAGCTACCAGATCTGGCCTCTTATCCTATCTAAAAAGCACATAAGATGGGAGGTTGAATTTGTCATATTAACTAAATGATAAAAGTAAAAGTTAAACTAAATGATTCAGATTTTGAGTTTCATTCTTATTCCCCCATTTCCAAACCAGGACTCAAGAGCCACAACACCTTAAAACAAGGGTTAGTCAGCTTGTCAGGGATTGATAGGCTAAAGGTGCTTTTGTAATTGTAAATTTGAGAACCTTAGGGCTGGCTCAGCCAAGCAATTAGGGCTATCAATGGGTTGGGTTGGGTTGGGTTGGGTCAGGTCAAAATTGTAGCTACTCAACGGGTCAAGTATATATGCTTGACCCAACCCAATAGTACACCGTGATATGACCCGGCCTTATGGATAAAGGATATATGCTCGACCTGACACCCCAACCTAACCCAACTCAGCCTGACCCAGCTCAAAACCTGCATTTTTGCTTGATTTTTATATATAATATCGGTTGGATGGAATTGACCCGATTTTTGCCCGATCTTTGTTTGGCACATACCTTGGCCAAAACTGACCCGTAAAAAATTAAGGGTAACCCTCCTAAGAGAGAACATATTAGATGATTCAAATCTCCAAATTAGTGTAATTTTATTTTTTTTTGCGAAGGGTTGTTCCCAGTATAAGTAACAATTTTGATGACTTGGATTACCCAATAATACTCTATGCCACATGGCCCATAAGTGGGACAATCTGATCTGAGTGGTCCATAGCTGGAATGATCCTCATAAGGATGGTCAAATGTAAGGCCATTGACAAGTGTTGGTCCCTTAGTATTAGTTAAAGGGTCAGTGCCCTAGGTGTTATTGGTACTTGAGCCACTTTTGGGGGACGTGTACTAGATGGAATCACTCGGTCGGGTGACCAGCTGACCCACCATTGGCAGCCGTATCTTTTTGACAACTATAGCTACATGATATAAACAAAGAAGGCTACAAATGTCGAGGTTGATTATCAATGGCACAAATGTCAATTCAACTCTGATGGAGAATCTGAGGTTCAGATGTTATATATATATATATATATAAGTGTATGTGAGTTGCACATGTTAATATAAATATAGAGATATCATCAATTTCGTCTCATTTAAATGTCTTATTTTAAAGATATACGAGCTTTATCATATTACTTAACACAATAAATGACTATCATCTCATATTCATATTTGACTGCTTTAAATTATATAATAGAAATTTTATTTTATACCATTCTTTTGCATTAAACGTTTTTAGATCACGACCTTCAAATCCGACGATTAAGATGAAGTTTTCATTTGACCTAAGTCCTCCAAATGCCAAGTCTTTCCTTTAAAAGATAATTCTAATTATATCAACTAGATCTATAAGTGCACTAGATTTGAAAATCATTAACTGATGTGAACCAGATGATAGAGATTGGTTTTCTTGTCAATCTTTAATATAATAGAACTTGAGATCAATGGTGTACCATTAGACGGTCAATTTACGGTTCATGTGACATTCATCCAAAAAAAAGTGATCGAAAATTATGGGGCACATATCTTACTCAAATGTGATTTTCGATCTCTTTTTGGGGTGCTTTATTTGTATCATGTGCCATAAAAAATTGACTGCAGTACATTCATGATCTCAAGATCTACGATTTGGATGAAAATGATTATTATTGTCTGATTCAAAATAGTTAATGGTATTTGACTATGGTGTCCTTCAAAATTGATTTCCAATTCAATCTTTCACATGATGATCCTGAGGTAAATGGTATACCATTAGACGGTTAATTTTTAATTTGCGTGACACACATCCCAAAATAGTAACCGAAAGTCATGTGGCAGACATCATGCTTAAACATAATTTTTTATCACATTTTAAACATATAACACCTGAAATAAAAAGTTAATTGTCGGTACACCAATGATCTCATACATTATGGGAAAGATTGGGCGAAAAACGAACTCCATCTTCTGATTCACAATAGTCAATGATTTCGGTTATAGTATCATTAAAAATTCGGTCACTGTAAATAGAATGGTTAGATTTTCGTTTTAATTTTTCATTATAAAAAATAATTAAAAACCAAGTGGCACATGACATGTTTAAACATGATCATAAGTATACTATCAAATAGGTAAAGAACCATGTAGCTTACTAATTTTTGGAACTTGTACCAAAATTTGGTTCATACAATTGGGAGACCACCTCATGCAATTTGACATTCAATTGGTTTATTGATTATATAGTTAAAAACTTAGAAACATTAACTATAAATCTCATAAAAATGCATGTCCACTGCACATGTTGCAAAAATAAAATTTTCAACTGAAAAATGTGACAAATATAATAATCACTTGCACCACGTATCAGTATATGGTGTCAAAATGGTGCCCTATAAATAAAATCTCTAACTTTAATTTTATATACATGCCATCATTTTAAAGCCATATGATTTACATAATCATCATATAAATTATATTTATATTAAAATAACATTAAAAAATAAAAATGAACATATAATTTAGAACCTAAAAGTAGGGTTGCTGATAGGCTGTGTTAAATGCTTGATTGTCCAATTGGTAAATGACATATGCTGACTTGATCTAGCCTGATGATTCACCCCGACTCGACCTAATACCCGAAGGGTCAAGGGTATATGCCCAACCCGATCTAACACTTGACTTAATGCCTGACCTGACCTGGTTGAAAGCACTCTAGCTATTTTATTATTATTATTATTATTATTATTATTAATGTTATTGTTATTATTACTACTACTATTATTATTATATAAAATCTTGTAACTCGAGCTTAGTTGATAAAAATTTTCCTTAATCTAACCCAACTGTACCTATAGATTGTGTCCGACACTTCATGCTTAACTTAGCCTAACAAGTCAAGTTTAGTGTCCAGCCCAATAAAAAAGTCGTCTCGAACAGGACGAGTATCAGGTCTATCCGATTTGTTGAGAGCCCTACGTAGAAGTATCATATGCTTATTTAAGTCAAATAAAGTTAAGTGCTCGCCTAAGTCTTACGACCAACATATGTATGGGTGCAAGTTTTGAACCGAAATCCGACCTCGACCTAAAAACCTAACGAATTGAAGCAACCATAATTAACTTGAAAATCGATTCAGACCGAACCAATTCTAATAATCTATGCCACATAATTTAAAGCAAGTCAAATATTTTATGATAAAATTGTTAATTCTCTTAACTTTGTGGGTTTCTTTGAAGGTGCTAAAAATAAGGAAGGAAAGAAAACTTATTTAAGTGCCATTATTTACGTATTCTCATTGGAAAATGGATTCTATTTGAGTATCATTACTTTCACCCCTTAAAATTGTGACCTCATCTATATCCTCTAAGGTATTAAATGACCGCTTTGAATCATTAGATGAAGATCATTGTTTATCCCCATCTTTTACTCAAATGATCTTGGAATCATGAGAGTATCATTAGACCGTCGAATTTTTATTTTACCTGGCACACGTATAAAAAATGATATCAAAATTATGTTTGAGAGTAATGTACGTCACTTTTTGGGTTGTGTGCCAAGTGAAATAAAATTTTTACCATATGACGATACAACAGGGATGTCAAGATCAACTATAGAAGATTGAGACAAAAAATAATCTCCATCATATGATTCAAAACGATCAATACATTCGAATTGAAGGAGGTGAGATAAGGTTACAGCTTTATGTATGACAAATAATGGTACCCATTTTAATTCTATTGTCACGACTTAAGAGTATATATAAGGGCATGGGCAGATTGAGTTGGTTAAGAAGAGTATTTTGTTCTTAAAGTGTGGAAACAAAACTTGATACAAACTATTCTTGCTTTTATATAGTAGTAAAGATATATATATATATAAAGCTGGTTAGGTCCTCCAAGATACACATGGATCCCCATGTGACATGCAAAACACATTTTCGGTGTCACGTGGAGTATGGGTGCATTGTTTAGATCAATTTTTAACAAAAATTTTTTTTTAAAATTTTAAAGTACAACTTAAATTTGGACTGGTTTAAACGGTCCAAATTTTATTGCTAAAAAAATACATGGTAAAGATAAGTTTTCCAAAAATAAATAAATCAAAGATGATCTAAGCAATGCACTTGTGTTCCATGTGACATCAAAATAGTGTTATGAGTGTCACATGGAGCTCCATGAAGGATCTTTGAAGACACTCATAGTAAAGACTCGAAAATTTTGATTCTCAAACCATACAACTCAAGATGCGTACCTAATTGGTCACACATTTCAAGAAAATAAATTTGATCTGATAAGAGAAATAAGAATGAGAATCTAAGGTGAAATGACCATTAGATGAGATGAGGTGCACTAAGGTGTGGTATATAGGTGTAACACCCAACCTAAGATCATAAGTATAAAAGTTAGAATTAGAAAGGAAATTCGTTTCCTTGCCTTTGTTGAGATTCTTGTGTAAGAGAGTAGCCTTGTGAAAGGAGAAGGTAGAAAGAGGGCTTTTTGCTCCTACTAGTTGAAGGAGGAGTTGAATTCGTGTGGAAGCAGTTTGATCGCAAGAAGACGTGCTCTCAAAACCTTTGACGTGGGGAAAAAAGGAAAATTAGAGATCTAAAGACTTAGGGATCCACGTGCAAATTCTGAGTTTTAGGTGAGGATTTATGATTTAAATCATTTCATTTATGATTGTAGATGAACAATAAATGCCCTAGGAGAGTTGAATTAAATGTGTGAGGGTATAATGTAAATAGACAATAAATGCTTTAAAAGTCGTAATAAATACGATGAGTTTTGGGTAAGAACAAAACGTAAGAAGAAAAGCTCGAAGAGCTGGGTCTCTGAACCAATCGATCGATTGATTTTGTCAGAAAATGGTTATATAAACATAACAGAGAGTTGTGTTTTAAGAAGGGGAAACCGATCGATCGAATGGGATTTCAATCGATCGATTTGGGGCTCGCGAGGATCTGAGTCAGGTCGCGAGGTTTTCACGTGGTTCGAGTGGATTCTATGTATAACCTCGATAGGTTGGTGGGTGACCTCGCGAGGATGCTCGCCAAGTTGTGTGGTGATCTCGCGAGGATGCTCGCCAGGGTGCTTGTGAGCTCGTGAATATGAAGTGTGAAGTGAGATTGGTTTCTGAGTAAACCGATCGATCAATCGATTTTGAGAACGGGTCGATTGATTGTGTAGCGAGTCAGGCAAACAGAGAACTGTATATTTTGAAGGAAACCGATTGATCTGATTAGGATTCGATCGATCGATTCAGTCTGATTCTGGCAATTGTCAGTTTTGAGAAAAATGACTTTTAAGACCTCTTTCGTTTCTCCAATTTTGATGTGTAAGACATGTGTTGATGTGTTTTAAGTTCGGACTGTGAATGTGTGATGTGAAGGTACTATCGTGAAGAGAAGACTTCGTGTGGATTGCGTGTGAGGTAGGAAAAATTCTATAACATGTATCTTGTTACGATAAGCATGTGAATTATGATGTTATATGTGCGTGTGTGTGTGTGAAAATCATGAAACCTTGTCATTTCTATTACATGAGCGTTGTACCTAGATTCAAGTGTGATAAGTGTGTTTGCGTGACATACGTGTGTGTGAACCTAAATTTTTCAATCCTAAACCTAGCTATAAATTATCACAATATACGGTGATGAACTATAAGTTATCCTTGCACGTTGATTTAAAGTTTGAATATGAATACTCAATCGATACGGCGGGATATCCGTAATTGGTACGACAGGATATCCGTACAACTTTGCGTGTCATGTGGACCGAGAATGGTCAATGTGAGTTTGGTAACGGAATTCAGGGCTTGACATCGTAAAATAGTTCGTTGAACGACGATAGTGGGTATTCCATCAGTATAATATTACAACTTCAAAGCAATATATGCTCGGGAGAGGAATTTAAGTTATCGATTTAAGTTTTTCCTTTGTGTGAGATGTGAAAGCTCTGTAAACCATGTGTTAACTTTAGAATCCGCATATGATTCATTTCGCTTTAATCTAAATGATTTTCAATGTGTTTTTCAATTATTTCAATTTCAGTCATGAAATATATTTAATGTGATCAAAATGCATGTCATGGATGTTTTCTCTATTGAGCTTGAATGAAGCTCACCCTTCGACTATACGCCACAGGTTCAAGTGAAGACGCGATTACCGAGAATATTGATTTGGAGGACTCCGAATGCGTTCTGGGGGAGGAGTCAGGGTCTTCGCCTAAGGAGTTTTTTCAGCTAAGATAGTGATTAGATCGTGATATTTTGTGTAGATATAGCTTGGTACGTCCAACCATTTTGTTTAACAAATACAGATGCTTGTAATTAAATCACATTATTGTTTTGTGAACCATGTTTCGGTAAGGAACGACTCTTACCGGAGGTTCTTTTCGATTCTTTTGTTCATGCGCACTCGCATGGAATTAGAACCGCTATTTTGTAAGTGCTACTTTGATATTAGAATTGAAGATTTCTTTTGTAGTATAAGTTTGTGCTTTGTTCCGCTTTACGTGTCGATGTGCCAAGTGTTCTGTTTGATGTGTTCGGGGTTGGTCTTACAGACCGACCTAACGGCACGATTTTCGGGGCAAAAAATCCCGGCGGTCACTCACCGTCCTCCATTGGAGGACCGAGGACGGAACCCTTTTCTATATATATATATATATATATGAGTAATGATCCTCTCACTCAAGTCATGGGATATAATTCTATGACTCAAGCTACCATTTGCTACATGTCACATCACTCAAGCTATCATGTGACATGCAGCTAATAGCAACTTGAGTCATGGGGTTCTGTCCAACGAATCGATTCATATAACCATTTCATATATATATATATATATATATATATAAGCAATTTGCTTAGAAACCTGAAAAGCTGAAACCTTTCCTGGAAAGAAACTTCTCATACATTTATAATTCAAACTAGAGACTTCGTGCAATTCCAGAAGGGCTAATAGTCTAAACAGCATCAGTGCGAAACTTACAGTAGTTACTTGGAATTTTTTTTTGACTTCGAGCAATTCCAGAAGGGCTAATAGTCTAAACAGCATCAGTGGGAAAGTTATAGAAGTTACTGGGAGAAAAATTTGAGATACTGCCTCAGAGCAGCCTTCTCACTATACAGCAAATGGGGTAGCAAATAAGTTTCTTTTCTTCTCTCTTCATTTGGTACAGCAAGCTGGTGTTTCAGACACGAAACCTGTGGTTGTGTAGAACAACTAAGCTAACGCCCTCAATCCCAACAAACGTGCCTTGTAAATCCGAGATTTATCCAGAATGCCACATTGATGATGACGACAATATTTTTGACTCCCGTCAGAATGCAATAATTCTACTGTTCGAAATGTGCATTGCCCAATTGAGCAGCATGGAAGTAAGACTTGTATCTTTGTGCCAACCCAAACATGCCAAGTGTGCCCCCAGTATGAAGCATCACTACTTTGGCATCCCCTTTCAGTTCTCTCTGGCAAAGAAGTGTGGCTTGCTCCCAAGCAGCTAAGGTGTAGATGGGGTCGACGAGAATACCAGTTTGTCGTGCAATATGTTGGCATGCCTCAACTTCCCCTTTCAACACATTGCCAAATCTGAAAAAAGGATAACATCCAAATGAGAAAATATGAACATGAGGAAACTGATCTTTGGGTGATCATCCATAAACATATAGGAAAAATTAAATTCAATGTCGTCAAAGCTAAAAGAAGAGCCCGACATGTTAGTCCATTAGGCAGATTTCCCAACTGCATGCCATACAATTAGTGGTATTTAACGTGCCAGGCGAGCCTAGGAGCTGGGGGGCCGTCTCGCCTACGCAGGCTTTTGATTGGGCACACACACACACACACACACAATTGTCTTGCCTACGCAGGTTTTTAACTGGCCACACACACACACACACGGAAAAAAACTCTTGTTTTGAGTTTGGAGGAGCAAGGGCTGCGTAGCCAATCATCTATGCTCACCTTTGACTGGCACACACACACACGCACGCACTCACACATGCACACACAAAAAAAAAAAAAAACCTCTTGTTTTGAGTTTGGAGGATCAAGGGCTGCGTAGCCAATCATCTATGCACACCTTTGACTGGCACACACACACACACACACACAAAAAAAAAAACTCTTGTTTTGAGTTTGGAGGATCAAGGGCTGCATAGCCAATCATCTATGCTCACCTTTGACTGGGTCTCACCTAAGGTAGGAAAAGTGAGGGCCCCATCACCTTGCCTAGGTGACCCTAGTCGAGGCTTTTGATAACAGTGAATATAATAAACATCCAATATTTCAAGACGCATTTCTCTCTTCAATTCTCAACTCCTCCAGTCCAAGCTTAGCTGTGAAATGTGTGATGGTTATGCCATCTCAAGTTCAAAAACTTCTAAAACATTTAACCAGATCTAAGAAAATCTGCAGCCTGTATAACCATAATCTAGGAAACAAAAAAAGAAGGCCCTCTTTTGAAAAAATGTAAAATTGCCAAGGTCGCAGGATCAAGCCTAGATTACCTATAAAAAAAAAATGTAAAAATTGTGCTAAGAAACAGAACTTAAATTTACCTTTTAGTCCAAGAAATCTAAATATTATTTTCCAATGCAGTTTATGCAACATAGTTAGAACAGAACTTTTAACTTAGTTCACATCAAGAAGATCTGCACAATTTACACATAGCATGATATTGAAGATGCGCTATGCTAGTGTCAGTAAAGGCCTGAATGGCTGAAATCTACCCAGATCTCAACATGGGCTCCATATGTACAAATTTTGGTTAGTCGTCAGTTCCACATATATGCACCACAAAACAGGGTACTTAGACACTTCTACTTGTGGGATTTTTACCTTGCCAACATTTTGTGGAACTTAAACCCTTCGCAGCATGATATGATACTTCTAGACATATGACACACAAAAACCAAAAAATACCATCAAAGTGTGCCTTGCTTTGACACGATAAAATGAGTCATCATTTTAAAAAAAGACTAAAGTCTATTAAAGTCTATTAAATTATAAAGTAAAAAACTTACGTCCACGCAAACCATTTAAGTAATATCAATGGCAGAGCCAGGATTTTTCTTATGGGGGATCCCTTATAGTCGTAAGATAGTAATAATAGTAAAGAACACTTCAATGGTGTGAGATCAAAATTTCTAATTTAATGGTAGAAGATTGTTTAAAACACTATTTGGTGTATGAATGTTTGTCAGGAGCCATTATCCCTTAAAATAATTATACTTAGAGTAACAAATTAGGGCTTTTATTTTTTATTAAAAAATAATAATTATAGCATACCTTTGATTTCAGCGAAAAATTGACGACAATATGAGATCTTGGCGTTGGCGATCGGAGAGTGAATGAGATGTCATAGAAAGAGATGGGTGGCTAAGATTTGAGAAAGGGATAGAGGAGAGAGACAGAGAGACGTTAGGACTTGGGAGTGGGGGGGGGGGGGAGTGAGACACTTGAGAGAGAGAGAGAGAGAGAGAGAGAGAGAGAGTGGTTGGGCTTGGGGAACCGAGAGAGAATTTTGGGATAAGATTTGGGGGGGGGGGAGAGAGAGAGAGAGAGAGAGAGAGAGAGGGAATTTTGGGAGTATATTTCTGTTAAAAAAAATTGTAGATAAAAAAGTAAGTTTTTAAAATATCTTAAGAACTTTTGGGATTTGGGGGATCCTTATTACAAGATCTTGTCCCTAAAAAGATGGAACTTAAAAGACTTTAAAGAAAAAAAACTTGTGGGGCCCCCCATTGAACAATGTGGCTCCGCCACTGAGTAATATAGAGTTCTGTTTCATCATATACATTTTGTATATTTATCATCTTTTCTTCAACTAGGTTTCTTTGTAAGCCCTCTAAACTTCCTTTTAGTCTTATTTTTATTGTGATGCCGCTGCATTAGAATTTTCAAAAATTGCCATGCCAAATACCCATGACACCTTGACACTTGGCACCCCTGCCAGCATCTAGGCCAGCATTGATCTCAAGATACTCACCACTAACAAGGTTACAAAGAAAAACTGACTGAAAACCTCATCTAGATTGTTTAGAAAAAAACAATTCATTAACTTCCCCAACACACACACACACACACACACACACACACATATACAGATATTCACTTTAGAGGATGTATAGATGGAGTTCTTTAGTTCCAAATGCAATTAGTAATTGAAAATTATTATCAGTTGATCACCACCAGCTGTTGCAGATGTTGCACCATTACATGCTTAGATAAGCTAATAGCTTGCAAAGATGAGGAAAAAATGCTTGAGAAAACAACATAAATTATGACAAAGGGAGTATACAAGTAGAGGCAGGTTACGCACTTTCTAGGATGGATGCGTTCTACCCAATGCACAATCTCGCCACCTTCTCCATTCAATTCATGTTCAAAACATTCCATCCCATAAAGCCTCTTGAAATCGTAAACTAAGCGTTTCTCCTGATTTTTGTACCCTTCAATAGTATCAGCCAGCATCACAGCAGTTATCTCCCATGGTAATCTAACAGACAAAAACAGGAATTTGTATTATAGTTAGATAGTCGGCTTCTAACGAAACTTAAATTTTTACAAGAATAGGTGATAAGATCATTCAAAAATTAAATATAAAAAACATTTAATGAAAACAGGGACAAACCCTAGGCATGTGGCTCCAATCGCTAAACCAACAGCCGTAGTCCCGGTACCAGCATCTACAACAATTTTTAACCGTTGATTCTTCCCAAATAGATGTTTTTGAGACAGATATTCCACAAGACGAATGACACCTGTAAAGAGAAATTGCACTTGCGCTTAGCAAATATATTAAGCAAATGGTTGAAGCTAACACTAGATTTTGAATAGGCAAGCAGCCATGAGCAGAAAGTAGTGGAGATATAAGACTTGCAAAGGCAACAAAATCTGTGAAATGAAGCTACCAAAGGTGGTGTGGAGTAAAAAAAAAGCACAGATTTTCTTTCTAAAAAGAAGAGTTTCTGTAAAAAAATTAATCAGGGTATATTCTTTGCGAACTTGGATATGTAGATGAGCTATACAATATATCTGGCAGCCCCCTGCTTAAGCCAACCCCTGTGTCAACACAGAGAAACTGACACGTGTACTGACATGTCAGTATATGATAACCCTCATAAAGCAACTATGCACACATCAAGACATTTCTCACTACCCACCAAAACAAACATGAGAGCATGACTTTTTTCTAAATCTGCTTTATGATAACCCTCATAAAGCAACTATGCACGCATCAAGATATTTCTCACTGCCCACCAAAACAAACATGAGAGCATGACTTTTTTCTAAATCTGCATCCTGCATTTGTATTTGGATTCATATATGATGTCTATGAGGATGAACAGGAATTATTTGAATGCTGAACTCCTGTTGAATCAAATATTAAATATGAGTTGTTGCTTGCAAGTATATTTTCAATATTGTAAAAGTCCAAGATTATAGCTAGTACATGAGTTACTTGCTGGGTGATTATCACTCAAGCAGTTCTTGAATATTTTTAGGAATAGACCAGGTGATCATCAGATACTTGATCAGGCAAAAACACTAGAAAACCTAGTGAGCTATGGAACCTACAAGACTGTTGAGTTTTCTTTTATTCAGATGTAAGAATTGTGAATTTGTAACCAACAATTGATTTAACATTTTAAATTAGTAGTGAAAATGCAGCGGTTATTACTTTCATATCTCGAGTTATGTTGTGATTTATCCGTTTGTGTAGCATTGATAGTTAGACTCGTTCATGCACCGAGATCGGCTACACACTGGATTTCAAGGTGTGACATTTATGTAATTATATTGAAGTTTAAGACGGGCATCTACTTTTTGGAGACAATGTGGGTGGTTCATCCAAAAAATTCCAATATGTTTGGGATGATGATTTGACCTGAATATCTGTAAGTGAAATGCAGCGGTTATTACTTTCAAAAAGTTTACTCTCAATATCTCGAGTTATGTTGGCTTTACCTGCTTAGGTGAGATGCACAGTTCATAACCAAGAATATGTCATTTTATAGGCCCAGAAGTATATAGCCTTGAAAGTGAGTTATTCTTTAGGGTCTTCGAAAGCAGGTTCTTCGAGATGATTTTGCCTTTGGAGATATTGAAACATCCAATCTCACATTGCATTGGTTGATCATTTGATGATCTTCTTAACCATTTGAAGTTATTATCAGTTACTATGCAGCATTCTCTCTACTTGGAATGCTGTATTTTGTATACCCATTTTAACAAAATTGAAGCTTTCACTGGCTAGAAGACTCTATGGTTGCATACAAGCTGTTACTGTTGTTAGTGTTGCATTATTCTCATTATATGCGTAATGGATGTGTGAGTAGTAAGTTTGCAACTTAATATAAATGCTAGTGAGAGGCCCCTAATCTCTCTAAGCCTTCTCATTATTTCTCCCTTCTCTCTTTCTCTCCACTTCTTCTCTAACCCTTATACGATTGACTAATCCTAATCCTTTTAACTCTAATTGCCAAGTTGGTATCAGAGCCTCTTGATCCTGTACCCCTCTCTTCTCCACATTGACTCAGCCTGCATCAGGCTGATGTCAGCCGGCAACCTCAGCAAGACGTCGGCTGCACAACCCCGATTCATGAAGGTTCCAGCCTCAGTTCCCTCTCTTGCCATGAACGTTTAAATCTTGGCTTGAAAAAAGGATAAATCCAGGTCAGATGCTCCTTTTTTACGAGTTTCTTGAATACCTACAAGCCTTTTTGTGGTGTTTTCTTCTTTGAATATTTTCCTTCTCGGTTGAAAAGTGAGTTTTAATGTCGCATGAAAATGGGGTTCACGGTGGACAATGATTGTTTTTCTGGTTGACCGTTAAAGCCGTGTCAATAGACCGTGATATCTCCGGTCGACTGTATTGCTGGTTGGATCTGTTCTCTGCGACTCTGCGTACAATAGAACTATTTTTTTACCGAAGTTGACCACTATCTTTTTTTCAGTTGACCATTGTTATACTCCCGTTGACCGCCATCATACTCCGGTCAACTGTCTAGCTATTTTTTCCTCTTGCTGTGCATATGCTGCCTCTTGATTGAGTCACGAAGAGTGACGGATATAAACTCATGCTGACAATACAATGGCATTGTCAGCATCCCATTTTTAAACTAAATTCTAACAATTATCTTGAATGGAAACGTGCCATCATTTCCAGGGTCGTATGAAAATGGGTTTGCTTACCAGTTCCACTACGAGACTAAAGACTGGGGCTGTGGATGCCAAGAAATGGGATGCTGACAATGCCATTGTATTGGGTTGGTTTTTATATTCTATTGACCTGACTATATATTGCACCTTTATGTTCTCTGAATCTGTGGCCGAACATCGGCGCAAATTGGCTGACACCTTCTCCCCATTCAAACATGATATCCGCCTCTATCAACTCAAGTAGATGATTGCTGAGTGTAAACAGGGAAATTCCACTGTATGTATGTGTGTGTGCGTGTGTGTGTGTGTGTGTCTGGGGGTGGTTGGGTTACTATTGCAATCTTAAAAGAATGTGGAGGAACTTGAGCAGTTTGAACTGTTGTCTGAGTTTGGAGAAGAGATCAGTGCCTAGCTCGCAAAACAAACTTGAACACCAGCTTTACAAGTTTTTGGGAGGATTTAGAGTTCAGTTAAGTTTTAGGATGGAGATTTAGGGTTAGGGTTAGAAGGAGAAGGAGAGAGATAGACAAATTAGTTCTTACACTCCTCCAGAGGTATTTAGCCTTCATATCATCCAATACAATTCACGCACTATGACGAGTTAAACTATACTTACATCTTGCACCCCACTATACACTACATACACACATATACAATAATAGACATCTCTACACTCCCCCCACAAGTTGGGGCATGTATATTCAACCATGCCCAACATGCTTGCGATATCGTAGAGACAGTTTCCACTAACCACCTTAGTAAAAATGTCTACCAACTGATTCTCTGATCGGACATGAGGAATGCTCACTTCTCTAGGTTCAGCCTTACAAACTGGTTTTGAGTTAGTAAAGCATAGAATAACACGCGCAATCATCAATAAACGAAACAAAAAAATGATAACCATGACCAGAGACAACAGGAGATGGACCCCAAATATCAGAGTGGATTAATTCAAAAGGAACTTTGCTTCTACTTTCACTAACCGGATAACAACTTCTACTATGTTTAGCAAATTGACAAATTTCGCAGCGAAATAAAGACCCATCACAAGTCTTAAATTTTTCGGGAAAAAGTAAGAAAAGCCTGGATATAGTTAAGTGGCCACATCGGACATGCCACAGCTAAATCCCACACTGGCAGCTATAGGTTTCTCTATCCTATGAAGATCAGGTACCTCAAAACAAGTAGAGTCCATGCTCTTCATGACCATGACCAAATGTCCTCCCTGAAGTCAGGTCCCGAAACACACAATGAGGAGGACAAAAGGTTATGGAGCAATTCAAGCCCTTGGTTAAATGACTGGCAGATAGTAAATTTAGAGGCATTGTTGGAACAAGCAATGTAGAATCTAAGCTCAAATGACCAACTTGAATAGTCCCTTTACCCTGTACAGGGACTAGAGAGTCCTCCGCAACACGAATCCGATAACTACTAGAAGCACTAGAGATGGTAGGAAACAAATGAGACATACCCGTCATATAGTCTGTAGCTAGGGCTACAACCGAGCCCGAGCTGGGGTCAGCTCTAGCTCGGCTCTACCTTATATGAGCCGAGCTGGAGGTCGGCTCTAAGCTCTTCGAGCTCGATAATTCCAAGCTCTAGCTCGGCTCTTTGAGCTCGAGCCGAGCTTGGGCCGAGCTTCAAGCCAATTATATTCTATTATAAAAAATTTCCTGTTAGTACTTTTTAAAACTCCTACTTAATTAAATATCCATTCTATGAGAGAGAGAAGGTGAGAGCTTCAACAATAACAGAGAAGAAGTAGGAGTTGAGTACTTAAGTTGCAGGAGGCAGCCGTACGTAGGAGTAACAGTGGGTACTATAGTTTATATATATATATATATATATATATATAGTGAAAATTAGGGCAAGTGGGGGGCAAAAGTTCCTATTTTACCCTTCAAAGTAACCGTTAGATAAACTTAAACAGTTACTTTGAAGGGTAAAATAAACCTCTCAAAGTTAATTACTTATTATATATATATATATATATATATATATATATATATATATATATATATATATATATATATATATATATATATAAATAATTATAAATCAAGCCATACAGCCGAGCCTGGCCGAGCTGGCCTTAGCTCAAACTCGGCTCTGTTCATTTGAGCTACAAACTGCCCAGCTCGGCTGAACTGAGCCGAGCTCTAAAGAGAAAAACTCTTATTTTTCAGGCCGAGCCGAACCGAGTTGTTGAGCTGGCTCGGCTCTATTGCAGCCCTATCTGTAGCCCCATAATCGAAGATCCAGGGGGCTGTAGATGAATTGGAAACATGCACAAAGCTATGGATACTTGACTCGGCCAAATGGGAAGAGCTGGAGGATGGTTTTGATACTCATGCTGAAGAGATGGTGGCACGCTGGAGAAGACTCTGAAGATCTTGGTATTCCATCTAAGTGAGAGTCACATGTCCTGTGAAGAGGATGCTTGGCTAGTAGGTGTTGGAGATGGAGTCATTGGATGCTCTGTCCCCTCATCACTAACAGTCTGATATGCACGACCTTCTAAAGGAAACATTGCCAAGTTCGGTTGGCCATGAAGATCCCAACATGTATCTTGAAGATGTCCTCTTCCACCACAATGAGAATACCTCAGCTTATCCCTGTCCTCTTGGGACATACTGCCAGGACCACCTCGGCCTCCACCAACCTGCCTCCATCTTTGCGATACTCAGAGAAAGAAGGGAGCGCCGATCGCTTTGGTGTACTCATAGGAAGTCCAAAATGCATGTACTGTCTACGACTCTCCTCATGTAACAGTTAAGAAAATATTGTGCCTAAAGGAGGAAACCCCCCTCTCCCTAAAATATTAGCTCTGATGGCTTCAAACTCGGGGTTCACACCCTGCAATAAATCAAACACCTTTTCCCTTTCATTCATTTTTTGTACCTCGTCATTGTAGGCACTACAAATATCAATCTCCTGATATAGTCACTCAAGGATCTCTCTCCATGGAGAAGGTTGCATATCTTGTCACTGAGTTGAAACATCTTCGCTAAATTCTGTTGTGGTGTGTAGGCTTGACGAACAGCCTCCCACAATGCATATGCAGTAGGACAACTCATAAATGACTCACTGATGTCAGGCTGCATCGAGTGAAGAAGAGTCGGCACATACTAATTGTCAGACTCTCAATCACCATACTCGGGGTTTGTAACATCATGAGGGCTATGGTACCATTAATGTGACAGCTCGGATTTCGACACCCCAAAACCCAGACCGTCAGATCACCCATTAGGGCAATCCCACGCTTTTACACGTACACTTGGTACATCCACAAAACAGATCTCACAAGGATATCTCCATGTAGGAGATAGATTTATTCAAGCTTCAATTACATTCTAACACAAACTTGCTCAAAATAACGGTTCTAAGCTTCATGCCAAATGTATGAATGGAAGAACCGAAACGAACCATCGGTGATAGACATCTATCACCAACCAATGGTTCACAAAATAATATCCAAAAGAATTATTACATGACTTAACATAACTAAAAAATGGCTGGACGTACCAAGCCAAACAAAATATATGTCCTGACAGCTCAATACACACCCGAATCTACTTAGGAAAGAACTCCTTTGGAAGGGGCTCAATCTCCTCTTCAGGTTCGTATTCTGGATCGCTTTCAATATCCAGATCCCTCTCTAAATCTTCACCTGTGACGTATAGTCGAAAGATGAGCTAACATCGAAGCTCCATAGGGGAAAATATTAGTAGCATTCAATATCATATCTCAAGCATAATGCCACATAACTGATTTTCATAAGCACATTCCACAATTTTCTCAATTGAATTCCATATGCAAAATTGATCACACATGCTTGAATCACATACTTTGTTTTGAAAACATTTGTCATATAACTTAAAGCTTTAACTTAAACACTTTTCTAAGCAATTATAGCATTAGAAGACGCATATAATATTGATGGAAATCCTACTATCGTCGTTCAATGAACCATTTATACATACGCCCAAGCCCCTGCGTTAGAAGAGATGCTTGTGCCAAATAAATATTATCGTTGGCCGGTAAGAGAATTGAACGGATATCCCGCCGTATCGGAGCACAATGGATTCGTTATACTAAACCTTAAATGAATGTGCATTTTCTAACTTATAGTTTCACACTGTGTATTGTGATACAATATACTATTTTTGGAAAAGCTAATATTCTTACACAATTTCGGAATTCTCATATTTCACATTTAACACATCACATTTCCATCTTGCTCATTACATATATTCAAGGTAGTTAAGGTGGTGTGGCGAAGTTATGGCGAAGAGGCTCGCCAGGCCATGGCGAGAGTATTTGTTATTTTTATTTATTAATTATTATTATTTCTTATATATATATATATATATATATATATATATATATATATATATATATATTTTTAATAGAAGACGAAAAAAATTCAACTATGGAAAATCAAGTATAAATAAATACCAATAAATAGAAATCAAATATTACCAATCAATAAATTTGCAACATGAGCACATATAAACCCTTTTATATGATTTTTATAAGTTAAATAATATTAATATGGGAGTTACAAGCGTACACCATGGCATGTCAAAAGACACAGGAAAAAAAAAACAGAAAAAACTAATCCCAGTAATTTTTCTGAATGTCAAAAATGAAAAATAAAAATAAAAAAACTAATACCAGGAATTTTACTTTACAAAATGAATAATAATTCATTTTAATATCCTAAACAACCTCATTTATTAAAAAAAACAGAAAAAAAAACCAGACAACAAAAAGCTGAAAAAAAAAAACCAGAAAACAAAAAACTAGACAACAAAAAAACAGGAAAAAAAAAATAGACAACAAAAAAACTGAAAAAAAAAAACAGAGAACAAAAGAACAGAAAAAAAAACAAAAAAAAAATACAGAACAAAAGAACAAAAAAAAAAACTGGAAAAAAAATAGAGAACAATAAAAACTAGAAAAAATCATAAAAGAAAAAAAGAAAAAGAAAAATAAAAATAAAAACGGCGTACCTTGTCGAACTGTCGAAGGAGTTGCTGAAGGTGTCGATGGAGCTGCTGAAGCCGTGTCGTGCCATGAAGTGCAAAACAGGAAAAAAAAAAAAAAAAAAAAAAAGCCCTAAATCAGAAAAGAAAATAAAACAAACTAGAAAAAAAAAATGGCGTACCTGATTGTAGTCGAAGGAGCTACTGGAGATCGAGAGAGGGAGAGCTGCTAGTTCTCTAATAGGGAATAGCCCTAAATTCCAACTCCCAACCCTTTAGAAAAACAGAGAAAAAAAAAACAAAAAGCCCTAAATCAGAAAAGAAAATAAATAAAATAGAAAAAAAAATTAAATGGCGTATCTGGTCGTCGTTGAAGGAGCTGCTGGAGATCGAGAGAGGGAGAGATGCTGGTTCTCTAATAGGGAATAGCCCTAAATCCCAAACCCAACCCTTTTATATGACTTTTATAAGTTAAATAAACCTCAAGGGGTTAGGTGAGCTGGCCAGGTACCTGCTTCCAAAAGCAGGAGACTTGAGTTCGAATCTCCTCCCTCCCTTGAGGCCACCCTAGGGATTTATATCCCGTGCTGACCCGGCATGTGTTGAATTTGGGGTGCGCATGTGCCCCTGGGATTAGGCGGGTGCTCTAAGAGGCCCGGATACCCAGGTTATCAAAAAAAAAAAGAAAAACTTTTATAAGTTAAATAACTTATAAGTTATATTTTATAACTTATAATATAACTATATAACTGATAGCTTATGTACTTGATAGCTTATATAACTTATCTTATAATATAATGATAGAGTATATAAGTTATTATGAATAGTGTATATGGCGACGCTATGGCGCCATACCGCCATAGTGTCATCATAGTGACACTATATGTAAACCCCTCGCAATTTGGTCATGTATGGCGATCTACCACTATAGCGTCGCCATAGCGACGCAATATGTAAACCCCTCGCCATTTGGTCATGTATGGCGATCTACGACGCTATTCGCCATGGCGACGCCATGGCGTCGCCTTGACTACCATGCATATATTCTATTCAAAACTTGTTTGAATTAAAGAATTTCACATTATGCCTTATCACAAAATTCATATGGTTTATCACATCACATTACTTAACTTATACGGAGCACAATAATTGAAATGGTCGTAAGTTTCCCCTACCTCAAGTCACGCTTATCTCATTCCACACATTGTTCTCTTGAGCACTTACACATAAGTTCAATGCTTTAGTCTTACATTCAAAAATGTCCAAATACCCTTTAGGAAGTGCCTAAGAAAGCCTAAGATACATAATTTCAAATAATTCATACAAAACGAGTCCAAACAAATTTGACTATATTTCTCGCACGAGCGAGCTCTGGAGCTCGAGCACACGAGTGAGCCTTTTATTCATTTAAGTCCTCGCGCGAGCGAGTCTCAGAACCTTTCAGGCACTTATGCTTTACTGAAGGCAACTCGTGCGAGCGAGCTCTGGAGCTCGGGCGCTCGAGAACCAGTGTTCTTTCATATCTAAGTTTTTTTCTCAACTCGATTTTCCTCGTATTCTTCCACACTTCTTACACATTATATTAAAACACTTTATTATCAAAATTCACACATGAGAGTGTCGATTTCTCACCTTAAACTCAACGGTTGACTCGTAGATCGGATCTTCTTCTTCCTTGAAAGTAAATGGGTTTCAAAAACCCATTTTTGATTTCTCCTATGGCTCCTCGATCACCACAACTCCAACACAATCGTATGGCGATCCTTCACACGAGTTTGCACAAGATTCACTATTATATAGTGAATCTTAACACACGGATTCAAACAATCTCTTTTCTTCACAACTTTCTTCCTTTCCTCTCAAAACACACAAGCTAGCAAACCCACAAATGGTTTCACACGTGGGTTATCCTGACACCAAAGTTGTTTGTTACACATATCCACGTATTCATAAGGAGTGAGACACATACACACCAAAGTGTGTACAAAGTTTCATGGGTTCCCTTGTGAACCACATACACCACAATCATTTACGCATCCTTTTGACTTACGGGTTTGCCCAAAATTTGAGGATATTACATACACCTCACCTTATAAAATTTTCGTCCTTGAAAATTGACCTAAGTCACCCTGACAAACCCACACACATGAGACTGTAAATGTACACACAATAACTAAATGAACTGCCCATTTTCGGTAGAAGCATACACTAACTACCAGCAAGGAGACAATTTACAGAACATATGTATGTGGCACCTGTGTGTGTATAAACAAAACATATACTTAATACACGACACAATTATTATCGACATCGGTCAACTTGACACAGCCACACACTTTGTCACTATACACATTCACTCACATGGTAAGTACATTCTAATTTCCATGTAGGCAAAGAAACTCATATAACTCCTGCATTTGAAACGAAACATAAAAACACCTGTCATTTAAATGTACTACGGTGTATCGACCACAAATTGTGTCAACCCTGATATGCCATTAAATTGACATAGAATCCGAATCCTGCACAAAATTTACCAATTTCGGTATCTACAATACCACACAACAACAAATCGAAATCTCCATTATGAGAATCCAAAATTCCTAGCACATAAGACCATTACCATTCCAAGCACATTAAATTAACATGTTGTAAAAATGTAAACCATAACCATCTACAATTACCTCGCAAAGGGACTTCCAGATTCAAGAACATAATAATTAAAGACACTGGGCTGGAATACTAAATAATTTAAATACGAAGTAATCCATTCACAACTAAGTAACCATTTCCATTGAAACGTTAAACTATTCACATGATACAAAAAAAACATTCATAAAACAAAATTTAAACAAGTCTCCACGTGCAGCCATGTCACCATAGTTTTTAAAGCTTACACATCAAAAGTTTACAATTAATTTCTCCCGGTATATTTCAAAAAATGTAAATCTCGGAAAATGTTCTCCACGGTCACCAACAACAGCTAACTCTCATCGTCTCCACCCTGATCGGACTCCTCATCTCCTGAATCCTCCTCTCCAGAGCCTGACTCACCCTCGGTCTCATCACCGTCATTGGCCTCATTGCCATCATCATCATCCTCAGCATCATCAGCGCCGGCAGCCGTGCCAGAGCTGGAAGCACCAAAAATCGCATGGCGCATTGTGGCAAGGCGCTCCTTGAAATTCTGCAGAAAGGCATGGCGCATCAAGTCTATGCTAACGGCCTCTTGAAAACGCTGATGCAGCCTTATCTCCCGGTTTTGCTGGAGTATCTCACGAAGCATTTCCTCTTGATTACCCATACTAGTCCGGGTTGGAGGTGGTACACTGGTTTGGGCAGTTGGGTATGAGACTATTCCTGGTTGAGGGGGTTGTTGCTGTGGCTGTTGTTGCACCTGGTGTGCAATTTCTCTCTCTTTTTCTTCTTACACTTGTTTGAAGGCTCTTAAGGCTTTGGGTCAAGTCCTTGACCCGATAGGATTTGACATTATCAGTAGATATGGGTTCATCTCGATGGATCTCAAATCCATCAATACCGTGACGATGCTCAAACATCCTCGAAATTAATCGTGCGTAGGGTAATCGGTTTACCGGAGCGGGAATAGCACCCGGTCTATTCACAAGCGCGTTTAATCGCTTTTCTCACCAGAGTAGGCGCACTAAACCACCTACCCTAATGAGCCGCATAAAGGGCTTGTAGAAATGGGTCTCGTCGCTGTTGCTCATGGCCCAAGGGAAATAAATTTTTCCTAAAAATTATATCTAGTGGCCACATATGTTCCGGTAATTGGACCCTTGTCACCGACTTTCCCATGCCAGTCGCCCCTCGGGTCATATTGGTCACAATATCCTTAAAATCTACAGTTCCTCAGAATGGGGATTTCGCAATCCCATCATCCACGTATTCCAACGGGTATCCCATAGCCTAGGAAATGTCTACGTCATCAAAAATGAATTGTCTTTCATCAATCTCTCAAACTAATTTGGTGTCGGTCTCGTCCATTTTAAAAGTTTGACAAAACAACTTTACTAGACGCGGGTAATAACATGTGTGAAAAGGGGTCAAAAGCGGTTTCAAATCATTTGCTTTTAGATAATCCATGGTCCATAGGGTGGTCGGTTGATCGTCAAAAACATCTCGGTGAATCGACCACTCTAACTCAATTGTTTTACCCTCCCACCATGGGTGGTTGGGTCAAAGGAATTGGCGGTGGAGCGTTCTTTTTGCGCAAACTAGGTGGTCTCACCGCCATTTTCTTTCGTGGTTTCGGATTTGAGGACCTAGAAGCCATTCTAGGGCTTGTAAATAGAAATAACCGAAAATAGAGCTTGAAAAATGATTCAAGATTACCTTGTGTGCAAGAAAATCTGTTTGAATCGCGAAGAAATCCGATCAATCACGCGTTAGGGAAAGCTCCTTCGTAGAAAACCCCAAACCCTAGATCTCCTCCTTTTAAAATTTGATGTGAAATGTTGTCGAGAAGGGTTAAAACCCTTTTATAGGAGCGCCCTTTTATGCGGGCGCGCGAGTGGCTTGTGTGAGCGAGACTCAACAAGCTCTTAGGAAGTCGAACTTCCCTTGTTTCTTTATCTGAGTGCCTCGCACGAGCGAGCCTTGGAGCTCGGGTGCGCGAGAACCAGAGTACTTCTGTTATGTAGTATTTTCTCTATATTTTTCATTTCCTTTACTTTCACACTTTAAGTCTACCTTATTTAAGACATCTTTTAGTGTCTATTTTGTTACCAATCTGTGATGGCTTTACCAGTTACCAAATCCTTACACATTCAATCAAGAAAAATCGAAATTCATTACTAAATTCATAACACTTGTTCAAAGTTATACATAACTACACAAAACTCATGTAAACAAATCCGGATACGCATTACGCACGCCCGACTCATGTTCCCACGTGGCTTCCTCCAGCAAATGGTTCCGCCACTATACAAGTACCAACGGAATCCTCTTTGTGCATAAGACTTGTTTTTTCCGATCAAGAATTTGCACTGGTTCTTCCTTGACCGTCAAGTCCTCTTATATTTCTATCGGTTGGTAATCTAATATGTGAGTTGGATCCTTTACATATCGTCTCAGCATTGAGACATGAAATACATCATGCATGCTTGAGAGTTGCGGTGGGAGTGCAACTCGGTAAGCAACCTCTCCAACACGTTCTAAAACCTCAAAAGGTCCGATGTATCGTGGACTCAACTTGCCCCGCTTTCCAAAACGCATAACGCCCTTAGTCGGCGAAATCTTGATTAAGACATTGTCTCCCGTTTGAAAGAAATACTCATATTAGCATTGATAATTTTATATATTTATATATACAAGTAATTCATCACAACAAAATATTAACTTTTACCTGATATTCTACGCTTGTCCTCTTAAGGTCAGCATAGCTTTTCTGTCTACTCTGTATGACCCTTAATCTCTCTCTAATCACACGTACCGCGTCAGTGGTACTCTCAAGAATCTCCGGCCCCAAAATAAATTTCTCTCCAGTTTCTTCCCAATTAATTGGAGACCTACACCGTCTACCATACAAGGCTTCATACGGTGTCATATCTATACTTGTTTGATAGCTATTGTTGTATGCGAACTCGATCAATGGTAAATGTTGATCCCACGAGCCCTGAAAATCGAGCATACAAGCCCGTAGCATATCTTCTATTATTTGATTTACCCATTCAGTCTGGCTATCAGTCTGTGGATGAAACGGTGAACTGAAGTCTAGTCTAGTGCCCATACTTTCTTGAAATCTCTGCCAAAATTGTGAAGTATATAACGGATCTCGATCAAAGATGATGCTTACTGGAATATCGTGTAACCGAACGATCTCTTTCATATACATATCTGTCAGTCTGCTTGCAGTATATGTCGTGTTATAAGGTAAGAACTGGGCCGATTTAGTTAGCCTGTCAACGATCACCCATATTGCATTATGCTTCCTCACTGTCCATGGTAATCCTCAGATAAAATCCATAGAAATAGATTTCGACTTCCACTCGGGTATCGACAACGGTTGTAATAATCCAGATGGATGCCTGTGATCCACCTTCACCTGCTGACAAACTAAACATTTTGAGACGTACTCAGCTACGTCTTTCTTCAAGCCTCTCCACCAAAAGCTTTTCTTCAAATCTTGATACATCTTTGTGCCCCCCGGATGGATTGCATATTTCGACTTATGGACCTCTTCTAAAATGGTATGACGCATCTCGTCATCTCTAGGCACACATAAACGCCCTCTGAATAATAGTGATCCATTACTCTTGATAGAAAATTCTGAACTAGCACCATCTTTCACACCTTGCCTAATTTTTAACAACTCATCCTCTTTCATCTGAAGCTCATATATGCAGTCAAAAATCACCGGTCTGATTGTAACATTTGCTAGGAAAGCCCTTGAAACTTTCTCCTCTATCCTCGTATCATACAATGATATGTCCTCCAATAGCTTCCATCTGTGGAGTCCCAAAATAAGACTTGATAACTGAGCTGAAGTCTTTCGGCTCAAAGCATCTGCAACCACATTCGCCTTGCCTAGATGGTATTGTATGGAGCAATCGTAGTCTTTAAGAAATTTCATCCACCTTCTCTGTCTCATATTCAGGTCTCTCTGTGTGATGTGAACAAATACTTGAGACTCTTGTGGTTTGTGAATATCTCAAAGGTTTTCCCATATAGATAATGCCTCTATATCTTTAGTGCAAATATAACAGCCGCTAACTAAAGGTCATGCGCTGGATAGTTCTTTTCATGATCCTTAAGTTGTCTAGATCTGTAGGCAGTAACCATCATGTTTTAGTTAAGCACACAGCCTAAGTCGTTGTGCGATGCATCGCTATACAGAGCGAAACCTCCACTCCCGGATGGAATGGCTAATACTGGTGTTGATGTTAATCTTTGAGTTCTTGGAAACTCTTCTCACATTCATCCGTCCACTCAAATTTAACATCTTTCCGTGTAAGCTTCGTGAGTGGCCCTAAAATCTTCGAAAACCCTTCCACAAACCTCCTGTAGTATCCAGCTAGACCAAAGAAACTGCGAGTCTCTGTCACAGTCTGCGGTTGTTCCCAATTCACTACTGCCTCGATCTTTGCAGGATCCACAGTGACACTGGCTTCTGAGACCACGTGTCCCAAAACCAAAACTCACACTTACTGAATTTAGCATATAACTGGTGTTCACGCAATGTCTGCAGAGCAATCCTCAGATGTTGCTCATGTTCCTCTCGAGACTTTGAGTATATTAGAATGTCGTCCACGAACACCACAACGCACATATCCAAATGTGACTTGAATACTCTATTCATGAGATCCATAAAGGAAGCTGGAGCGTTGGTTAAACCGAAAGGCATCACCAGGAATTCATAATGTCCATACCTAGTTCTGAATGTCGTCTTCTGAATATCATCGGCTTTCACCTTCAACAGATGATAACCCGATCTCAAATCTATCTTAGAAAAGAATTTTGCCCCTTGTAACTGATCAAATAGATAGTCGATTCTTGGCAAAAGATATCGATTCTTGATAGTTAACTTATTTAACTGACGATAGTCGATGCACAATCTCATCGACCCGCCCTTCTTTACGAACAAGACCGACGCTTCCCAAGGAGACACACTTGGTCTTACAAAACCCTTATCTAACAGCTCTTGTAGTTGATCTTTCAACTCTTTCAATTCAGCTGGAGCCATTCTATACGATGCTTTAGACACTGGTTTTGTACCTAAAGCTAAGTCTATGGAAAACTCAACCTCTCTATCAAGTAGTAATCCCGGCAACTCTTCAGGAAAAATATCTTGAAACTCACAAGCTACCGGAATTTCAGCTATCACATTCTTCTCCTCATGTTCTTGTAAAAACGCCAGATATCCACTACACCCATTTCTCATCATTTTCTTTGCACGTATTGCGGGAATGAACGGTACAAAGGTTGATCGCATGCTGAGAAAATTAAATGATCAGTCTTTATCTAGGCGAAATGTAACTATCTTCATCCGGCAATTGACACTTGCATCATGGGTGGATAACCAATCCATGCCAAGGATTACATCGAATCCTTACATATCCAATAGGATCAAATCAGCCATTAACTCGTAATCCTCATGTCCTCTGATGTTTACCATCACTGATCGACACACTGTATCGGTTTTAACTAATTTTCCCGTCGGGACTGATACATCCAAAATGAAGTCTAAGGGTTCGAGAACGACCTTCACCCTCACTGCGAATTCAGGCGTCACAAATGAATGTGTAGATTCTGGGTCTATCAGAACTCGGGCTTCATAACAAAGATAGTCGCCCTTTCTATACATTTGTAACGTACCTACGTTATATACACACTACGAATTTTAATACACATAAAAGAAACATATATATCAACATAAAAAAAAAGACTTACTTTTCTATGCATGCACCTTCTTCATCTAAATTTCAATAAGAATCTTAAATGACTTTAATTAAATTCTTTATACCTTGAATTATGTCATTGCTTGTGTTGGCATCCTTAGCTGTGACTGGATACGCTCGGCCTTGTACTGTAGGTCGTGATTGTCGCGTAAGCCTCTGTGGTCCTGCAGCAGTTACTCTTCCCTCACTCTTTAACATTGGGCAATCCCAGATCATGTGCCCTATTGTCCCACATTTGAAGCATGCCCCTGTGCCTCTTCTACAATCCGTGGTCTTATGGGTACCACAACGTGCACACTTGTCCTACGGTGTAGATGACGCTGCTATCGAAATTTCTTGAGCAACTGACCCTCTGGTGGTATGAGTAGGGCTAAAAGGACGAAATGATCAATTAGGCGTAGGCACAAATGGCCTAGTGTAATTTCCCTGAGTAAATTGTGTAGGAACTGGTGCCGTGTACCTCGGCTTCTTATTTGCCGAATCTGAACTTCCAAATTTCCCTTGACTCGCTTTACCTTTGTTCTGTTGGTCCCGCCATTTGTACATCTCATCTATAACTTTCTCTGCCACTACAGCCTTGCTTATTACTTCCCCATATGTTTCCAATTGAAACATTGAAACTCGGTTTCAAATGTTCGGCCTCAATTTCCTTTGAACTTTCTTTGCTTTCATCCTATCTGAGGCCACATGTTCCAATGCAAACCTTGACAATCTTGTAAACTCTACTCTATACTCTCACACAGACACTTTTCCTTGCTCTAGGTTATAAACTTGACCTCCATCTGATCCCTTACTTGCTTAGGGAAATATTCCTTGTTGAATTCCTCTAGGAACTCTTCCCATGTCCATGGTATACCCGTTGTAACTTGTTCCCTAGTTCTCGATACTGATGTCCACCATGGGTCTGCTTCCCCTTCTAATTTGAATGCCTTGAATGCCGCCCATCTTACTTTCTCATCCCCAGTGCATGGAAGCACACTAAAGATCTTTTCCATTTCCTTTATCCAGTTCTCTGCCTCAACTGGTTCAGCTTGTCCTGAGAAACTGGGAGGACACATTCTTCTAAATTCCACAAATGCTAATTGTTGTACTGGTGGCTGAGGTGGTGGTTGAGGTGGTGTTTGTTGGCGATTATGGGCGTTATTAGACGCAATCAATTTTGTTTGTTGCGTCATGGCATTAGCCACAATCTCCATGGCTTGTGCCATCCTCTCTATCCCCATTCTTTCTCTGCCTCGATCTCCATGTTCAGGAAGATCTCCCTCTCTAACTGGATTCCTATTCGAACCCGTAGCCATGTCCTCATTTCTTAAAACATCTTCCATAGCAGTATCAAATCTCTCACTAATCCTTGTGGTTCGAGCACGACTACCTCTCGGTCGTCCTCTACCCCTAGGAGGCATCTTGTTCTGTTAACATGAAATAAAAGTTTCAATAACAGAAAATTCTAAACACACTACACCACACACACTGTAACTCACTTCTAACTCTATCAGAATCGCAAAACGAAGCTGTGATATCAACTATGTCACACATGACATAATTGATCCTCACGGAATTTAGAGTCAAAGCTCGATCTGGTACCAACTGTGACAGCCCGGATTTCGGCACCCCAAAATCCGAACCGTCAGATCACCCGTTAGGGCAATCCCACGCTTACACGTACACTTGGTACATCCACAAAACAGATCTCACAAGGATATCTCCATGTTGGAGATAGATTCATTCAAGCTTCAATTACATTCTAACACAAACTTGTTCAAAATAATGGTTCTAAGCTTCATGCCAAATGCATGAATGGAAGAACCGAAACGAACCATCGGTGATAGACATTTATCACCAACCAACGGTTCACAAAATAATATCCAAAAGAATTATTACATGACTTAACATAACTCAAAAATGGCTGGACGTACCAAGCCAAACAAAATATATGTCTAGACAGCTCAACACACACCCGAATCTACTTAGGAAAGAACTCTTCTGGAAGGGGCTCAATCTCCTCTTCAGGTTCGTATTCTGGATCGCTTTCGATATCCAGATCCTTCTCTAAATCCTCACTTGTGACATAGAGTCGAAGGGTGAGCGAACATCGAAGCTCAATAGGGGAAAACATTAGTAGCATTCAATATTATATCTCAAGCATAATGTCACAAAACTGCTTTTCATAGGCACATTCCACAATTTTCTCAATTGAATTCCATATGCAAAATTGATCACACATATGCTTGAATCACATACTTTGTTTTGAAAACATTTGTCATAACTTAAAGTTTTAACTTAAATACTTTCCTAAGCAATTATAGCATTAGAAGACGCATATAATACCGATGAGAATCCTACCATCGTCGTTCAATGAACCGTTTACACATAAGCCCAAGCCCCTGCGTTAGAAGGGATGCTTGTGTGAAATAAATATTACCGTTGGCCGGTAAGAGAATTGAACGGATATCCCGCCGTACCGGAGCACAATGAACCATCGTACCAGAGCACAATAGAGTCGTTATACTAAACCTTAAATGAATGTGCATTTTCTAACTTATAGTTTCACACCGTGTATTGTGATACAATATACTACTTTTGGAAAAGCTAATATTCTTACATATTTTCGGAATTCTCACATTTCACATTTAACACATCACATTTTCATCTTGCTCATCACATATATTCTATTCAAAACTTGTTTGAATTAAAAAAATTCACATTATGTCTTATCACATCACATAACTTATACGGAGCATAATAATTGACATGGTCGTAAGTTTCCCCTACCTCAAGTCACGTTTATCTCATTCCACACATTGCTCTCTTGAGCACTTACAAATAAGCTCAATGCTTTAGTCCTACATTCAAAAATGTCCAAATACTCCTTAGGAATTGCCTAAGAAAACCTAAGATACATAATTTCAAAGAATTCACACAAAAAGAGTTCAAACAAATTTGACTTTGTTTCTCGCGCGAGCGAGCTCTAGAGCACGGGCGTGCGAGCCCTGAAGCCGGGTACGCGAGGTCTAAATCGCAGGCGACCGACTGAATTTTGGCTTACAGGAGCCAGTCACGCGAGGCCTCGCGCGAGCGAGCCTTTTATTCATTTAAGCCCTCTCACGAGCGAGTCTCAAAGCCTCTCAAGCACTTATGCTTTACTAAAGGTTTCTCGCGCGAGCGAGCTCTGGAGCTTGGGTGCGCAAGAACCAGTGTTCTTTCATATCTGAGTTTTTTTCTCAACTCGATCTTCCTCGTATTTCTTCCACACGTCTTACACATTATATTAAAACACTTTATTATCAAAATTTACACATGAGAGTGTCGATTTCTCACCTTAAATTCAACAGTTGACTCGTAGATCAGATTGTCTTCTTCCTTGAAAGGGTTTCAAAAACCCATTTTTGATTTCTCCTAGCTCCTCAATCACCACAACTCCAACACAATCATATGGCGATCCTTCACACACGAGTTTGCACAAGATTCACTATTATCTAGTGAATCTTAACACAAGGAATTAAACAATCTCTCTTTTCTTCAAGCCTTTCTTCCTTTCCCCTCAAAACACACAAGCTAACAAACCCACAAATGGTTTTACACGTGGGTTATCCTCACACAAAAGCAATCACTTTGCTTACATGTTAAACACAAACACAAAAGTTGTTTGTTACACATATCCACTTATTCATTAGGTGTGAGACACATACACACCAAAGTGTGTACAAAGTTTCATGGGTTCCCTTGTGAACCACATATACCACAATCACTTACACATCCTTTTGACTTACTGGTTTGCCCAAAATTTGGGGATATTACAATTAATGTACTCTTGTGAAGCGGGGCGGTAACCCTAAAATGCGTGAATATGATTTTGATGCAATTTTGTCGAAATTAAATAAATTAATTCAAGTTTAATATCAAAACTAACTCGATACCTTAGGGTTTGAGAAATCCGATAGGCAAACCACGCTAGATCTGACTAGGGTCCAATCCGATGGGCAAGTACTGTTAGATTTAAGGCGGGATCGGGTCTAGAGATAGAACTCTAGCTTTTCCAGGATTGGGCATTTGTCTACGATCCGATGTAGATTCACGGGCTCTCACTAGAGTTATGGAATTGGTTTAGGGTTCGTAATTGGTTTATGGCTTTGTAATAGGCTTATGGTTTGGAATAGGTTTATGGTTTGATGGATTTAGGGTTCAATTAAATTAGGGCTTTTGGAATAAGGAATCAAATTTAGGTAAAAGATTAAGAGAAAACAAAGATATTTTAATATAAAAGATAAAAAGATAGCTTTGAGAATCACTCCCTTGGCCTCACACCAAACTCATCTCGGGAAGAAGAATATTCAAGCAATAATGCATTCAAAATATTCAAATAACTAATTAAATTGTCTTTACAAGCCTCTTTATATAGGCCACTAAAGTAAAATTCGAAATAAAGAGTCCTAATAATAATAAATACTAAAAAAGGCAATTTAAGAAAAAAAAAAAAAAAAAAAAATTTCTGTCGATAGCGGCACGACGTCCACGGACGTTCGTCCTAGAGGTCACGGATGTCCGTGACCTGCAGACTTAGAACTACGGACGTCCGTGGAGCACTATGGACATTCGTCTCTCACGAAACAATGGGGTACCGTTTTCACGAACGTCCGTCGTTTGATGTTGTTTTCTGCTTCCTCTTTCCCCCTGACACTGTAGTAGTACTCAGGCTATTTGGGCTTCCTCTTCGCTTTTTCCGATGTCGGTAAAAGCGAGGTGGTTCAAAACCAATGTCCACGTACTCGGTGTTCCCGTCAATTCCCCTGGACCAAAAAGGTTTCATCACTGATGAAACACGCTCGTGGTAGATGTCGATCAAGTCGGGGTTCAATCATCGAACTTCATTCTCGTGGATCCAAGTGTTTTCAAACTCTGGTTTGCCGACCCATTTAACCAAGTACTTCTGGTCCAAAACCAATGTCCACGTACTTGGCGTTCCCGTCAATTCCCCTAAACCAAAAAGGTTTCATCACCGATCAAACGCGCTCGTGGTAGATGTCGATCAAGTCGGGGTTCAATCGGCGAACTTCATTCTCGTGGATCCAAGTGTTTTCGGACTCTGGTTTGCCGACCCATTTAACCAAGTACTTCTGGAATCCTTGGTCATGGGTAGAGACGGCATGATCACTTAGTACATCCTCTATCTCCATATTTTCTTTGTCTGCTCGGGGAAGGGAGACATACGGGTTGCAAGGTTGGGTTGGGGCTAGGACTATGAGGTGGCTGGAGTGGGTTTTCAAGAGGTAGGGTAAAACCCAAGTAAGGAACCAAGTCCTCCACATTGAACGTTGAACAAACCCCCGTAGCTGGAGGAAGCTCAAGCACGTATACATTAGGACCACTCTTAGCCAAATTTCTAAAAAGTCTAGCGCCTCGGGATTGGAGCTTCTTTGCAGAACCCGATGGGAACCGCTCAGGCCTAATCTAGACCATCACATAATCTCCCACATGATATTCTTTGAAACGCCTGTGAGCATCTGCAGATAATTTATATTAATTGTTGCTTGAATTAATCTTTTGTCTAATTTCGGCATGCAAGCTATGAATGTGTTGTGTAAATGTATCGGCAGACTCTGACACTCTATGGGATGGAGACATGGGGATGAAATCTAGTGGTGTCCTAGGCCTATGACCATGTACTACTTCAAAAGGACTCATGCCTATGGACCTATTGACAGAATTATTATAAACAAACTCAGCTGTGGGCAAAATGGCATCCCAGGTCCTAGCATGATCACCGACAAGACTACGAAGGAGATTCCCAAGACTCCTATTGGTGCTTTCAGTTTGACCATTTGTTTGAGGGTGATAAGCAGTCGAAAATTGAAGCATTGTGCCCATCATGTACCAAAGTGTCTTCAAAAAATAGCTAGTGAATTTGACATCGCTATCAGACACAATGGTTTTGGGCAACCCATGAAGACGCACTACCTCCGCAAAGAACAATTTAGCAATGTGGGATGCATCGGAGGTTTTGAAATAAGGAATGAAGTGGGCCACTTGAAAAATCAGTCCACTACGACAAAGATGGAATCGTGCTTCCTTGGAGTTTTGGGAAGTCTAAGCACGAAGTCCATTGAAAGGTCTTACCATGGTGTGTGTGGCACGGGTAACAGAGTGTACAAGTCGAAATTTTGTTTTGTCTATTTTGACACTTGGCAAGTACGACAATGTTTCACGACCCAGGCGACATCTCTATTAGGCTAGGCCAAAAGAACCTATCCTCTATGAGCGCAATGGTCTTTTACGCCCAAAATGACCGGCTATCCCTCCAGCATGTAACTCTCAAATGAGAAAGTCATGCAATGAAAAGCGAGGGATGCAAAGGTGATTGCCTTTAAACAAGTACCCATCATGGATGGTGTACACGAGGTGTGTTAATCGGGTCACTAAGAGAGTAGTGTACTCAACCCCAAAATTTGGGCACTCAGGGTACTCATCCTTTAACCTTTAGAACTTGACGACCTCGGTGCTCATTGTGCGCAAAGTCGCCACTCGACAACTAAGTGCATCAACAACCCTATTTTCAGCACCGGCCTTATATTTTAACACAAATGTGAACCCTTGAAGGTACTCGGCCCACTTCACGTGCCTTGAGTTCAACATTTTCTGTGAAGCAAGAAAGCGTAAGGCTTCATGGTCGGAGAACAACACAAATTCTTGCGGCCTAAGGTAATGCTTCAAATACCAAAGAGATCGGATGACCGCATAGAACTCCTTGTCATAGGTGGAGCATTTTTGCTTGGCCTCATTAAGTTTTTTACTAAAATAGGCCACTGGGTGACCCTCTTGGCTAAGCACTCCTCCTATGCCTACACCCGATGCGTCGCATGCGACTTCGAAAACTTTGGAAAAGTTCGGCAATCGCATAACAGGTGCACTACTCATCTGTTGTTTAATCTAGGCAAAGGCTTTCGTCGCCGCTTTGCCCCATTTAAAGTCCCCCTTTTTCATGCAATCGGTGATTGGGGCCATGATGGTGCTAAAGCTTCTGATGAAGCGATGATAGAAAGTAGCCAAGCCATGGAAGCTACGGACATCGTGTATGTTCTTAGGTTCAGGCCACTTCACAATGGCTTTAACCTTTTCGGGGTCTATGACCATTCCATCGGCCGAGATGATGAATCCCAAGAAGATAACGGAACGTTGCATGAAGGCGCACTTCTTGAGGTTTGCAAACAACTTCTCGCCCTTTAGAGTCTCACAAACAAGCCTAAGATGATTCAAGTACTGATCCTTGTCATGACTATAAATCAAGATGTCATCAAAATACAAAACGGCCTAGAAACAGTCTCAACACTTGGGTCATGAGTCTCATGAAAGTACTTGGGACGTTAGAAAGCCCAAAAGGCATGACCGTCCACTCATAAAGACCATCCTTAGTCTTAAAGGCGGCTTTCCATTCATCATCAGGGTGGATTCGGACTTGATGGTAGCCACTCTTAAGGTCTATCTTTGAAAAGAAAGTGACACCAGCCATCATATCGAGCATGTCATCGAGCCTTAGTATGAGAAACTGATATTTAACTATAATCTTATTGATTGCATGGCTATCCACACACATGCGCCATGTACCATCTCTTTTAGGAGTGAGTAGGGCAGGTACGACACACAGGCTCAGACTCTCTTGGATGAACCCCTTTTAAAGGAGTTCATTGACTTGTTGAGTCAACTCGGCGTGCTCAACCGGATTCAACATGTAGTGGGCAGGTTCGGTAAGGTGGATCCGAGAACCAAGTCAATTGCGTGTTGGATGTCACGCAGAGGAGGGAGTTCGTTTGGTAAGTCTTCAGGGAAGACATCTGTAAACTCTTTCAAGATTGGCTCAACCTCCTTAGGGTATTCGCCCACTGACTCGGGAGCACTCTCAAAAGTGACGACTACGTACACCACATTCTCATCTAATGATGCTTTCTCGAATTCTGAAGGGCTCACAATATTGATGGATTTCGATGTCTCGCCCTTCTTTTCGACTCTATTAGTCGATGGTGTTTTGGGAGCCAAATGGTGTAAAGTAATCTTCTTGCCCTTATGCATGAACGTGCATATGGTTGATCGACCATAAAGGGTCACGTCCATGTCGTAGAGCCACGGCCTTCCCAAAATGATATGGCCCACTTCCATCAGCACCACATCACACCATAAGGTGTCCGAATAAGAACCTATCTGAATTGGTACATGACACCTTTTCGACACGAGAATGGATGAAGAGTTAACCCATGCAACCCTATAAAGTCTCGGGTGGGCTTCAAGGGTAAGCCCCAAGAGGCGTATGGCATGAGTTGACACCACATTGGTGCAACTACCGCTATCCACGATGACCTTACAACTCTTTTCACCAAATCTGGCAAAAGTGTGAAAGATGTTCTCCCTTCGCCAGTCATCATTCTCATCCCGTTGAGGTTGTGCAAGGGCACACCTCACAACTAAAGCATGGCCAATAGCATCACCCTCCTCATCACTGGGTGTGCTGTCTGACTCAAACACTTCCTCTTCAACCACTATATCACCTTCATCTTCCTCTCCCTCAATGAAGAGATTCTTTTAGGGGTCTTTTGTAGGGCATTGGGTGGTAAAGCGTCCCGTCCCATGACATTTATAGCACTTAACGGAAGAGCTACCCCTCGAGGATTTTCCGACTACACCTTTTCCCTTTTCAAACATCATATTGGTAGGGACAGGTTGTGTAGGTTTGGGAGGATTAAATCGTCCTTCACTGGAGTGTTGACCATTATATTGTGGATCGATTCTCTTCACCACCGATGTTTTCAAATATCGTTCAAGATCTTACACAATGGCATAGCATCTTTCAAGAGTTTCCACGGGGTGAAAAATCAACTCTTTTTGCAAATCAAGTCGCAATCTGGTGTGGAATCTAGAGAGAGTGATTTCAGGGTCTTCCGATACCTTGGCCCTCATCATGAACTCTTCGAACTGGCCAATGCAATCGGTGATAGGCATACCACCTTCTCAGTAAGTCGTTCCTTCATGTTGTCCCAACAAGTAATGGGAGGACAACCCGCATTCACCATAATGTGCTCGACATTGAGCCAGAAAAGTCAAGCTTGACCAACCAATTTCATTTTAGCGAGCCTGACACAACGGTCGTCATGCATGGCTTACCAATCAAAGTGTTGGTCCATATCGGAAAGCCAATTGAGGAAGACTGTAGGGTCCATTCTTCCATCGAAAGTCGGAATCTCAACTCTAACATTTTTAAGGAGTTGCACTTCGGGGGTTGTAGTCATCTCTACAAGGATTTGTACGATTCTAATTCCGATTACCTTGGCAACCATTGCGCCCTTGGTATTAATCCTCAAGTTCATCAACCGCTTCCAGTTGGTTGATTCGATCATAAAATCTATCATTACCAACTCCTAGGGATGTTTGGGCTTGCTTTATGGTATTCAGATATACACTAATCGCACCCAATTCTTCTTGCATACGTTTAAGGGAATTGAGAACCTCACTTGAATCCATGGTAATCACAGATTCCTATTAGGGTTCTAATATGGAATGCAATATGAACTCACAAAAGAAAAAACAATGCAATAAATAAATATGATAAACAAGAATGCCCCAACCTATAAACCTAGGGCTTTGATACCAAAACTGAAGCGGGACGGTAACCCTAAAATGCGTGAATATGATTTTGATGCAATTTTATCGAAATTAAATAAATTAATTCAAGTTTAATATTAAAATTAACTCGATACCTTAGCGTTTGAGAAATCTGATAGGCAAATCACGCTAGATCCGACTAGGGTCCAATTCGATGCGCAAGTACCGTTAGATTTAAGGCGAGATTGGGCCTAAAGATAGAACTCTAGCTTTTCCAGGCTTGAGCGTTCGTCATCGATCCGATGTAGATTCACGGGCTCTCACTAGGGTTGTAGAATTGGTTTATGGCTCGTAATCGGTTTATGGCTTTGTAATAGGCTTATGGTTTGGAATAGGTTTATGGTTTGATGGATTTAGGGTTCGATTAAATTAGGGCTTTTGGAATAGGGGATCAAATTTATGTAAAAGATTAAGAGAAAATAGAGATAGATAATAGAAAAGATAAAAAGATAGCTTTGGGAATCATTCCCTTGGCCTCACACCAAACCCATCTCGGGAAGAAGAAATTTTTTTTTTTTTTGATAACCTAGATATTCGGACCTCTTAGAGCACCCGCCTAATCCCAGGGGCACATGCGCACCCCAAATTCAGCACATGTCGGGTCAGCACGGGATATAAATCCCTAAGGTGGCCTCAAGGGAGGGAGGGGATTCGAACTCAGGTCTCCTGCTTTTGGAAGAAGGTACCTGGCCAGCTCACCTAACCCCTCGGGAAGAAGAATATTCAAGCAATAATGCATTCAAAATATTCAAATAACTAATTCAATTGTCTTTACAAGCCTCCTTATATAAGCCACCAAAGTAAAATTCAAAATAAAGAGTCCTATAATAATAGACTTTAAAAGGCAATTTCTGAAAAAAAAAAAAAAAAAAAAAAAAAATCTCATCGCTGGCGCACCACATCCACGGACGTCCATCCTGGAGGTCACGAATGCCCGTGACCTGTAGACTCAGAACTACGGACGTCCGTGGGACACTACGAACGCTTGTCCCTCACGAAACAGTGGGGTACCGTTTTCACGGGCGTCCGTCGTTTGATGTTATTTTCTGCCTCCTCTTTCCCCTTGACGCTGTAGTACTCGGGCCATTCGAACTTCCTCTTCGCTTCTTCCGACGCCAGTAAAAGCGATGTGGTCCAAAACCAATGTCCACGTACTCGGTGTCCCCGTCACCTTGTTTCTTCTTCGCCCCTAAGGCCATGTAGGCGGACTTGGACCATTACAAACAAATTTTCCCATCAAACTTCTTTGTGGTTATTTGGAACCCATGTGAGCCCTCAACACCACTACCAACACCAACCTTGGAATCCTCCATCAGAGTGTCCACAATAAAATATCATAAATACTAGGAGAACTAATTCCCGCTTCTATGGCTACACAAACCTCAACACACAGCTACATAGCCACAAAAACACATCAATAATGGATACATAACCACATAGATCTCCCTCAACAAATCACATCCACACGGCCACATAAATCTCCCTCAACAAATCACATCCACACGCAGCCACATTAATCTCCCTCAACAAGTCACATCCACACACACATGTCCTCAAATCCCTCATGGAACCACAATACACAGCAATATATGGTTCAACTAGCACTTCACAATGCAAGAACCATAAGCGACTCATAAAAAGCAACAGAAAAATAGAATTAAAAGGATGCTACCAACGTCGAGGGATCTTTACAGATCATCTGGGAAGGTTTCAGTGGATTTCGATACGTTTTCGATGAGTTCTACAACTCCGACGTCTTTTTGGGTGAGATATATAGTTCTGGCTATGCACAGAAACCTTCCGATGATGCACAAATCTTCATAGCTCTTCAAGACTAATCACAGAGGTATCGAAACTGGGTTTCTGTCTCATTTTGATGCCTCTTACACAAAGGAAAGAACATCTGTGTGACAGGTACCCTGTTTAGGGCTTCTGTTGCAGTCAGGGTTGGTGGAGATGAAGGTAGAAAATGAAGTTGGGGGAAGAGGTTCTGGTGTTCGCATGAAGTTATTGTAAGAGAGAAAACTGTAGAGGAGAAAAAACTGATCCACCCTTACTTGACTCTGATGTTTTCCGGCGGGTTTCTGGCGGTGGCTGACATCATCACTGGTGTCATTGGTTGTCTTGCGACACCAGCAATGAGAAAGTGAAGCTTCGGATCGATTTAAGCTCACATACCAAGTTAAGTTTTAGAGTTAGGGTTAGGAGGAGGAGAGAGATAGAAAAATTTGGGTTGAGTGTTATTACACTCTTCCCAATGTATTTAGTATTTATATCATCCAATACAATTCACACACTCGGGTTCATGGAAGTAAGTTAAACTATACTTACATCTTGCACCCCACTAGACCCCTTCCCTCCTTGAGTACTGTCTACGGTATTCTTTTTGCTGAGGAGCAACGCTGGTCTGTGATGACCTCTAGTACTACTCCATCTGAGGGAGCAACATTCTCTTGAATCTCTTTTGATAATCGTCCTCTTGTTGGTATGGGCAAGGGGAGCGATAGAGGAAGTCGACGAGGACGTGGTGGTCAGTATGGACGTTCCACCATTACATGCTCACATTGTCGGCTCCCTGTACATGATCGTGATCATTATTACCAATTACATGGATACTCCTTCCGAGGGGTACTAGCCACCAGGATCCTCTTCAACTCACAGTACCGCTATCGATACTCCTTCTGAGGCTTCTTCTGGTGACATCATGAGCTCTCTTTGATCCCAGATGGCTCAGATGATACATGTTGAGCTCATGTTTGCCAAGGCACCTTCCACAGTTCACACAGGCCCCTCATCCTCTTCAGAGATTCCAGGTATCTCTCTCTTTTGCATTTGTTGTGACTCAAACATTCACAACTCCTTGTTGGTTCATTGACTCAGGATCTACTAACCACAAGACGGGTGAGTCTCAGGGCTACTCTTTGCATTCTCCTCCCCTCGTTTTTTGCCCAAATTTGGCTTGCAGATCGTTCCTTTCCTTCAGTCATGGGGATTGGGACAATTCACATATCCTCATCTCTGTCTTTATATCATGGGTTGCATGTTTTTCAATTTTCTACTAACCTTCTCTCAGTGAGTCGTATTGCCAAGAAAAACAATTGTGTAACATTCTACCCTTATTATACTTTTCAGGAGCCTACTACAAAGAGGATTGTTACTAGAGGTGTTGAAAGAGGAGGACCGTGCTACCTGGATGCCGAATTAAGTACCCCCACCCACAGTTGCAGATGCATCTACAAATTCCAATTCTAGTTTTCCTTTTTCTATTAAAGCCAATTGTGACTCTGTCTTTGTGGCATGCAAAGATTGGCCATGTTGGTTTTCAAACTTTATGCACTATGATTCCACAATTTAAAAATGTTTGCTAGTCTATTAAATTTCATTTTGATGTTCGTGAATTGTCTAAGCATGTTAGGCATACATATTCTCCTCATATGCATAGATCTCAACTTCCTTTTGATCTTGTTCATTCTGATTTTTGGGCCCTCGCTTGTAGCCTCTTTAGATAGTTTCGCTACTTTGTTTTATCATTGATGATTGCACCCACGCTACTTGGTTATATCTCTTGAAACAAAAAGGTGAAGTTTTTCTCAAGTTCCAACAGCTTAATGTGTTCGCAATCAATATGGAACTAGTATCAAATCCTACAATCTAACAATGGGGCGAACATACATCCCATGCATTTGGTGACAATATGCAGACACATGACATTATCCATCAATGTTCCTGTTCTTACACTCTGCAACAAAATGGTGTTGCAGAGCGTAAAAACAAGCATCTGCTGGGGTTAACCAGGTGTTTACTCTGAGGCATGTATGCGCCCAAGTCCTACTGGTCTATGGCTAGTCTTAGGAGGGCAGACCCCTAATCAAATTCTTCGGCCCAAAAATCACATGTTCCTCATTGAGCCGCATGTATTTGGTTGCACGTGCTTCGTCAAGGATCTTCATCCTTCTCGGCAGAAGCTTGGTGATAAGGCTTTTCCTTGTCTTTGTTGGTTTTACGAATATGTCTAAAAGGTACAGATGTTACGACCCAGTCACGTTATTTTATTTTTAATGAGTGAAAAAGCTATAAATTCATTAATTACAGCAGCACAAAGAAGGCAAGCGAGGAGCTCAACCAGAAGAGGGAAAAAAAGAAACAATATGATTCACGGGAGGAAAAAATAAAATGATACAACATGATAAGGGGGTCATGTCCCCTTATCTGGCTTATATAACAGTCCCAACCACAACCATAGAAGACTGAGTTGATTTCAAACTTTAGAGTCCTGCTATGACATTATATGAAATACCAACTAAAATTATCCCTATATAATACCTAAATAATAAATTAAAAAACACCTAACCTCTAAAATCATAAGTCCGTGTGGGCTCCCTTGTAAACCAATGCTAGAGTTTGACTCCCATAAAATATGAGAGAAAGAGAGAGGAACCTTTCTCTCTCCTACAAAATAGGCATGAGAGAACTCCTACCCCTTGCTGGACTCACATCTCCCCTTCTCCTCATGATGTTAGTTAAAGCAATGACATGAGGGAAGCAGGGGGCCCAGTCACATAATGACCTATGTCATATGGATCTCAATGCATATAGAAATCGTTTGTATATAAGTCGAAAACGATATCATACGGGTTGAGTTAAGCACCAAGAGGTTTCTACTAAAAATGAGTGATTCTGATGTTGGACGGCATGTGCTGTTATCAACAAACACCAGACTTTTCATGAAGCAAACAAGGGAATACTAACACATCTATAAGGTTCAAGACAACACATATATATATATATATATATATATATATATATATATATATATATATATATATATATATATATATATATATATATACACAGGAAATGATCTTATGACTCGAATCATGCCGTGAATTGAGCATCTTACAGCTGCATGCGCTATATATATAGGACAGCGGTTAGGTGCCCCAATGGTCCACGTGGAGCTCCACATCACACCCAAAACACTGTTTTGGTGTCACGTTAAGCAAGGTTGTTTTATTTAGATCATCCTTAAAAAAAATTTTCAAAAACTCATCTCCACCATTTTTTTCACCTGAAATCTAGACCATTGAAATTAGTCAATGTTTGACTTTTGCCTTAACCATTTTTTTTTTAATGTTTTTTATAGAATTGATCCAAACAATGCATCCGAGCTCCACGTGGCACCAAAACAGTGTTTTGGGTGCACACTGACTATTGGGGCACGCTCATATATGTATGTATATATATATATATATATATATATATATATATATATATATATATAGGTAGATAGATAGATAGATAGATAGATGTTTATGAACTTATAGTAGAAGTAATCGCACCTAATAGCGCTACAGCATCTCCAGCACCTTCAGGGACAATAACAACTTTTCTAGGCCTTATTTCAGCATCAACCCACAAGAGAGGATTTGTACCGCCAACCACGGGCACAGAATCTACTTCCTCAGATTTTAGAGCTGCAGAGAATGTGTCTAGAATATCATTGAACCAGACCACAGAACCACTGCTACCAGCCACTATATTAGCATGCCTAGCGAGCGTTTCTTCCCTCTTTTCATATAGTGATCTTTCAATGTATGTGGTATTTCCATAAATTACTGATATCAGGTTGTAACCAGTTGGGATTTCCAGCTGCTCCCCCCGTAGAAGTAAATGTGACCTCAGCCCTCTCTCTGCACAGGATACAGCTGCACAACGTGCAAGTCAAATTTCAGTGGCAAGCTCTTCTAGGCCTGAGGAAGATTAGTGTAACCCAAGTGAAATTTATTTAATAATGTATTAAAAAAGTAACTGCATAAATAGTCCTACCAACAGCTGCTGCATGAGCACTCTGACAACCTCCACATGTAACCTATGAAATGTCCCAAGATTACGTTATTTGGAATTGGACATTTCTGAAATTGCAGGGAAAGATTAGTCGGTGATGCTGCGCGCATTGGAATATTCATTAACAAAGTCAAATCCAAGACTCAGAGAGGCTGAGAGAATGTTACCAGCAATAGAAACATCAATAAAATTTTAAATATGTGGGATATTCACTAAAAAAGTTAAATCCAAGACTCACCGAGGCTGATAGAGTGTTTACCAGAAATGAAAACATCAATAATATTTTTAATGTAATAAAAGATATATTTCTCAACATAAACAAGCAGTTCTTAGTAGGGCTGTCAATGGGTCGGGTCAGTCTGTTACCCGACCCGGTTATTAACTCTGTCGGGCGAATAAACATGACCAGTGGGGTCAGATCGGGTCGGGAATGAAGCATCCGACCCAAGCTTCAGGCCGAATCAGGTCTGGTCAGGTCGGACAAAATATGCATAACCTAACCTGGACCCAATACTTTATATACAAATATAAGGGTCCAGGGAAGTTTGAACTGGGTCGTCCTGACCAGACCTGGTTTTTTGGGTCGGTTGGGGCACAACCAAGGGCCGGATCAGGCCGAGGTGCCACAGAGTCAGATGGACATAAATTTTGGCCCGACCCAATCCAATCCATTGACAGCCCTAGTTCTCATGTCCAGTCTAAAGAAAAAAGGGAAGGTATCTCACCAAATCAGTCACCGAATGGTCTTCCACCAGAGGAAGCAAGCCATCTAATTTTCTTGCTTTGTTACCATTTACCAATGGGTGCAACAAATCATCCCGCACAACGTAAAAGGAAAGGTCTTGCTTTCTCTTATCTATATCATCACAAAAAGATGGTTGAGTATTGTTTGAAAAGGAAAACATATCTGAAGGCACTCCTCTGTGCTTTCCTTGCACCTCAGAAAGTGATACTTTGTGAATCTTTGTAGCAGGACTAAGCAACACCCATCTTCTATCAAGCAATTTTGACAGCAAACTTCTATCATAGTGCTTCAATTTTGAAGCGCACTGTGGTGAAAGGAAACATTTACCACCATTAGGTTGCATCCTTTCAAGTCTTTCTATAGAAAGGGAAGGCACTCCGAATAAAAGGGATAGCATGCACATTAAGGCTCATAGCAAGAACATCATATTAAGCCCCTGATTGTACCTTGCTTTAATGTTCTATAATAATGTATTATTTGTGAATTTATATTATATGTGAATAGTCATGGAATAAAAGGGATAGCACTAAAAATAATATGCTATATATCAGTTAAAAAAAGCTCATTAAAGCAAGGTACCATGCTCTATCTTTTACATCAATAGACAGCTTCAAGCACCCACATCACTATGCCTAATACTAAAAATAATATGCTACATATCAGAAAAAAAAAAGCTCCACAGCACAAAAAAAAGCTCCTCAGCACATTTCACAGTAGTAAAATCACAGTATCATCAAGAAGTAACTAAGAATCTCCTCACAACTAGCAAATATTAGTTTTAATTGATGATAACATGCACAATCATGCACATTGGTGACTAAAAATATGTACTATTGAAGAAAGATAAACGTAGAACATCATTTACAAATGATAATATAACGAATTGTTATGGGCCTATATAGTGTACTCGGGCCAACTACCGAGGATGCTTTTCCGGTTGATCAGCACAGTCCATATGGCACAAGCCTACTTGATAAACACCTAATAGGTAACCATATCTTTAACAATTGAACTACTGGGAAACAACACAAATGGATATTGGTTTTTATAGATGTAACATATAAATAAATGAAAGCAGCAGATTTGGATTTTCACGCAAGCAGAAAGCATGTTACAATCGAACTACCATATTATTCATGACAAGGTTGCCTTGGGAGAAATTTGAGCAGTTTATGTTTTCACTGATATTTTGAAGAAAGCAGTTTCCATGTCATACCAAAAGCAAGTCAGCCATTTCCATGGACCCTGGTTTATTGTACCCTAATCTCCTACAATCAATCAGTACTTATTTGATTGTATGGGGAAAATAACTTTTTCTCACTTGTGGAGAAGCGGTTAGTACCGGACAGGCCACTTACCATAGCACTCAAACACAACACCAAGAGTGAATGTAGGAAATGGCTGTCATGGCCAGTGGCAGACCCATGATTTCCAGCGGAATGGCAGAGGAATTTTGGCGGGATATTTTTTAATTCAACCACCTTGGAAGACTAGTTTCAGCCTTCCTGCAGGTTTTGCTAGTTTTGTGTCAAAACTAGTAACTTTTCATGTGGCTATCGTGCAAGTATCATATCATTTGGTATCAGAGCACGTTCGATCCAATGAGGCAACCTCCGATCAACAAATCAAAACGACGACGATCAACGCTACAAGATGAAAGCAGGCGATGCGTGGAGCATGGTATATGAGTATCTTATATACAAGGATTGTGAAGATGATTAAAAAGTTCAAACCGTCACCATCACTCTTTTATTGGTCCTAGAACAACGATTACTCATAAATAGGGTATGATGTAGTCAAATTTCTAGAAAGTTCGAGGTCGAACTTTTCTCAAGAGAGAGAGAATGATGTAGTACAAAATTTCAATCTATTGCAAAATTCGAGAAAGAAGACTAGAGAAAGTATGAGGAAGAGAACTGGAAGAAGAGAATAAAGAAAAAAAAATCCAAAATTTATTGCCGAAAAGTCTCTAATCGGAGGGTATTCAACTTTCAATCACGTCACTTTTATGTTTGGCCTATTTGAAGTGTTAAACAAAGTCAAATGCGAAATTAGTCTTATTTGAAAGCTTATCGAAGTAGCTTATCGGAGAAGAAGTAGCTTATTGTCATAATAATCATCATAGCCTTATCCCATCGATTTGGGCTCCGCTTTCCGAGTTCTATTTCTCCACTCGTTTCTGATCAGCGTTAAATTCTCTATAACTTTGCAATCTTTCATATCTTTTCTCACTGCTTCCCTCCAAGTATTCACTGGTCTTCCTCTTCTCCTGCTTCCTTGTGCTTGTAGCGTCTCAACCCTTCATACAGGGTCAGCTTCTGACATCCGATGAAGATGTCCAAACGAACTGAAGCGACATTCCATAATTTCTTCCGTTGTAGGTGTCACTCTCAAACTTCCTTTTATGTACTTATTCCAAATTCTATCCTTTCTTATCTTAGTACTCCACCCATCCATCTCAACATGCACATTCCGGCTACATGTACTCTATCTTCTTGTCATTTTTTTCATAGCCCAACATTCCGCATGTATGATATGACAGGTCTAACTGCCGTCTTATAAGAACGTCCCTTATCTAAGTGGAGCTCTTGAGTCACACAAAATAAGAGATTTAGAATGCTCAAAGCCTCAAAGTGGTAGAGGCATCGATTTCCAAGTCATTATCAAATCAGACTCTTTGGTGTTAATTGAAGTGCTTTAATCCAATAAGTTGCAAATTAATTTGATCCCTTTATTGAAGGCATTTCAAAGGACATATTGTTAAGAATATATGAGGGATTGGACTGAAAGGTCATAAATTATATCACCTATATTGGTAGCCATTGGCGGAACCACATGTAAGCGTGTGCGGGCGAGCGCCCTCACTTAAAACCCCGAAACCCAAAAAAATAAAATCTGTTTCTCTTTTAAATGCCTTAGTAACCCTACTCATTATATATATATATATATATATATATATATATATATATATATATATATATATATATATATATAAAACCTACTCCTAACTCCCCCTGACACGCCCTCTCCCAACTCTAATTGCCACCCGCCCTCTCTCTACCGTCTCCCACCTCTTGCTCAAACAACCTTCAAATGCTTTAGATCAATCTTCCTTTAGCTCATTCATTTTTGTCCACAAGGTAGAGCCTTAAAAATACACATTTTTTTATGCACAAGCTCATCCGTTGCTTGAAGTATTTTGGTTCTCAAACTATCAATACATTTACCAAGGCTATCATTAAGTTAAAGGCACGACTTTCCTAACCATAGTGTTTAAATGATAGCATCTCATTGATGGATTCAAGGTGTGGGCCATCCGCACCGTCAAAATGATAGATCATAAGTTGAAAGGCATGGACCCAAAAATCAATTTTTTTTAGAGGTTTTTACCATCCGATTTGTGCACTCTAATATCAACCATTGTGTCTATTTTTAATGGCTGATATTCAAATTCGCCAATCTGATGGTTCACAACCACTTATGGACATAATTTTTTGACTAAAACATTTTCCAATGATGAATTGCCTCCTAAACCATTTAGATCGATCATAAATTGATGTCAATGACATATTAGGAAATCACACTTTAATGGTGTGAAATAAAAAAAAATTAATTTAGTATTGGTAGATCATTTAAACACCAAATGGTGTTAAACGTCTGTCAGGAGCCCATATCCCTTAAGCTAATTATCAAAAGGAGAAAAGGGGGGGGGTTGTAGGATCAATTGTAGCTAACTCGAGATCCGAAATTAGTTTTAATAGGTTGGGTCGAATTTAACAAAAAAATAGGGTAACGTTATTTACACTCGTTAAACTAAATTTGCGAAGAATGCACGCAATTCCACCATAAAAATCTATTGATTATCTTGAATCAGATGATGCAAATGTTTTTCATCCCAATCTTTCACACAATAATTCTTGAGTTCATGGCGCACCTATTAGCCAGTCATATGTTGATTCCACGTGGCAAACATACCCAAAAGTGGTCGTTTGATAAGTATGCCCATAATCACGATCACTTTTAGAGATGTGTGCCTTGTGGAATCACGATCTGACTCTCTAATAGGTGCTCCATGATTTCAAGATTTATTGTGTGAAAGAGTGGGATGAAAAATGATCTCTATCGCTCGATTCAAGCCGGCCTGATTTTTATGATGGAAATATGTGTGTTCATCACAGGTTTAACGAGTATAAATAACGCTACCCATATTTATATGAGTATCTTTGCTACCCATATTTATACGAGTATCTTTGTTTGCGCTTACTTCCGAAACCTACTGCAACCCATTGACATCTTGAGATCAGACAATGCAGTTCGGGCCAATCTTCCACACAATGTGGCACCCATTTCGAGGATCAGGTGTCATATAACTTGGACAAGATCGATGAGCCTATGAGGTACCACTCAAAAAATTTAGGCATTATCCAATACATATCTACCATTAAAAATGTGGTGTAAGGTGCTCAAATTCAATGCACCAAACTATGTCAGTGTTATTGTGTCATTGACCCATCAAATTTCAGACACCCATTTTCGGCCCACCTAACTAAATTGACGTGAAATTCAAGTTAATTAAGGTCCCAGACACACATTAACATATTGGGGAAGCTTGTAATGACATCACATGAGATCCTCCAAAGTGAGGCGAAATCTCAGTGCAATGATCAAAATTTCGGTTTTTGTTTCAGTTTCGGAGGGGACCGAAACCGAAATTTTGGCCAACAATTTCAATCCCATACATTTGATGACCGAAATTTCGGTCCCAAATTATCGTTTCGGTGGGGACCGAAACCGATAATTTCGGCCGAAATTTTGATCCTTGGCTCAGTGTTTATGATTTTTTAGGCAAAATTATAACACAAGAGAATCATTTACTTGCGTGCTTTAATGTATCTATTTTTGTTTCGCACGGGTTCTTACCTCATGGATTTCTTATTTGGATTAGACAGGTGCGAGAGTGCTATAAATAAACAATATAATTTGTAAACAATTAAATATAATTTATCTTGCGCCCCAGCTGGATGAAAATCTTGGTTCCGCCACTGTTGGTAGCACAACCTAATTTCTTGCTCCAGATCTTTAGTTTAATGGGGAGAACAAGTGTTGTGAGGTGCTTATGCATTACAGATTAAAAAAAAATTATCTCTCAAGATACATCCCGAGCCTACAATGATGGCGATGGCTGATGAAAATGGCTGTGAAATATATAAAGGAGTTATTAAGATTAGAAGCATAGAAATATCATGAAAAGATATATAAAACTTGCATAACTTAAAAAGCGTCAATATTGGGCATGGACGGTGGACTATCGACCATCCCCAAGCCTAACCCTAACAACAACCTCCTCCTCTCAAGAAACTTGGAGTTCTCCTTCAGTCCTTCCAAACCACCCCAGTCGCATAAACCTCCTTCCATATGAGATCGGCACCAGAGCTTTGATAGGTTAAGGAGTAAGGTGTTAGGGTTAGCAGGTTAGGGTTGAGAGAGAGAGAGAGAGAGTGTTTGATAAATTATAGCTTAGAGAGAAAGCTGAATGCTTGAAAAATTAGAGAGAGTTGAATTTTTATAAATGATAGCTTAGGGAGTTAGACTAGCGATTTATTCTAGAGAGGACATTCAATCATTTTCAGATAACTAGTAATAGTTGGCTAGTTGCTATTGAGCAGGGCATCCACATGACCACACTAACATTCTTAAAAAACAATTGGAGTTCGAGCAGGATCACATGTCCCTGCTCGCCCCTTAGTGGGTCCACCCTTGGCAGAGGGCAAGTCAGAGGCCGTGCCAACAACTCCAACCAGACTAGTGATAATCCTTCCTAGACTACCTCTAATCATGCATGCATGCAAAAATGCACGCACAAAGATACACATGCAGTCACACGAGCACACCATGCACACAGAGATACAAAACACACAAACACATGCATATATTAAACTCTAAACCCTTGTCTCCTACAAGGCATGTGACACATGTATACATAGATGTGCATGCGCATGTCTGCACACACTCAGCCACATAACTGAAGAATAAGATCGTAATTATGGCAAAACCCATCAGCAAAACAATAATGGCCTATTTTATTTTAAAAATTGAAAACAATCTCTTCACGGGGGCATCCCAACCGTAGAAGAGATAGAACGGGGGAAACAAATTGTCCCAAAATCTAGTAAAATGACCCTATCAATACCTACTGCTACATTAACTCCACCATTGTTGGTCCCAGTCCTGAATGAGAAAAAGGAGGAGGGTTACCGTTAGGATCATAGCCAGCTGTAGAAAACCCCATTAAATCCCTGCGACGAGACCTATCACAAATACATGTTGTGTGGCGTCTCCTGCTAGTAGCGCATTGCAGCAGACCCTGATTGCAACACGAAGGAGGCAAGGATTGGCTAGGGCATCCCTGTTTTAAGCACGTGTGACAACGGTTCCCGTGGTAGTGAGAAATAGACAATGGATGGTTAGAGCATCCCTTATAAGTGACACACTACAACAGAACCCGATTTTCATGAGAGGTAGACAAGGATTGGTCCTGTAACCGACGTGCTACAACAGATCCCAATTATAGTGAGAAATAGGCATGGGTTCACTAGGGTGCTCCATATAATCGACGATCAACAATGATGCCAAATTGCTGCGAATAGTGGGTTAGGGCTCCCAAATCAACATAGATGTGTGCAGACAAAAATGGTCCAGAAGCTATGTATCGCTTCTTGGAACATAGGTTCATTAGCTGGGAAGAGTTCCAAGCTGATAGATGTCACAAGGAGAAGGAAGGTTAACTTAACGTGCTTGCAAGAGACGAAGTGAAAAGGAGAGAAGGCTAAGGACCTAGGAGATGGGTTCAAGCTTTACAACTCAGGGACGATTAACTATCACAATGGGGTAGGCGTTATAGTGGATAGCAATTTGAAGGATAAGATTGTGGAGATCAAAAGAAAGAATGATCCGATTATAAAGATCAAAATCGTTTTGGATAAGACAAATTAAAGTGCCAATGCACCCCAAGTTGGGCTATATGAAAACACGAAAATAATCCATTAACTAGTACATGCATACCTAATAGTGAAAGCATAGTGATTGGGTCACTTGATTTTGGATCTTTTTTTTTTCTATAAAATAATCGATTAAAATTCTTTTTTTGATCAAATAATTCAACAGTTCATCACTTGCTTTTGGATGCTATTTTAGTTTAGATTAATTTAATTTATATGTTTTCCAGAATCGACAAACATATAAGGTAGTGTGGATTACTGATGTAGAAACGAAGATGAATACCTGGAAATTGTTCGAAAATACCCTTGAACGGAGCTCATTTTTCGTAACTAAAGCTGCAGAGTATCCCGATATTTGCTGGATTTTCATGTCTAGTTTCGGAAATGCGCGTTTGCGTCCCTCTTATCAAACAGCTTTTTACAGAACCAGGGAGCTCGAGGGGTGAAGAAGGGGTTTTGGTCTTATCTCATTCCGCTTGCACTATTTGATTATTTGACGCACCCAGATTTTAACACCTACAAAATCAATGAAGTTAGACAATGGACTATGCAGACGGACTGAGATTTACTCATGCACATGGTTTGTTGTTTTAAAGTTTGGTGTAGCCATTTGGTGCTCGACCGGTGCATTAAGGAAAGTAGACGGGTCAATCTTCTGCTGCCAACCGGGTCAAACCTGGGGAGATTCTGAGACATTTATGAGCATGAAAATTCGTGAAAGTTCAGTTTCCACAGGAGGGAGATTGACCTGTGGATTGTTGTTAGTGTCTAGGTTTTAGGTGGGATACTTTGGTATCAATGGGCTGGGTTGGCCCATGACCAATTAGCTATTTCTTCTGGGCGGGCCAAAGTTTTTACGGGCCACCCCTACAGCCCAAATTCTCATTAACAGTCAGGCTAGTTTCGGCCCGGCACTACTAATACCAACTATTTGTTTCATCAAATTTGCACATGTAGCACTATTTTGGCACTATATCATGCATATGGTTAGGGCTATCAAAGGCTTGGGTTGTGTCAGGCCCAAATTTTAGCTATCCAATAGGAAATAGTATATGCCCCAGTCTGACCCGACTTGATGGCGCACCCAACCAAATCAAACCTCATGGGTCAAAGGATATATCACCCAACCCGATCAAAAACCTCACCCAATTTGGCACCCAATCCGATATAAAATGCTGGGTCGGATTGGGTCGACCCAACCCAATCCACGGGTCGCCCTCCTTTAATCTCTCATGTACCTCGCAAGGTTTCCCTACTAGTATTAATGGATAAAGGGTCATTAATTGGACTAGTCGATCTTAATCTCAATATTATTCAATGCATAGAGAGATATCATTATAGCGTGATTTCGATTTACAGTCAAAAAACTTAGTAAACTTAGTAAATCGAGTCCTCAATAAATAAGAGGCTCGGCATATATACGTTGGTCCGAACCTCTTATTTATTGAAGGCTAGGCATCACCATCATCGATTATTGAAGCCTAGCTTCCTCATTGTGCTAATGAGCGGAGCATCATCGGGACTTTAACTTTTTGTAAGTTTTAACGTATATATGTATGAGAAAGTTTAAATATTTTTTGGCCGATCAACACCAAACATCATAGTTTCTAATCGACCTCGAAGCTGCGGTGTAGAATACATGTTCCACTTTGACCACTTGCAATGACCATGATTTCATTATATGTGGCTATAGAGAGTTAAGGCCAAGCATCAAAATTTCGGCCAAAATGGTCGAAATTTCGGTCACTTTTGGATGGGAATTAAAATTTCAGCTAAATAATCAGATTTTGGTCTTGGTTTCAATTATGTTTGAAACAGGAAATTTCGGCAGAAATTTTAATCCTTGGTTTAGGCTGCCAAGAAAAAAAATTCTACTAACTTCAGCCTAGAGCTAGAGCTTGTAGTAGATGGAGGTCAACCTTAGCCACTTATCTTCATCTTTTCAACAACTGTAACTGTTACGGCTCGAAATTTTATCCCATCCCGAGGGCTTAAAATTTCGAGTTACGACCCGCACATATCTCAGATATGCTAAGCAAACATACACCTAATCAGAGTTTTCGCGCAATAATGATTCTACGAAATCCGTGAAATTCAACAAATTGGGTGAAATATAAATGCAATCATAAATACTGAATAAGTGTGATAAAACCACAATTCACTAATAAAATGTAAATCCAGTCGGAGACAAATCCGATAAAATAAACTATAAAATTCATAATACTAGTATCAATAGAACTCAATTCCCACTCTACAATGATCAATAACCAATACTCGAATCAAGATCAGCATCGTAGTCCTCCTGATAACCGATAGTGTCGCCCTCCAAAAGCTCCTAGTACTCAACGCCCGCGAGACCAATGAAATCAGCGTCGGTGAGATCTAGATGGCTCGCATCTACTCCACCAGCGTAATCACCTGCAACTGTTAAATTATCGTGGGATGAGTTTACTCAGTCACGTAAACTCAGTGGATACACGACCAATCCACCCCATACTACTCAGGTGTATTGTGGGTGAATTAAGTGAGTGATAAACATAATATCTCAAAGCAGATATCAAAAGAAAGATAAAATCATATGCATCTCGTAAAACTCATATCATAAGTGCAAGACCATGATCTAGACACTCATATCCTAACGTACCTTATCATATCTCATAACATATCATACCATGTCTTATTATCATTCTCTCACATATATTTGTACATCGCATTAGCGTAACTAACATACTCGTGAAATCCTAAACGACCTGTGCTAGAGTCGCTGCTCGAGCTACCATGGGAGGGTCAACATAGTATCATACCACCATATCATAACGCCCTCGTGTCATACTCATATTCCACCACCCAGCCAATGGGAAGACATAATAGCCAAAGTCACTCATAACATACTCATACTTATAATCTCTCCCAGAGATCCGTCTTGGCTGAAAGACGTTGTTGCCCTTATGGTGGCTACACAAGGAACGACACGTACAGAGACTTAAGTTCTCTATCTTTTGCTGGCCTACACAGCGATATTTTATTATCATACTCGTATCATAACTTATCTTATCTCATACTCACAGCTTATCATACTCTTATATTTAATCCTAAGACAAACTATAGTGAGACAACTTTCTTAATTCACGCTTCCCAAGAAAAAGGTTCCGTAGTAACCTGGATGTACTTCGTATGATAGTTTGTACTACCATAGAGGTATTGCATCCATACATGGACACCAATATACCGACTTTCACGTGACCGTAAAAGAAACCTCACCACAACTAAGGTCCAAAGCCCGATTCTCGTATCATATCTCATATTTCATCCTCTCATATTAAAACTCGGGGTGATAGGATCACCGCATATGCCACCGTATACGAAGTTACACTGAATTTACACTCACCCGATTCGTCATGGGTCCCATTCCATCATGAGTTGTAAGGCATATAAATATGGTATATTCCTCGCTTCGATACTATCTCAGTACGTCACCACTTTAAAGTGTAGGCATAATCTCATACACTTTCGTACATATGTCCTAACTTACTCATAACTCATATAATATAATTTAAGATGGAAACACAGAAGGTCAGACGTACAGAAAAATTTATATTAGATTATCTTATATTTATATATATATATTTTTTTTTATTTACACACATTCCAATACAACATAGAATGAGATAATTATAAGTGTATTCTCGATAATGGGAAGGTTGGGGTCCGATGTTTACGAGGTATCGAATTCCTAACACTTCGTGTTATTGAAGAGGTCGCGTTGAAGCGATAAAATTGAGATATATATATAATAATTAAATAATTAAATTAAATAGTATTTATAATTATTAAGTTATAATTTATCATGAACATCAATCGAAAGACCTTACAATATAATATACACAGGAACTTTAGTAATGAGAATTGGAAAATAATAGCCTTGAGTCATTCAAAATTAAACCCAACTTGTTACTCTATTTTGACTTCTAAAACATCAGATTCGTGAAATAACTATTTCACACAAAGTTGTAAAGCTCGCTGTCTTCTTTCCAATGCTGTGAGAATCACATTAATTTGAGGTCGGAAAAAAATGATATGGCCAAAATACCGGGACAGGTGCATCAATGATCGCGAGCTCGGGTTCGTAGACGTGAATTTGAGTTCGTAGCTATGAGTTCGGACCTGAAACTTTAAGATGGTACAATCTATTATTCATTTAAATAAAATAAAAATATAATTTAATTTTTAGACTTAATTAATTTTAAATAAATAATAATATAGACTTGCAACAATAATATATATTATTATAGTCTTAGTAGAAGAATAAATTTCTAACTATATAGATTTTGAGATAAACAATATCAATATGATATTATGCCAATTAAGTTAATTTATTAAATTTATAAATATTAGAGTTTAATTAATTTTACAGATATAAAAGAGAAAGTAAACATATTAAATATGCAGACCTAATAGAAGGTAAAATATTAATAACTCAAACAAAAGGGATTCTTGAAAAGAAAAGAGAAATAATATATAAACCCGATTTACAGAATATACAACTTTCAAGAGAAAGCATATATTAAACATATATGTCTATTAATTTATTAGATATTTTGGTTTAAATAAGATTTTTAAACTTGTCGATCCGCGATCGAACGCATCCTACGCGACGGGATCTGAGAAAAACAAGATAGATTGATGGGTACCGACTTCTTAAAGCATGAACGGGAGATCAACGGCGATTCGGGTTGAAAAGGTAGATGCCTAAGGCGTCGGTTAGTCTAAGTCTTCAGAGAGAATGATTTTTGATTATAGAGAGTAGAAAATTTTTAAAGTTTTATTTATAATGGCATAAAATTTTAGGTCAACTCTAATTAACACTTTCCTAGAAGATTTAATAAAATAGGAGATTTTTACACGAAATAAGAATTCATATGTAACTTGGATAGCGTGAGAAAATGTTTCGTTCCAGTGTTTTGTATAAGTATCCAAGCAATTGGTGTTTCTCTCCTAAAATTACAGTTATACCCTTTGACTTGCTTGATCACTTAAAATGGGCGTAACTTTTTATATTCTTATCAGAAGTCGTCAAATTATATATCGTTGGAATCGTATCGACGAGCACTTTGCAATGAGTCTAATTTTAATATAGGAAAAATTAAAAAAAAATTCTATTTTAAAGGGTGGGTTCCGATTCCAATGTGGAGCATTAGCACAGTGCATAGTGTGATTTATCATCTAATACCGTTAAAATAAAGTCTAAAAATTCGAGTTGTTACAGTAACAATTGTCCTAAGGCAATCACATATTCAGAATCGTTGAAGGCCTTCTTCAATCAACGGAATTTCGGCTTTATGATATGCATTCCATCCAAGGTACTTCATGAGAAAGCAAAGGTTGTTATCATTTAGTGTCATCCAACTTTCTTGCTAGCTAAAAGGATATGCCACTTGGAATAAAATTGGAGCACTCATTTCTCATATTTCTTTAGGAAAATTTTCTAAAATTTTCTCCTTTAAAGTTATTTTTCTAAATCTTCCTCATATTTTTATAAATATTTAATAAACTCCTACACTTAAAACTTAGTTATCAAAACGTTCCTTTAATCATAAATATCCACCTTAATATTTACTTTTTAAATGCAATTTTTAATATTTTTTATCGAGATTAAAAATATATATTTTAAATTTTTTTTTATTATTTTCTCAATTTTTTTCATTTTTACCTTTTTTAAAAATTTCAAATAATACAATTTGTTTCTTTTTTTTTAAGTAATTCTTATGGCCTATTGGTCCGGCCGACAAACCCATTTTATTGAATCTTCCTCTTTAAATGTAATTTTGGGGTTAAGGTAAATATTTATGGTTGATGGATATTTAGATAATTAAGTTTTAAGTAGAGAGGTTTATTAGATATTTAAAAAATCTGAGGAGGATTTAGAAAAATAACATTAAAGGAGGAGATTTTAGAAATTTCCCCTTAACTTTAGTAAGTAACGTTAAATGTTTTTAGCCAAGTTTGGCTAGGCCTGCACTTACTATAGGGCCCAACGGACTCTAGCGATTAGCCCAAACCCAATGTATTTTAGTTAATTGGCCTATCTTCTTTAGATAAAATTTGGGGAAAATTCAGGATTGTTGAAATATATATAATGAGCAATGATCCTCTCACTCGAGTCATGAGACATCTGCTCGCAGTCAAACATTGATCGTGCATGACATGAACGGTCTCATGGCTCCGGTCACATGTCACTCGAGTCATATAATTATTTCCCTATATATAATATTTAAAAATATGAAAGTGTATGGTAATATATGCAAAATTGAACGCATTGTCTGTAAACAATAAATAGATGCATTATATAATCCAATTCATATATGAATCACAATCAAAAATCATAAAAATAACATTATAAAGAGATAATAAATAATATAATTAACCCATAAATCTAATTTTCGAAAAAAATAATATAATAAACTTTACTTTATAGAATTTCTAAACTTTACTTTATAGAATTTCTCTAAAATTTGAAAACTTTATACAATTGGCGGAAATAAGAAAGTTTTGTCAAACTCATTTCCACAAAACTCTAATAAAATTTGGAGAAATTTATTATTGTGACTTGACACCTTTATATTAGAAGTTTCTATTTTGGTGGCCATCACTATGGTCAACCCGTTGACCGGTGAATGGTATAAGATCAACCTTGAGATATGTAGTTGCTATTCCGGTGAATTTGAAGAGAATAGGCAACTAATAAGTAGGTCTTTTAGTTGTGGTATGATTGTGATTTCTAATCACAATATCATTAGTATTTTCAGTCCTTAATGGGAAAGGACTCTTTGGCTATAAATATAAGGGGTGTCTGGTCCCAACGATTGCTTAACACAATTCAATCCTCCGTATTGGTGAAAGCATCCCCACTGTGCAAGGAGATTTTGAAGGCGAAAAGATCGTTGAAGATCGGCGACCAACCATTGATCACTCACACTCAAGGTGCACATATTTATGGATTATAGGTTTATTGTTTTTTATTGATCATGCGCCTAGATCCTACGGCTTAATTTGGATGGATGGATCGATGGATCCATATTTAGATTCCATCAATTGGTATCATAGCCTAGATTGGTGTTTGATCGGTCAAAGTATTAAATACCTCTTGATCATCTATATTTATAGTTTTTTTGTGATGGCCCGATTTTTTTTTAAGCGAAACCCCAAAATTTTTTGGGATGCAAATAAAGGTGTCCGATTCTCATTACAGTTATATATATATATTTGTGGTCGCCGGACCGGCGCCGGTGGGGGTTCTCCAGCCACCGGACTGGCACCTAATCGACACTGGAGGTTCTTCGCCACCGGACTAGCACTGCAAACAACCGGGCGCCGGGGAGCGACGGTGCGCACTGCACTGGCTTCTGTCCGTCACCGATATGGAGGGAGGGCTACAGCCAAGTTATTTAAAAATAAATAAATAAATTGATCTATTGGTCGACATCCGGCACGGTGCTTCCCCATCGGATCGCTCGATCGACGTCTCAAGACCGAGGTGATCGAACGGCGACTCTCGCTTGCCGATCACCGGTGAGGGGCGCAAGCCCCATGGGGCTCAGATCTCAACTATTTCAAAAAAAAAAAAATTCTGAAGAAGATGAATAGTTGAAGAGGGGGAAGTTTAGGGATTTTCGGATCGGGTCCGCACCCGACCCACCTGGCCCGACTCGTCGCCCGACGGTCACCCTGACCCGCCTGGTCCTGTTGGCCCATGACCTGACCGGATACCCCGACCCGCCTAGCCTATTTGGCCCACCCGACTCACCTAGCCTATTTGGCCCACCTGGCCCGTCTGGCCTTTTGGACTATGGCCCGACCCGCCTAGCCTATTTTGGCCCCAACCCGACCCGCTTGGCCCCGACCCACTTGACTGTTGGCCCATGGCCCGACCCGCCAGGCCCATTGGCAGAGGCTCACTCGGCCACTAAGGCCCTTGGTCCGGCCCGATACCCTGCCCAATTATGACCCTTTGAATTTCTTATTCTTCTCGGTCCTTTCCTTGGCTATTTATAGGTCTGATTTTTGGACATTATATATGAATTTTGACTTTCTCGGGCATTTCGGATTCGTTTTTTAGGTCTATTTTTGATAATGAGCTCTTTGTTGTAAAATATTTATAACATAATGTTATTTTTTCAATTTTTAATTGAGTAATCATTATTTTTTTGAGTACCATTAATTAAAGTTGGGTAGTGGAGGTTCTGCTCCACCACCATGGTTGGTACTTACACATTATAATACTCATTTATTGTCAATTTTGACACTTACTCATAACACGGTTTGAACTTGGCTTATCATTTTTTTTCTATCACTTTTGTGATCATCTAAAATATTATCAAACCTAAATTGATAGCATGGTTTGGAAAGATTCTTCTGTCCAATGGTGATAATCCTTCCTAGTGTCGTGGTTTTCATAGTGAGGTTTAATTTTGTCCAAGACCGTGTTACAAACTCAGTGAAAGTGTGTAGTGAACGTTGACGTCACAACATAAACGATTCTTCTGCTCAACGGTGATGAATCACTTAATGTTGTATGATGGTTGTGTTTCACTATTCATTAATTTTGTGTGTGGGTACTGCTAGCGTGTTGTGACTCGACCCAACGGAGGGTTATAACGACGCATTTAGTACTATAATTATTAATAGAGATTGAGGAAGTGGCTAGTGTGTTATGACTCGACCCAATGGAAGGTTATAATTACACAAATTATTTCTCAATAAAACCACAATGGTTTTTATTTTTATATTCCTTAACATATTTTAACTCTTGCGTCACACATTATAATTATAACCTTGTGGAATTGATAGCTACTTCAATTGTATGTGGACATAATAAACCCCTTAATTATTATGAAACATTGAACCCGTCTTCAATAACTAATATATTTTGTGGAATTGAACTTTTGAGTAGCTCAAATTCTGGCAAATGGAAGGAACAAGTTGCCATTGTTCTAGGCTGTATGGATCTTGACTATGCTATACGATCTGATAAACCCAAAATGCTCACCGCTGATGCCTCAACTGAGGATCTGGCAGTGAACAATACGGATTTAAAAAAATATGATAGATCAAATCGTATGAGCCTCGTGATCATAAAGAGTTCGATTACTGATGCGATTCAGGAAGGTATTCCTGACTCGCATAATGCAAAGGAATACATGCAAACCATTAAGGAACAATTTCAAGGGACTTCTAAAACACTTGCCAGTAGTCTAATTGTTAAAATAAGAACCATGAAATATGATGGTCATAGTGGCGTACGGGAGCACATTATGAGAATGAGTGGTATGACAACTCAATTGAAAGAAATGGACATGGGTTTTTCTAAGGGTTATCTTGTTCACTTCATTTTGACTTCTCTTCCTGCACAATTTGGCCCGTTCAAGATTAATTATAACACGCAGAAAGAGAAATGGAAGATGAACGAGCTAATCGCTCACTGTGTCCAAGAAGAAGAAAGACTTCGGGCTGAAAAATCTAAAAGTGCCCATTACGCCACTCTTGGACCATCGAAAGGAACTTTCAAGCGAAAGAAGAGACAATATAAAGGAAAGAACGTGAAAGCTCCTCCACCGAAAATCAAACAAGGAGAAGCTAGCACATATACTTCTGGCATCAAGTGTCACTTCTGTAAGAAGAAGAGACACATTAAGAAGAATTGTTAGAAATACAGAGATTGACTAGTTAAGAAAGGTAAAGACCTAGCCTTTGTGTGTTTTGAATCACTTTATGTTGATGCTCCACGCAATACTTGGTGGATAGATTCTGATGCAACTATTCACATAAATAATTCAATGCAGGGATTTCGATCCAGCAGGAAGCTAAGTAAAGGTGAAGGTACAATCAAACTCGGAAATGGTAGTAACAAAGTGGATTTGATAATTAATCGAGAACGGGTTAATTCGGTTCAATTTGACGAATTTTACCGAATGTTTAATAAACTACGAAGAATTTTGTGACAGTGATTGTAGTTAGTTTATGAATTTTGTCTGTAATTTTTGGGCTGCAAATCAATGATTCAGGTTGGGTTATGTAATAATCTCATATCGGATAGGGAAAGCCTGACCCTAGGCTATATGTGATTGCAGACGCTACATATCATGACACGTTTTGGGTGGGGACTTAAGCCCATGCCAAAAACAAATCAGGGTTGAGACTTAAGCCTAGAACCGGACAATATTGTGACATGTGGGTCTGAGTCTTCACAGAATGGTATCAGTGCAGAGGACGGTTCATTTATAAGGTGGGAGGATTGTAATAATCCTACATCTGATAGGAAAAGTCCTGACCCTGGGCTATATGTGATTGTAGACGCTACAAGTCATGACGCGTTTTAGGTCGGGACTTAAGCCCATGCCAAAAACAAAATCGGGGCGGGGACCTAAGTCTAGATCCAGACAATGTTGTGGCATATGGGTCTAGGTCTTCACAAGTTGAGTCAAGCTCAACCCGACAACCGCAACCATCAACCAGACAACCGCAACCATATCCCACCCAAGCAGCAACGCTCTTTGTCAGCTTCGAGCTGGATCGAATATATTTAAGTTGGAGTATAAAGCAAGAATAGGGTTGGACCTGTAGCATAATCAAAGATTGACAATATTACAACCTCAAAGTTAAACATTAGCGCTGGCCTTACCCATTGGGACAAAAGAAGAAGAAAAAGTAAGAATTGGGTCCAATTGTAACCAATGACCCAAACTGACCCAATATAATTAATTGGGTCAGAATTTCTAACCAGACCAAACCCTACAAATCAAGATTTTGTACTCCAAACTGCGTTGTGATGAGTAGTTCAATCTCACCCATTGGCAGCTGTATCTGTTTGAGGAGTTATCAATAGGGCTCTAATGGGCCGGGATGGGCTATAGACATGCCAATTTTCAGTCAGCCTTGTGGAGCTAGCCCATACCCAACCAATTTACTAATTGGGTCGGGCCTGATTTTTTATCCAGGCCTACTACCTCAGCCTATACCTGGTCTGTTCACTAATGGGGTCGGGTCGGGTCGGGCCATGGGCCACCCAAGATTTCCTATATAATTTATATATAAATTATCTCAGAAGAAGAGGTCGGGCCTAGTTTGGGCCGGGCTCTAAGTGAGCCATTGTTAATCAGGCTTTTGGAGCTAGCGTATGCCCAGACCGAGCTGGACCACTTACTAATCAGTCCGGACCGGGCCTATTTGTAATCAGTCCAATTACCTCAGCCCATACCTGGTCCACCTCGGCCCGGTCCAGGGCTCAAGCCCGGTCCATTGAGAGCCCTAGTTATCAACGAGATCATAGAAGAGTTGATTCTGTCAATAATGTGCTTTAGCAGTAGTCTATACTTTCTCCAGCACCTAATGAATAGACCAAAATACCTTTACAAAGTAAAATCTTCTGTAGCCAATAGGGCCATAGGCTACAAAATGCTATCAAAATGCGACTTCGACGTAATTCAAGTTCCTAGATACACGAGAGAAGTCGTCTTTTGATTTTCGTGTGAGTCAAAGCTCTTCATGGGCTTTCTTAAACTTCTGACGCTGGTTAAATGACGAAACTACCCTCCCTTTTAGTCGTCACTGTCACTTTCAGTACTCCCTGCTTCTGCTTCTTCGTCCTCCTTGTTTCTCTCCCTAGTTTATCTTGTTGACAACCTGTCGTCGTCTTTACTTCTTTACTCTTTCTGCAGAAACCGCGTCCTTTACCACTTTTTTCAGTAAATATACCGACCTTCAGAATTTTCAAAACCCTAGCTTTCTCTCTCTAGAAAAAAATGTCCGAAGACGACGACTGAAGAAGTTAGAGAAGAAGAAAAAGCTCGGAACCGGACGTTAATGGCGGAAAATGGAGAAGAAAATCTAATCGCCGTCGCTCGACACATCGCAAAAACCCTAGGCCGGACGGAAACCATGACCGACGACATACTCCAGATCTTCTCCACCTTCGACGGCCGTTTCTCTCGCGAAAAGTTGTCGGACAAGAACGAAGACGACGATTCGAAAAGCTTTTCTGGCTTAGAACGAACCCTGAAAAGTCTGGACCGTCAGATATCCCGTTTCATCGTCTCTGAACGCCCGATCTGGTCCGACTCCGCCAATTCCTCGGCGTTCCTCGACGCGATCGATGAACTAATCGCGACGATTCGAGATTGGGATCCGGCGGCCGGAGACAAATCTGTCGCCGCGTGTTTGGCCACCGCCGACGATCTTCTGCAGCAGGCAATGTTTCGGCTCGAAGACGAGTTTCGATTGTTGATGGAGCGGAGCGGCGAGTCGTTCGATGCGAATCGGTACGAGAACTCGGATGCTGCTGCGAATTTTTTGTCAGACTCCGACGAGGGAGATGGAGAAGACGGAGATGAGGACGAAGAGCGGATTCCGATTGCTCGTCCGCTCTCGGATTACGACATCGTGATCGATCCTCTACCTTCGGGGACGATCTCTGATCTCCACGAGATCGCGAAACGAATGGTGGCGGCTGGATTCGTTAAAGAGTGCACGCACGTTTACAGCAGTTGCAGGGTAGAGTTCTTGGAAGAGAGCGTTTCGAGATTAGGGTTGCAGAAGCTGAGCATCGAGGAGGTTCAAAAAATGCCGTGGTCCGATCTCGAGGACGAGATCGAACGGTGGGTAAGAGCTGTGAATGTGGCCCTCCGTATACTATTTCCTAGCGAGCGTCGACTCTGCGATCGCGTCTTCTCTGGCTTGATCTCCACCGTTTCTGATCTTTCTTTTATGGAGGTCTGCCGTGGATCAGCGATCCAGATTCTGAATTTCGCCGATGCTGTTGCGATCGGTGGCCGCGCGCCAGAGCGGCTCTTTAGAGTGCTTGATATCTTCGAAACCCTTAGAGATTTGATGCCTGAATTTGAAACAGTATTCTCTGATCAATTCTCCTCTTCGATTCGAACAGAGGCGGCGACGATTTGGAAACGAATAGGTGAAGCTGTGAGAGGGATTTTCATGGAGCTTGAGAATCTGATCCGGCGAGATCCGGCGAAAGCTGCGGTTCCCAGTGGCGGCATACACCCGATCACTCGATACGTGATGAATTACGTCCGTGCCGCCTGTGGATCTCGGCAGACACTGGAACAGATCTTCGAAGACAACATCAGCATTGCTTCTGCTGCAGGCGGCAGCGGGATCCCCGTATCAAATTCTGATACATCGTCTTCGTCTTTATCGGTTCAAATAGCGTGGATCATGGAGTTGTTAGAGAGAAATTTAGAGGCGAAATCGAAGGTTTATAGAGATCAAGCATTGAGTTCTGTTTTTCTGATGAACAATGGAAGGTACATTATTCTGAAAGCGAGAAATAGTGAATTGGGATTCCTTATGGGGGAAGATTGGATCCGAAAGCACACCGCAAAGGTCCGTCAGTGCCATGTGAACTATCAAAGGAGCTCTTGGTCTAAGGTTATCGCTCTTTTGAAGATCGAAGGAACCTCGTCCGCGCATGCCAGTAGTAATAATTTGAAGGCCGCGAGGGAGAGATTGAAGGCATTCAATTCTCAATTTGACGAGATTTGCAGAGCTCAATCAGAGTGGGTTATTGTTGACGATAAGCTTCGGACGGAGCTAAGGATCTATGTATCGGGGAGTGTAGCACCGGCGTACCGTAACTTCTTGGGAAGGTTCCAGGGTGTTATAGAAGCTGGGAAGCATGTCAAGTACACAGTGGAAGACGTCGAAGAGCGTATCAATGAGTTGTTTCAAGGGAGTAATGGATCCGCAGGGGCTGGTGGTGGGGAAGGCAGTCGGAGCAGCAGTGGCAGCCGCAAATGATGGAAAAAGATACACGGGCCGAGAGGTCTTCGATCTCTCGGTGTTGGCTGCTCAATTGATAGAAAACGAAAAGCAGATCGAGGATCAGTGTTTGATCTAAATAGTGATGGCTTCAAGCATTCAGAATTGTGTCCAGGGATGTAATCTGAAGCATGTTTTCGGTCTAAGCATCGAGATTGTGGGTTTAATGGGAAGCTTGTCTTCAGTCTAATGGATCCTCTTTCTATTTGTGATGCCTTTAAGCGTGTAGCATTGAGATGTGGGGCTTAGTGAGAAGTTCGTCTTGGTTCCAATGGTGATACCTGTAAGCGCGTAGCTGTCAGGTTAGGGGTTTAATCCAAAGAGTTTACATAGAAACTTTGAGATAGGAGAAAGAGATCCAGTTAGGTATCTCTTTCTTCTCTCCTTATGTTTCTCTGTCTGATCACTGGCCATGTATTTGTATGTGTATTATGATGCAATGTCTAATCTATGTGCATTTATTTATTTATATATATATATATATATATATATATATATATATATATATACAACGAGAGGTATGTATAAAGTGAATTGCATGAGCAATAGATTTCTTTTTCTTTTATCATCTGAATTGGTAGATGAGTGATGGTTTGATTTCAGTTTAAACTTCGGGACAGTTTCTTTTAATATTTTGGGTGTGGGAGACCCAACTATATATTTGTTGTAACCAATTAACCATAGCATTTGTAATCCTTCCAAAGGAGTTATTGATAACAAAACTTTAATCAATTTCCTCATGCTAAATTGGTCATGATGGAGGTTAACAAAACTAATCAATAATTTAGTTTTTGATCATTTAGCATAAAGATATTAAAGGGGAGATTACCTTTATTGTAGCTAGAGATTCTTCTCTCGCGACCAGGGTTTGCACATGCAAAAACCGTTGACGGCCTTGAATTGGGCGATGATGATCTGTGTCCTTCCCAATCTTCCACACAATAGATTGTGGGGTCATGAGCGTGCCATTAGATAGGGATAAGTACATGCAGTTAACCGAACCAATTCAGTTCGATTCAACCAAAACCAAAGCCAAAGTGAAACGATTCAGTTTCAGTTAATCGAAATTTCAAAAAGTCCAAATCGAATTGAACCGATATTTCCAATTCTATATAGGTTTTGGGTTATTTGGATTTTTTTTTTCATTTTGTCGGGTTTTTTTTTTTTTGTGTGGGGTTGGGCCAGTTTTATCACCCCACCTACTGGGTTTTGATTTCGACACCCAAAACCGAACCAATTGAATCGGTTTTGGTTTTTTTGGTTTGGGTTTTTCGGATTTTCGATTATGTTTGGTCGAACAATTTTTTCGGTGTAAAATTGTCACACCTAATCACACAGATGGATGTTGATTCCACGGGATCATCTCAAAAAGTGACTTGAGAGAATCGGTCTGATGGTACGACAATGATCACATGCAATTTTACAAATGTGTCATGTGAAATCAAATCCGACTGTCTCATGATATGCCCATGATCTCAAGATCCATTGTATGAAAGATTGGGATGAAAAAAGATTTTCATTGTTTGATTCAAAGCCGTCAATCCAAAGTCAACAACATTTTTCACATGAGCAAACCTTGGTTGCAAAAAAAGAATCGCTGGTTTCATATAACAGTGCCCTACAATGAATGGCTTGATCTTCCTATACCAACTCTCTAGAAAAAAGGTGAACTACTATTTATGTACATGGAATACCATCTCTTGTACTTGTTTTTGCCACTTTGGAGACCAGACATTTCTAGGGTCTAGACCATTTAGGACAGACAGCTTATGATTATGAATTCTGAGTTCTAACTGGAAGCTTCCAAAAGGAAAAGATAAAATTAGCCGATTCGGAACCTCACCTTTTGTTGGTCATCTTACTAGGAAACTTCTCCGAAGGGTGCCAACTGCCAAATGAGGGTGCCAACAGCGTCTATTTTGTCTTACAAAACTACTTTTTGGTCTGTCTCTTCATAAAAGTCATAAGATATCTTCTATGTTTTTATATTGCCTTGGTCTAGAGGAGACCTTTCTTTATTTCTATTGTATGACGTTTTAATTGAAGTATAATTTAAAAGAGTACCTCTATTTGCAGCAATTGAATAACTAAAAGCATTCACCGATTGAATCTGGTGGGATTCTCATGGCATCCATACAACAACTTGCCTGAAGATGATCTAAGGCCACCCAAAAAATTTAAGCATGATCTTATTTATATCTACCGTCCAAAATATGGTCAAAAGGAAAAAGTTCATTGTACTAGAATATATGAGGCAATACATAAAGTTTAACCACAATTTTGACTCGTAAAAAAAAATAATTTTTTAAATTTTTTTTTAGTAATTGGCATGTCATGTAATAGATATCTCAAGAGGATTGTTGTTTTAGGATCACGTGTCATGTGATCTAGGATTCGAGTGCATGAGTTCATCCATGCACTCCAACAAATATTACCTTTTTCATATATATATATATATATGGAAAAGGCCTTTGTTCTTCATGGGAGGATGGTCACCGTCCTCCAAGCTTCCACGTGGAGCTCCACGTGGCAGCCAACATATTGTTTTGATGCCACGTGGAGCTCGGGTGTATTGCTTAGATCATCTTTGTAAAAAAAAATATTTGAAAACCTATCTCTACCGTGTGTTTTTTGAACTGTGAAATGTGGATCAATAAAACCCGTCAAACTTTAACTTGTGGGTTTAAAAAGTTTTTTTCAATTATTTTTTTTTAATATTAATCTATACCGTCCACTTGTGCTCCACGTGGCACCCAAACAATGTTTTGGATGCCACGTGGAGCTCCATGAGAATCTTAGAGGACGGTGACCGTCCTCTATTGGAGGACCTAACTGGCTCCCTATATATATATATTGTAGACACCCAACTTTTGATCATTGATCTTACTTAACACAAAATTTTTGGTATTTGATCATTTCCTCATCAAATGACACACACATAAGGGGGAAATTTATGAGTTCGGGACTCTTTGGAATCAAATTTATGATAAGTTTACTTAAAACTTAAAATGGGCATAACTTTTGATCTGGACGTCCAATTGAGACATATTATATATGTTTTTGGGATAGCTCGACAAGATCTACATATTAGTATCATTACAAATATCATTTGAAAATTTTATAGCGTGCTTAATTACTAGTTGCGCGTGCTACTGTTCCTGCCAAACCTGTAATCGACAAAGGGCTAGCATGGCTGACCTTTACAGCCCCTTGGACAAATTGTGGGTTAGTCTTTGCAGACCCAACTACCCCGCTAAACAAAATGCAGCCACTTTTCATCCCACCGGTCATTTTGAATTTTCTTTTTGACTTTCAATCACAACCCTTGATTTCATGATCTAAATTTTATAAATAAAGGCCCTTATTCTTGCCACAAAGGACTTTTGGTGGAGCTAGGATTGGAACACTAGGTGCTCCAAGCTTTGAAAAGGATCCTCTTGGTCTCTTCTTGTTAATCTTGGAACATTTAGTCAAAGGTTTTGTGCTCATTCCACCGTTAGAGTACTTTTAAGTTTTGAAGAAGGTCGCTTGTGTCAAGACTTTAGGTGTTCTAAGTTTCCTACGGGTTCCTAACCTTGAAAGTTCAAAGCATTTGGGCTAAGATTTTCAAGTGACAATGTAGAAGTAATCGACAATCTCAAACATTCTCCTCTCTTTTTTTTGGAAGTCCAAAGCATTTGGGCTAAGATTTTCAAGTGACAATGTAGAAGTAATTGACAATCTCAAACATTCTCCTTTCTCTTTTTTTCTCTTAATTTCATTTTATTTTCTTATAATCTCCCATTACGCTCACTAGCACTCACAATGCTTTCTTTTCTGTTTATTTTATGTTTTTACATTTGGGTGGCACTGATGATGTGATAGCTTGGATTTCGGCACCTCAAAACCCGTGCCATCGGCACGACCCTTTAGGTTGTGCTCCAATTATATACGTGAAACACTTGGTATATCCACACAATCATAAGTAAAGCACGTACAAAAGCGCAAGTACGGAACTAAATCTCCAATTCTATAATTTAAAGCCAAAACATATAATCTAAAAGATAGTTCTAATCCCACGCCACTGCATGGGTAAATAACCAACCCGAACCATCAGTGACGTATCAACGGTCACCTCAGATGGTTCGACAAAAGAATATCTCCATAATTACATTATCCCAACGAAATAGGCTGGACATACCAAGCCAAAATTTTGTCTCTCAAAATAACTATCAAAGTACATAGAGGGTCTTCTAAAAAAGCTTCTTAAGAGGGGGCTCAGACTCCTCCACTAAAACGTAATCCGAGTCCTCGAGATCGACATCCCCAGAAGCAACCTCTATCTCAGAACTTGTAACGTATAGTCAAAAAGGGTGAGCTATATCCTAGCTCAATAGAGAAGATATTTGAACATATATATCTATGTTACTCACATACATTTCATGACATAATTTAAAACATGATTTTATCAATATTAAACGGTTAGAAAACAGTTTGAGATACTAAAAGAATAAATGAACTGCAATTGCTACGCTACACATGTCATCTCATGCTCAACTGGTTCTCATTTTACAATTGGGTTGGTCTCATGGCTTAAATCAATTAACTTAAATAATCCTCAAGCAATATAGCATCGAGCACCGATGGAATACCCTCCATCATCGTCCAATCAGACTATTTTTCATATAACATAGCCTAAGTCCCTTTCTCATAGGCAACAGGCACAAAACTCATATACATCCCTGGGATGTCTTACTAGTGTACAGATTGGCCGCCATATCGGTCACGGATATCCTGCTTAGTCAGTTATGGGTATACCGTCGTGTCGGTGGGATATTCTCCAAACCTTAAATCAATTGTGCAATTACATATAGTTATTCACCGTGTAATTGTGCTAAATATTAATAATTCAAAGCTCATTCACGTATTTTCCACCACATGTACATTCACATTAACTATACATCCCTGGGATGTCTCACATTAGATGCATCGCTCAGATGCCCGATTCACATACGCATCCCTGGGATGTCTCTTTTCTTATACTTATGACTTTCTTGTTTTCGCATACGCACCACACACCTTAAATTCACATTTACTTATTTTTATAATTTAGAACATGCAATTCACTATGCTTTAAACAATTTTAGATACTTAAAATATCACTACATGCATGCTTTTGTAATCAAGTGTACAAGTTCAGAATATTTCCTACCTCACGTGCTTCAACTCCAAGCATCAAGGTCCAAGGTAGCTCCCACTACCCATATCCAAGTGCTCAACCTACAGTACGCCACGTCATACTCAAAGCATCAATAATGATGCACAGAATAAGGTATAAGGTCCTCCCAGAATTCCAAGGTATAAAACAGAATCCTCACAAAACTGTCAAAATCGATTAATCGATCTCAAAATTGATTAATCAAATTCCCAGAATCGATTAATCGATCCTAAATCGATTAATCAAAATTCTAAAATCAATTAATCGATCCTAAAATCGGTTAATCGGTTTTCCCAGACTCCCCATTTTTCAGCCACTGGGAGTACCCAGTCGAGTAATCGATTCTAAATCGATTAATCGAAAACTAAAAATCAATTAATCGAATTAAATTCGATTAATCGATTTCGGGCATTAGTGCCCATATCTTCTTTCTGTCAAAAATCGATTAATCGATTTTGACAGAAACCCAGTCCTCTTCGGGCAGTTTCTCTTGCTTTGTTCTCTCTAAATTTTTCCTCTTTCTAACTCTTTAATTCACCATTAAATTCATTAAACTCATGCACAACATTACACACATCATAATCTAAGGAAATCTCACCTCAAATCCAAATATGAATGATTTAAGGGCTTGACTCCAAAAGCTAGGGCTCTTAGCTTTGATTCCACGAATTCACGCACGTTGCCTCTGGAATTAATGCTCAAGTGTGTCTTCAATTCGCGATCCACACGAAATCCTCTAGCATTTACTCTCACTTTCTCTCTAACTCTTTCTCTCTCTTCATAAATCCCTAACTACCAAAATCAAAGAGAAATAACTTCTCTTTAACTAACACCTACTTAACTCATTCTGCTTCTTTGGTGTAAAGCACACACAGCTATAATAGGTGTATGTGACCTTATAACAAGATCTAACACTATACTTATGAGCAACTCACCTCCAACCTAATTTAACCTAAGTCATTGAGTTGACTTTCACTTGGTCCAACTTATGACTAGTCGGGCACGTATCCCGAGGATATTATTAAAAATTCAAAATTTCAGGGATGTTACATTCTCCCCACCTTTAGAATTTTCATAATCGAAAATGTACCCGAGGGCTTCCCCTTCATGAAAGACCCACACACATGAACGCATGGCAATAGTTACAATCACAATCATAACATGCTCTACATGCACACATATGTAAGCAGTCATAATCCATCCTGTAGAAAACGCAACCCATTTACATATTTCTAAACATGCACTACACATCCTGCATAAGAAAAAATTCAAACTATGTGCAGATTCTAACAATAGATAACATGATAAAGCAACGACAATTTCCATACTATTGGATCCAAAATAAATGGCACTCATGCCATATAGTTCAGTACATCAATTTTCAAACAATTACAACCCAAAAAGAATTACAACTCAAAAAGAAACATCAAAAGTTAGCAATCATGCAGTCCCGTCCCCTGATTGATCCTCCTCATCATACCCATGGGTACCCGAACCCGATGCCTCAGGAGTCCATGTTCGCGTCGCTGCTATGCACTGATGGTAATCGCTGGGATACATAAACTGCATGGTCTGGTACAGCAGCGCCTTATAAAAATTCAGTCGGTGGTCCATCCGAGTGTTGCTCTCCTCCATACGCCTATGGTGCGCTAGCATCTGGCGGTTGTTCTCCGCCATGAGGGCGAGAACGTCATCTATAGTACCAGGTGGTGGGACCTGAGATGCCCATCTCCTGTGAGATTGTATAGGCGTAGCAGGAGCAGACTGCGTAGGAGCAAGAGGTGGTACAAGAGGCTGCTCTGTCGGCTGTACAGGGTCAGGAGGTTGCTCCCCCGTTGCTGGTTGGTTGGTCCTGCTGTGGTGAGGCATCACCAGCTTGGGTAGGTGTTGGGTCCTCTGGTGGTAGCACATTCTTCAAAAGATTGTAGTTTCGGCTCCACAAAGCGATGGAATAAATTTTGACATGATTTGTCGCCCTTGGCTCGGTCGAAGAAATAACATACTCTGCGGCGGCAGAGTAGCACTCAAGCATGCTAGCAATAAGCCGAGTATAAGGCATATGATCCTTCGGTCTCAAGGGTCCCTTCATCATCTTACCCTTGATATAGATCATGCCTTCCAACACCAAGTTAGTAGCGTCGAACCAACGGCCTCGGTATGCTGTGTACAATACATGTTGCACCCTCTCTACCCTTTCAGTGTTATGGCACATAGAGTAGAGGTTGCACTTAATAATGGTGTCGAGCATCTACATATGAGGGGGTAAGTCAACTCTCCTAATGGATTTTTCGGACCCCTTGTTTCCCTTGGTCATTTCAGGTCTAATTTCTTCAAAATTTATGGGTTGTGCGAAAGGGGGTAAAAGATTGGTCTCGGGTACGTAGACCGGAAAACATTCCAAAGACTCATGAATGTGGCACAGGCTAAAAAGATACTTACGACCATCGATTTCAGTCATAATGGTGCCAGATTCCCTACCCTCTTTTAAATTTTGATAAAATAACCTAACGAGCCTAGGGTAGTAATAATCATGCAAGGGTTTTAAAAGATTATTGAGGCATGCATCCATGAGGTATTTTTGGGCCCATTTTGTCTCGCCCTCAGCCTTCGGATTCTCAAAGAGAGCTTCGTTGATAATATGTTCATTTTCAAACTCCTTCATAGCCCACCACTCATTCAGTTGCGGTAAATTTCTAGGTTGAGGTGGTGGTGATGACGATTCGCGTGATGACACGTCCGTCGAATAAGAGGACGAAGAGGAAAGTGAAAGTGAAGGTAAAGGTGATGGCGGTGGTGGCACTGAGGTCTTACACCGTACGGGCATCTTAGAAGCCGCTTGCTTCAAAGCTAGCCGAGTTTTAGGGGGCATTCTAGGGTTTAAAGTAAAAGAAGAAAAAAAAAATTGAAACCTAGGGCTGGAATTTACTCAAAGTGCAAGGAAATTGAAAATTTTGAGGCATACCATTCGTAATCGATCCTAATGGTTGCGATTTTGATTCAATCTCGATCCCCAAGGCCCTCAAACCCTCTCTGTTCTCGCTCGCCAAGGGGAGAAGAAAGGCACCCAAAAATTAAAAAAAATAGTCTGAAATTCGAATGGTAAAAAATATATTTCAAAACTGCTACTTATAGGGAAAAATCGATTAATCGATTTTCAACACTTAAACTCAGCCGCTCGAAATCGATTAATCGGTTTTCAAAAACCGATTAGTCGAATTTGACTGATAACATTTTTTTAGGTTTCTCAGCTCACTGACGTGAGCCAGTCGTTCAATCGAACCATTTCGATTGATCGAAAATCAAAATCAATTAATCAATTTGTAAATCGCTTAATCGGTTTTGACAGAACTCCAAATTTTTTTTAAATTCTTGATTCTTCTTCATTAGCTTCTTTCTTACTGACCTGTCTTAATGTTTCTTACTACCTATTGCTACCCCCATTAAGTCTATCTTCAAGACTTAAATCCATTCATTGCATGAAATATATACCTATTCATGCGAAATATTTTAGATTCCACAAAAGAGCAATCTACAATGATATTTTTCTGTTCATTCCCTTATATACATGCGGACTTTCACTTACATCAACCTGCCAATTTCACAAAAATGCATGCAATGATACAAGTATGTCATCAGCTCTCCTCAAACAAGTTCGGATACTGTTCCCTCACATCCGCCTCGCGTTCCCAAGTAGCTTCTTCGGCCAGATGATTTCTCCACCTGACAAATACTAAAGGGATAACCTCCGTGCGTAAAACTTGCTCTTTTCTATCCAATATATGAGCTGCTTCTTCTGTCATGACCATGTCTTCATACATCTCAATCGGCTAATCTCCCAAGATGTGTGTAGGGTCTTTCACATACTTTGGGAGCATAGAGACATGGAACACGTTGTGTACGCGATCAAACAACGGAGGTAATCAAATATGATAAGCTACCTCGCCAACTCGACCCAAAACTTCAAAGGGTCCAAGGTAACGGGGACTTAACTTTCCCTTCTTCCCAAACCTCATCACACCTTTCATGGGTGATACTTTCAAAAACACATGATCGCCAATGGCAAAGTCCACGCTCATCCTTTTGATGTTGGCATAACTCTTCTGTCTGCTTTGAGCCGATTTGAGCCTCTCTCTTATCATAGAAACGACTATGGCGTTATCTTCAAGTAACTCCGGACCCAGTACAAACTTTTCACCGATTTTTTTCCAATTGATAGGAGATCTACATCGCCTTCCATAGAGAGCTTCATACGGCGCTATTCCAATGCTTGCTTGAAAACTATTATTGTATGTAAATTCGATCAAGGGTAGATGTTGATCCCATGATCCTTATAATTCCAGCATACACGCCCTGAGCATGTCTTTTATCACCTGATTTACTCGCTCCGTTTGCCCATCGATTTGTGGATGGAATGCCAAACTAAAGTCCAATCGAGTACCCATACCTTCTTGGAATTTTTACCAAAATTTTGAAGTATATAACAGGTCACAATCAGAGACGATGCTACTAGGAATCCCGTGCAAACATACAATCTCCTTCATATATAACTCTATGAGTCTTCCTGCTGTGTACATCGTGTTGTAGGGTATGAAGTGAGCTGACTTGGTCAGTCGATCAACGACTATCCAAATAGCGTTGTATCTCTTTGTTGTACACAGTAACCTTATAATAAAATCCATGGAGATTGACTCCCACTTCCACTCCGGTATAGGTAGAGGTTATAATAATCTAGCAGGGTGTCTATGGTCTACCTTCACCTGCTGACATATCAAACACTTTGATACGCGCTCGGCTACATTTCGCTTCAAACCTCTCCACCAATACTTCTTCCTCAAGTCCTGATACATTTTGGTGCTATCGGGGTGGATCGCATATCTCGATTTGTGAGCCTCATCTAGAATAGTTTGCCGCAGATTGGCATCAACTGGAATACAAAGGCGTCCCCTGAATAGTAAGGAACCATCCTCTTTCACCGAGAACTCTAGTTTGGTGCCCTCAGTCACACCTTGTTGAATTTTGACTAACTCCGAATCTTTCATCTGTAGCTCATGAATATGCTCAAAAATCGTCGGTCTTACTGTGATGTTGGCTAGAAGAGCCCCTGAAGCTTGCACCTCGATCCTCGCATCATACAATGATAGGTCTTCAAACAATTTCCACCTGTGCATTCCCATTGCAAGGCTAGCTAACTGAGCCGAACCCTTACGACTCAACGCATCTGCTACAACGTTAGCTTTGCCTAAATGATATTATGTGGAGCAATCATAGTCCTTGAGAAACTCCATCCACCTTCATTGCCTCATATTCAATTCCTTCTGTGTGATTAGGTACCTGAGGCTCTTATGGTCAGTGAAGATCTCAAAGGTCTCCCCATATAAATAGTGTCTCTAAATCTTTAATGCAAATATAACCGCTGCTAGTTCTAGGTCGTGTGTCGGGTAATTCTTTTCGTGATCTTTCAGTTGCCTCGACCCATAAGCAATCTAAACGGTTACGAGAAGCATCACAGCCTAAACCGTTATGAGAAGCATCGCTATTTAACGTAAACCCTCCACTGCCTGAAGGAATTGCTAGCACTGGAGCTGAAGTGAGTCTTTTCTTGAGTTCTTGAAAACTCTTTTCGCACACTTCAGTCCACTCAAATTTTACATCCTTCCGTGTGAGCCTCGTCAGTGGTCCCGATATTTTTAAAAATCCCTCCACAAAACATCGATAGTACTCAGTTAGGCCAAGGAAACTACGGATATCTGTCACCGTCTTTGGTTGTTCCCATTGCACCACTGCCTCAATCTTAGCTGGATCTACTGTGACACCCTCCTTTGAGACGACGTGCCCCAAAAAGATAACTTTCTCCAACCAAAACTCACACTTACTGAGCTTGACATATAATTGGTATTCATGTAGAGTTTGTAGAGTAACTCTCAAATGTTCTTTATGCTCCTTCTTTGAATTGGAATATATCATAATATTGTCGACGAATACTACGATACAAGTGTCCAGGTGTGGTTTAAACACCCGATTAATCAAATCCATAAACGACGCCGGTGCATTCGTCAAACCAAATGACATAACCAAGAACTCGTAGTATCCGTATCGTGTCCTGAATGTTGTCTTCTGGAAGTCCTCTGTCTTGACTCTCAGCTGATGGTATCCAGATCTCAGTTTGATCTTGGAAAAATACCTCATTCATCAAATCTAAAGCAATCAACGGTTTTTCACACGTGGGCATTTTCAGAAAACGTGTGTGCTCGAACAGAGTTGCCCTAATCTAAACCTTTGTGAATTAACTCAGCCTTAACTTATCTTGAATTTGGCTCAAGACAAAACTAGACCACAACTTTTTGGTCAGGGTTTATAGGGATGCAATGATTTGGATAAATTTGTACGAAATCATATAGGGTACCTCTATTCGCTCCTCCATGATTACTGAGGGATCTTGAGACCATGAGTGTAGCATATCAATTTTTTATTCCACGTTGCATAGATCCCTCAAAAGTGGCCTTAAACTCACATGACACACATCATGCTCAAATGTGATTCTAGGGTATTTTTTTTAGATTTGTGCCACGTTGAATAAAAACTTGATCGTCTGATAGTATGCTTATGCAATCAAGATCCATTTTGTGGAAGATTAGGGCAAAAAAAAAAAACAATCTCGATCATCTGATTCCAAACACTCAATGGGTTTAAAAGGAAGTAGGCACTAATACACATAAGTAGGGGTGTATTCGGTTCAGTTTGGTCGGTTATAGACCAAAACCACAAACCAAACCAATCCTAATTGGTTTCTAGATTTTCAAACCAAACCAAACCATCCAACTCTTAAACCAAACCAACCCGATTAGATTTGGCTCGGTTTTGTTCGGTTGGTTTTGGTTTTCCTATAAGTTCTACTTGAACATCAACATTTTCTCAAGTTCTCAACCAATTTTCCTATAAGTTCTACTTTACCACTTTAGGATTTAGGAATAGGTTAATGACAAGGGTAGGGCAAGTGACCAATTTGATATCATATAAATATGATCAAAATTTCGGCCAAAATTATCGGTTTCGGTCCCCACCAAAAAGATAATTGGGACCGAAATTTCGGTCATTTTTGTATGGGACCCAAAATTTCGGTTTGGGTCCCCTCCGAAACCGAAATGATACCCGAAATTTTGATCCTTGCTTATGTCACTCTCAAGCTAACAACTTTGATATTAGCATTAGAAAGAAGGTCAAAATTAAATTTTACTGATTTATTGATCTTCTTATGCGGCTTTCTTAAATTGGAGGTTATTTTTCATTCCAATTTTCGACAAAATAGATATTAAGATCATAATTTAATTTCACATGTCACACATCCCTAAAGAATGAATATAATCATAGGCATACATCAAATGTTGTTTTCGAATCACTTTTTGAGATATGTGCCACATGGAATTAAAATATGATTGTCTGATGATACAACCATGATCTCAAGTTATATGGTGAGGAAGAGTTGAGAGGGAAATCTTTTTCTAAAAATAAAGGTGCTCCTTTGGTTGTCAATATGTCAAAGCACCAATTCAATGAATTTCAAAAGCGTGTTACCACTTACCTAGGAGTGCATACTGGTCGGGTTTTGGTCCGATCGGGATCAACCTGATCAGGCACGTGCACCCTTGACCTCAAACCCAAATCTGACTTGAAACGTTTAGCAAAACTAGGGTTGGATCAAGTGAGGCGAACTAGGCTAAAATATAAGGGAGGCCAGTTAAGTTCAATCGATGGGGATGTGTTTGAGTCAAGAAATCTCAACCCTAATCGAACCCAACCTATTTATTAAAAGTTTTTTATTTTATTTTATTTTAAAGATTAAAAGTTAACTCAACCTGACAGAATGGGGAAAAAATCTCAACCCAAACCGGATTCGTGATGTTGATGGGCCTGGACCTGGCGACTTGAGCCGACTCCGTGCGTCCCAACACTTATCATATACAGTTAGGGCTCTCAATGGGCTGGGTTAGAGCCAGACTGAGGTTCAACTCAGCTCGGCCCTAGGTTCCCAATTTTTTTAGCCTGACCCTAACCCGGGCTGTGATGTACTTAGCCCAAGCCCAACCCATAGCGGGCTGGGCTAGGCTTGGGATTTTTTCCGAGCCTTTTTTGACCAATTTAAAAAAAATAAAATTGGAAAAAATATTTTCAAATTAAATTTTCACGAGAGAGAGTTTGAGAGTGAGAGACTTACTTGCTTAGAGTTGGGACTTGAGAGGGTAGAGATTGCGATAAAATGAAAACCCTATATTAGACTTTCTATTTATGAAGCTAATACTGATTGAGATTGCAAGTGCATTTTTACTTAAATACCTTTGATTTTAAACTGTTCAATGGTTTAATCTCAGGGCATTTAAGTAAAATGCTCTTAACTTAATATATATATATATATATATATATATATATAATTCTTTATTTATCCGGGCCAGGTGTTAGAACAGGGTCGGATGTTAGAACATTCAACCTAAGCCCGACCCAGATCAATCCAGGTCACCACATGCTTAGCCCGGTATGGGTACCGGGCCGGGTTGCCTTCATAAAACATACCGCTTTTTCGAGCCAGGTGCGAGCCAAATTTCAGCCCAACCCGACTAATTGAGAGTCTTACAAACGGTGATGTTATGCCCTTATAACATGGGCTCCTATTAGGAGCTTTATGTCACGCCTCGTGCTAGCACCGAATATTTTCCACCATATTTATACCATAAACAATATATGTATATAATAGAGATATATATAAGACTCTAGAATAGTAGAATAACTTGGGAGGCTCCATGAAAGATTCTAGACTAAGAAAGGTCTAGACTCATGGAGGAGTGAGGAAAGTAAAAAAGACTCTAGAAAAAGGAAGAGTTTAGAGTCTAGAATATTATGAAGGAGGTGGACGTGGAAAAGTGGAAAAAAGTGTTGGAAGTGTGTGGAACCAAAGACTAGTGTGAAAACTTATAGAGAGAATTCTAGAAGGGTCCACAACCGTTGGATGTATGGCATGTGTATAGATCTACTACCATTCCTTGTATGTTAGGAACTCTATAAATAAGCAAGATGGTCTCATTTGCAAGGCACCTCATAAATCTCTCACAACTTGTAAAACATTCTTAAGTTGAATACAAAGAGCACTCTTTCATTTCCCTCTTTTGAGCTCTCCTCTACTCTCTTAGTCTCTTAGCGAGTCTTTGGAGATAGGCTGATCTTGCGACGCTAGGGAGTTTTTTGACACAAGAGCCGCACAGATTGTCGAGGCACGACGCTAGGTCCGTGACAATTGGTATCAGAGCCAGGTTGGTTTAAGGGAAAGCCATGTTGGTTGGAAGAGGAGACTAAGTTGAGTAGGAGAATCATCATGTCGAAAGATGTGTACAAGAGACGTAGCAACGAGGGCAATAAGCCAAAGGTATGGGATGCCCTTGATGATATACGTGTATAACTAGAGGAAATTAGGAGCGATGTGACCTTGTTTAAGAAGGCCATGACTAATGGAATGGTGACAACTCGGGAGGCTCCTAAGGTGAGGGCACCCGACAACAAGAACGAAAAGCCAAAGGGGGGTCAATCTCGCGATGCTTCCTCATCGAGGGATGTCATTGACAACTTTGACACACGACCTGCTAGGGAGGAGCTAGTCGTGGCCGATGGGAGTGATCGGTTTGACGAGGTGGGCCAAAGAATCATGGCTCTCAAGATGGGACTCGACGAGCCGCGTGGGGAGATGCAAGGGCACATCAATGTCATAGTAGTTGAGCAACGTAAGGAGCGGGAATCATGGAAGCCCTTCAAGGTCCGCGAATCCAAATGCTTCTTGTGTGATGGGTCACACAAAGCAAGGGAATGCCCAAGGAGAGAAGCTCTAATGGCCATTGCCGCAAAAATGGATGAGAAGAAAGTGTTGAGGATGTTGGGAAGGAAAGTGTTGAGGATGCAACAATGGGTTCGTTGCAGCTCAACACAATCGAGAAGCTACCTGAGACCCTGGAGCAAGCTGAGACGCTGACAAACGAAGGGCTCATGAAGGTGGAGGGGCTCATAAATGGGAAGGCTATTCGTGCAATGGTGGACACGAGTGCCACACAAAGCTTGGTCTTGGTGGAAGAGACAAATCGTACGGGCATGAAGACGGCTAAAGAGCAAGGGTGGCTCAAAATCACCAACTGGGAGACGAGGTCCATCCACGGTACGACACGAGGGGTAGCACTAATCGTGGGAGCTTGGATAGAGACTTCATACACCGTTCCTGCAATTAGAGGAGTGAAGACAGGTATAAGGAGGTTATCTGCCCTACGACTCGTAAAGAAAGTACAAAAGGGCAAGCGGACTACACTGAAAAGGAAGAGGATGTCCGAAGAGGCTGAATACATCCTCATTGAATGGACAACAAAGAGGAGGGGTTTATGTCCATTAACGGACTACCTCATAAAATGGAAAGGGCTACCAGACATCAAGGTTAGTATGGTGGCGCGACGAGGACATCGTCAACATAGGTGGGAGAGAGTGTCATGCCTCGTGCGTAGCACCGAATATTTTCCACCATATCTGTACCATATACAATATATGTATATAGTAGAGATACATAAAAAAATTCTAGAATAGTAGAATAACTTGGGAGGCTCCATAAAAGATTCTAGACTAAGAAAGGTCTAGACTCATGGAGGAGTGAGGAGAGCTAAGGAAGACTCTAGAACAAGGAAGAGTCTAGAATATTATCAAGGAAGTGGACTTGGAAAAGTAGAGAAAAGAGTTGAAAGCGTGTAGAACCAAAGACTAGTGTAGAAACTTGTAAAGAGAATTCTAGAAGGGTCCACAACAGTTGGATGTATTACATGTGTATATAGGGGTGGACGCACATGGAGACTGGGGGGTCCCTGGACCCCCCAAACCTTTTTTTTTTTCAAAAAAATTAGGTTTGAATTTAAAATTTGGGTTTTTCTAAAGACTCCCAATTTTTCTTTATAGAGACTCCCAAGGCTTTTATTTTAAGCTCCCCTAACCGCTCTCCTTCTCTTTTTCTCTCTCTCTCTAAAAATACCCAAACGATACCCCCAAGGCTTTTATTTTAAGCTACCCTAACCACTCTCTTTCTCTCTCTCTCTCTCTCACTCTCTCTAAAAAACCCAAACTTCCCCCCGTTACCCCGTAACCCCTTCTCGGCTAAGGCGAGAGACTAAGCCCAACTCTCTCTACTCTCGACAGACAGCTGAGATTCGCCGGCGACGGCCCGACCAGATAAAGTCAAGTAGGATTTTCTCTCTCTACCTCTATCTCTCTCTCTCTCTCTCTCTCTCTCTCTTCTTCTGCTTCCTGTCTCTTTCCCATCTCTTTGATTCTATTTTTCTATAAGCATTTATGTTGCCAGCAGCCTCCAAAGCCACACCCACTTTGCGACTCTCTTCTTCTTCTTCCCCTCTCTCTCTCTCACAGTTAGCAACGAGCCCCCCGCAACCCACTGTCCCCTCTCTCTCTCTCTATTCTCTAAGGTCTATACTCTATTGGTCTAAGCCCTAAGGATTTTTAGCCTAATAATGACCTTGTTTTATATCATCACAACCATAACCACATCCCCCTAAACCCTAAATCTCTCTCCCTCTCTCTCTTTTATTCTCAATACTTAATCCCTAACTATTTCTTTCAATTTGTTTGCAGGATTTTAGTTGGATTCGTCGGTCAGGACTCATGCGCATGGTTCGGATTTGTCGGAGCTAGCATTATTCGATCACACTAGATTTGTGGTAAAATTAATTTTGTAATTTAAATTTTATTTAATTTTATGTTAATGAGTTAAAAATATAGTGATTTTGAATCTAATATATGAAAATGTGAAATTTTTATTAGTATGAAAATGTGGAAATTCTTAAAGCCCTAATGACGAATTGACGATACTATGTTTAGATCAATAGATGTGTCCTAAAAATTGGCCCCTGACCAATTTGATGATAATAGATGTGTCCCAAAAATTAGCCCCTGACCATCAACACTTATGACAAATTGACGATACTATGTTTAGATCATTAGATGTGTCCCAAAAATTGACCCTTGACCAATTTGATGATGATAGATTTCTGCATACATTGAGAGAGCCATTTTTGATAACATCGAAAATGAGAAAATTCCCCAACACTTTTAGAATATGAAACCTTGTCGAGGAAAATTGAAAATTTTAAAAGATGTAATTATTATAATAGTAGAATAATTTTTTGGAGAGATATTTGTCTTTTTTTATATTTTATGATTTTAAGAGGAAATTTTTTATTTTTTCTCTATTTAAATATGGGAGGTAAAATTTCTTAAATAATATATATCGACTACGGCCCCCCTCAATCAAGTAAATCCTGCGTTCACCCTTGTGTGTATTGGTCTACTACCATTCGTTGTATGTTAAAAACTCTATAAATAGGCAAGAGGGCCTCATTTGCAAGGCACCTTATAAACCTCTCACAACTTGTAAAATATTCTTAAGTTGAATACAAAGAGCACTCTTTCACTTCCCTCTTTTGAGTTCTCCTCTACTCTCTTAGTGAGTCTTCAGAGATAGGCTGGTCTTGCGACGCTAGAGAGCGTTTTGACGCAAGAGCCGCACGGATTGTCGAGGCGCGATGCTAAGTCCGTGACATTTATCTGTGCACCAAAGTTAGTGCTTGGGTCAATCTCCCTCAGCTAAACTTCAGTGTTGCATATGTATTTTCGAATACCTTTATGTTTAACCTAAGATTCTTTCTTCTCAACTGAGATTCCCATGCTTAAATTTGTTTATTTTTTATTGTTCACATGCTTAAACTGTTGATATTGAGATTGGTTTTCATCCCAATCTTCAACAAAATAGATCTTAAGATCATGTTCTACTGTCAAACGTTCAAATTTTGATTTCATGCGGCACACATCCCGAAAAGTGGTCTCAGATTTGCATCTGATGTACCCCCACGATCATGCTTACTTTTTGGGATGTGTGTCACATGAAATAAAAAATTTGGCCATATGAAGGTATGCCCATGGTCTCATATCTATTATATATAAGATAAGGGAGAAAAATAATCTCCATCGTCTATTCAAAACAATTTAAGGACCTGACACTTGAGTTGAATATAAATGTACCTTCTATTTTAAGCAGCAATTCAATGAATGGCCAGAATTGTACTCGACTGACCATCTTGCTCATAAATAAGGAATCAAATATCGGCCGATACATATTGGCCATGTATATCGGTTATGTATCGGTTCCGATAAATATCAGGTATCCGCTGCCCCTTTTTCCGCCTCAACTTTTGGCTCGTCGTCTTCTTCAGTTGTTCGAATCAGGTGTCAGATGTAACTAGTGGTGATTGGTGACCGGATGATCAAATTAACAGAGGCGGTCGAGCAGAGTAACCGAGGTGGTCACTTGTATGGAGCAGGCAGATGACATGTGTCAACCAACTGTCTGGGAAAGGGCGCTCACCTTCAAAATGGCCTAAAGGAGCATTCTCTTTGCGCCATTTGTTTACTGAAAGCGCTCACATCCTAGACCCCTTAAAAACAGTTGATTGCATCAGACCCAGTTGATGGAGGCTATCTTTCACCCCTATCTCTCACAAAATAGATCTTGAGATCACGACGCACATATAAGATGGTTAGGTTTTAATTTCACATATCACAAATTCCCAAAAAATGGCCTTACAATCACATTTAAGCATGAAGTGTGTCATGTGATTCACATGTAATATTTTGGGAATTTGTAACACATGGAATGCAAAATTGACCGGTGAGCCATAATCGTAAGATCTATTGAGTGGAATCTTGGTGTGAAATACGACGTAGATTATCTGATCCGACGCAAGTAATGGTTTGCAAGGGTATGCGACGTGGGCTTGTTCAGTACACAGGTGGGTGCAAACAACGTTGCCCTTATTAATTTTTTAGAATGCATGCATTGGTCAGTCCGTGTTGGAAATGCTTGCATCCAGCCTGCCATTTACTTCCATTCGAACTCTCATTTAATGCCATACGAACTATCTGTCACTTGGGGAGAGAGCTCTTTTTTGTTTCCTCCACGTCTCATCTTCTTTGTAGTGAACAATCGGTGATTTCGAGAGAGACCATAGAGATCTTTTGCTTTTTTTAAAATTATCACGGATCCGTATAGGTATCGGTCGATACGTAGCGGTCCTCCATGATCCAATACCCGATTTGACTCCTTGCTAATAAATATGTGTATCTATAAATTTTTGACTTATTTGACCAACTGTCACAAAATTCAGCGACTTTTGTCGAAATAATGGAATGCCATGTAGCTCAGATTTTTTTGCGCACTCTGTTTGTCAAGGCATTTATTCTTTCTATCATTACTCTGCAATTATTTCTCTTGAAATATGCAGCCGCTAATAGCTAGGTCCTCTTATAAGAGTTGACATAACTCCATCTTCTCCCTCTCAGAGCGGATACATTTTGCTTCGGCAGAGAGCAATTTTATTACTTAAAACAGCTCTTCGTCAGAACAAATAGGGCGAGGAACTGTGTTATTAAACAACAAAGCAATTTCCCGCTGGGACCAAAAAGCAAAAGAGCCGCTCTTTGGCTTGAAAGAGCTAACCTAAATGGAGCCTTTGAATTTAATATAATAGAGTAGATATAATATTTCATAGGAAGCTGGGATGGTACTCCAAGTGGAATACCCTTATCCTACTACAACATCCACATGGAGGTTCACGTGGCAATCAGAGAATATTTTGGGTGCCATGTAGACCAAGGTAGAGTTGTTTAGATTATTTCTGGAAAAGAAAATCTAAAATAACATCTCTAACATACATTTTTTGGGTCTTAAAGTTTAAATCTTTGAATCACAATTAAAATTGATTTCTAATTTTAAAACTCAAATTTGAATTCATTTTTTTTATTAAATTGATCTATACAGGCTGCTAAAGGTCCATGTGACACTAAAATAGTATTTGAGTCGCGACGTGGACTTCTATGTGGATATTGGAGTATGATGAAAGTAGTGCATAGTAGGATCTTATTACACCATAGTCGTTAATATTAAAACCTTTTGACCATTTACACTCTCATTATGAAATATTTAAGGAAATATGTGACTCGCCAAATCAGTAGGACGAGTCCTTCTAATCAAGTCTAACCGGTTGATGAAAGATTGTGTGATACCTACTTAATCAACGACCATTAATGAAGAGCCATTGGGTGAACCTTCTTTAATTCCTTGAAAAATATTCTAAATTTATATAATTTTTGTTGAATCGATTATCGAATTTATACGAATCGGACTGAACTAACCTTTTACGCAGGGGCGGACGCAGGACTTTCATGAAGAGGGGGCACCCGATAATCTGGAGTCGATATATCCTAATAATTTTTCTTCCACCAATAGTTAAAATAAAAATTTTTAAAAATCATAAAACAATTCAAACAAGTTAAACAATTTCAATTTTTGTTAAAGATGACACAATTCAAAAATATAACACAACTATTAGTCTATCAGGTGGTGAGATGTTGATTGCACATAGCACACATCTCCAAAGGTGATTGGAGAATCCCTTCCCATGGGATGTCCATGATCACGATCATTTTTCGGGATGTGTCCCACATGTAATCAACATCTGGTCGTCCCATAGCTGTCCCATGATCTAAAGATTTGTCTTGGGGAAGATTGGGACAAAATACTATCTCTGTCGGTTGATTCAAGGCAATCAACAGTTTTGACATGCTAAAATTAGAGATTTGGGAATAGTACCTTTAAATTTACCTACTGAACCTTTGAGGGCACTCGCGCTGAAAGCCATTAATTGCTTTGAATCAAATGATCGAGATCCTTTTCCGTCCCAATCTTTCACAAGATGGATCTTGAGCTCATGAGAGTACCATCAGATGATCCATTTTTTATTTCACTGTTACGTATCCAAAAGAAAGTATCCTTTAATGTCACATGGTACTTATTATGTTCAAACTTGATTTTAAGGTCACTTTCTTGGGATGTGTGCCATGTGAGATAAAAAATTGACCAATGGTGTGCCCATGATCTCTAGATCTATCATGTGAAGGTTTGAGATGAAAAACGATCTCCATCGTCTGATTCAAAGAAGTCAATGGGTTTAAATGTGGGTGCCTCAATGATTCGGTGGGTGACCCATTTAGAAATTAGGGTCAAGATATTTAGCAATTTAGAGGTTTTGAAATAGAATTTAGGGTTTAGAATTAGAAATTTACGGTTTAAAAATTTAGGGGCTTTGGAAAAATGATTTAGGGTGTAGAAATTTAGTGGTTTGGATAAAAAATTAAGGGTTTAAAAGTTTAGAGATTTAGTGGCTTTGTGGAAAAAAAATTAGGATTTAAAAATAGAGAGAGAGAGAGATAGCGCTGATAAATAGAGGGAGATACAATAGCGCAGAGAGCTCTTAGTGAGAGGAGAGAGCGGGCCAGATGGGAGAGATTTTGGTGTTTCATAGACCGGTTCGGTTATTTGCAACTGGTGATTTGGTCTCTTCAAGTTTGCAACTAAACTTATTATTGTATTTTGTAGATTGCATCTACCAATTCATCAACTGTAAATACCCAAACTCAAGTGAAATATAATATATTTTTCGTGGGCTCCTTGGAAAGAGATTAGGTTGCCCCTAAATTCGTCATTACTAGGCCTTTAAAATGGTTTTACCGAGGTTTGTGGGGCCTAGGACCTCACAAGTCACAACCCATCACGTGCGTCCGCCCCTGCTAGTCTTGTCTTTCCGAATGGCCCGAACTTTGTTACTATGTTCAACCACGGCGATTACTCCATCCACCGGCCTAAGTGCTACGTATCCGAACTCCTCGTAATTATTTCTGCTCCAAACTTGCAGTCGGAGTGAGAGAGAAGAGAGAGAGAGAGAGTTGTCATTTTTCTGGCTCTGTTGCTTGAAAAAATAAACCCTAAAAATGTCCTCTCCTTCATCTTTTCTTCTCCATGAACTCACCCCAGCATCCATATCAGCCTCGGGAAGATCCGCAGAGAAGCTAAGCCTTCCGACCCTTCAATCGAAGATGAAATCGGACCCCGAGGGCTACGAATCAGAGCTCCACCTCCTTTACCGCCACTTCAATTCGTCCCTCGATCTCTTTCAACAACAATCCGCCTTGACATCTTCTTCAATCTCTGATCCCACGGTCTCCAAGGACCTTGGCGACATGGCCATGTTCTTGGCTCACGTGACTCCATTCTATCCTGACCGTCTCGCCGATTTTCCCCAACAGCTCATCGATTTGCTCCACTCGTCCGCGAGGTCGCTTCCGTCCTCGCTGCGGTGCTATATGACACAAGCGATAATCCTCCTCATCAACCGGAAGGTATACGCTATTTTTGTTTACTTCTTTATTTGGAGTTTTTATAGTCAATTTAGGTTGAGTATAGTCAGTTGATTACGATTGCAACCAATAAAATGTTATTTTTACATGCGTTAGGAAACTAAATCCTAGCAGCTAAGTCTGTGTTTGGCATTGCTCTTTGGAAGAGGAGAAAAGAGCAGTTGCTTGTTATGGCGTCATTACTCTGCGTGCCAGCAGGCAGACACGACGGCCTTAGAAGTGGGCATTTGGCTAGCGAGAAGGTATGGTGGCCTTGAAGCTAGCCATGTAGTGCGTGAGTGCGAAAGCACGTGGCCTTGCGGTGCGTGCGTGTTCCCCTTATGTATGGTGCAACGGTGACTCGAGATACGCGAGGATCTAGTGTAGCGACTAGACGCAAGTGGGGCATGGAATGCGGTGCTCCATGTAGGGGCACGCGATGTGGTGCCAAGAGAGCACGCGACATCCTGGTGTCATGAAGCACGCGATGTGGTGTTAAGAGGGCACGCGACATCCTGGTGTCATGAGGGCACGCTATGTGGTACTAAGAGGGCACGCGACATGAGACCGTGAGGGCCTCACAATGTAGTCGCGACACGGATGCAACACGAGGCCATGAGGGTCTCACTACACGGACGCGACACGGTCGCATGGGCAGATGATGCGGGACTCAAGGGGCGTGTTGGTGTGGAGGATGGAACTGTACGCCACAAGCAGAGGTTTGTGTGTCTGGTGGTAAGCCAAACCAATACGTTTGAGGTTCTTCTACTGGATGACCCAATGTGGTATTTATATCATACTTAGGGGAAGAGAGCTGTGGAGCTATTTCCTTACACATGGGGCTCTGCGTTGCTAGAGGGGCGCGTGGGTTTCCTAGGTCTCAAAAGGTGGGCCTAGGATGTCGCTGCGAAGATGTCGTGTGTCACTCAAGGTGAGGTTACCATATGACCCTGGGCTACGTGTCGCGGTGCATATGAGACGGCAACCTCACGAGGGCATTTAAGGGCTACGTGGGACACAGTGGTGCACGTTAGCTGAGCGCCAGATGTGGATGTGTGTTGGTTGCGTGGGCTACATACGAAGGTAGGCTTAGTTCGGTATGTCGGCGAGACATGTATGGAATGAGACAACATGAGAAGATGCATGCTACTGTCGCAGGCTATGGGCAGGCAAAGCAAGGCACGGAGGTGCTAACATGCGTGTCGCAAGGAGACATGATGCATTGATATGATTGGCCTCGGGTGAAGACAACCATAAGCGTAAGTTCTCGTCCTCTAGGCAGGTGGTATCAGAGTTGATGGTTGGGTAGGCTGACCTAACTTGTAAAGTTAGGCGCCACACATGTGTGATATCCGGTGTTGAAATATTGCCCCGTAACATGCTGCTCTTGTTGCTAAAGAATATGGGGAGAAGAAAAAAAAGGGAGGCTGCTCTTTGAATTAGGGAAAACATCCCTTTTTAAAGGAGTAAGTTTTTTAAAGAGGGTTGTTTTTCCTATTTCAAAGAGCAACCTCCCTTTTATCTTCTTCCAATCCTTCTCTCTTCCCACATTTCTATGCAATAACAAAGAGCAACTGCTGCTCTTTTCTACACTACCAAAGAACAATGCCAAACACAACCTGAGCTACTAAGAATAGAGTCCTATGCCAATGAAACTCTTCTATACGGTGTAGTAAAAAAGGAAACCCAACCCCTTAAAACTGTCCTATCGCCAACACTCCTCGTCAAGTGGTTGCGAAAATATCAATGGAGCCCAACTTGGATAAAATCTCTTTAATCTTTGTGGCTGACAATCCTTTAGTTAAGATATCCGCCAATTATTGATTCCTGCGAACATAAGGAGTGCAAATAACATTGGCTTGTACATTTTCTCATACAAAGTGTCAGTCAACCTCATAGTCCTTTCATGAAACAATGGTTTGAGGCGATATGCACAACAACTTGATTATGACAACATTTTGTTGGTTGAGACTTGAGACGAACCGAACCCCAAATATTGCAACAATCTATGAAGCCAAATAATTTCACTAGTGGTCGATGCCATTGCTCGATACTTTACTTCAGTACTTGATCATGCAACGACGTTCTGTTTTTTGCTTTTCAAAGTAACTAAGTTACCTCTGACAAATGTACAGTACCGATCTTCTATCAATTAGGCATCCAACCCAATCGACATCAGTGTACACAATACAACTATGCTCATTCTTATGCATCCAGGTACCTCTTCCAGGAGAACCTTTCAAATATAACAATATTCTCTTAACAACATTCATGTAATTAATTCTTGAGCCATGCATAAATCTACTAAGCAACATAGGAGAGATCCGGGCGAGTGATTCTCAGGTTCGATAACAGTTTGCTATCTAAATCAAGCTTACCTCCGCTCTCAGTAGGAGTAGCAATTGCAACAAATCCAACACAAATTTTCGTTGATTGAGAAAAAAGCCCTTTTGTGGATAGGAAACTTCTAATGCTATAAAATACATTAGAATTCCAAATCTTGAATAACAAATCTTCTGTGAAGAAGGGACATGAATTTTACATTTTCACCTTGATCATTGCCAGTGATAACAATGCCATCGACATATATTAGAACAAGAATGGTACCTAGAGTACCTCTCTCTGTTCATCAGAACTAGGCTTAATTTAGCATACCAAGCTCTTGGTGATGGCTTGAGCTCATAGATTGCCTTCTTTAGCTTGCACACCAAACCGCACTTTGATTCTTGTGGATGATCGGGAAGAACACTCATATAAACCTTCTATTCTAGATCTCCGTGCAAGAAGACATTTTAACGTCTATCTGGTATAATTTCAAATCATGATTCACAGCTAGAGACAGGAGAACTCGGAATGTTTTCATCTTGGCAACATGTGCAAAAGTCTCTTTGTAGTCTACTTGATGAGGTGTGAAATATGATCATATTCCACACCCTAAAACCTACATTTAGCCACCCGATGAAAGCTATTTAATATATTTTATATAGTTTTAGTAATTTACAGGTCTGGAGATAAGATGAGCATAAAATAACTCAAGAGTTTCGAAAATAACATCAAATCCGTGCAACCTTGGATCATCTAGAACTTATCCGGACTTGCAGCTCAATTTTGACTTTTAAAACATCAGATTCGTGAAATTGCTATTTCACCAAAGTTGTAAAGCTCGTTGTCTTCTTTCCAACGCTGCAAGAATCGCCTCAATCTGAGTTCAGAATAAAAAGTTATGGCCAAAATACTGAGGCTGTGTCTGTTGAAGAGTTGGGCGGAGTTTCACGAAAATCTGGGAAAATCGATGGATCGAGCAACAGACTCGATCGATCGAGTTTGGGCCAAATCTTTATGTTTTTAAAGCTAGAAATTAGTCAAAATTGGGGGGAAAAAGTTAGGGTCTCGAAATTAGACCCTATTTAAGGGAAAATTAGAGTTAGGGTCAGGGGTCTCTCGCTTTGGGGAGCTAGGATCTTCTGAGTTCTACTTTTTTTGAGTTTTTAATTTCTCTTCAGCCTTTTCTTCCAAGCATTGTTCTTTAAATTTTTAGGTTTAGTTTTTTAGATTAGTTTTATTTCTGTATTCAAGAAAGGATTGTACGCGGTGGATTAAAGCTTTGTGAATTTTCGTGGATCGTTTGTTACGGTATTTTAATGCTATTCTGTGTTTTCATTTTAATCATGTTTTTAGTTAACTTAATCATGCATAGCTAAATCTTTTGGAGGATGGGGATCTAATGAACCCCATTTGAGGTATTCATTTATTATAATATAGATCTATGGTTGAGATATTATCTTGTCATGGATGCCTGATTTTTAATTGCACTAATATCCGATTGTTATTTAAGATGTGGATGCTAATCACGCTCCATGATCTTGGATATACAATAACCTCAAGGGGTTAGGTGAGCTAGCCAGGTACCTGCTTCCAAAAGCAGGAGACCTGAGTTCGAATCCCCTCCCCCCCCTTGAGGCCACCTTAGGGATTTATATCCTGTGCTGACCTGACATGTGCTGAATTTGGGTGCGCATGTGCCCCTGGGATTAGGCGGGTGCTCTAAGAGGCCTAGATACCCAGGTTATAAAAAAAAAAAGATCTTGGATCTGCAATGGTTATTTTACTCTAATCTTCTTCTATACTGCTCATGCCTATCCCAGGGTAAATTCTGATTGCCATATAAGGTATGGTTGTTAATCATACATTCATGGGTGTTAATCATACATCTCCACGACCTCAGATCTGTAATGTGGAATTTACTCGGGGATCAAATTCTGCTTGCCATCTAAGGTATGGATGTTAATCATACATTCATGAGGTGTTAATCATACATCCCCATGATCTTAGATCGGCAATGTGTGCTTGGGCTCAGTACTTGTATGTAGCGCATTCTATGATAATTTCATATCTCAATCCATAGATCTGTATTGCGTAAATAATAAATCTACGATGGGAGGATTTAGTATCATAATTCTCTCCTTTTTAATATCTATTTAAATTCCATTTTATTGCTTAGTTTTTATTTTGTCCATCATACTCTCAAAATCATAAACTAGTTTAAATATTGTGCTAGATTTGTGATAGTTCTTTTAGTTAATTGTTGTTTTCTCTTTTAAAATTTATGGCCAATCCTCGTGGGAACGATCTCGTACTCTGCACCTACTGATTACATCTCGATTCGTGCGCTTGCGAGTAAAACAAGATTAAAATCAACAACACTACTCTATAGGTTTGACTAAATCCTTTAGCAACCAACCTTGCCTTATGCTGTTCAATAGTACATCACTGTTATAGTATTTTGTATACCCAACAACATCCCACGGTTTTCTTTCTTGGCGCCAACTTCACAATAGACCATGGTTTGTGCTCATCTAATGCTTGAAGCTCTTCTTTCATGGCTAGTTTCCATACGGGATCAGGGTTAGCTTCCTGGAAATTCATTAGTTCTTTGTTGTTAGCGATGGTGCTTAAGAAGGTGACATACGATTCTGTTACACTATCATATGTTATATGAGCCTGAATAGGATAGGAAATTGTATGATCAGTAAAGAAGTCCCTCATTTTGCCGGAGGACGTGACTCTCTACTTGGTCTTCGTTCAAAAGACAGAAGGAGTGGGGCCAACTGGAGCTGTAGGTGCATTTGATGTGCTTTCAGGTGCTTGAGGTTCAACGTCAGCTTGTTCAGGTTCTAGTTCCAATTCTTCTGACACCGTTGGATTGGTGGCAACGGTCGGAAAAGGAAGAGGTACAAAGTCGTACAAATACTCCTCTTGAGGCCGATTCCCGAGCTGATGTTGTGCTTGAAAGAAAGGGTTAGATTATACAAAGTGAACATCAAGAGAGATAAAAAGTTTATGATATGGAGGATCATAGCATTGGTACCCCTTTCTTGTAGAAGAATATCCAAAGATACAAACCGAGTGGCCCGAGTGCCTAGTTTATTGCGACGGATGGCTTGCTGATGAACATAGCATACACACCCAAAGACCCATAGTTAGGAGTAATTTGGTATATGATCTAGCAGAACCTCCAAGGGAGATTTGAACTTGAGCACACGGCTTGGAGGACGATTAATTAGATATACTGCAGTTAGAATATGATGTGACCAATATCTTTTTGGAACATTCATTTGAAACATTAGAGCTCTAGTCGTTTCCAAGACATACCCATTTTTGCCTCTCTAAAACCCCATTTTATCGCGGTGTACCCACACAACTAGTTTGATGGATTATTCCTTGGCTATGAAAGTAATCAGGTAGAGAGCATTTCACATATTCAGAACCATTATCTGACCAAAAAGTCTTAATTTTATTCCCCAATTGGTTATAAACATAGCATGAAAGTCTTTGAAGACGGAGCACACTTCAGTTTCACACTATTAAATATAACCAAGTAGCACAAAATCTATCATCAATAAACAACGCACCATATCTATAACCATCATAAGCTTCAAGAGGTGCAGAACCCCATAAATCATAGTGAATTAATTCAAACGGTTCAATAGTCTTAGATGAAGAGGTAACAAAAGGTAAATGAGTTTGCTTTGAAAATCGACAAAATATCACATTTGACTCAACACTAGATAGCGAAGGAAAGACATGAGATAAAATATGATGAGAAGGATGTCCAAGTCTTTGATGCAAAATATGACTTTCTAACAAACCACTAGTGTGTCATGCTGCATCAAAAGGTTTGAGCAAATAGAGACCATGGGAATTAACTCCCCCACCAATCTTCTTCCCCAACGTTCGATCCTGAAAGGTAATAGCAGTAGGTGAGAAAACAACATTACAATTCAACGAGTTAGTAATTTTTCCAACCTGAAGGAGTTATGCAGGGAATGAAGGAGCAAAGAGTGAATCTGAACTGGGAGAATAAAAAAAGAGATTAATTTTTCCACACCCTAAGATAGGGACTTTGGTCCCATTGGCAACATAGACTCCAAGTTTGTCGGTATTGTCAGTTAAAGGATGCAAATATTTGGAGTCATTGGCCATATGATCACTGTCTTCTGAATCGACAATCTAAGTATTGATACTAGATGATACCGATAAAAAAAAAGTATTGATACTAGATGACGAAGTGAAATAGCCTTGAAGATTACCTGACGCTTGAGTTATAGTCGTAGGAGAGGATTAAGGAATGGCGGACGTCCTGAGTTGTTGAAGAAGACGACTTAGCTGGTTTAATGAGATCGACTTGTCGGCAACGGCTACATGGTCTCATCTTTCAGCTTTATCTGGGTTAGGCCAGAGGTGAGGATGGAGTTCCCCACAACGATCTTTGGTGTGCCCATTTTTTCCACAATGATCACACCGATAGTTCTCTCTCCTGCCCTTATTTTGATTGTAGTTATCTTCTTTTCGACTGCCAGAGGATTTTCTCTTATCATCTTTCTCCTCTAGAAGAGCACTGGATTCAGCTTTCTCAGATGATGATTTTGAGTCACTATTCATAGCCTTTCTTCTAGTTGCTTCTCGTTGAACGGTAGCACATATGCTAGACAAAGAAGGAAGATTGGAATTCATAAGAATATGACTTCTTAGATTTTCATATTCTTGTTTCGGGCTATGAAGCAAAAAAAAAAATCCTGTCTTCTTCAAGCCTTGCTAAAAGAATCTTCAGATCGATCGTGTGTGGACGATACATATCCAGTTTGCCCCACATCTTTTTCAGATTTCCAAGGTGTTCAATAAAGGTTTTGTTACCTTGATCCGCTCCTGCAATCTCACGTTTTAGTAAGAAAACACGGGCGACATTGTTCTGATTACTGTATAATTCTGCTACCGAATCCACAATTCCTTTGTTGATTCCGAGAAGGTAAAGATTTCAGCAACTTGCGATTCCATTGAATTGAGAAGCCATTGTCTGACGAGCCACTCTTCAAACTTCGAATCTGTAATTGCTGGGCGAGGAAGCTTCCCATTGATGAAACCCAATTGTTTTTTACCACCAAGCGCCAAGGTTAACAGCCCTAGACCATGGGATATAGTTCGCACTTTTCAAACGACAAATGAACAGTCGATAGCGTCCAACTGGGATTACGATCAGTTTCTGCCATTAATGGATTGTTTAAAACACCACGATCACAACCAGAGGAGAAGATCAAAACGCCTGCTCTGATACCATAAAGAATGACAACCACAACACAAAAATATACGTGCTTCAGCTTTTGATAACTGCACATTTGAAGTAGAATGCTTAAATTTTAATAATTGTAGGTAATGCTGAAGATTATATATTGAAATTACTGTCTCAGAGTACTGTCAGCTAGATCCTTTTTTATTTGTTTTTTTCTTTGATCCTTTTCTTTGTTCAATAGGTGGTGGATATTGGAGATACTCTTGCACTATTCATGAAACTCCAAATTCTAGGTGATAGGGCCTTGAAGAAGCTGGCCTTTTCGCACGTGGTTCACAGTATTCGGCGCATGAACCAGAAACACAAAAATGAAGCTGATAATCGCAAACTTCAGAATATACTATTTGCAATGCTACAGGTTGGCCAGACCCTATGGATAGCATTTTTCTTCTTTCATGTCTTATACTTCTATTTGGCATGTCAATATTGCAGTCATTTTGTATGCTGTAACTTTGTGATCCTCCATATACTCTGAATCTATTCAATTGATACTTTCTCTCCTGTAAGGGAAATTATTTTTTTGAAATTTCATCATATGCAACTATGAGTCTTAAGTGTAATTCCAGAAATTTGTGTTACTTTAGGAAGAGAGCGAATTGAGAGCTAAAAGATCCCTTATTGTACTTTGTGATCTTCACCGGCGAAGGGTATGGTTTGATGATAGAACAGCAAATGCCATTTGCACAGCATGTTTTCATACGTCTTCCAGGTATACATGTTTTAATTTTTGTAACAGATATATGGCATTCAGTCTTCAAATTTGAATTTTCCAAGGAAATACTATATTATGAGAATTTCAGGATTATGGTTGCTGCTTTATCATTCCTTCTTGGGTATGAGCGGATTGAAGATGCCAATGATAGTGATGGCTCAAGTAGTGAAGACGATTCAACAACCCAAAATCCTCAAGTTGTTCTTAGTAGGGGGGCCATCTACAAGGTATTTTGCACATGATCAGCCCATTTCTTCTGTTGTTTAGTTTTAATGGAAATTTTGTTTTCAGTTCCTGATCTAACAAAGAGTAGTCTGGTTCTATATTGTTTTGATTTGCACTGAAACGGGATAAATGAAAATGGTTTATTTAGATTGTTCTTTCGCTCTTTTCTTTGTTGTGAGATTGTGCGTATACCCTTTCTTTATTCTGCATTTGGTGAAGATAGGATTAGAAAGGCAGGTTAACCTAGTATTCTCAACTCATTATTCTGCGCAAGATCACGTGTCAGTGATCATGGTCCAATGGCGAGATGCTGTCGTGGAAATCTCACCTTTTCATTTATCTCTATCATTTGCCAGTCATCTTGTCTCTTCAAGACTCCTAATTGGACTTAATTTTCTAACTAACAGCAGGTTACCATGAAACGTCAAAGTAACTCATGCAGAAATTAAGTCAAACCTCAACCGCACATGGCTGTTTTCTGTTTCCTCGAGCATGTGGTCTCGTGTGATGAAAAAAGTTACAACCATTTTGATTCGTAAACTTCCGTTTTATCATTCGGAATGTAACCTTAGTTGAAACGAGCCATTGTTTACAATTCAAGAGATAACTTTTTCTCTGAAAATCAACATGGCATATCTACAAAAGTGTCCACTGTTCACTCCGAAAATTGCGGAAAATAATATAACCAAGCGAATTTTCATATGGGTATGGGTATTCCGTTTAATAGTAAGTACAACACAGTTTTTTCACGGACGAAGACCATTGACTAATTTGAATCAGAGATGGAGTTTGTTTTTTGTTTCAATCTTCCTTGTGATGATCTTAAGATCGTGCTGCGCCTATCAGACGACCAGATGTTGATTCCACATGGCACACGTACCTAAAAGTGAACGACTCCTTTGCTGATGATCTAGATCACTTTTGGGGATGTGTGCTATCTGGAATCAACTTCTGATCGTCTGATAGGTGTGCCATGATCTTAAGATCATCATGAGGAAGATTGAAACAAAAAACAAACTCTGAAACAAAAAACAAACTCCATCTCTGATTCAAAGCAGTCAATGGTTTTCGTCCATGAAAAAACTATATGGTACTTGCTATTTAACGGGTGAGAATAGGCGTACCCTTTTCATATATTTAGGTAATTAAATTGTGTAAGCTTATGTTCCTATAACAGATGCCTTCATATTACTTGGCCAATGAAGGAAATGCATGCATGAATTAGTCATCTCTCTCTCTTTATCTATCGTAGTGTAGCATTTGTAGTAGCTGTCTCCTTACAACTTTATGATGGTAACTTTTTTTTCCCCCCTTGACTTTTAGGCAACTCAAAAAGGTACAATCGCCAGCAAGAAGAAAAAGAAAGCAAAATTGCAGCGTGCTATTCGCGGCATGAAAAAGAAGCAACGAATTTCATCAGAAAACAACAGTTCAAGTTTCTATTCACCTCTGACCCATTTGAAAGATGCACAGGTTGTTTGATTTACATACTGCTGTTCACTGCTCTATTTCCTTTGGTGATAGGAGACATATATTGAAGTTTCTGACCTATATTCTGCATGTAGGGATTTGCTGAGAAGCTGTTCTCTCGTCTTCAGAGTTGCAATGAACGATTTGAGGTAGGTATTTGCCCTTATTACCTTTATTTGAAACCTAGGCTCTTTCTTAGGATCAACTCGTTAAAGGTTTGATGCTGTAAAATATGATAATATTTTATTTCGTCATTAGTTGAGAGCATGCCTATTCAACTCATTCTTGTTGGATTTACGAATCTTTATTTTTTAAGAAATGCAAATGGCTTTAACTGTGCTAACTCTGGAGGAAATACTGATTGTTTTATGGCTTTTGAGGTTTTCCAAGTTGTTCGATTGATTGAAGTAATTGACGTCGAGCCTTATTTGATTAGTCCCCAAATTTGGTGCCATTAGTGGCATGAAAGATGTCATCTTGACTCGAGTTTCTCTAGAAAGCTTTACAATTGTTAGTGGGGGAGAGGCCGATGAGCGGATTCTAGGGTCCTTCTTGGCTTCACCTTTTTATTGAGGAGGCGAAGCTAGCAACTTTTAGTCTGATGTATCTCTCTCTCTCTCTCTCTCTCTATATATATATATATATATATATATATATATGAAAAATGGGTCTATGAATTTGAACTCACGGTGTGATCTATGCGTTCGAAGGCTCGATCAAGGGGAATGTGATCTAGAAGGCTTGATCAAGGGGAATGTGATCTACAAAACAACACCTGTTTTGTAGTCATTAGCTACATGACACATGATTTAAAAAACAACACTTTTTATGGCTTTTTTGCCTTAAAAAATGTGATCAAAGTTACTCAGCCACGCTGCTGAACCTGGTGCATTGAATATTTTCACTTTTGATTAGATTTTGGACGGTGGATATTGTAGGTTGGGGATGTGAGTTCGAACGCACGGTTTATCCGTGCCTCCACGTGGCACTCGTCCAGAGGATCAGGTGCCACGACAACTTGCCCAAGGACAATCAGGTCCATCTAAACAAAATGAAAGAAGGGTGTGCATATATTGTTTTCTTTCTTCCAAGAGTCCTAGGAATTGTTTGAATTTGATATCTTGTCATCTTTGTATGCATGCTTTACTTAAGTAAGATTGATAATACTTTTTTGTGTTGATTTCAGAGTCCAAGAATACCATCCATTCACGCAATTTTATTTATAATTCTTTTAGTTCTTTTATGATAATTTTCGTTTAAAGTCTAAGAAATGCCATCCATTGTGTAATTAGTGCTCCTTGTCAAGTGTGTGTTTAGAAATTTAGTTATTCATTCTGGGACGGTCATGGGTAATTAGTCACTTATAGCCAATGTGGTTATGTTAGTGGATGACACTCCAGTTGTTTGGCAACATGTAATGAGGTTGTTGGTGTAAGAGGTCTTTGATTTCACTTTTTTTTGTCAGTGTGGTCTAAACTTTTTTTGTTAGGAAGGCCCGAACTTGAAAAAGCTTTGTTGTCAAAAGCTGCGCCTAGGCCCCTGCTTTGGCTCCTACCGCTTAGGGAGGGTGATTGCTTAGGCGTTGCCTGCTTACACTTTGGCAGCCTTGCGAGTCATATGGAGCTGCTAGATTTATAGGAGGGCATTTAGGCAGGCCTACCTAAGGGCGCCACAATGCTGTTAAGTGAGATGACAATTATCGCATTCAAGCTTTACAAATGGTTCATTTTTCCCCGCCTTTTTATAAAAAAAACTAACCATAACCCTCATTAAACGTTATCGTTAAAATTTTAAAACAGAATATTGTTGTCGATTTAAACCTCTGACTTCAAATTCCATGCTTTGACAGCATCATATCTAGGCAAAGGTCCAATTCCTTAACGAGCCCGATTTCTCCAACCTTTTTATTGGACACTAATATCTTAAGCAAACTGATTTCAGCTGCATGATTGAAATTTCAATTATCCCTTCGTGTTGCCGGTAGCCCTTTTTGAGAAGAATCACCAAAGTCCAAAATATATGACGTCATTGGTATTTTTTTCCTGTTTGATGTGTTAATTGTTATTTGTGAGTTGTTGGTTGTTACTTTACTCTTTTGACTATACTTAACATGATAGTTGATACTTATAGTATCAAATTACATATTTATCATTATTATTTGTTGTTTTCATATATTTATCATTTATTATAGATCCACTACAGAATATTATAGTAAGTAAAAAAAATTGCAACATTACTGGGCCTTACCAGTTATGCCCAGCCTAAGCCTCGCCTAGGCCTCAATTAGCTCTCAGAGGTGGACTTTGCCTGGCCCACCTAGCACCTTAAACAACCTGTTGAAAAGGCTTAGAATTAGATTGTGTCGGCTTCTCTGTGACCTTTATCTTTAACTTGATGCAGTGAAAGTGAAGATATGTGTCCATACTAAATTTTTCGTTACAGATACAGAAAAAGTTAGAGGGGCTGTTTTTAGGTTTGGCGAGTTTTTTGTTGTGTTGATTTTTTCCCTTGTTAAAGACACTCGGGTCCAATTAATTTCGAAAAGCTCCACTTTAACAAGTGAAAGAAGGGTTTTACCGGGAAATTGACTATTTTTGACCAATATCTTAAAAGCAAAGGCGCAACGCGAGACACATATCCTTTTGAAAATGATTTAATTACTAAAACTACCAAAAAATGAAGAATATTATAATGATTTAGAGAAACTTACCAAATATAAATCATTGTAAATGTAAGAAAAAAGACCGTAATATAGTAATATATAATGCAAATATGCAATTGCTCAAGTATGAAGCGTAATTTATCAAAGATATTATAAAGAACCATATAAGCATTTCAACTGTTTTGCACTAAACTATTTAAATTGCACATTATTATAAAATTTTGGATGATAATAGAACCACCTATCAATATTAAGTTCTAAATCAAACGTTAAAATTTTTATCTAAGCCATCCATCATCCTCTTCCCTGCACTCGACAACTGCTCTGTCATCATCTCTGCCTTCCTTGTCGTCAGCTTCGTCACTTTGCTCGTCTTACTCCTTTAAGTCATCCATCATGACAGCCTTACATTTGCTTATTATCGAAATTGAAAGAGAAAGTAAGAATGTGTGTTAGGATTGGAATTTAAAATCAAAAGGTACAAATTTAGAAATTAGAAATTAGAATTTGCAAATTTGTGTTTTAGAAGATTTCTTCCTTTTGTGAGGGGTAGTGGAAGGCTAGATGGAAGTTGATCGATAGTTGAATCGTCAATCTTTTCAACCACATTGATGTTAAAAGTAATAGATCAAGCCAATAGGGTTCTGTAGAACAGTGTTCAGTCCTTAGAAGTCTATTTATCATCAGAATTGATGTAGTTCACTGAATAGGATCCACGTTTGCCTTTATCTTCATATTTCTCTATGAGCCTCTTATAATACATCACATATACAAGGACATTTAATTTCTGATTCTAACAATTTTTTTTTTTTAATGCACCTATCATCATCTAACACAAAATTATATATATACAATGTTGTCAAAAGCGCTAGGCGCACCCAAGGCGGCAAGGGTCCCCAGGTCGTAGAAGAGGTCTAGGCGCAAAGGTACATTACTTTTTATTTGAGGTGCATTTTAATTTTAAGTTTTAAATTTTATTTATTTATTTATTATATATTAATATGAATGATGGATTTTAAATAATGAATTATATTTTTGTTAATAATAATTTGTGACATTTAAATTTGTAAATATCTTTATAATATATAATTTTTTTAATTTCTAAATATTCATCATAAATATATACATATATAAATTTCAAAATAATACTATACATCTATAATAGCACTCAAGTAATCAACAAATATGAAATGCATGAAACAAATAAGTATCATAAGCAATTGAACATTAGGTATTTATGTGTACTAAAAAAATAAATTAACAAACTAGCAAGTCGGTGTCTAAATAACTAGCAAGCGCATGCTAATTCTCGACTCTCGAGTGTAGCACTGTAGCTTATAATTAAGAGATATATGTTTTAAGAGTTAAGATTAAGAGATAAATTTAACTTATTAGTCGTGTACAAGTTCTAAATTCTATAAGATTTTTCATTTTTTTGCTTAAAGTAACTTGAGGCGCGTGATCGGTTAAAATAGTAATAATAAACCTTGCAAGCGCACAAGCGTGTAGCTTAGGGGTTCGCACAACGGGTGTCGCTTCCTCTAGGACTAGAATGGGTTATTACTTAATTTCAATGTTACTTTCTCTAATGAGGGTTGATCTTTGAAAAAGTTATGAAAAATAAAATTTATAGAAAATTTAAAGTTTATGAAAGCGGAATGTGTAGTGTTTCATAATTCCACGCAGCTTAGATGAATCGGTATTACATTCGGTTAGATTTATTCTAAGTCAGACCTACGCTTACAGCGCTACAAGCCCGCTTGGATCTTAAAAGTATAATACCTTATTCGTAGCTCATGATATCTAAGATATACCATGAATTATCAATTAATGATGACTCGCCTTATCTTTGTTTATCTCGTCTAGTCACACGATATCATTGTCGTAAATCCGTGTTGCACAATGATTGCGTCTAAACCACAGGTCTAGATTCAATAGCAGATCAACCTAATTCTCACCAAGATTCTACAAGAAACATGGAAGAGAAATAGGTATCAAATACACTCTCTATATATTATTCCAATAAAACTCAAATCGTGCAACGCCTTACAATAAAAATAATCGTAACCAAATAATACAAACCCTATCAACAAAGTAGTACCCCGCACAACGGAATTAGCCTTGCATGATTGTGATGGATGCCCCTGATGTAGATCTTCATCATGCCTCCTCTTTCGTTGTTCTAGGCTTCTCCCAGTCTCTTGCAAAAGTTCCGAACCCTAAAACTAAAACTAATAAGTATATTTATAGCTTTCTAGGAAATTTTGCTCCAAAATTAGAATCCGAATTGCACTCATACTCCACATTCACGGCAAAAATCGCTCGGTCGACTTTGGTTGTCACTCGAGCGAATTGTGACAGAACTATTTCTTATCTCTGCTGCACATTTTTGCTCGTGCGAACTTGGTTGTCGCTCGAGCAAATTTTATCCGAATTACTACTGCTGATGCCTATCGATCTCGCTTGAGCAAATTTTGACAGAAACTCCTTACTGTGCTCTTCTTCATTTCTCTTTTCAGCCATTTTCCTCTTTAAGCCATATTTTCCTACAAACAATGAAAGAATGTTTGTTGCTTTACTTTAATGCTTCTCAGGCTCCAGTAAACTCAGATTGGGGGTCTAATTTGTGTAACTAATTAGCCTGATCACTGCGCCTGAGCCTAAATTGCAAGGTGCGGACGCCAAGCTGTGCCTTTGTCAACACTGTGTGTGTGTGTGTGTGTGTGTGTGTGTGTATATATATAGAGAGAGAGAGAGAGAGAGAGAGAGAGAGAGAGAGAAGTCAAAAGGTGAATGCTTATTATGTGGAACAATCACAACTCGAGTAACCGAAAGTTACTTGAGTGAGGGGTATATATATAGTATCACTTGGAACTTAAAGAGGGAAAGCTGAATATGTTAATGATGATGGCTACCTAGTCAAATGTATTCCTGTTGTGCTCGCAACTGGAAGCGCATCTCATAAGGTTACCCAAATAGAAGCTTTGCTAACTTTGGTGCTTTTTTCTCCAAAACAGGCTTACCAACTCGCTACAACAAGTTAACATTAAATAAAATTAATAAGATAAACTTTAACTGTACAAACTAATATACACTGAAGATTTCAATTTTCGAATAAGTGATGTGGCATGGTATTGATACAAAAAAAAGTGATGTTAGGTCAACCACAAATTTCAGAACGCTGGTTTAAAATCTGACTACATGCTGTTGACAAGTTAAAATATTTTGGATTGGGGTCTCAATTGGCCATTAAGAGGTCCATATACGAAATGCATTTAATGCATGTGCAGTAGCAAAACCAATTAAAGCCAAGTGATAACTTAATGACGTGACCTTTAACGGGCGAGGAGTGAAAACACGAGAAAACCTATATTATGCCTTGGTTTTGACAATTTTGTTTAACTTTCTGTTTCATTGATTATTATTAATAGTTTTAATGTTGTTCAATTGGGGAACTTCTGTTTTAGGGTATTTTGCTTATATTAATCGAGGGATAGTGGAAAGGATTCAGTTTTATGTTTTATTTTAATAAAAGGAGATTTTTGTGAGTGCTGTTTTAGGTGCTAGTTGGAAATTTCTATCGTTGGCAATTAATGAGTGTGTGAGTATAAACTTGGAAAGGGTGTATATATATATATATACTAATAAAAAAATGGTAGATAACTTTTTCTCATAACCCTATTTTCTTCGTCTTCTTTCTTTCAGTCTTCCTTCATCTTCTCCTTCTCCAACTAAACCCTAACCTTAATTATCATCATCAAACCTAACCCTAATTAGCATCATCAAAGTTCATTTGAATCAAAGCGGACCAATCCGGGACACCCCTACTTGCTGAGGTCACCTACCATCGCTGACGTCAACATCGCTCAACGTTTGACTGTGAAATATAAATCCAACTATTTGGGAAGGATCAGACATTGAAGTGAGTATTTTAGTTCTTGGCTTTATTTATTATTATTATTTTATTTTTTTCGTTTTGAGGTCTGTAAGATGGATTTTTGAAGGCTTCTTTGAGAAAACCCTGGTTCACAGTTTTCTGAACCCTGTACCTTACTGTGATCGATGGGGCTTGGATCTTAGGATGATTTTTGATAGGGAACATCTCTGGGCCATTATCACAAATTGATTATTTTTTGTGCAAGTTTTGTTGATTTATTTTGTTCCTCAGTTTCAATGTCAGATTCACTGGTTTTGATTTTTTTGATCTCTTTGCCATTGAATGACTCTTGTAACCACATGAAGGAGGATTAGTTTTCAACGGAGAATTATTTTCCCTAGTTCTCGTTCGATTTGGTGAATATATGAAGTTGTGGTGTTTATCCTGATGTGCTATCTACGTTAAACCTGAAACACTTCTATCATCCGTTGTCTATTTAATTGTGGTGCTGCTTTGTGTAAATCTGACGCGGGACAACGACCCTAAAATGCGGAATATGATTTTTATGCAGATTTTGCAGAAATTAATGACATTAAATCAAGTTTAATCGCAAAATTATCTTTGATACCTTTAGGGTTTTACAGAATTTTGATGGTAGATCACACGAGATCCATGTAGGGTCTAGTCCGATGCACAAGTACTTTTAGAGTTGAGGCGAGATCGGCCTAGAGATAGGACTCTAGCTTTTTCAGGCTTAGGCGGTCATCTTCGATTCGATGTAGATTCACGGATTCCAAATTGGGTTGTGAAAGAGATTTACGGTTTGTGAAGGCCTATGACTTTTAGATCGGTTTATGATTTTGGAAAAGGTATTGACTTTGTGTGGTTTAGGCTTCAAAACAGGTTTAGGGTTTTGGGGATTACAAGGAAGAAATTAGGCTATGGTTTAGAGAAGCACGCAGAGATTAAGATAGCAAATATAAGCAAACCATGCAAATCAACAACAACAATAAGGAAAATATAGGGGAATCTCTCCCTTAGTCTCACACCAAACCCATCTCAGGCAAAGATTACTCAAGCATAAAAGCATTCAATAATCAATCAACTCCCTTAATTACATTGTTTAAAGACCTTATATAGGAGGTCTTACAATAAAAGAAAACCCTAAAACGAATATTAAATAAAAGTTCGAAATTAAACTCCTAAAATAACTAAAATTCTTGGCGCGATTTCGATCGATTGAATTTGGAATTCGATCGATCGATTTGAAATTTCGATCGATCGAATTGAAAATCGTTCGATCGAAATTTCAGAGTTTTGTGTTTTCCTCTTCGCTGCTGTTTGATCTTGACGTTCCCCGTCAAAATCATTGTGTGATCCAACAGTATTGTTGGAGTGTGTTGCAGAGGATCTTTCACAATTGAACGAAGTTAAGTTGAATGCTGGTGGAAATGCTCAAGGTAGTCATGGAGTACATATCGCTGTAGTTAAATTTGATGGCACAAATTACTTGGTCAGCAGAATTGTTGCTCAACTCAAATTGGGATACGTTGATGGCACCAATTCCAGAACCAACTCCTACCTATGAAAATATATTGATTGGTGTTGTGACAACATGACCGTAATGACTTGGTTGTTTGGATTCATGGTTCAAAATCTTGTATGAAACTGGTACGTACCAGAGGATACGTACTGGTTTCGGAGGTCACCGATATGATACTATGAATGTATTGTACTGGTGCATTACATATATATTGGTATTGTATCGGACGATACATACCAATGCATCATCTGAAACCGGTACAAACCGGACGATACGTACCGGTTTAGAGCTGGATGATACATACCAGAAAACCGGTATTTTCAACCATGGTTGCATTCCATGCAACCCTCTATTGGAAGCTCCTTTATGTATGCTACTTTTGCGAGAGAGTTGGGTCGCCATTAATGATGTGCACTCCCAAAGACATGATTATGTGAAGGTGTTCAGTCTCATTGATAAAATCAGTCAAGTACGAGGGGGGGAGAAGTCCACCGGGGGCTATTATACTCAGATGAGAGGTATGTGGAATGAGTTGAGTGGCTTGAACCACTAACAAGGAAATGGAAAATGTACAACATGTGGAAGCAAAACCTAGTATACTGGTTGTATGAGACTGCAGAGAGAAGAGAATGATAAGAAGATATTAGACTTTGTTGTTAGTGTAAATCCTGAATATGAGCATATTCAAGCTAGTATCCTCGGTGGAGGAGACTTAACAACTTAGGTGTTTTTTTCTTCTTCAGCGAGAAGAGACTTGGATGAAGTTTGTAGATGTGTCCTTCCATCCTCTAGAGCACACGTCCGGGGAAGAAAACTCTCTCCATTCAAGCAAAAACTCATTGAATATATTTCAAAAATTAAATAAATTGTGTTTACAAGCCTCTTTAAATAGGCAACCAACTAATAATTTGAATTAAAAGAGTCCTAAAATAATAAAAGACTAAAAAAGTAAATTTTTGTTGAAAAATAGAAATTTCCGTCACTGGGCGGATATCTCCACGGACATCCGTCTTGGAGGTCACGGACGCCCGTCGCCTATGGAGTCCAGAACCACGGACGTCCGTGATTGTCACGGATGTCTGTCCTGCACTAAACAATGAGATCTTCAATCCACGGACGTTCGTTAAACAGTGAGGTCTTCAATCCACGAACGTCCGTCTAGAACCTACGGACGTTTGTCATCTGATGACGGCTTTTTGTCTCATTTTCTCCCTTGAAGCTGTAGTACTCAGGCTTTCTCTTCGTTTCTTCCGACGCTTGTAGAATTGATATGGTCCAAAACCGATGTCCATGTATTCGGCGTCTCCGTCAATTCCCCCAAACCAAATAGGTTTCATCACCGATGGAACACGTTCGTGGTAGCTATCAAGCAGGTCGGGGTCCAATCGGCGAACCTCATTCTCATGGATCCATGTGTTTTCAAACTCTGATTTTCCAACCCATTTGACCAAGTATTTTTGGAATCCCTGCCATTTTGTGGATACGACATGATCATTTAATATCTCCTCTGTCACATGTTGTCTCTGTCTGCTTGGAGAAGGAAGAGGTATCGGCTGTAAGGTCGGGTTGGGGTTGGGGCTATGAGAGGGCTGGAAAGGAGTTTGAGGTGGGGTTGAACCCAGGTAAGGAACCAGGCCCCCTACATTGAATGTTGAACTAACCCCCCGTATCCGGAGGAAGCTCAAGCACATATGCATTAGGACCACTCCTAGCCAAAACTTTAAAAGGGCCAGCGTCTCGGGATCAGAGCTTCTTTGCAGATCCCGATGGTAACCGTTCAGGCTTAATTCAGACCATCACTTGATCACCCACCTGATATTCCTTGAAACGCCTGAGTATCAGCAGATAATTTATATTGACTGTTGCTTGAATTAATCTTCTGTTTAATTTCGGCATGCAAACTATGAATGTGTTGTGCAAATGCATCGGCAGACTCAGATACTCTATGTGACGCTGACATGGGGATCAAATCTATGGGTGTCCTAGGCTTATGGCCATGTACAACCTCAAAGGGACTCATGCCTATGGATCTATTGACATAATTATTATAGGCAAACTCAGTTATGGACAAAATGCTATCCTAGGTCCTAACATGATCACCGATAAGACTACGAAGGAGATTCCCTAAACTCCTATTGTTGCTCTCAGTTTGGCCATCCGTTTGAGGGTGATAGGCCGATGAGAATTGGAGCATTGTGCCCATCATGTGCCAAAGGGTTTTCCAAAAATAGCTAGTGAACTTGACGTCCCTATTAGATACGATGGTTTTGGGCAACCCATGAAGACGCACTACCTCCGCGAAGAACAACTTAGTAATGTGGGATGCATCGGAGGTTTTAGAACAAGGTATGAAGTGGGCCATTTTGGAAAATTGGTCCACCACAACAAAAATGGAATCGTGTTTCCTCGAAGTTTTGGGAAGTTCGAGCACGAAATCCATGGAGATGTCTTGCCACGGCGTGTGTGGCACAGGTAACGGGGTGTACAAGCCGATATTTTGCTTATTCTGTTTCGACACTTGGAAAGTACAACAATGTTTGACAACCCGGGCGACATCTCATCAGGCTAGGCCAGAAGAACCTATCCTTTATGAACGCAATGATCTTACTATGCCCGAAATGCCCGGCTATCCCTCCGACATGTAATTCCCAATGAGGAAGTCACGAAATGAAGTTCGAGGGATACAAAGGTGTCCTGGTCGGGTCATTAAGGAGAGCAATGTACTCTACCCTAAAATCTGGATACTCGGGGCACTCATCCTTTAAGCTTTCGAACCTGATGACCTCAGTTCTTAGAGAGTGCAAAGTCACCACCTGACGACTAAGCGCATCAGCAGTCTTGTTTTCAACACCGACCCTATGCTTCAACACGAAGGTGAACCTTTGGAGGTATTCAACCCATTTCGCATGCCTTGGATTTAACTTCTTCTGAGAGGCCAGGAACATGGGTCAAAATATCGTCCAATACCGATACGTATTGGTTTTGGACCTCATCGATACGGTACATTCAAGGTACCGTATCGGTGCCTCCCATACAAAATTTTAAAATTTTGGACAATACATTGGAATGTATCGTCCGATATGTATCGGTTTTGGGGCTGGACGATACTTATTATTTTTTCAAGATTTTAACCCATAGCTAGGAAGGGTAATGCTTCATGGTCGGAGAACAACACAAATTCCTGCGGCCTAAGGTAATGTTTCCAATGCCATAAGGAACGAACGACCGCATAGAACTCCTTATCATAGGTGGAGTGTTTTTGTTTTGCCTCATTAAACTTTTCACTAAAATAGGCCACTGGGTGACCTTGGCTAAACACTCCTATACCCACACCCGACACGTTGCATGCGACTTCGAAGACTTTGGAAAGTCCGGCAAGCGCATGACGGGTGCACTACTCATCCTTTGTTTGATCTCGGCAAAAGCTTTCGTCGTGACCTTACCTCATTGAAAATCCTCCTTTTTCATGCAATCAGTTATTGGGGCCATGATGGTGCTAAAGCTTCTGATGAAGCGACGATAGAAAGTAGCCAAGCCATGGAAGCTGCGAACATTGTGTATGTTCTTAGGTTCGGGGCGCTCTACAATGGCTTTAGCCTTTTTGAGGTCTGCGACCATTTCATCGGCCGAGATAATGAATCCCAAGAAGACAATGGAACGTTGCATGAAGGTGCACTTCTTAAAATTCGCAAACAACTCCTCGCCCGTTAGAGTTTTGCAAATCAACCTAAGGTGATTCAAGTGTTGTTCCTTGTCATGACTATAAATCAAGATGTCATCGAAATACGCAACAAGGAATTTTCCTAGAAACAACCTCAACACTTGGGCCATGAGTCTCATTAAAGTACTCGGGGCATTAGAAAGCCCAAAAGGCATGACCATCTACTCATAAAGACCATCCTTGGTATTAAAGGCGATTTTTCACTCATCATCGGAGCGGATTTGGACTTGATGGTAGCCACTTTTTTTTTTTTGAGACGGTAACAAAGATATTAATCTAAAGAAAAAGATATACAAAAAGCGAAGAAAAAAGGAAAGCACACCTTGGTGGGTAGTAAGGAACTGCCCAATTGAGGCAGCCGCAGAAAACCCCCAGGGCTAGCAACTAGTCTAAAGGAAGAAGTCGGGTCCCCATCGATTCCAGCAGGTTATGAACATAGGTCTTCCCAGATCGTGAGGAATGACGGAGCCCATCGTTGAAGATCTCCATTTTACTAGCATTCCAGCTGATGACCAAATCTCTAACGTCGCTGATAACCATTGAAAACGGTTTGGCCTTTCATCTGAAGATCCTGTTGTTTCTTTCCACCTAAATAGCCCATAGGACCGCATATATGGTTAGGGGCTAAAGATCTCTCCTCGGGTCCTCAAACTTAAGATCTCCCCACATTTCCATCATCTGTTCCGGTCCGTAAGGGCAGACCCATTCCACCTTGAAGATCTGAAACATCATATTCCAAATGTACTTCGCAAACGGACAATGGAGGAATATATGAGCCGCCGATTCTCTCCCCCTCATACACAACATACACTTGTTAATAATGTGGATATTTCTTTGAATCAGTCGGTCCCTGGTAAGAAATTTCTGTCTGGCCACCAACCAAGCAAAGAATTTAATCTTGGGTGGGACCTTAGCCTTCCACATTCTCGACCAACTCCGAGTTACCTCATTCCTTCTGCTCCACGCTTGGGTGAAGTTATAAAATGAGTGCACCGAAAAAATCCCCTTGTTGGACTGTTTCAACATCCTCTTGTCAGCATTAGCCGCGTTTCGTTTGGCTTCCCGTAGGACTTCCATCAGGTTTTGGAACTTTGCCCCCTCCCAATCCCTCAGGGAGCGTTTAAGCGGAATGTTCCATTGAACTCTTCCCTCAGATACCTGAGCAAAAAAACCAATCACCTCTTCGTTATTGTCGAACAGATTAAAAATCTTGGTAAACCTCCGGTATAGGGGCTGTTCCCCCACCCACACCTCCTTCTAGAACTTAATTCTTTGGCCATCTCCCCAGCTGAACTTAGTTCCATAAAAAATGTCTTGCGTATTGCCATTGATCGCCTTCCACCAATTCTATCCCTGGTTGGTAATGTGGGCTTCCCCAGCTAAATTTCTGTATTTAGCAGTGATGATTTGATGCCGCAGATTGTTTGCTTCACATTCCTCTCCCAATCTCCATATCCATTTAGCCAGAAGAGCTTTATTAACCAATTTAAGGTCTCTAATTCCGAGTCCCCCATAGTCTTGTGATTCGCAACATTGATCCCATCGAACTAGGTGCATCTTCTTTCGGTCCCCCGCTCATTCCCACAAAAAGTCTCTGACAATTCTTTCGAGCTTCTTGATGATACCCGCTGGGGCACTTAGGAATGACATCACGAATATCGGAATTGGGGCAAACGTAGATTTGATAAGTGTTAGTCTTCCCCCTTTGTTGAGTAACTTGCTTTTCCAAGTCGCTAACCTCTTCTGAAATCTTTGAATAACTGTGTCCCACAATCGGAGTCTGGTCCTTCCATGACCTAAAGGGATCCCAAGGTAATTTATGGGGAAGTTATCAGTCTTGCACCCGATCCTCCTTGCGACCCGATCAGTATCCTCCTGAGGCAAATTGATTCCAGTTATATTAGATTTGTGTACATTAACTCTGCTTCGACATGGCTTTGAAAATAGTTAGAATATCTGTGATAACAGTTAGTTCCCTGTCACCATTGTTTCCATTGTAGAACACAATGGTATCATCCGTATACTGGAGATGTGAAACCGAGGGACCCACATCTGCTGTACTGAAACCCTTTACGAAATTGATTTCTTTTGCCCTTTTGAACTAATTGTGGAGTGCCTCCCCAACATAGTTAAACGAAAGAGGGGAAAGAGGGTCGCCTTGTCTTAGCCCTTGCTTGGTTCTAAAATACCCGTGAGGTGCTCCGTTGACGATAATCGAAAACCGAACTGACACATAACACCCTTTCATCCACTTCCTCCACTTTGTTCCGAACCCCATTCTCTGAAGAACATAGTCCAAGAAATCCCACTTCACTCTGTCATAGGCTTTTTCCATATCGACCTTGAAAGCCCATCCTTTATCTTTCCGTTTCTTAGTTGAATGAATGGTTTCCGCAGCCACCACTACAATATTCATGAGTTGCCTTCCCGGAATGAAAGCTCCTTGAACATTAGAAATGAGAGAACCAATGACTCTTTTTAATCGATTGGCTAATACCTTGGCTATAATTTTGTAGGCACACCCGATTAAGCTTATTGGCCTATAGTCCGTGAGGGAGATAGGCCCCTCCCGCTTCGGGAGAGGCCAGGAATGAAGAATTCATACTCTTTGCAACTTTACCAGTCTCGTGGAATTTATTGATCATTGCTAAAAAATCTGAACTGATCGTTGCCCAACAGCCCTTAAAGAATTCCGCCATGAACCCATCTGGCCCCGGAGATTTGTTGAAACCCATACTCTTGACCGCCTTTTTGACCTCATCTTCTTCAAAGCTTCTTTCCAACTCTCTCGCCTGATTTTGGTTGATAGATTTGAACTGAATTCCATCCATTCTTGGTCTAAAAACCTCCTCCGAGGAGAACATCTGCTCATAAAAATTGCATTTTTGCCCGGTATCAGAGATTGATCCTCGTACATCTCCCCATCAATCTCTATGGAGGAGATGTGGTTTCTTTTTCTTCTCCCGTTGGCTACAAAGTGGAAAAATTATTACTTACGTCCCCTTCTCGAAGCCAGTGAGCTTTCGCTTTCTGCCTCCACAAATGTTCCTCTTCCAGCACTCGGCGATTGAACTCTATCTTTAGAGTGGTTCTGATTTCTTTATCAGTTTCGGAGAGTGGGGCCATCTATTCGGTCCTATCCAACATCGCTATCTCAGGCAATATTCTCTCTTTCTACCACTGATTTACCAAAGCCCTTTTTGTTCCATTCCTTAATTTTACCCTTCAGGTTTTTAATCTTAGACGTGAAAATGAATGAAGGCGATCTCGTAATCTGATCTGTGTTCCACCATTCGTGAATTAATTGTTTGAAATCTTCATTGAGGAGCCACGCATTGTTGAATCTGAAAGGTCCCGACTTCAATCTGTCCCTGCTCTGCGCATTGGAGGCTAGAACAATTGGTCTATGGTCTGAGATTGTCGTCGCCCAAACGGTTACCGTAGGATCAGACACCACTTCCATAAACTCCACTCCGCAGAGAAATTTGTCCAATCAGCACAAGGTCGGATTATCTTGTCCATTAGACCGCGTGAATCTTCCCCCTGTCATATCGAGGTCAATAAGAGCCTCTTGAGCAATGCAATCCGCAAACATCTGTCTAGCCGTATCATCAATGGCCCCCGTATTCTTCTCTTCGTCGTAAAGGAGCGCATTGAAATCCCCACCGATGTAAACCGGAAGATCCCATCTATTCATAACCGCATTTAGCTCAAGAAAGAACTCCATCCTGCCTCTGTTGTTGTTTGGGCCATAGACCGTAATCTCGACCCACCCCCTCCGGTTCTTACAATCTTGGAGGTGAACAGCCTCCGTGTAACTGCCGATCTCAGAATCAATCATCATATGACAGTCCGTATCTCATGCTAGAAGAATACCGCCCCTAGTGCCCTCGGCTTCCAGCAGTCTCCAATCCCACGACACACTCGGCAACACCGATCGGATTAGAGAAACATCCTCGACTCCCCACTTAGTTTCTTGAAGAGCAGTGACCTCAGGCCTATGCTGAAAAAGGAAAGATTTCACAAGGGCTCTTTTGTCCGCGAGCCTCAAACTACGCACATTCCAACTAATGAACTTCATAAAGAAACACTGACCGCAAAAACCCCGCCCATAAACAAAATCGAGCCCCTTTATTTCCCCTCGCCAAGGGAGATCTATTGCCGATCGACAATTTCCTCTGTCCCCTCGTTCTGGAGTAATACAAACCCCACTTCGACTTGATTTGAGCCTTCCTTCCCTTGGGCTTTTCGGCCTTCGCTAGTTGTTTTCCCCTTTCTATTACCTCTTCATATAATCTGATGAGCCCATTCCGTTCTACTTGGTATGATATCGCTAGATCCATTCCCAACTTCATCACCCTTTCTCCAGCCTTGCAAGATTAGCGGATTTGGTTATACGACTATCTTTCGTTGTCTCTTTCGTATGTTTTGAAGTTTTGATACCCCCTTGGAGAGAGATCTGCCAAAACTGGTAACTTCTGTTGTCTGTTCTCTTTGTTTTGACTTTCTGATTTCCCCTTTGGAGTGGGCTTTTTTGTTCCTTCTGCCACTTATAAGTCCAATACGAATTGATGACGGCTCATTTTGCTCCTCAGACTTGTTACCTGGCCATACAAAATTGCACACTAAATCCATAGCATTGTTAGAACCACAAGTAAAGGGTCTGGGCCTAGATGGCCTAGGGTCCCCAAAAACAAAAGTGTGAGAAGTCATCCCATTTTTAGCTCCCATTGGCCCAATAAGAGGTCCATGGTTAGGAGACTGGTCGATTTGACTGTTAGAGGTATTATGAGGATCGGTTCCTCTAGTCGGGGAAATGGGACCATAATTATTCCATAGAGGTCCTGATGGGCCATGTCTAGCATTCGGCCATTTGTGATCGTTCGGGGGACCCAGCAGTCCTCTCATCAAGAGGTCGAAGGTGACGTTTTAGGGTGTTCCCGCTAAAACCCATATCACTGCTATCTGTTTGGCTGACGTGGGAAATGGAGTCCCCCTTCGTGCGACTCATTTCGTAAGGTGTCCTCTTACAGGATCTTTTCGGCCCACAACTCTCAGGCCCACCCTGTCGGTCCGAGCTACTATTATTGGCTGTAGTTGTAATGTGACTAAACCAGTCCACCAATTTAGTCGAATAGTTACCTTTGGATTGAACTGTTGTGCCTGTGTCAGAAATACCCTCCTTCCCATTAATGATGTTAGCTGGCATCGGTTGCTTCGAGTTCCGCTTCAGATTAAAACCCCTGCCACGCGTCTGTATGTCGTCCGAGGCTAGCCACATTCTTTCGTGTATAAGTTCCCTTACACAGTACTCCCTACTGTCTTCATTAAATATGGACGACGTCTGCTTCGGCGATAACTCCACGTGTCCCTGCTTCGAGACGTTTCCATGAGCCCTATTAAGAGACCGTTCATCAATCATCTTCCCTACAACGACGTTTCAGGCAGCTTTGACGAAGATCTTATTCCATCTGTCAACAATCTCACCGTCGTCCACGTCATCATGCAACTTCGTCCAACTTGAAACTTGGACCCCCCCTCCTTTGCCGATCAAGCACGTGGTTGGATTCCCTCCCGAAGCAAGCCCGATCCGCGAGCCCTTGAGTTCTGGGAACTTCGTCGATTGCCCGTGATGCCGTACCCCCTGAATGGATCCCGTTTGATTGAGAACTTCACCGTTGCTCCTCACCGGATTTTGTACCTCACCGGCCCTTATCCATCCTGCTTCTATGCTGTGATCTCCTTTGTGCCTATCTAGTTCCACCCACCGCCGGTACCTACGGCCCTCGATCAAAATATTTCTCCTCCGAGGTATATCGGCAATTTTCGAGGAGCGTACGACGATCCTGACATACTTGAAGGTTATCCGATGTAGGGCCGGCCTTGGGCCAAGGCCCAAGAGGTGGCCGCCTCGAGTCCCCAAATATTTAGGGGCCCCAAATCTTGGAAGTCTTTAATCTTTACCATGTTGCTTAATATAATTTTTAATGTATAATTGTATTGAAATGATTTCATTGTTTAGTTGCTTAATATAATTTTTAATGTATAATTGTATTGAAATGATTTCATTGTTTAGTTGGTTAAGTGACTAGTGTTGTTTTACCTTTTTCCCAACAGGTTGTGGGTTCAACTCTTCTCAGGTCTCATATTTACATTTTTTTAAAAATGGGTCATGGATTGGGTCTTGGCCGGGTTGGTGTAGGTCATTGGTCTGGTCACTGGCCTCACTTGGCTAGGCTGGCCATATATATTGACCTAGTAGATTCTCTAGTCCAATTTTTGATTGGACTAGATTTGTTTGACCAAATCCTTTATATATAGGGTACCTCCAAATGCGCCCCCGCGTTCTCCCAAAGCGCCCATGTCCCAGATCCCTTGAAAACCATTGATTCATTCGAATGAGATGATGGAGATCACTCATCAGACCTATCTTTCACAAAATAGATCTTCAAGTCATGGCCCAC